>CM024620.1:9413997-10013997 GCA_014182585.1 Eucalyptus coolabah | reverse complement strand
TGAGCCAAGACGACCTAACGCTAAAAACTTCTCCAGTTATGACCCGTCCAAAAATGTGACTATCATATGGGAGAAGTAGGTCATTCAACGATGAGTGTTTTGTCCTTAAGCATCGGATCCAGAACTTGCTGGATACTAAGGCCTTCACATTCCAAACTGCAAAGCCAAATATCCAAAGCAATCCGCTCCCCGATCATGCGACAAAGTAAACATGATATTCAGTTCTGAAGCCGGTCGAATCGAAATGTCAATGCACATATTGTTGACATCTATCGAGGGCTAATAGAAACTGGGTATTATCCGAGTGATGAAATAGCACCCTTTGCAATAATGGAGGAAAGGGTATTAAGAATGATAGAGGTCGGAATAATCGTGTACATCGGCCACGCCAAAGATAGTTTCTACTATATCGCAAGTCCTTATCAACTGGGATGGAGAATTTGCTCACTAAATGCGGAAAAGGAGAAGAAGGATTCCACCTCACTTGAGAGCGTCTTTGAAAGGAAGGGAGCCATTGTTCAAGAATCAACAGCAGCGAAACAGCCATAGTCATCGAGATTCCCACCTTACAAATACGAATACAACAATGCAGTACCATGGTCTTATGACCTTGATGTTGGTTTAGTCACAAGATCCGGGCGAACCTATGCTCAAGCAAATACTCAGTCTCCTAAGCCCATCACTGACGAAGAAGCCAAGGAGTTTTTAGCCGTGGTTAAGGCCAACGAATATAATGTGGTGGAACAGTTATGAAAATCACTAGCGCGAGATCTCTCTCGGAATTGCTTCGACATCTATCAAGCACCGAAATCCCTCATGAAAGTATTAAGTGAGGTACATGTCCCCGAAACGATTGAGCATGACAAACTTGAGGAATTTGTCACTACCATCCTTCTAAAGGATCAAATGGCATTTTATGATGAAGAAATTCTTGAGGAGGGTAGAGGACACACCAAGGGCCTCTACATATCAGTCAAATGCAACGCATCTCACGTCGCTCGAGTACCGATTAACAATGGATCTGCTCTTAATGTATGTCCACTAGCGACACTCTGTCACCTTAAAATAGAGAGATCATGGATCTAGGTACCCAAAACTTCTGTTTGAGCGTTCGATGGACCAAAGAAGGAAACAGTAGGAGAGATCGAGCTTGACATTCAAATTGGCCCAAGCATATTCAAAATTTTGTTCCGGGTGATGGATATCCCCACTACATTTAATTTCCTCTTAGGGTGCCCATGGATCCACGTCGCAGAAGCAGTACCTTCGAGCCTCCACCAAAGTGTGAAGTTCGTGGTTGGAGGAAAACTTATCACGGTCCGAGGGGAGGAAGATCACCGCATTTACTTGTGAGACGGCCATCCCTTATGTTGAACTTAGTGACAAAAGCGAAGCGAGCTATCAATCGTTTGAACTCGTGTCTACTATACACGAAACTCGAGGGACTTTGCCCCTCGTCCCCGAGGTATCAAGCGCTGCAATCATGGTAGGAAAAATCATGGTTGGACACGATTTTATTCCAGGACAAGGACTTGGTAGGAGAAGTCAGGGCATCCGTCAGCCCATTAAAGCCCTGAGGAGACCCTATACTATCGGTTTAGGATATTCCCCGGATAAAAAAAGAAGAAAAAATCGGCCTTGTATATCCCCGTCTCAAGGAAACTTTCCCGTGCCCAGCCAAGATGATGCATGAGGAAGAGGAAGTGAATACTTCAAAATGGTTCAACCCCGAAAGCGCGAAATTGCCCATGATCCAGAAGACACAAATTGGACCTCACTTAAGAAAGAGGGGCCGAGATGATGTGACCTCCATGTTCGGGGACATTTTCATAGGTGCCATTGAGGAAGGGCGGTTAGAAGAGACAAGCGATAACTTCTCGTTCATCCAACTTCAACACCAAGTCGAAGAATTACGCGAGACTGTACATCATTTAACAGAAAACTTCGGTCAAGCTACCTGTGCATTCCGCTCTCGTCACAATGAGGAGCTGGTAGTAAATGAAGAAGACCCTATTGACACGAATTGGCAAGGGACGCGGCTACCTTTATCCCTAAGAAGCACACGGCCATATTCGCCTCTTCCTAAATCAATGGCCATTATTTTCCCCATCCTCCTAGAGCAAGGAATAATCGGCGGGGAACTAAACCATCCTACCCCGAGTACTTCCTTGATTATGATCCATCCAAGCAATGTGATTACCATTCAGGGGAATTAGGACACTCGCTAGATGACTGCACCATCCTGAGAGACAAGGTTCAAGATCTTTTGGATGCTGGGGTATTCACGTTCCGCTCTCCGTGGCTGTGTTTTGGCAATGATCACCTCCTCGTGGTACCCAACACTCGTACCATGTTCCCCGAGCATGCTAAGGAGGCACATAAAGGAGAGGCAATCATAGACACTTTGGGCCAACCAAGTGGTAAATTTGACTACTATGTCAATTATTCAATTCCCCAAAGTTTCTATGATCATCATCACAACATCGTCCCTGATGGATGGGAAGACATGGATGATCTGAAATCCACAAAGCCGGGAGCACAAAGAGATGTGGCTGGCAACTGGTATGAAGACTCCTTCGTGGGCGCTATCAACGCAGACCGTCAGGGGAAATGGGTGCAGACCCGCTCGAGTAGAATCCTTTTTAATTCCTTTGCATACTCCCTTATGTGGGAGCCTGTAAATATTTTTTTAATGTCTGGCTTGCTTTGTTTTCAACATCAGTTCCACTCAAGGAACTATTTTTTGAAATCAACCTGTAAATCCGTCTACTAATAAATAATGTTGAAAACATTTTGAAGGCATGAGGAGACACACCAAACCGGCCCGTTGATGATAGCCGGTCGTCAAATGAAAGAAGAAATCTGAGGCTCGGGTCTCCTCATGTTTCCTTGTCTTTAATCTTTAAAAAAAATTTATCACATTTTCAAAGAAGCATGCATGCTACTAACTTTATTTGTTCCCTTAACCTCTCACTCTATGACACAGAATAATCTAGCGGCGGTGAGGGTATGGGAACAGTCTAGACCAACACCGTAAGTAGCCATGATAGCAATTTTGATGATTCAGATAATGATTTTGATGATTCCAACGAAATTCAACGGAATTGGAAGCGCCACAATGAAACAAGGCCCCCTACTACTGAAAACACCGTTATTGTCAATTTAGGCAGCATAAAAGATCCAAGGGAGATAAAGATTGGCGCGAACCTTCCTAAAGAAGAAGCTGCAAGCTTAATTACCCTCCTAAAAAGGTATCAAGACGTATTCGCATGGTCATATGCCGATATGCCAGGCCTTGATCCAACGATCGTGGAACATTGCTTGCCAATCAACCCTAATGTGGCCCCCAAGAAGCAGCGGCTAAGAAGAGCTAAGCCTGAAATGTCAAAAAAGATTGAAGAAGAAGTAATGAAGCTCCTGGAAGTACGCTGCCTTGAAGTCTCGCAATATCCTAGTTGGGTAGCAAACATTGTACTGGTGAAGAAGAAAGACGGTCGAATCCGGATTTGTGTTGACTACCGCGATCTGAACAAAGCAAGCCCAAAGGATGATTTCCCGCTACCTCACATAGACATTCTTGTGGATAGTACTGCTGGATTCAAACTTTTCTCTTTCATGGATGGGTTCTCAGGATACAACCAGATAAAAATGAAGGAGGAAGATAAGGAAAAGACGGCATTCATTACTCCATGGGGGACTTTTCATTATAAAGTTATGCCTTTTGGCCCGAAGAACGCCGGGAGCAACTTACCAACGTGCCATGGTCACCCTTTTCCATGACATGATGCATAAAGAAATTGAAGTATATGTCGATGACATGATCGCCAAAACCAGACATGGAGAAGACCATGTGAAGATCTTGGAAAAATTATTCAATCGACTTCGCCAATTCAAGTTGCGCTTGAACCCAGCAAAATGTGTGTTCGGGGCAACTTCTGGCAAATTACTTGGATTCATTGTGAGCTGTGAAGGGATAGAAGTGGACCCGTAAAAAACTAAAGCGATATTTGAGATGCCTCCTCCTCGACTGTAAAAGAAGTCCGAAGTCTCCTAGGAAGATTAAATTACATTGCACGATTCATTTCCTAGCTTTCCGAAACTGCAAAACCTTTCTTTAAACTTCTCAAGAAAGATGCACAAATCAAATGGGATGATGACGCAAATTGGCGTTTGAACATCTAAAGCGCACTGATGAAACCCCGGTTTTAATACCCCGACTCCATGACACCCTTTGACCCTCTACCTTACCATCAACAAGTGAATCCCTAGTTGCTATGTTAGCACAAAAGGACCCCATGATGGGAAGGAGCGAGCCATTTACCATTTGAGTAAAAAGTTCACCACGTCGGAACAAAACTACCTCAAGTCAGAAAAAACATGTGCTGCATTGGTATGGGTATTGCACAGACTCCGGCAGTATACCTTGCATTACCAGACATTCCTTGTAACGAGAGTAACCCAATCAAGTATTTGCTCGATTGCTCGGCCTTGGTGGGAAAATTAGCCAAATGGCAAATCCCGATCTCGACCCGACATCCAGTGATGTCACAAAAATCAGTTAAAGGTTGAGTGATTGCTAATATGTTAGCAGATTGCCTTAAAGAAGTATGCGAGGATCATTCCCCAGATGATCGAATTTCAACAGTAGAAGAGGACACATGGACTATGTTCTTTGATGGAGCTGTAAATTTGTCAGGTTCAGGCACCGGGGCGGTCTTGATATCCTCAAATGGACAACATTATCCTGTGGTTGCAAAGTTGATGTTTCCATGCACCAACAATATAGTTGAATATGAAGCATGCATCCTCGGCCTACAAGCGGCTATTGAAATGGAAGTGTCAAAACTAAAAGTGTTCGGTGACTCCACCTTAATTATCCTCCGGGCATCGTGGGTGGATGGAAGACAAGAGATGCCAAACTAGTGCCTTATCATGAATACTTGGAAGAATCGCGGGGAGAATTCCGGACGTCTCGTTTGAATACCTACCTAGAATTCATAATCGTTTGCTGATGCACTAGCAACACTATCATCTATGTTGCAAGTAATGAAGGGGTTAGAAGTAGAGCCTTTGAAGATTGAAGTCCCGGCAAGACAGGCCCATTGCATGACTATAATTGAAGAACCCGACGGGAAACCCTGGTTTTATGACATCAAGAAATACGTCCGAAGCAAGAATTTCCTAAAGAAAGCACTCCCTCTCGATCGAAAATACTTGATGAAAATGGCTTCGAGGTTCTTCGTCAGTGGTGAAAATTTGTACAAAAGATCATATAACTCGCCCTGCTAAGGTATGCGGATGCAAATGAAGCCACACAAATAATGCAAGAAATACATGGGGAGTATGTGGCCCTCACATGAATCGACGTATGTTGGCCAAGAAAATAATGAGATTGGGTTATTACTGGTTCTCTTTAGAGAGTGATTGTGCTCGCATGTGCGAAGCTGTCATCGTTGTCAGATTCACGAGGACAAGATAAATATTCCTCCAACTGAATTGCATAAGTTATCTGAGCTGTGGCCATTTTCAATGTGGGGTGTTGATGTAATTGGCCCAATCAATCTGAAGGCATCAAATGGGCACCGATTCATTTTGGTCGCAATCGACTACTTCTCAAAATGGATCGAGGCTGCATCCTATGCAACCGTAATGCACAAAACGTTATGAAATTCATTAGACGTGACATAATTGCCCGTTATGGCGTACCAGAAGTTATCGTCACCGATAATGGGTCAAACCTGAACAACAAGTTGATTGATCAATTGTTTTCTGAGTTCAAAATCCAACATCTGAACTCGTCCCCTTATCATCCACAAATGAATGGAGCCGTGGAAGCCGCCAACAAGAACATCAAGAGAATCCTATCCAAGACAGCTGAAAACTACCGCGATTGGCATGAGAGGTTACCCTTCGCACTAATAGCATATCGAACTTCGATTCGAACTTCCACTGGGGCAACGCCTTTTTCCTTGGTTTACGGCATGGAGGCGGTTTTGCTTGTAGAAGTAGAAATCCCTTCCTTGCGAATTTTATCCCAAGCAGGATTGTCCAAAGAAGAATGGACACAACAAAGGCTTGAGCAACTGAATATGATCGACGAAAAATGACTGAAAGCACTCTGCCATGGTCAGTGTTACCAGCAGAGGGTAGCTCGATCGTTCAATCAAAAGGTGCGACCCAAGCACTTTGAGGTAAACGAGCTACTCTTGAGAAAGATACTGCCAATCTTTCCAGAGCTTGAAGGCAAGTTTGCCCCAAATTACAAGGGTCCCTATGTAATAAAGAAGATACTTCCCGGAGGAGCCTTGATTCTGACTGAAATGGATGGGTGAGAATTCTCTAAACCAGTTAATTCCGATGTTGTGAAAATTACTACCCTTGAAAGATATTCATTGTCGGCATTGCCAAGCATTTCTCTATCATAATGAAAATGCCTATGCACCTTTATATATGAGTGATGTGTTTACACCATCATAAAAAAAAAAAATGTGTTTGGGTTGACTCAATGAAGAAAAATGAATGGTAATCATCAGCATTTAAGGAAGTGTCGAAAATCAAGTAGCAAACTCGATGTCATAACTTGAGCAAATCGACGTTACCCAAGCAGACGCGTAAGAGTAATCCATGTCAATTTCACCTAGCTCGGTGTAAGGGACGCGTCATTCAGGAACCTGTCTGGTCAATAGGAATCTTCGTCCCACCAACAATCTTAGAATCTGAGGCCTCACTTCTTGTTCCGACACATGCTCTTGCAAGGAGTAATTACCATTGGAGAATTGGAAATTTTGATTGTCCATCTCAAATTCCATAAAAGCTTGAGATACATGACTTTGCCCGACGCCGCTATAATCGTAGGTGGAAGGAAAAATTCATAGAAGGAAAGCTTTGAAAATCAATCAATAACTAGCAATTATGCATATGTGGCCACAAGTAGGAAAGGCCAGCCGAAGGAAGCATTGAAATGTATAAAGGGCCATCAGCAACTTCCCTAAGAGCCAGCACAAATAAACTCTGGGGAAAGGTAACTTGGCATCATTTCGACACTCACTCTCTCGAGCTCATATTGACAGGAGGCATTGGGATTCAAGAGCCAGATTAAATGGCTAAATAGAGCAAACAAAGTGATCCAAGCCCGAGGCAAAACAAAGACGTTTAATCAAATTCTTAATCCTTGGCTGATCCTTCATGTGTCATATCCTTAATCAATAGGGATAACCATTGACACCCCTTTGTGAATAACCCTTTTGATGTTCAAAATTAAACAATACTATTTTGTTGGCCCTTAAAGCTGCTAAGAAGGTCTTTTTGAGCCAAAACCATTCATTTGTTCTAAAAAGTACAAACTCCATCGCATTTCAAATGCTGCATGCCTTTTCCAAATGGAGTTCGCATGATGATTTTATCTGTCTAAATCGCCGATTCCATTAAGGATTATTAGAATAGACAGCTAAATGAAGAATACAAGATTAATCGAGCATGCTAGATGAGGCGCGTCAGAATGATGAAAAGCAAGCCATATCCTACACACAATCCCTTATCTATACACTTATGAGATGAGTGCAGAAGATTCCATGACTGCAGGGTAAAGAGTTCTCTCGCGAATGGTACGATAACCATAATAGTGAGAGGCATTTCATTGCTAACCCCTTTGAGCTCCTTACACTGGTGAAGTTTCTGTCCTACCCCGTCAAAGAACCACCCTACACCGGGGCAAGTTGAAGGCAAGTCAACATC
Organism: Eucalyptus coolabah; assembly: GCA_014182585.1. Lineage (NCBI taxonomy): Eukaryota > Viridiplantae > Streptophyta > Magnoliopsida > Myrtales > Myrtaceae > Eucalyptus > Eucalyptus coolabah. The sequence continues at coordinate 10,006,263 of CM024620.1, read as the reverse complement.
ACGAGGTGAGAAAAGGGATAGGAATTCTCTTGCTTGCACTTGCATCAGTCTTTGAGTGTCTTTATTGCATATGAATATTCGCGTTCATTTAAGTGCCCTAGAGTCATGAAGAGTAATTCTTTCTTTACGCACTTGTATCCATTGTACAACCCAATTGAGTCTGTAAAATTCACCCTCACATGGAGGCAAAGCGTAAGCTGCCGCCATTCGAGCAAAGATAATCGGAAATACCGTAAGACTCAATAAGTCTAACGAAAGCATTTGCTTGAACTTGTCAAGATCAGTTCCTTAAGCAACAAGGACAAAAACTAGGGCATAAAAAAGCAGTGTACTTGGTAAAAGCAAGGTCAATGCCCATGAATGAAAAATTGAGATGAGAAATAGGGGCATGAAAAAGCAGTATGCCTGGTAGAAACAAGGCCGATGCCCCAAACACAAATATAGCCATTTGTATTCCCAAGAGAAATTGCTGATACAATTGCCATCTGACCGTGAAGAAAGACTAGTGACAAATGCCAAGACAATCACCAACTCTCATCCTCTTACATGTGAGCCAAGACTACGTTACATTCCCATTGTAAAAATCTCTTCGGACTAGGGGCACTTCAATTAACGTAGGATTTTATGTGTCAATAAGCATCGCTCGAAGAAGTACGAGCAAGATTACTCTATCTCTTTTCACAGAATTCTTGACTTGCAAACTCGGAGATGATCGTGCGGCACTTTGTTCATAAGCCTTGACCTTGATGGTCCCATTTGATGAGCCATTGACCAAATCTTCGTCACAGTTTCAACAAAGACCTCTCACATTGGTAAAGTTGTACTGTTTGCGAGAATACTCAGACCCCTGCTGACATGATGACAGTGAGATAGTGTGGTCCTTACAAATCCTGCATCAATGGTCGGGATAGCCTTCTCCATGAGAGTGAATGAAAAATCCTTTCAGACTGAAAGTCCCTCATTTGGCATGCTCAAAGCATCTATATTCCGAATAAATGTTGTCTTTCAAAATCTTCCCCAGTGGAAATCAGATGATGCAAAGCTGACAAAATGATCATGCATGAATCTCATTTGAACTCATGAATTTACAGCATATACAATCATGTGTACATATTGTGCAAATAGCAGACATACTCTTAGAGATTAGAGATATTGCCCGTAAGCATATCTCTATCCCTATTATCTTTGAGTACTGGCCACCGTTCGGATACTCCCTTTACCTGACACTCAATTTGCCCGAGTTGTCCCGAAATAATAGCAGTTATTCAAGCACTTCACTGCTTTGTGTGCCTACGCCTACCCAGGTATGCTTTCTTACACTTAGACCAACTGAGTGGTCCCAAATCATATCATTAAGTACTCGTGTTCATCCAAGTATTCCAGTACTTTGTACACATGTGGCTACCCAGGTGTTCCAACCCTTTTGAGTGCCTGCGGCCATTCAGGTAAGCCTCATGCTACATTCAAGGTTATGTTACCAGGAGGTGAGAAACCTTCATGAATATGCGGGGCACGTCCTCGATATTTCCCTTTACCAGGAGGTGAGAGACTTTCATGAATATCCCAGGTACGCCCTCGATATTTCTTGATTACCAAGAGATGGGACACCTTCACAAATATCCAAGGTATGTCATTGATATTTCCAAATATCAAGTACCCCTTCGATGCTTGTGAATGTCCAATTATCGCCCAAGAATTCATACTTGTGATCATCCAAGTACCCCTTCAATGCCTATGGTCACCAAATACCCATTTTGACACCTAAATACCCAGATACCCTTCAGGTTAGTACTTGTGAATATCCAAGTACTCTTTGATATGCTTTTGAATGTCCAGGTATCTTCCAGAATTGATGCCTTGAGAAAGGTTGGCGCATCCTCCCGAGAAAGGTCGGGTTCCAACTGGTGTCTTTGACAAAAGTCAGACGCCCCACAAAGTAGATGCCCTGAGAAAGGTCGGCGCATCCTCCCAAGAAAGGTCGGTTCCAACTGGTGTCTTCGATAGAAGTCAGACACCCCATAAATCGATGCCCTGAGAAAGGTCGGCGCATCTCCCGACAAAGGTCGGGTCCCAACCGGTATTTTTAATAGAAGTCGACGCCTAACAAATCGATGCCCCGATAAAGATCAGCGCATCTCCCGAGAAAGGTCGGGTACCAATCGGCGTCCTTGATTGAGGTCGAGCAACCCCAACAAACAGATGCCCCGAGAAAGGTCGGCGCATCTCTTGTCACGACGACCAAAGAAAGATTCGAGTCCTAGACAAACCAACTTATTGCTCTAACAGGCGACCGAAGAAAGGTTCGGGTCCTAGAAAAGCAATTCCCCGTCAAGGCAACCGAAGAAAGGTTCGGGTCCTGGAAAGGCAATTTCCTGTCAAGGCGACCGAAGAAAGGTTCGGGTCCTGAAAGGCAATTCCTGTCAAAGCGACCGAAGAAAGGTTCGGGTTCGACAAATCACCTATTGCTCTAATAGGCTATCAAAGAATGATTCGGACCCTGGAGAAGTAATCTCCCCATGCAATAGGAAAGATGACGCCTTGATACTTGCCAAAATTCGGGGTTCACACCCTATCTCACTCACTCCCAGTAAGTAACTACATGTATCTTCTTATCTGTCTTAGTATATGTAAAGTTATATTGCTCTTTTTCTGCATAGAATAATAGGTCCCAAATAAAATATAATTTGTTACGCATGCATGGATAAAATTGAGGCATCAATCTGTCTTTGAATGCAACCTCTCGAGTTCACCTTCAAAGAGGGGCAGCTGTGACGCCTTAATTTTATTTATTTAGTTTTATTTTACTAATTAATTTTTTTATTTCGGATAAATAAGATAATTAAAAAACAAAGCAAAAACAAAAAAGCAAAGCAAAAGCCCAGCCCATTTTTTTTTTTTCTCATTTTCTTCTCCCTCCGCGTGGCCCCTACGGCCCATTTTCCTTCACCCCGGCTCGGTCCTTTTCTCTCTTCTTCTTCCTCCTTCCCTTTCCTTCGCCATTACAACTCACGCGCCTAAGGGAGGCCGACGTGCGGGACGACCTACGGCCGAGGAGTGTAGGGTGACGTCGGCCGGAGGGGATAAGATCGCGAGCGCCATTAATGTTGAGTGAGCTTATTTGAAAGCTCGATGGGACACCGGTTCAGCCGAGCGGAACCGATGGGCAAGCTGGATGCCGGTGGCCAAGGCCCTTCATCGACCAGATTTCCTTTGCCTATAAATAGGTGGCCGCAAGCATCGTTGGAGGGGGTGGCAAGCTTGGAGATCCTTCATTGAGAGACATCGGGAAGGGTTGAAGGGTGAGCGCGAGAGAGAACTCGAGTGGCGAGCTCGCCCCACCTTCCACCGAGAGACTTCGGGAAGGCCGGCCGCAAGCGACTCCGAGAAGGTCGGATCCGCCGGTGGAGGCTCGGATCTAGCTCGAGTGAGAGAAGATCGGGGCCGAGGAAGGTTCGGCCAAGATCTACGCCTCGATTTGGTAATTTTTTTGCTACCGTTGTTGCCGCCGAACGCCATTCACCTCGACCAAGTCCCGACGCCGTTGCCTCGAAGGGTTTGTTGTCGTGTTTCCCCCTCGCGAAGCCGTTGCCATGATCGATCTGCCGAAGCCGCGCCAGATCGGGAAGCTAAGTTGCCGCTGTCATTGCCCAGTCTCGCTGTCACCGTTGTTGTTCGTCGCGACCTCCATCATTGCGAACCACCCTCCGGCCGTCGTCGTCCCCATTCGAGAGAAGGTAAAAAAGGTGTCATTATTCATCGTAGCCGTTTCCGTTGACCTAGCCGTCGTAGCCATCGCCGTTGTCACCTCTGTCGTCGCCGCCGTAGTCGCCGTCACCATTGTCACCTTCGTCGTCGCCGCCGTAGTCGCCGTTGTCGCCAAGCACCTCGATTCCCCCCTTCGGCGCCGCGGATTCGCAAACCCTAGGGTTTGCGATTTCCAGTTGTCGAATTGGATCCGAGTCTCGAAATCGAGTAAGGTTTTGCGAGATTCCGGGCGGCGGAAGTCGGGTCGCGAGGTCGGGTCGGACCCGGTGTAGGGGTTTCGTGGGGAGTCGGATTGCGGAGCGGGCTATCGGGCCCGGGTCGGACCCAACCCGCGGATCCGACTTAGGTCGGTTTTATATTATTTTAATATAAAATAATATTTTAAATACATAAATAAAAATAAAATATTTTATTTCAAAAAATCAAAAGAAAATCAAAAAATGTTTTATTTTAAAAAAATTAAAAAATGTAAAAAAATGTTTTATTTTCCAAAAAAATCGAGAAAAATAAAAAAATAATTTATTTTCCAAAAATATTTAAAAATATTTAAAAATATTTTATTTTCCGAAAAATCAAAAAAATCAAAAATATTTCATATTTTCCAAAAATGTAATAAATTCATGAAAAAGAAAAAAAAAAAATTCAGAAAAAGCTAAAAAGACTTGTATTTTTCCAAAAAATACCAAAAAAATCCAAAAAAATCCCTTTTATGTCCAAAAATGAGAAAAAGACTCAAAAATGCTTTTCCTCCAAAAAATGCATGGAAAATCTCCCGAACATCCAAAAAGCCTTAGGGTTTAAACAAGATTAGGTACCGAAAGGGCATTAGTGATTAACTAGTGTAATTAAGTCCCCGATCCTAATTTCTCTAGTTGCGCAGAGTGAGTATTTCTCTCAATACTTCGCTTGGGTTTTTAATCAACCCACCCCAAATCGATTAGTGGCGACTCCATTTTAAAAATTGATTTACACATTAAAAACTCGAACCATTAAGTCATGAATTGGTGGACTTGGGAGAGTCCGGCTTTAATTAATTCAGCCCGAGCCATTAGCCTCCTTAGGTGCTCATACCCGAATACAAGCGCCGAAAAAAGAGAGGTTGTGACACCATCAAGTGAAGGAGGCGTACCAAGGAGACTTCAACGGCATTAGGAAGGGAAGAATGTGGGCTGCTCTTGCTCCTCGAAGACCCAGTAGACGACGGAAGCAGCCGCACCAGCAGGGATGAAATGCCAGACTAGCAGGAGGAGCTCGTCGATGAAAACCCAAGGGAGCACGGTCGAAAATAGGGGATGGGCAGGGAATAAGTTCCAAAAGGAATAGGAAATGATCAGGCACTCTGAACTTCCAAGCTTGGCTTCCCCCGAGCACCAAAGCCTTCGTCCAAAACAGCAGCAATCGAGAAAAGCAAAAAGCGATCCCTTGAACAGCCGAGATCCGAAGTTGCGGCCTAAGAGAGGATGAATGGCTTGGTGGAACAGAGGAGGGAGTGTTGGCAACCCTACCCTCCAAAGCACGGGCCCAACGACTAGTCGAGTCCCCGCCATCGAGCAGAGAATAGATTAGACGAATGTAGCTCCTAGGGTTAGCGAGATCTAGAGTTGTAGGCCAATCCAGACAAATCCGTTTAGTGGAAAGGGAGAGGTAGGTGAGAGGAACCTACCCTCCAAATTTTAGCCAAAACGGATGGCTAGAACTCCGGGGTTGAGCAGCACACCAGTCGGGTGAACAGTAACTTGGGAACTCGGTAGAGAGGACCCGTGTGAATAGTCTTAGGAACAATCTCTTGGGCTTTAAATTTCTACATATTTTAAATAAATAATATGCAACCACTACAAAGTTGAAAGTGAGAAGCCCACGTCATGATAATAGATAGCAAATTAAAATCACTACATTTGATTTTATATCGATTGGTCTTATCTCATTGTTCAAAATTTACGGTCCACAATATTTTGAAATTATAGGGCACTAAAAGGATTGAGGCCCTTCAACTTGGCATATATGGTAGGGAAGGAAGACAAACAACTCAAAAATTTAAATGCAGGAGAAGAAGTTATACAATTGACTGATTTAAATAAGTGACCAACTTGAGGCTCCTTCAAGTGAATGGTGCGAAATTTATGGGAGATTTTCAAAACTTGCTTCTTTAATTAAGATGGCTTTAGTGGTAGGACTACCCCTCAAATTTCGCAATGGCCAACTTTCACCCAAAGAGATTAGTCGTGCTTGACCTATTGTGGAGTAGAATTTCGGATGATTGGAGAGGTTGGGGTCCACTCAAGGTAAGATGTAGAGAGACATGTCTTTTATGAATAATCACGTGTGTTGAAAGTCTAACAACACCAAGCTCTCCTTTTTTTTCCTTCTTTTGGAAGGGTTTAGTATCCTTCCTCAAATGAAATATATTCCTCTGAATATTAGAGGAATACGTACGTGCCTAGATATACCATAAGCTACTGCCTTTAATATTGTGTATTGTTAATATCTTAACAATAGTCATGCTTAAAATTAGACATACTGAGAAAAAAATCTTTTTTTTTTAACTATATTTGATAAAATCTATTTATACCTATCTTGATTTTTTAATCTAAATAATTTATGTCTTCTAAGTGATTTTTCCCCATTAAAAAGTATGTCTTTTCTTTTTGGGATTCTTGTTATATAATCTTCTTTCCTGAGAAATGAAAAATGACAACTATTTACATATCGTATGGTTGCCTTTGCACAAACACTCTAACTGCCCTTTACGTGAAAGACTATTTGAATGGTCATAGATAGAATTTGGAAATGAGAGTTAACCCTAATACTTCATAATAAGTGCATTGCGCTATAATGATTTTGTGAGAGTGAATTAGGTGTTATTTTTATGAGTTCTAACAAGTCAATATTCATTTTAGTCAAATTGGAAGATATGCCTAGTGCAATGAGAAAGTATAGTTAGCTCTTGTATGTCACCAACATTCTTTTTTTTTTTTTTTTGTAAATAATGCTAAAAAAACATTTATATGTTGGTGACTTAGCCAAACACTACTAGTTAACAAACATTTAAATAAAAACAAACATGAAGTAGTGGAGCATCATAGCAATGACAGCATGGGAACCGAGCTATGAAACATTTGTAAACGTGGTTGTAGAGTTCTTTGAGGAATTTTGAGAAGTCTAAGAAAGACAATGACTAATGGAAAATCACACGTTGCATTGGTTTGATCTTACTGAGGTATCCTCTCTTTCTTTTTAGATAGTAGTCGAGCTCAAAGTTCTCAACCTCTCACATTGTCATTTCTTAGCCCCGTTTGGTTCAGCTTTCCTAAGGGGCTTTGGGGGCCCAAAGCCCTTGGGAAAATATTTTGCATTTGGAAGTCATTTTTGAAAGCTCATTGGGCAAATATCAGCATTCCCAATGCTGAAAGCCCAATGTAGCTCTTGAGGTGTTTTGAGCATTCAACATTTCCAAAATGCAAGTTCCATTGTTCATTCGTCACTATTGTTCATCTTCTTCCCCATATGTCTTCGTCTTTCCCACCCGAGAGTGGGCTTCTCTAGCAACCACCGTGGCCACTTGGGGGTCGCATGTCCCCGATGACCACCGGTTAGGGTGGGGCGACCCTTGACCCAGGTGATGTCGCCTAAGGTCTGCGACCTTAGGCCGCTGAATCTCGCCTTAACCACCCCCTTGACCAACCCGACGGCCCTCCCGCCCTGCCACTCTGAGACGCCCGACTTCGAGTTCTTTGTTGGCCCCGCTACCGCTTGCCTCCGCCATCAACGTCTTCCTCTTTTGTTGGAGATCCATCCCTTTCGACGAGTATGAGCAGCATCGCGTTGACTCCCGCTTTTGCGCTCCGACTCCTTTGGCTCGCGCAAACCGCACGAGGTGGCGACCTCGGGCTACTAGATCTGGCCCTCCGATAGCCGGATCTGGCCTCTGTGATCATAGACAACGGCGTTGCCTAAGGTCGCACCCCTAGGCGTGTTGCCTGAGGTTGCGACCTCAAGCGGCTAGATCTAGCCATTCAGTAGTTGGCCAGTGATTAGCCGGCCGTTGAATTTAACTTTCAGATGTAAAAAAAAGAGAAAAAGCAAAAGCCCATTACAAATGTGAATTTTGCCAAATGGTATTTATGTTATCTTTCAATGCTACAATTTACCAAATGGGGTAACATTTCAAAAAACCCATTTACCTTAAAGATATTTGCATTCTTCCAATGGCATTTCCCCAAAGCCGAACCAAATGGGCCTTCCGGACTAGTCCACTTTTGAAAGCTTGGAGATTTTGACTTGAAGATTGTAAGAATTTGGAAGAGATTTATCCTTCTATCAAAAACATCAAGACCCTCATCTCCTCGAATGTCAAGAGATGTTCGAGACTGGAGGAGTTATTGACAAGAGTAGTTTAAGTTTTTTTTTTTTTTTTTTAATTTGAGGGAGCTTATCTTAGATCTCACTGCTATACAAGACATTCCTATTTCTAGAGGTTGTTTGTTGAAGCTGGAGACTCGATGTGCCTCGTGTTGTGAAGTAATTGCTCAGCTTATGGAGTTCATAGGCTTTCTTGTATTGTTGACCCAAGTGGACTTATCTTATTTTGGGATAAAAGAATTACTAGAATCCATGGGCTCTCTTGCGTCGTTAACTCAGCTATTATAATATTTTATTATTTTAAATGCGATCCCAATTCTATATTTTCCAATTAATTTCGATATATTGCCTAATTTATTACCGGTGTTTATTATGTGATATTAGCCCGTTAATATGTTATCATAATGGTCTTGATGACTTTGATAATGTAAGAAACGGAATAAAACGTCAAGTCGTCTAGTTTAAACTCTTATAGAAAAACACCATCAAATTTTGAGGGGTATTAGTTAGTAGAATAAGATGTATAGATTTGGTGATTCTATATTTACAGATCCATCACGCTTTATGCATCCATTCAAGGTTTTGCGATTTTCCGTATTTGCAGAATTTCATTAATGGCTAGAGGTATATCAATCCTTTACATTTCCACAAATGATCCTGGATTATGCACGTATTTGTTTGTGAATGATAAATCAAGATAGTCAATTTTTGTTTAGATTTAGTCTAATAGTGGCTGGACCTAGCTCTAACAGGGATTAAAGAATTACCTAAATCCATTAGTTATCTGAAGGAGCTTGAGACCGTTGATGCCTCTTATTGTGTATCATTAACCCATATACCCAATTCCATAGGCCATCTAACGTCTTTGTCTCTCCTAGACTTATAAAAGTGCAGTAAACTTGCTCAACTTCCATATTCTATAGGCTCCCTCATATCTTTGTAGATGGAAATGCCACTTCTTAAGAGAGATTTTTGACTCAATTGGAAAGTTAACATCATTGGTTGAGTTGGATTTAAAATGTACAGCAATTGTGGAATTACTTGAAAGCATTGGGGATCCGCAGAATTTGACTATCTTGGACGTTGGTGGAACTCACATAACAGAATTGCCAGGTGCAATTAGAATGTTAGCGAAACTTCAAGAGTTAAGAGCTTTAGAATGTGAAAATCTGAAAAGACTACCTAGTAATATGGGCAAATTGCTTTCACTAAACAAGCTTAATTTCGACAAGACAGGCATTTACGCCTTGCTAGAAAGTATTTCTAAGCTCTCTTTTCTCCAAGACCTTGGTGTTCGACATTGCAAAAAGCTTCGAGAACTACCAAAACTGCCCTCTGGCTTAACAGCTCTAAGTATCACCTGCTGGAGTCCGTCACTGCCACATCTTTCCAAGCTAGCCTTTCTCAAGAAACTCACTTTTTCTGATTGCCGTTGGCTTGAATGTCTCCCAGAACTTCCCGTTGGACTATTAATGCTTTCTATTTCATGTTGTGGAAAGCTTAAAGCTTTGACGAATTTGTTAAACTTGAAGCACTTATCTGAATTGATTCTCGACAAGTGCTTTTGAGTAAACAAAAGTCACTGGCCTGGAAGGTTTACAATCCGTATCCAACTTACATGTACAACAATGCCCTAAGATACCTACGCTCGATGGGGTCGAATCCTTGGAGTGTATGAAGGTTCTTGTGCTTGCTTGCTTTCACCTATAACGTGTTTGTTTTGTTTACACAGTGAGTTAAACTAAGTTTGATTCTTATGATCCCAGGCATACTGGTTTATACGTGATGCCGATACTGTGAAAATTACAAGACGTTGAAAGAATAAGCAGCTCCTGAAGAAAATCCCTATGACCATATTCATCTCAGTTTATTTATTAATTATTTTTTTCCGATATATCAACTGTAGTACCCTCTTCTGTCTACTTTCGTGCGACTGCAGTAATTTACTGATTAACATGTGGTTTATTCAGAAAGCTTCTGGAGGCAAAGTACAAAAATTCCGCGAAGGAGAGAGATCATACTGCTGAATTAATTGCGCTCTCGATATCCAGAATCTGTCAGGGTTTCTTCAAGCTAACCTCATGGGATGTGAATCTGATATACTGCAAATCTGCAAGAGCGAATTCAAAGTTTCACTGTCATTATAACTTCTCGATAAGCTGTTTATGTGTTGAGTTTGATCGTAACAAGCTTCGCGCTGCTGCGTGATTTACTTTCTACTCGTTTATTCATTCCAATATCAGGAGTTCTTCGCTACGACAATGATGATTTTGTTCCAGTAGTTATGCTCCGTTTCAACTTTGATTACAACATCCATCTTTTAATTTACAATTTACCATTCTTTAACCAGGCAATTTACCAGATTCAAAACATGTTCATGCGGTATACATTTTTTAAAATTAATAATCCTTTAAACTATGCTTTTTTGGCTCTATTTTTATGAACTGTGAGCGTGACATTGCTGGAGAAGAGAAAGAGGTGGGCTCAAATGTGCAGACGATTTAAAGTAGAAGACCATGTGGGAGTGAGCAGGTTAGATCCATGTATTGGATTCCTAAGTGCTCTATGACAAGAAAAAAACATTATCCCTATTGATATCACGATGTGAGAATATTAAAATCCATCTTGGTACCATGATGTAAGTAGAGTAATACAAAAGTTTATAAAGTTAATTACTAAAGTGATAGGACATATAGTTTATGAATATGTCTAATTAATTAAAACCCATTTGTCATATGTAACCCTAAAAATATTGATGGAGCTGTCCTTCTCCAAGCCTGGCAAAAACGAATGAACTATCCTTAAAATCTAATTAACTGAAAACCCATTTTTATATGTATTTTTTGCATAGAATATGATCACGTGTGGAATATCATCCCTCCATGCGCATCAATAAAATGGATCTCCCTGGTCCCATCAAACCTAACATCAGTACCAGGTTTCTTTTGAAGGGTCAGTTGCTAAAAGGCAGGCACGCCTTTTTGAGTGCCGTGGTATTAGACACTTCTCTCTAGAAGAGCGAAGATAAACCTCTCGTAAAACACGAGACAATTTTCGATGCATTAAATAGGTATGAATCCAATGCATCCTAACTTTTAAATTATGTGAATCTCGTGTAACCTAGTAACATCAATGGATTCGAATTACAGAGGGCTCATGTACTTGAATCACTTAAAGGAACATTTATAAAACGGTTAATCTTTATAAGTATTTAGAGGAAGCAACAATGTCACATTTTTTGAAATCCCTCTCGAATTTTATAATTTCTTGGTTGAATTATAATAATCTTATTTGATCTTTCTCATTCTTTCCATTTGGGTTTTTTATGCATAAACTCAATAATCAAGACATACTTTACCTAACAACTTGAATCAGAGTCCCTCATATCTATAGTTAGATGTTGAATAAGATTCAATGCCGACATTACGATCGCATTTTTAGCATACCATGCCACTTTGGCACTGATTCGATCTGTATGCCTGCAAGGATTACAATGGACTAGGATCCTCTAATACGCACACGACTCCCACTCAGTGTTTTCAATAAATCACAATTATTGATTGATGGAAGCGAGGTTGTTATCAACAGTTGAACGCCGAAATGCAGAGGGGGAGAGCACTGGGCCGAGTAGAAAACGTTTTTGTCCCTATGCACAGTTATGCAGATGTATCATATAGTATGCTATGTAGAATTCAAAAAGTTAAGCGGTTTCCTCTTTAATAATTATTACATACACTATGCATGCGCGTGGCTTAGCTCATAGCCTTATGGATAGTAAATACAGCACAATTTACAACATGTACTACGTTGTGTCTTATTCATTTCAAGCTATACTTGTTTCCACATGCTTTGCTGACCCCTCTCTCTGTCTCTCTGTCTCTCTCTTTCTCTCTAGATTTTACGAGGTTTATATATACGTACGTCTTGAAGTACAGGCGTTTGATATAGTTCCATTAGAGGGCGCATATGCTGAGACTCAGAGAGAGAGAGAGAGAGAGAGAGAGAGAGAGAGAGAGAGAGATGAAGCCGTGCGCAAGGAGGCCAAAGGCGATACTGGTCCCCTATCCAGCGCAAGGCCACGTCACTCCCATGCTCAAACTAGCCCTAGTCCTCAACTCCCACGGCTTCGACCCAGTGCTCGTCACCCCGGAATTCATCCACCGCAGGATCTCTCCCGGGGATGATCGGACGACGGTGGAGGTGATCACGTACGTTTCGATACCGGACGGCTTGGGCGCCGATGGTGGTGTGCCTCGCGACTTCTTCTCGGTTGAAAAGGCCATGGAGGACGGCATGGCATCCCACCTGGAGCGGCTTGTGAGGGAGCTTGACGTGGCGTTGATGGTGGTCGACTTGCTGGCCTCGTTCGCTATCGAAGTGGGGATCCGGTGCGGGGTCCCGACTGTGGGATTCTGGGTCGCCATGCTCACGACCTACAAGCTGGTTGCGACAATCCCGGAATTTGTTCGACAAGGTCACATCTCAAATTGTGGTGAGTCTTGTTCGCTCGTCATTTATGCTTCCAAATTGTTTCATTTCACTTCCTAATTTTCTGTTTTCCAAATGAACCCAGAAACCTCGGAATTATATGTGACTAATTGTAACCATCATATTATTGTAAAATTTTGTGAGACTAATGCCAATTATTCTAAAATCTGAATTCTTAGATAAAAGTGTGATGTTTTTGACGCTATATTTGAACACTTCCCTTCATGCATAATCTGGACATTGGCAAAAATTTAGCGTGGAAATACATAATAAAATGGAAAAATAAGGAGTTTGCAAGGATTTGAACTTAGAATTTTCTGCTTTGACATTATGTAATTTTTTTTTTGAAATCACCGCAAACTATTCTAAATGCAAGATGAAAACATAAAGTACTATTTAAATATTTCAACAATTATTCAAAGAATGAGCCTACGCAATATTTTCGTCCTGTAGAGGATTTTATTTTTGGCCTCTAAGTCTTAATCCCATAAACCAACTTTTATAATGGAGTTAGGTACTGGAGAATAGTCTAAATCCATCTCGGGTACAATAAACATGGAAAAACCATTGTTAAGTACATTGAGAGGTCCGTCCAAAAAAACTATATACAGAGACCTTTCTTGAACTAAGGTTCATTTGTTTCATAAAAAAAATGAATATTCAAACAACATATTATATATATATATATATATATATATATATATATATCATAACTTGTATCACTTACAAAAATGATTAGACTGAAAATATATTTATCGTCTATGAAAATATTTAGATATAAGTTGTTATTGATAATATATTATTTTTTTATTAACTAATTATTTCAAATGATATAAGCGATGATTTTTAGGAAAATATTTTTCAAATCATTCATTCTTCACAAAATAAATAGAGCATAAATGCTAGTGCATCGACTAAAATGACACTTGTTTGTACCACCTATCTATTAGTAATATATATTACTGTGTCAAAAATGAATTAGTCTCACGCTTGAATTAGATAACATTAACATTCCTAATTGGTCTTAAAAATGAGAGATGCATATATTATTATTTTTTCCCAACATGGGAAATCAAATAGCTGAGAATTTCTTATATAATACATATAAGTTGCATCTCGACCATTTATTTATATTGAAATATATACAAGGGTTGTGGCATTATACTAAGTGTTCGGTCAGTACGATTGGCTTTGCCGTAGGGACAAAAAGGCGCACATGCCTTCCACCTCAAATGAGCAAGATTTGTTTCCAAGTTGACCATTAAAAATAATAATTGCGACAGAGGAATATCAACACGAATACGATTGCTGCTGCTACTGCTGCTGTTATTATTATTATTATTATTATTATTATTATTATTATTATTATTATTATTATTATTATTATTATTATTATTATTATTATTATGTGAGAGTACCTTGTATTCCCGCGTTAATTCTCACATGCAAACGTGCAAAATAACAAGCAGGAATACCCCAGAAAGAAAGCGAGATACATCAAAACCCATCGTTGACCACCCAAGACCTGCCGTGGCTGATCGGGCCGGTCAACGCTCAGAAAGCAAGATTCAAGTTCTGGACTCGGACTCTTCGCCGGTCGACATCTCTCCGGTGGCTCCTGGTCAACTCCTGCCCCGAGGAGGAAGAGAAAGCTCCGATCCAGTGCTCCCGAGGCTATCCCACGATCGTCCCCATCGGGCCGATGACCGTCCATTCCTTGTTGACCAAGAACCCTAGCTTCTGGGAAGAAGACACCACCTGCCTGACCTGGTTGAAGGATCAAGAGGCGAACTCAGTGATCTACGTCTCGTTCGGCAGTTGGGTCAGTCCCATCGGACGCGACAAAGTCGCCAGCCTCGCCCTCTCACTCGAGTCTACACGGCGGCCCTTCCTTTGGGTGCTGAGACTGTCATGGCGCGAGGGCTTGCCACATGGCTTCCTGGAGAGGGTCCGCAGCCAGGGAAGGGTAGTGTCATGGGCCCCGCAGGTGGAGGTCCTGCGGGACCGGGCGATCGGGTGCTTCATAACACACTGCGGGTGGAACTCGGTGGTGGAGGCAGTCCAGTTTGGGAGAAGGATGCTGTGCTGGCCCGTGGCAGGGGATCAGTTTGTGAACTGCAAGTACATTGTCGAGGCGTGGCGCATCGGGGTGAGGCTGGGAGGGTTTGGGGAGAGGGAGGTTAAGGGCGGAGTGAGGTGGGTCATGGAGGATGACGAGATTGGGGTGAGGTTGGCGGAGCTGAAGGAGAGGATGATGATGGCAAAGGCGAGGTCCAGAGTGGTGGCGAATATGGCAGGCTTCGTCGAAGACCTCAAGAGAATAACGGAGGATGATTCCCTGTAATTACTTAGTTGGAAACAGCAATTGTTTTTGTTATAGTTGTCTTCTTAGGGTTTTGAGTTGATCATCATTGTTTAAAGGCCATGCAAATGTCTGTAATTCTTTTTCTAGTAATGTATGCGATGTATCTGTATTTCTTTTCTTCCTCTTCTTCCCTCCCTTTTGAGTACTTTTTGCTGTGCAAGAGAAAAATTTGTAGAAACCCAAAAGCTTAAACTTATATGTGAAGAGAGATCACATGTGCATAAAGAGCACATAAACCCCATAAACTAGTAATGTGAGATATTTCAATAAACATCATATGTATTGAACATAAATATAGATTATATATGATTAGCAATCTACCTCCTTTTATTTCTTATGTGAATATCGGCACTTTCGACTATACTTATTCTATGAGTGAATATAAACTCAAACATTCACCTACATCGAATAAGACACCCTTTAACCTTATAAGTTATTTACATAAGGTTATAAATTTTGTACTAATTGACTTTTTGTGCTTCAATTTTTTGGATGATTTGATTTTGCCCATCATTCTTCCTTTTATTTCTTACCTGTGATTTTGCCATTCGATATATTTATATGTGCAAATTTGCAATGACATTGTACCAAATTGGGAGTGAAATGACACTAAAACAATCCCGACCAGCACGTTTTGAAGTTAAGTCCCATTGGTTCAACAAGTTTTGACCAAAATAGCAATGTGACCTAATTACATAAACAACATAAAGTAGATTAAAAAAACTGTTCATGGATTTTATTTTGATCAGTCAATGTTATCTTTATCATATGTTGGAACATGTTCCCAATGTATCTATGGCAATGGTGCGAAATTCCTGGAGAGTGCTAGTGCATATTCAGAACAAGTAGGCACAAGTAAGGACTAGCCACCAGCCCACTAGCAACACTCAACGATACTTTATTCATCATACACATGCATAAGCATAAGCTAAAGCATGTCATATCAATGCCTGCCAAGATGATATTGCCATATGAGTTGCATTATATCTATAGCATTTAAGAGAACATGTGTAGTGTATCTGAATCTTACTTTATTTGCCTCGAAACTTTCTTGATCCATTAAAAAATCATAGACGAGTAGAAGTATGCAACCTATCTATGAGTTTTTTCCTAACAGAGAAAGGAGCATCATTTACTAAAAGAGTATCTAAAAAATCATTCATAGTGCGCTTGATCTATGTGTGCCTCACACAACATTATAAGTTACTTAAACCACAAGATCTATTCATGTGACTAAACACTGTAATAGCTTAATAGGCAATGCAGGAGATATGGTCAGCTAGAAAAGGTGTAGTTTCATTGAACTTTTTTTTTTTAATCAATCAAGCAAGATAATGGTATTCTTCTTCTTCTTTATGCTTATCTAACATCAACCTTTTAGAATTCATGATTAAAAGATAAATGCATTATCTGAATCTCAGTAGGGAAAAATAGGAACATGTATGCACAAGGAGAGAGCAAAGTGTACTCAAGTAAAACATCTTGGTGTACTCAACACAGACCTCGCCACACCTCTCGTAGGCCTTGTTCAATAGGTCGCCACCGATCAACCCGTTCGCTTCCTTCGACTTCTTCACATTTAGAGCCTCCACTTGCCTTTGCTCCCTCACCAAAGCTGCCTATTTCAACACCACCTCATACACCCTCTCAATCATGGATTTTGATGGGCTCACCATCAAGCCTGAAAGGGCCGAGATCATGCTCACCACCCGCATTCTTGCCAGGTACAAAAGCCGGAGATTCAAGGTTCTCTCTTCTTGTAGGCCTTGTTCAATAGGTCGCTGCTGGTCAACCCCTCTGCTTCCTTCGGCTTCTTCACATCCAGAGCCTCCCCCCATCTTTGCTCCCTCACCAAAGCCGCCTACTTCAGCACCACCTTGTACACCTTCTTCACTGAGGATCTTGATGGGCTCACCACTGAGCTCGAAATGGCCAAGACCACGCTCACCACCGCATCCCCGCCTAGTATAAAAGCCGAAGATTCAAGGTTCTCTCTTCTCGTAGGCCTTGTTCAACATATCGCCGCTAGTCAATGTAAGAGTTTTCCTAATGTGGACTAAATTAATTGATATTGTAATTTACTATTTTTACGATTACCGTAAAATAGGGTTGGTCTAAAGAGAGATAGAAAGTTTCTTGATTAGTCTAATATGGGCTGGCTAGTGTGGGCCGAGTTGAGCCTGGCCCGTAATGAGGGGGACTGGCTAGAAACTCTATAAATAGTGCTCAAGTCTCTCCTCTAACCCTAATTCTCACATGTATCCTCACCTAAGGGGCGTTTACCTAACGCTAAATGTGAAGGGGGCCGCCTCATTGAGCCAGTGATACGGAGGGCAATAGAGGAGAAGGACTTGATGCGTGGATCCCCTTGATATATGTGGGTAATCCTTTTCGCTTCCGCTTTATGTTCGATGGATCCAAAAACAAAAAGCGTTAATCTTTCTACTCAATTATGCATGTTCTTGTTCTGGTTATGGAGATCTTGGGATTACGCAATTTGTGTCTAACATGTGGTATCGAGCAACCATAACCCTAGAACTTGAACACATAAAGATTTTGCCATAATTTGTACGGATTAGCCATAATTAGTACGGATTTTGCCCTAATTTGTGATTTTCGAGACTTTTTGTTCAATAAAAATAAAATTAAATCACAAATTCGGATTGGGCTCGACGAGACGAGCAAGACAGTCGGCGGCGCGTCGCCGGAGGAGGCTGCACGGGCCCACACGCGCGGCCACGCGCATCCTAGGCGTCGAACGCGTGCCGCGCGTGAGCCCCACGCGCCTTGCACTCAAGCGGTGCGTGCGGGCGCGTGGGGCTTATTTTGGCGTGTGGTTGGCGGCGTTGGACTCGTATGGTGATTTCTTATCTTGTGGTATATTTATTTTATATGTTTGATGGTTTTATTGATGTGAAATTACATATGGAATCCTAAATACGTGTATTTTTAGTGTATTTTTACGTATTTTCTTGTATTTTTGTGATTTTGGAAATACGGTGATGAGTTACTAGTATGTTATCACATAATAAAAATGTGTGATTCATCAATAAAAATCAAACTTTATTGTGAACTAAGTCTGGCTTAATGCAATACAATTCATATGAGATTATATTTAAATTTTGTATTGAGCTAATGAGAAACAATAACTATTATGAAACTTTTGTTACTCAAGTATACTCCTTTACACACTGGTAATCTTTGAATGATAGACGATTTAAGGACTCGTGACCAACGATGTACTGATTAACACATTTGCTGAATGTGGGTAATGCATGTCAATTAAGTTACCGCATATTGTACATGAACTCATCTGGTCACTTGTTAATGTCTATCAAGTTGAATATTTTTTATGGTTAAGGAATATGACAACATTTATGCAAAGCAATAGTATTTACTGTTAAATTTTAGATATTTGGTTCTTTAGTTTGACTCAATTAATAGGCCACTTGGTTGAAGTAATGATATTTGTTACATAAAATTGATTAATAAATCAGTTGTTGGCCTTGGAGTCATTTTTGCCTTATGAATTCATGAGTGATAATGGATCACTGTCAAGCTTGTCGATTTGGTGCACCCCGTATTACTATTGATGTTAATTTGTGAGAGATATTATAGATCATCATTCTTTTTATGTTGTTCTGGTAATATGTAATTGGGGTGCATAAGAGATGTTTTATTCTCTATTATGAGAAGTTTCTTGTGTTACTGTGATCAATATATATATATATATATATATATGATTAATTTTTTATTAATGAATAAAGTAATGTAATTAGCATGATATGTGATTTTGGTGATATGATGCCCCTATCACTATGAGAGAATTTCAATGATTCAATTGAGTAGTGACCGCCAAAGTGGCACGTTTGATTGGGTTTGAGAAATTTCGGTCTCGTATGATGATTGGGATGTCTCCTGGTCTAATGCGTAATCATACTCCCAAAGGAGGTGATTGTGTAATAGTTCATGGAGGGATACATGATAGTGTGGTGGAGGAGTGACTGATTCTAGTGATTCATATGCCCAAAGGTGATGAATTCACGAAGAATTGGAACATATTCTCATAACCCTTATCATGTGGAGAGTGTACAATTACATGTCATGTATTCTGTCCAAAGGTGATTATGTGATTTTGCATGTAACTATCTGGATATGTACTTGTACGTCAAGTTACACAATACTCACATGATGCTAATTATATACTGCTTGTTTTTCAGTCACCTTTTCTGTAAATGGTAATTCCGTCATCATTGAGGTTTTTTACTGCTTCAAATTTTAAGTTGTGAACATATGATTTGTTGCTTGAGAAAAGAGCAATTGAATTTGCTTATTATCCATGAAGCGTTCCATTCGGAACACTTGAAAAGAGGTTTGCTTGTGGATTGCATTGCTATAAGATGAAGGAAACCTTAGTTGCTTGAAATTATGTCTTGTCGATATTGAAATTAGGACACATCTGCAAAAATTGTGTTTAAGTCCTAATGACATATACATCTCGTATATGATTAAAAAGTTGTCGTTTAACAGTGGCAATGAGTATTTTGGCAAGTATGACAATGCGAAATAGCTTAAAGGGTCATTTGTCAAATGCTTGGTAGATTCGGGGTGGTAATTTAATTACTATACCTAAAAATTCTGACAAAAGATTTGGGCGAAAGGCATAAATGTGCCATATTGAACATGGTGATGAGTATGATTAGTAAGACTAATTTATCTGGTCTTTTGTGGGCTGATATTATGAAAGCAATTTTTTCATATACAAAAGGGGTATTGATTTTATGATCCTAAAGAAGGTACAAGAATTATGTAATCATATACTCTAAAGTTTTTAAAATTGACGTAATTGTAGAGGATAACTGCTCTCGACTATTAAAGATAATAGTATGATGGAGGTTACTATGTTTTTTGTCTTTACCTATACAGATAATTATGGAATCTCCTGTACCATAGACTAAACTTGTTGAGATTCAAGATACTATTCTTGATATAGTTTATAATGAAATTTCTTAAACCTCTCAAGTGCGAATGAAGTGGTTGCTCCTTTATTAAGGAGATTTGTTAAGGAAAGACAATCCGTTATACCATCGACTATATAGTCTATTTGTGAGAGCATGATTACAATATCCACTATATGGTTGATGTAATGGCATATTTATAAATGTCGTTTCTTATTCTCAATTAAGTATGTGATTAGATGCCATAAAAGGTGATATACAATCTATGAAACATGTTTGGAAACTTATTGACTTGTCTAAAGATCACAAGTTTATTAGTTGCAAATTGGCGTACAAAACTAAAAGAATTTCAAACAAAGATTGTGGAATTTAAAGCCAAATTTGTAACTAAAGTTTTAACTCGAAAGAGGGGTGAATTGTTTATAGTGAAGAAATAATTATTTCTTTAAATGTTCTTTCGAGTGAACGTGGCATTAATAATTTATTTTGATATAAAGTTACGCCAAAGAGATACAAAATCTATATTGTGCAACTGGATGATTTTGCAGCAAATTCAAGTAAACTTATGTGTAGACTGAGAAGTTCTAATTCATGGTCTTAAGCAAGTTTCCAGACAATATTATTAAAATTTCATAGTGTTGTTATTTTGTTCAATTGGGAACAAAGTAATTCAATATACTTGCAAGGTCAGTGGAAGGAAATTTATTTTTCTCATACTTTATGTACATGATGTTTTGCTTACAAGTTGTGACCTTGAGACATCTTATATCCTTTGTACCGAGGTCTCGTAAGGATTGTTTTTGCCATATTATATTAGATTTTCTCGGAAGACATTTGCTGATTGTATATTGGAAATATTCAATATACATCATTGCAAGCCAGGAATTGCTCCTTTGTTAAGGGTGATGGACTAAATCTATCACATTGTCCTTATTTAGATATTGAGAAAATTTAATTAAATGGTGTACCTTATGTCGGTGCACTTAAAAGTATAATGTATGCTCGAATTTGCACTAGACTAAATGTTGTCTTTGTGACGGGACTTCTAGGCGAGATATCGGTCAAATCCGAGGACATGATCACTCGGGTTGCTGTCAAGAAGGTTTTAAGGTACTTAAAGAAGACAAGAGATTATATGCTAATTTATAGACATGTTCAATTTTTGCAATTAGTGGAGCATTTAGATGTAAACTCTGATGGCTGTTTCGATGACATGCAATCAATAATGGAATACAGATTTATGTTAGTAGGAAGTGCAGTAAATAAAGTTCTTTGTTATCTTCTATTATGTATGCAGTGTTAGTAACATTCTTTTAGGTTGTTACTTGGGCTATTAGGCTCTGTCGCGACCTCCTTTTTTTCGGCGCCGCACGGGTACGAGCGCCTAAGGAGGCTAATGGCTCGGCTGAAATTGGTTAAGCCCGGACTCTCCCAAGTCCACCAATTCACGACTTAATGGTTCGGTTTTTTAGCCTGTAAATCAATTTTTAAAATGGAGTCGCCACTAATCAATTTGGGGTGGGTTGATTAGAAACCCAAGCGAAGCATCGAGAGAAATACTTGCTCCTGCGCAACCAGAGAAATTAGGATCGGGGACTTGATTACACTAGTTAATCACTAATGCCCTTTCGGTACCTAATCTTGTTTAAACCCTGAGGTTTTTTGGATGTTCGAGGGATTTTCCATGTATTTTTGAAAGGAAAAACGTTTTTTTTTAGTCATTTTCTAGTTTTTGACAAGAAAGGGATTTTTTTGACCTTTTTTGGTATTTTTGGAAAAATACAAGTCTTTTTGGTTTTTCTGAATTTTTTTGGCTTTTTCATGAATTTTTGCTTTTTTTGGATTTTTGGCATTTTTGGAAAATATGAAATATTTTTATTTTTTTTATTTTTTTGACTTTTCGGAAAATAAAATATTTTTATATTTTTTTAATATTTTTGGAAAATAAATTATTTTTGATTTTTTTCTTGATTTTTAGAAAATAAAACATTTTTCAACATTTTTTAATATTTTTCGATTTTCTGAAATTAAAACATTTCTTAATATTTTTCGAAAATAATTATTTATTAATTATTTATTAAAATATTATTTAAAATAAAACTTTAAAAAGGAAAAAGCCGGCCGGGTCGGATCCGTGGGTTGGGTCCGACCCGAGCTAGCCCGAAACGCGGACTCGCATTTTTCTCCCTTTTTTTTTTTTTTTTAAAAAACAAGCCTGGCCCAAATAGTCCTATTTTTCAAGAAGGACCCGGCCCAAGCGCGAGGGCCCAGGTTGGCTGGAACCCTACCCGAACGAGACCCACGCCCGACCTGCTCTCGGCCAAAACCCTACCCGGTCACCGACCCGGATCCGCCCGACTTCGACCCGGATTCCGCCGCCCCCCCAAAATACGGAGAAACCCTACCCGACTCGTAGCCCCGGGTCCGACCCACTGACCCGAGGCCGCGACCGGAAAATCGAGAACCCTAGGGTTCTCGATTCGCGGCGCCGGAGAGGGGAAGGCCGAGGTGCGCGGTAGCGATGATGGCGGCACGGCGACAACGGTCGAGCTTCGGCGAAATGGGTATGGCGTGGGCAGGATCTATCGTCACCTGCTCTCGGCGTTGGCACGGCACGGCGGCACGGCTTGTGGCGATGACGGCGGCCCTTAAACCTGGACGGCGTCGGGGAAAACAGCAGCGGCGAGGCGTGAGGGCGACAGTACCGTTGGACGGCGTCGGGACTGGTGCTCGGCCATAGCGACGGCGTCGGCCTGGCTCGGGGCCACTCGGCACGGCGGATTTCCAGATCTGCGCCCAAATCTCGGCCCTTTCTCCTTCGGATCTTTTCTCGCTCAACTCCTTCCGCTCGGTTCTCACCTTCTTTGCTTCTCGCCCGACCCTCTTCTCTCTCACTCAGGTTAGATCCGAGCCTCCACCGGCCAGATCTGACCCTCTCGAAGTTGCTCGCCGCCGGCCTTCCCCGAAGTCTCTCGGTGGAGGGTGGGCTGAGCTCACAACTCGAGTTCCCTCTCGCTCGCTCGACGATTCCTCCCCCGAAGTCTCTCAGTGGGAAGATCTCCAAGCTTGCGATGCCTTCGTTGACGGAGGTGCTCCTCTATTTATAGGTGAGGAGGAGGCCGGTCGACGGAGGTTCGGCCGTCGGCTTCGACCGGCCCTGGGTGCGGCTGAACCGGCGTCAAATCCTCCCCCTTCCACGGAGGCATGCCCGCCTTCAATGTTGCGTCCTCTCGGCCACCAGCCTACGCTCCCTCTCGGGCCGTAGGTTGTGCTCGAGCGCGTCTTCGTCGCCGCGCGTGACTGCAGAGGCGGAAGAGAGACGAAGGAAGAAGAAGATGGGAGGAAGAAGAAGAAAAGGCGGGGCGGTCGTGCGAAGGAAAAGAAAAAGGGTGGGGGCTGCTTTTTTTGCTTTTTGCTTTTCTTTATTCTTTTTGCTTTGTTTTTTCTTGTTTTCTTTTTGTTTTGGTTTTGTTTTTATTGAATTTATCTGAAAAAGAGGCAAAATACAAAAAATAAAGAAACTTAAGCCTAAATAAAAACCTAATCAAAATTTTAGGTGTCAACAGCTGCCCCTCTTTGAAGGTGAGTTCGCAGAGGTTGCATTCAAAGATAAACCTGATACCTAAATTTTGTCTATACATATGCAATAGATTATATATTATTTGGGACCTAGTGTCCTGTGCAGAAAATGAGTAATATAACATTACACATAGTAAGACAGATAAGAAGATACCTGTAGTTACTTACCAGGAGTGAGTGAGGTAGGGTGTGAACCCCGAGTTTTGGCAAGTATCAAGGTGTCATCTTACCTGTTGCATGAGGAGATTACTTCTCCAGGACCCGAACCATTCTTCGGTTGCCTATTGGAGCAAGTAAGTGATTTGTCTAGGACCCGAACCTTTCTTCGGTCGCCTTGACGGGGAATTGCTTTTCCGGACCCGAACCTTTCTTCGGTCGCCTGTTAGAGCAATAAATTGGTTTGTCTAGGACCCGAACCTTTCTTCGGTCGCCTTGACGGGGAATTGCTTTTCCAGGATTCGAACCTTTCTTCGGTCGCCTGTTAGAGCAATAAGTTGGTTTTGTCTAGGACCCGAACCTTTCTTCGGTCGCCTTGACGGGGAATTGCTTTCCCAGGACCCGAACCTTTCTTCGGTCGCCTGTTAGAGCAATAAGTTGGTTTGTCTAGGACCCGAACCTTTCTTCGGTCGCCTTGACGGGGAATTGCTTTTCCAGGACCCGAACCTTTCTTCGGTCGCCTGTTAGAGCAATAAGTTGGTTTGTCTAGGACCCGAACCTTTCTTCGGTCGCCTTGACGGGAATTGCTTTTCCAGACCCGAACCTTTCTTCGGGCCGCCCGTTAGAGCAATAAGTTGGTTTGTCTAGGACCCGAACCTTTCTTCGGTCGCCTTGACGGGGAATTGCTTTTCCAGGACCCGAACCTTTCTTCGGTCGCTTGTTAAAGCAATAAGTTGTTTGTCTAGGACCCGAACCTTTCTTCGGTTGCCTTGACGGGAGATGCACCAACCTTTCTCAGGGCATCTGTTTATGGGTGCCTGATCTGTATCGAGGACACCAGTTGGTACCCGACCTTTCTCGGGAGATGCGCCGACCTTTCTCAGGGCATCACATTTGTTGGGGTGTCTGACTTCTGTCAAAGACACTGGTAGGAACCCGACCTTTCTCGGGAGGATGCACCGACCTTTCTCAGGGCATCGATTTGTTGGGGGTGCCTGAACATTCACAAGCATTGAAATAGTACCGGATATTCACAAGTACTAACCTCGAAGGATATTTGGGCCTTTGCAGGCATCGAAGGGGTACTTGGATGATCGCAAGTACAAAATCTTGGAGGATACCTGGCGTTCGCAGGTATCGAAGGAGTACCTAGGATATTCATGAAGGTCCCTCACCTTTTGATAATTGCGAATATCGATGACGTACCTCGCATATTCGTGAAGGTCTCCCACCTCTTGGCAATTGGGGAATATCGAGGGCGTACCTAAGATATTCGTGAAGGTCTCTCACCTCCTGGTAATAGGAATATCGAGGACGTACCTGAGATATTCGTGAAGGTCTCTCACCTCCTGGTAATTGGGAATATCGAGGACGTGCCCCGAATATTTGTGAAGGTCTCTCACCTCCTGGTAGTAGGAATATCGAGGACGTACCTGAGATATTCGTGAAGGTCTCTCACCTCCTGGTAGTTGGGAATATCGAGGACGTACCTGAGATATTCATGAAGGTCTCTCACCTTAAGTGGGAATATCGAGGACGTACCTCGCATATTCGTGAAGGTCTCTCACCTCCCGGTAATTTGGAATTTGAATGTAGCACAAGGCTTATCCGGATGGCCGCAGGCACTCAAAAGGGCTAGAATACCTGGACAACGGTGGGTACTTGACGATATGGGGATATCTAGACAACAGTAGGTATTCCAAGAGATACTTGGTCAGTCACAAGTATCAATACTCTGGGGACAACTCGAACAGGTCGAGTGTCAAGAAAAGGGAGTATCCGAACGGTGGCCGGTACTCAAAGACAATAGGGATACCTAGACAGCAGTAGGTATTCAACGATAAAGGGATACTTGGTCAGTCACAAGCATTAATACTCTTGGGATAATTCGAATAGGTCAAGTGTCAGGAAAATGGAGTATCCGAACGGTGGCCGGTACTCAAAGACAATAGGGATACCTAGACAAAGTAGTAGGTATTCAACAATAAATGGATACTTGATCACCACAAGTATCAATACTGGGGACAATTCGAACAGTCGAGTGTCGGAAAATGGAGTATCCGAACGGTGGCCGGTACTCAAAGACAATAGGGATACCTAGACAAAGCGAGGTATTCAACAATAAATGGATACTTGATCAGTCACAAGTATCAATACTCTGGGGACAATTCGAACTGGTCGAGTGTCAGGAAAATGGAGTATCCGAACGGTGGCCGGTACTCAAAGACAATAGGGATACCTAGACAGCAGCAGGTATTCAATGATAAATGGATACTTGGTCACACAAGTATTAATACTGGGGGACAACTTGAACAAGTCGAGTGTCAGGAAAAAGGAGTATCCGAACGGTGGCCGGTACTCAAAGACAAGAGGATACTTGGTCAGTCACGAGCATCCAAACTTTAAAGACAACTCGAACAGGTCGAGTGTCAACAGAGGGAGCACCTGAGTAACGGTAGGCACTTAAAAATAGGGGGTACCCGGCAAGTGGTGGGTAGTCAAAGACAAGGGGATACTTAGACAGTTGCAAGCACCCAAACTCAAGGGACGACTTGAACAAGTCGAGTGTCAAGAAGAGAGTACCTGGACAGTGGTAAGTACCTTAAGACAAATGGGGATATGGATATGCTTACCTGGCAATATCTCTGATCTCTGAGAGTATGTCTGCTATTTGCACAATATGCACACATGATTGTATATGCTGTAAATTCATGAGTTTAAATGTGATTTATGCATGACAATTTTGTCGGTTTGCATCATCTGAGTTCCACTGGGAAGATTTTGAAAGACAACCTTTATTTGGAATATAGATGTCTTGAGCATGCCAAATGAGGGACTTTCGATCCGAAAGGACTTTTCGCTCACTCTCATGGAAAAGGCTATCCCGACCATTGATGCAGGATTCATAAGGACCACACTATCTCTCTGTCATCATGTCGGCGGGTCCGAGTATTCTCGCAAACGGTACAACTTTACCAATGTGAGAGGTCTTTGTTGAAACCGTGACGAAGATTTGGTCAATGGCTCATCAAATGGGACCATCAAGGTCGAAGTCGATGGACGAAAATGTTGCACAATCATCTCCGGGTTTACAAGTCAAGAACCCTGTGAAAAGAGATAGAGTAATCTTGCTCGTACTTCTTCGAGCGATGCTTATGTACATATGAAATCCTACGTTAATTGAAGTGCCCCTAGTCCGAAGAGACTTTTACAATGGGATGCAATGTTGGCTTGACTCATGTGTAAAAGGGCGAGAGCTGGTGATTGCCTTGGCATTTGTCACCGGTCTTTCTTCTCACTGTCAGATGGAGGCTCTATCAATTGAACCACAACAAAAACTTTTTTTTTTTTTGGCTGCATTTTTGACTGGAGGGCATTGGCCTTGCTTTTACCAGGTACATTACTTTTTATGCCCCCAGCTTTTACTCTTGTTGCTTGAGGAATCGATCTTGGCGAGTTCAAGCAAACGCCTTTGTTAGACTATGGAGTCTTCATCTTTTGTTGGCACTCTTGATTATGTTGCTCAAACGACAAAGGGCTTCGTTTGCCTTAATGTGAGGGTGGATTTACAGACTCAATTGAGTTGTACAATGGATACAAGTGCGTAAATAAAGAATTGCTCTTCATGACTTTAGGGCACTTAAATTAACGCGAGTGTTCATATGCAATAAAGACACTCAAAGATTGATACAAATGCAAGCAAGAAAATTTCTATCTCTCTTCTCACCTAGTGATGCTATTTCGCCTTCGATCTGCCCTAGTGTGGGGTGGTTCTTTGACGGGGTAGGACAGAAATTTCACCAGTATAAGGAGCTCAAAGGGGTGAGCAATGAGATGCCTCTCACTATTTGGTTATCGTACCATTCGCGAGAGAACTCTTTACCCCCGCAGCCATGGAATCTTCGCACTCATCTCACAAGTGTATAGATAGGGACTTTGTGTGTAGGATATGGCTTGCCTTTCATCATTCGACGCACCTCATCCAGCATGCTCAATTTAATCTTGTATTCTTCACTTAGCTGTCTATTTTAATAATCCTCAGTGGAATTAGTGACTTAGACAGGCAAAATCATCATGCAGAATTCATCTGGAAACGACATGCAACATTTCGAATATGATGGAGTTTGAATTCTTCAAAACAAGTGAATGGTTTTGACTCAAAAAAGTCCCTATTGACAACTTTAGGGGCTAACATAATGGTGTTTCCAAATATGTTAAATTTTGAACATCAAAAGGGTTATTTGCAAATGGGTGTCGATGGTTGTCCTTATTAAGTAGGGACATGACATAAGAAGGATCAGCCAGGGTTGGGGATCTGATCATGGATTTGATGGGCCTTTCTGCTTTTGCCCCTGCAGAAGGGAAGATGTACAAGTAGATCAATTAGTCCGGCCAAAATCAAATGTGAGTTGAGGCCTGAAGGATCTCTGTCATTTGCTTTGGTAATTACTCAGGACGCTATCTCGCTTAGGAGAGTTTGTCATGCCTCTCATTGATTTATTATCTTTGTTTTTGATAGTCGTGATGATCCTCGCAACAAACAAGAGGGAATGTGTTAGTCATGAACTCTTTTAAGAGTCGAATAATTGGAAGCGATACAACTTTACCCTTCACTGGTTTGCAGACGATTGGGTGATCCTGAAGTGAGAGGGGGACACGAAGTCCTATGTCCCTTGCTTTGTTAGGTCGATTATTCTTTGAATTGGCTCCTGGATGACACGTCTTTTTACACGAAGCCAGGTGAATTTGATGCGGGTCATTTCCATGAACCTCGCTTGGCCAACATTGACCATCAAGTTCGGTTTTTGATTCCCAATGTTTCCTGTCAATAGGGAAAATACGTCAAAAGCGAGTTCAGATAATGGGAGTAATGGAAACGATACCGAATTACCCTTTACTTGGTTCGGATGATTGGATGGACTTGAAGTGCAAGTGGGACACGAAGTCCTATGTCTTTTGCTTTGTTAGGTCACCTGTTCTCTCGTAATTTTGCAAGTGCAAGGGAAGCAAATTTTTTTATTATTTTTTTTACCAAGCGGCTAATCGCCGCGTCGGGGATTCAAACCCCTGACTTCGGACCTTTTCGCTTCTTCCCGGATACCACTCGGCTAAAGGCGCCGACGGTGTTCATAGGGCGCTGCTTTTTTCATTTAACCGACTCGGTTCCTGGACGTCACGTCCTTTCATACCAAGTTAGGTAAATCGATATGGGTAATTTGATTTGTCCAAATTAATCATTAAGCTTGCTTCTTGAATCCTATGCTTCCCTCGTCAATAGGAGAAAATATGTCAAAAGTGAGTTCGACACCGAGAGTATTGGAAACGATACCAAATTACTCTTCTCTAAAGTTTGTATTTGCTGACTCTAGGGACATTTAAATGTCGATGACAGCCTTTTCGTCTTGGCACAATTTGACATTTCTTTCGATTGGCCTTCCTCACTCATGGCCATGTATGTATGATTGATGGTTTGTCGATTTATCTTCAACGCCTTCCTTCTCGCGGAATTTTTCTTCCTCTTTGACTATATGGCCATTGGGCAAAGTCATGTACCTCAAGCTTCTATGGAATCTGAGATGGACAATCAAAATCTCCGATTCTCTTATGGCAATTACTTCTTGGGAGAGCATGCGTTTGGAGTGAAGCTTCTAAATTCCAAAGTCATTGTCCAGGGTGTGGGGCTATAGATCGCCTTGACTCGTCTAGATTTTCTCCCCGTTGACAAGAATCACTTAAAAGGAAGAGGAGGAACTCCTTCCTTATGTTGTAGTTGATACCGTAACATCTAGCCGTTTGGGCGCGTCGTGCGGCGAGATAGTCCTTTGGCTTAGGATGGAGCAAGGGCGAGTGAGGCATGTCATGGATGCTTCGATCTCAACTCTATGCCCGTACCTATTACGTCTCACTTTTTGTATCCCGTAAATAGAAAAGAGGGGTTGTCATTCTCAATATTATGTTAAGGGAATAAGACTTACCCTTTTTTTTTTAAACGGGATGCTCCTTTCTATTTGCCCCCGTTTTCTTGGCAGGTGTCTTTGAATTTGGCTAGTTCACCCGATGCGCTTGCTTCAAATGCCCCGGTCACACTAAGTCAAAAGGGACGGGAATGATCTTCCGAGACATGAAGTGAACGAGTCGAAAGACAAACATGATTAAATTTATCATCTTGTTTTAAGAAAAACTTTCAGGGTGATGAAATATTTTTTATTTTCAAAATACATCTTTGGGGAGAAAAAGCATGAGGAAGCCCAACCCTCGCATTCTCCTTGGACGATATTTTCTTTTCATGGTTGGATAACATCACCGGGCCGGTTTGGGATACCGCCTCACGCTTTCAAAACAAAATATTAGAACTGTACATTAGATTACTGAAATGGAAAATACAACAGTAGCACACTAGACATGATAAGAAACATGAAATTATGAAAACAAGCAACACCCATGAAAACTCCTATGAAAAGGAGCACTTTGATAGTGCTGGTTTTGAAATCAAGCGCCTTTAAGTTCCTCGTCTCCAGTAGACTCGAAGTATTCGCATGAGAGGACCACTTCATTGAAGCTACGTAAATGCAACCCATGCAACCAACAAAGTGATGCTTGCGAGGTAAAGCCCCTATGAACAGCTTTATCATTTCTTCTTCAGCCGCCGAGGGTAAGTTTGCATCATAAAAGCCTCCCACCTCCTCGCATATACTCGAAAATCCTCCATTGGTCTTCTTCTGAAGTGAACCAAGTTCGACAAGGCGCTTCGGTCCCAATCGCTTTGATACCAAGCGAATGCGAGAAGACAGCTCATTCCAATCTCTCATAAGGTAGATATCTCTTGTGATGAACCATTGTAATGCAGATCCCGTAAGACTCTCTTGGAAGGCTTGAGTTGTGAATGACATTGGGCCATAGTACCGACTCATTTCAACATGGAGGTACCGCAAGTGGCCACGGGGCAAGTCATGCCGTTATATTTGCGGAGGTTAGGTATCCACATCTCTC
Organism: Eucalyptus coolabah; assembly: GCA_014182585.1. Classification (NCBI taxonomy): domain Eukaryota; kingdom Viridiplantae; phylum Streptophyta; class Magnoliopsida; order Myrtales; family Myrtaceae; genus Eucalyptus; species Eucalyptus coolabah. The sequence goes on along the minus strand of CM024620.1, from coordinate 9,975,603 downwards.
CAGGGGTCATGATCCTATGAGCGCAAGACAGGCTTGATGTATCTGGTTAGACCACTGGTTTTCCCACTTTGCATATTCGTTGTAGTGGTGAATTTTTCTGTTTCGGAGAGTTGGACTCTACCGAGATTACCCCATTGCTTTCTTCTTGGTCAAAATTTCCAAATGAGGATGAAGTATTGAAGTTATCCTCATGGTTAGAGGACGAGCTTAATACTTCATTAGGATCGTAGCGGATAAAGACGTATGCTTCCTCTTCGGACGGACCTTCATCCCCGGATGAGAGTATGAAAGCTTGATTATACGATGAATCGTCGCCATTATCAAAATAACGCTGGAAGTCCTTGGGATTGTATTCTAGGGCCGGGAAGTCTTCAGGATTGTACTCTAGAGGATGGTGGCCCTCAAAGTTGTATTCTTGGGAATGTTCAAAGCTTTGGTGCGGTGGCTCGTCGGTAGGCATAATAAATGGGCAGCTGAGCAACATCCTGTTACTAGAAAATTTCCCACTAGGAAAGGCAAGGAGCCTTTGTACGAGATCAAAGACACGAGTCCGTTCAAGAGTGGGGCACAACCGGACAACTCCCCAAGCTTACTCCAAGAGCTAGGGTCCAAAGAATACCAACCCCTATCAACCTCCGGAAAGCGAATCGACATGTGAAACTCTAATGTCTCTCGCTTCCCTTGACAAAATCAAGTTAGCAAAATGAAGGGCCTTACTCAAAAGGTCTGGACCAAAAGCCAAGAAAAGAAAGCCCAAGCGAGATAGATTCATTGACACGTTTCTCTCCTATCTCAAAGAACTAACGACTCCTCGTGCTCCGCGATCATCGGCTCTTCGTAGGGCAATGTGATGTCAGGGGTGATGTCAATATTGTACTCTTGGTGAAAAACATGAATTAGTTCCCTCTAGGTTTTAAGGGAACTAATCTTCCTAGCAATGTACCATCGCAAGGCAGGGCCAGTCAAATTCGATTGGTACGATTGAATCATCCTTCGGACCGGAGTAGGCCTGCAAGTAGGTCTCTGGGCGTGAGGTACCAGCATACCTTTCGCATTCAGGTGCTTTGAGCTTTTCAGGGATTTCAATGCCGGCGTCATTGGACAGTCTATGAGATCCTGCTTTTGTAGTTGGTTTAACTTTTTCATGATCTTTTCAAATTGTCTATGGTATTGGCTATTTTCGGCAAATTTGCGGGCATCATGACGGTGTTTGAGGCAACTATAGAGTTGGGCTCGGCTTGAGTGTATTTCATTTGTCTTGAGAGTTGTTGAAGGACAATGGACATCTGTCCTACGCCGTCTTCAATGTTAATGAGACGATTTTGTACATCATTCTGATCGGGTCCTATAGCATGAGGCCAATCACGGGCGATTGGTGGCTGGCGATTCATAATTACCTGTTTGTTATGAAAACAATGAATGAGCACGAAAGTAAACAAAGATTGACCCATGGCAATGGTCTAACCGTTTTTTATTTATCGAAAGAGGATTTATAGACCGCGACTTCTAACACCTAGAACTTGAAATTGAAATGACAAAATAAAATACTAGATATTAAACAAAAGTCCCTGAACAATGGGATAAAACTTTCACACTATTAACACCAAGGGGCACATGATTCCCAATTTATATGCGACGGGGAGCCTTGCTCTTGCGAGGATGCCTGCTTCCTTGGGCTGGCTCGGGTGTGCAGCCAGTCCATTCCCAAATCCTCTCCATGAGCTCGCTTGCTCGTGTTGGCTACCCTCTCGATTGAGTGAGGGACCGATGGCTTCCATTTTGTCGGGATACGATGGTTGTGGATGTAGGACATGGAGGCGTGGTGGGCTTTTTCTTCTCCCTCAAGCCCTTCGGGTATCACAATCCTTTTACGATGACACTTTTCCCAGGTTTTCTCGCAGTAGAAATTTCGAATTCATAGTCACGGCTTGTGTTGAAAAGAACTGGAGGGACCATCATCTTGAAAGGCGGTGGGATCTCCCCGAAGGGCTCCATATTGTCGTGCTACCCGATCTGGGTAGTAGGGAATGGCGCCGGTGAGACCGAGCAACGGAATTGGGCGGGTGCGCATGTAAGCAAAGCGAGCCCTTTTTCATGGAACCAACCAAAGCACACCATTGGAATGCCTCGGGGCTGGGTTTCTTAGAAAGCTTACCCAATTTAAACAGCTTTGATTGGGAATGTGCGGTCCTAAAACCATAAATTTTTGTAATGGATTTTCAAAAGCATTTGTTTCAGGCGATCGCATGAAGTCTCGAAATCGCTTAGGTGAGAAAAGAACCAGACTTGTAAAATTTCAGGAGAGGCTCGCATGATTTTCTCCGAGTTGTCTTTAAAACGATTAAAAGACAAGAATGTTTCAGTTAAAATCATGTTGACATAATTCCCCCTCTTAAGATTTGATCAACTATCCATGCCATCTTGGGAGTTATGGCATTTCTTTGATGGGGGAAGATGATGAGTCCGAAAAGGCTAGGAGGAAAATCTCACTTTTTTGGGTCATAGGCTGATTTTGGAAACAGGCATTCATAAATTCTAGTGGGCAGTATTATGGTTGTCTTCAAGAATTTGTCTCATGACATGGATTTCGGTTCTAAAAGTCGTGCTAACTGCGCCATGGGAGGGCGCCTATCGATGGCTTGACAAGCTTTTTCTCAAGAGGCATTCCAGTGATGATGCTGTATTCTTCCAAGGTTGGGGTTAGCTCAAACCTACCGAATATAAAAGTAATTGTCTTCGGGCACCAAAAATGTGCCATGGCTTGTATGACTTCGGACGAACAGTGATTTGGATCAACGATAGGAGATGACCAATTTTGGCCTTCACGCGCTCCCCGGGCAACCGATCTAATTGACCCCACCATCCGAAGAGCTCCGCCTTGGGAGCAGAATGAACTTGATATCGTCTTTCCCCATCACATATAAACTGGGACTTGAAAATTTTATCCTACATTGCCATGGGCCAAATAAAAAGACTGAGTAAAAGTAAAGAAATCACTTTGCTTTTAAATAAAATGGCAAGCACAAAGACATACAGATGGGACGTGTGGCTCGATTTCTAACTCAGAAGGCTTGGTGAGATTAAAAGGATATCCGCCCGTCGCAGTCTCGCGTTAGCAAAAGATACCCTCCTAACCTCGGCTAAGAAATTCGGGAAAAGAAAGGCAACCTCTACATCGCAGTCTCGCGTTCGAGGTCGTATCTTTCTTAACACCATCCTAGAAATCCTATGGCGGCCCGAGTCCCGGCCGGGTTGTGTGTGCCATGTGTAGTGTTAAAACAAGAAAGCATGCACAACAGCTTTATAATCACAAAACATTTTATTTTGACAGAATAAAAAAAAACTTTAAGCTATTACCCTGCACAAAAGAAAAAAAGAAACCCAAGTCAGCAAAGCGTTTAAACAAAGATTAAATGGCCTAAGTCCTCAAAGTCCCCAAATGGAGTCGCCAAGGCTGTCGCGACCTCCTTTTTTTTTTTTCTGGGCGCCGTAATCGAGTACGAGCGCCTAAGGAGGCTAATGGCTCGCTGAAATTGGTTAAGCCCGACTCTCCCAAGTCCACCAATTCACGACTTAATGGTTCGGTTTTTAGCCTGTAAATCAATTTTTAAAATGGAGTCGCCACTAATCAATTTGGGGTGGGTTGATTAGAAACCCAAACGAAGCATCGGGAGAAATACTTGCTCCTACGCAACCAAAGAAATTAGGATCGGGGACTTGATTACACTAGTTAATCACTAATGCTCTTTCGGTACCTAATCTTGTTTAAACCCCGAGGTTTTTGGATGTTCGAGGGATTTTCCATGCATTTTTTAAAGGAAAAACGTTTTTTTTTTAGTCATTTTCTAGTTTTTGACAAGAAAGGGATTTTTTTGACCTTTTTTGGTATTTTTGGAAAAATACAAGTCTTTTTGGCTTTTTCTGAATTTTTTTGGCTTTTTCATGAATTTTTTGCTTTTTTTGGATTTTTGGCATTTTTGGAAAATATGAAATATTTTTATTTTTTTTGATTTTTTTGACTTTTCGGAAAATAAAATATTTTTTATATTTTTTTAATATTTTTGGAAAATAAATTATTTTGATTTTTTTCTTGATTTTTAGAAAATAAAACATTTTTCAACATTTTTTAATATTTTTCGATTTTCTAGAAATTAAAACATTTCTTAATATTTTTCAAAAATAATTATTTATTAATTATTTATTAAAATATTATTTAAAATAAAACTTTAAAAAGGAAAAGCCGACCCGGCCGGATCCGTGGGTTGGGTCCGACCCGAGCTAGCCCGAAACGCACTCAGATTTTTCTCCCTTTTTTTTCTTTTTTTTAAAAAACAAGCCCGGCCCAAATAGTCCTATTTTTCAAGAAGGACCCGGCCCAAGCGCGAGGGCCCAGTTGGCTGGAACCCTACCCGAACGAGACCCACGCCCGACCTGCTCTCGGCCAAAACCCTACCCAACACGACCCGGATCCGCCCGACTTCGACCCGGATTCCGCCGCCCCCCAAAATACGGAGAAACCCTACCCGACTCGTAGCCCCGGGTCCGACCCACTGACCCGAGGCCGCGACCCGGAAAATCGAGAACCCTAGGGTTCTCGATTCGCGGCGCCGGAGAGGGGAAGGCTGAGGTGCGCGGTGGCGATGATGGCGACGGCGGCGACAACGGTCAGAGCTTCGAGCAGAAATGGGTATGGCGTGGGCGGGATCTATCGTCACCGCTCTCGGCGTTGGCACGACACGGCGGCACGGCTTGTGACGATGACGGCGGCCCTTAAACCTGGGACGGCGTCGGGAAAACAAAGCGGCGAGGCGTGAGGGCGACGCACGTTGGACGGCGTCGGGGCCGGTGCTCGGCCACAGCCGACGCTGTCGGCCCGGCTCGGGAGCCACTCGGCACGGCGGATTTCCGATCTGCGCTCAAATCTCGGCCCTTTCTCCTTCGGATCTTTTCTCGCTCAGCTCCTTCCGCTCGGTTCTCACCTTCTTTGCTTCTCAGCCCGACCCTCTTCTCTCTCACTCAGGCTAGATCCGAGCCTCCACCGGCCGGATCTAACCCTCTCGAAGTTGCTCGCCGCCGGCCTTCCCCGAAGTCTCTCGGTGGAAGGTGGGCTGAGCTCACAACTCGAGTTCCCTCTCACTCGTTTGACGATTCCTCCCCGAAGTCTCTTAGTGGGAAGATCTCCAAGCTTGCGATGCCCTTCGTTGACGGAGGTGCTCCTCTATTTATAGGCGAGGAGGAGGCCGGTCGACGGAGGTTCGCCGTCGGCTCCGACCGGCCCCGGGTGCGGCTGAACCGGCGTCAAATCCTCCCCCTTCCACGAGGCATGCCCGCCTTCAATGTTGCGTCCTCTCAGCCACCAGCCTACGCTCCCTCTCGGCTGTAGGTTGTGCTCGAGCGCGTCTTCGTCGCCGCGCGTGACCTGCAGAGGCGGAAGAGAGACGAAGGAAGAAGAAGATGGGAGGAAGAAGAAGAAAAGGGGGGGCAGGTCGTGCGAAGGAAAAAGAAAAAGGGTGGGGGCTGCTTTTTTGCTTTTTGCTTTTCTTTATTCTTTTTGCTTTGTTTTTTTCTTGTTTTCTTTTGTTTTGGTTTTGTTTTTATTGAATTTATCTGAAAAAGAGGCAAAATACAAAAAATAAAGAAACTTAAGCCTAAATAAAAACCTAATCAAAATTTTAGGTGTCAACAGCTCCAAAACCTCATGACGAAATTGATTGTTTTAACTTGATGGATAGACCCATACGGTTGTATTGAGATAACAAATTTGTAGTATTATTTATTTACTACAGAGGTCTCAAGGGGTCTAAATATATGGTGATCAGATATTTTTTACCATAAAGAAACGGTACAGAAAGATGACTTATGGTATAACATATTTTCACAGATGATGTGATTGCATCCACAAACTAAAGGCCTATGCCCATGTGTATTTTGTAACATATCGTTAACATGGGCCTAGGAGTATCTTTGGATACTGTTGTTTAGTGGGAGCTATTTTGGCTTTAATCTGATAAAGTTCACATCTATGGTTCGTTACACTTAGTAATAGTTTGATATGTATCAACTTTTGCATTCAATAAAATATTTTGAATGTGTTGTTATTATGTTGAATACATATTGATAAAGTCTCAAGGGATTGTATAGACCTTAAGTGAAGGCTAGGGGCATCCGGGCATCCGGTTATTAGCCTTGTGCATATGTCTTGTGATACATAAAGAAAGGTTAACCATAAGGACAAGACATATGTGGGTTCATTGGAACCATAAAGCATTCTCTTGTGGCACAAGTTTTTGTGACACCTAAGGTAAGAGAATGGTGACTGACAAATGGGATCTTTCTATGAGAGACGTTATCCATTTGACACACTACCATATTGAATTCATATCAATAAAGTTGAGAACATTCGTGACCATGGAAGGCCTGTGTATACACGCAGCTTACCCCAATGATTCGGTGTTTAAGACTTTATGGGATAGGATTGACTATTAAGACTTATCTCTCGGACCAAATGTGCGCACATACGGTACGATTTCAATTAATATAGTCCAAGTGGGAGAATGTAAGAGTTTTCCTAATGTTGACTAAATTAATTGATATTGTAATTTACTGTTTTTACGGTTATCGTAAAACAGGGTTGGTCTAAAGAGAGATTGAAGGTTTCTTAATTAGTATAATATGGGTTGGCTAGTGTGGGCCGAGTTGAGCCTGGCCCGTAATGAGGGGGATTGGCTAGAAACTCTATAAATAGTGCTCAAGTCTCTCCTCTAACCCTAATTCTCACATGTATCATCACCTAAGGGGCATTTACCTAACGCTAAACGTGAGGGGGCCGCCTCATTGAGCCGGTGATACGGAGGGTAATAGAGGAGAAGGACTTGAAGCGTGGATCCCCTTGATATATGTGGGTAATCCTTTTCTGCTTCCACTTTATGTTCGATGGATCCAAAAATAGGTGCGTTAATCATTCTACTCAATTATGCATGTTCTTGTTCTAGTTATGGAGATCTTGGGATTACGCAATTTGTGTCTAACAGTCAACCCCTCTACTTCCTTTGGCTTCTTCACATCTAAAGTCTCCTCTTGCCTCTGCTCCCTCACTAAAGCCACCTGTTGCAGCACTACCTCGTACACCTTTTGCGTTGAGGATCTCAAAGGGCTTGCCACCGAGCTCAAAATGGCTAAGACCATGCCCACCACCTGCACCTTTGTCGAGTACAAAAGCTAGAGATTCAAGGTTTTCTCTTCTCATAAGCCTCGTTCAATAGGTCGCCATTGGTCAACCCTCCGATTCCTTCTATTTCTTCACATCCATAGCCTCCTCCTGCCTCGGCTTCTTCACCAAAGCCGCTTGCTTCGGCACCTCAACGTGCTCACCCGCTTCAGCACGAAGAAAATGGAAGAGAGAGAGAGAGAGAGAGAGAGAGAGAGAGAGAGAGAGAGAGAGAGAGAGAGTTCCCATTTCCGTCCAATTTTATCATGGGGGAGAGAAAATATTATGTGAAGGAGCTAGTGGGGCCCCACCAAATATTTTCTTACAGAGAGGGAGTTTGGTAAATTTAAATTGATTGAGAGATAGGGACAAGATAGCAAGCTGCAGGAAGAGAGGGACAAATATTTTAGTGTGTCTATTTCCAAAATGGGCTTTGGTTCTAGCGTGGCATCGGGTGACATGTGTCACCCGGTGAGTGGACTTTGACTAGTCCACGCTGAAATCAGAGCTGCATTCAATGTTTTCTCGCTTCTTGGCAGCTAAAAATCCAAATGTCAACTTTTAGTCACCGAATTTTGTGCAACATGTTTTCTCTCTCCTTTGTGAGAGTGTTCTCTGTCCATGGCGATAGGATTGTCTTTTTAACTGCTCCTCTAGGGATCATCTCAGCCATCTTCACCTCCATCTTTCCCATACACAATCAAATCACTGCTTTCTCCTGCCCCATTCGAAGTTCTTCTCCACCACTGGTAGCATTTCCCTCTTGTTTGCCCAGCCATCTACCCACAATGTAATCAACAAGTTACCTCCAATCCCATGACTACATTTAAACCCCAACATCATTCCTTGATTTCTTGACCAATGCACAAATCACCCATCATCCTCTTCCGTACCCTGATTTATAACATTAAACCCATCATTTGTTAAACCCTAATTTCCACTATGTCGCTCTTGATGCAGAGCTCCATTCATCCGCCATTTTTATATGTCAGAAGCAATATTGTATTTCCATCATGGCAAGATCAAATTCTAGACTTTCGATGTCTTGAACAAGTTGTTGAAGTGGTAGTTGTACCCATTGAAGCGACTTGCTCCCTTGCCCCCTTGTAGTTGGGGCTGTCATCTCCGTTGGTAAGCTATTGGCTCTGATACTTAGAAGTTTTTTAAACACTTGTTGTAGAAAAGAAGTGAGCAGAATAGGAAATGAAAGATTAAAAGAATGTAGACTCGTTGCCCTATGTAAACATGTGGGAAGAATGTGGTCGGAGGATTCTGTAGCCAGTGTGTTTGAGGATAGTCCTAAGGAGAAAATGGAAGCATGTAATCTGACCCTACTGGGGAAACTTCACTCTAGACCTAAAGTTAATTTTTAGGCTTTCCTATCTACGATGAAAAAGGCTTGGAAATTTGAGGATTTGGTGGGCGACCAATTACAATAAAGTTTATTCACATTCACATTCAGATCAGAGAGAGATAAGAAGAGACTTTTAGAAGGTAGCCCATGGTCCTTTTTGAGTAATTTACTTGTCCTCCAGCAACTAAATCCCAAACTACTCATTTATCACCATGTTTTCACTCATTGTGCTTTCTAGATACAAGTTCATGGCCTGCCTTTAGTATGGATTATTGAGAATACGATGCAAGAGGTGGCCTCTAAAGTCCTCCAAAGTCAGGAGAGTTTTGGAGATAAGATTAGAACCGAAAGAGGGTGGCTCGTGCAAAGTGGGGACAGCTTGAGTACTTTTAGAGTTGTCAAAACTGCTTATGTTAGGAATTGTGATTAACTTAGATGATGACCAGTGTTGGGTTGATTTTAGATATGAACATCTTCCTCTCTTTTTCTCTCTCTTTCTTCACCACCTTTCCTTACCAAAAAAAAAAAAAAAAAAAAAAAACATCTTTCTCTCTTTGCTATTCTTGTAGTAAGATAGGCGACTTTACCCAAAGTTGTGAGGAAATACCTTGTAAGGAAGCCGAATTGAAAGATATTAGTGCAAGATACGATGGGTATTGATTGAAAGTAGAAGCATGTGAATCCAATCCCTTTTGGAAATTATTCAATGGAGATGATTTTTTGGAGTTGGATAAGGATGAAATCATTCTAGAAACCCTGAGACATGATGGATTGCTGGATGACATGTGTTGTGACCTATCCCTTGGGGAAGGGAATAGGTTTAGGGGCATTGCTTAAAAGTTGGGCCTACGACCCATGATCAAGTACAAGCTCTTCCAAGCTTATACATCGCACGACATTGGTATGTTCATAAGAATTTTGTAATAATAAGTCACCATCAACCTATTGTGGTCGACTAGAAATCAAGGGAGGTATGAGAGTGTATCTCACTTCCTATGCAACTAGAGAATGACTTGATTACATTAATTAACTAATTAGTACCATTTTAATACTTAATTTTGTTCATTTTAGAAAGAAATTTTATTAAGCAGTTTAGATTAATTTTAGACCAATCCACTAACACGTGAGGTGATTATGCAAATATGCAATTATAAAAATATTAGTTAGTAGCCAAGGAAAGCATCTAAATAAATTGCACGAGAGAACAAATATTTAACTTTAAGGAAAAGATAAATGCTAATCCTAACTAGACTAAAGAGAAGCCAAAATCAAGGTATCAATATCACGCAATCAATAACATTTGTCTCTAAGGACAATCGAAACTTTAAGCCCTAATACTTACCCAAAAAAAAAAAAAAAAAAAACTTTAAGCCCTAAGGGCTTGGTCAACCTTGAGCATAACTCTAAAGTGAAAGACTTCCAATTTTTAGGAGAAAACAACCTAAAAGATTAATTTTAACCTTTTTGATGATCTTTAATTTTTTAAATTTTTTAGAATTTTTCTTTTCTAATTTTTCAGAAAAATTGAATTTTCGAATTTTCCAAAAAAAAAAATTGGATTTTTAAAATTTTTTTGAATTTTTTGTTATTTTTCTAATTACTATTGAAATGTTTAGACTTCCTTGAATTTTGGAATTTTCTGAGAATTTTTTTAATTTTTCTCGATTTTTTAATTTTTTTAATTTTTCAAATTCTAATTTTTAATATTTTCTGAAATTTTTAATTTTTGGAATTTTTTAAATTTTATTATTTTCTAATGTTTAATTTTTTGGAAAATTTTTGAAATTTTGAAATTTTTAAATATATTTTTAATATTTAATATTATTATATTTGAGAAAATGGGTTGGAATTGATAACCCGATCCAACTTTCTAGCCCGATTCAATGACCTGAACTTAACTTAAAATGGACAAAGCCTATTTCGTAAAACCCTTTTTTGTTTTCTTTTTCATTTTTATATTAATATTAATATTTAGATTAATGTTTTTGTCTTATCCCTATAGTGTCTTCTCTAGCGCACCTCTTCCCTGTGCCTCCTCCTTCCCGAAACCAACTTTTACCTTCTTTTTCTCTATTTTTAAATATTTTTGTCTTATCCCTATCTTGTCTTTTCCACTGCACCTCTTCTCTGTGCCTCCTTCCCGAAGCCAACTTTTGCTTTCTTTCTCTCTCTCTCCCTTTTTCTTTCTTTACTTTTTCTGCACTTTTGCTTTTTTTTTTCTTTTTACCTTTATTTGTCACTTCCCCTGTAGTCTTCTTCCCCACGTGCTTTCCTCTCCGAATGTCTTCTTCACCCTTTTGTCTTTTTCCACTTCTACACTTTTTTTCTTTCTTATTTTTCTTTATGCCCATCTTCTTCTTTACGACAACTCCCCTGCATCCTCTTCCCCGAGCTTCATCTTCCATGGATTTCAACCGAACCCATACCATCTGAAACAATAACATCCTCCAAAGGCGTTGTCACCGACGCCCACAACGGGCATCCATTTCGACCACCACTCGTCGGCCAACCTATTTGCCGATTTCCTTTTGTCATTGGACGGCCATTGTCGGCCGCAAAGCAAGAAACACAAAACGACATAGATGATGATAGTGGCGGGGACAGAGAAACGACTAAACAACCAACGCTGGGGCATAAAAGAAAACGACACCTCAACAGAACGAATCAACATGAAGACACTCGGTTTTGGCCAAAAAGGGCCAAACGAGACTAGATATCGGCGAAGCTTTTTATCGAATGGGTTGTGTGCGCCACTGAACAAGTGTTTTCCGACTCAACCATGACTCAAGCCCAAGTCACAAAACCTTAGCAAACAACCGCCAACATGCAGTGACCTAGCTAACGACCTAGGGGGTCGGAGTTTGTATGAGCCGAACTATTATAATTATGGTTAATAGATCAATGAAAGCCAACAAATTAAGATAAATATTTTATGTTCACGTATCTATTGAATTCATAAATTTCCTAGATTCACATATATTTTTAATCCATATATTTATTGAATTGATGAATCTTTTGAATTCACGTGTCTCTGGATTCATGAATCAAGATTCACGTATCTCTTAATTTATGAATTTATTGGATACATGTGTCTATTTAATTTATGTATCTCTATACATGAACTTTAAAGCTCTATAAATAGATAAGAGCATAGAACTTCATTAGAAGGTTTTTCGATAGAACAATTCGAAATAACAATTCCAAAAGAGATTTGAAATACTACTCTACTCTTCTAATTTTTCCTGTATCTTTGATTCAATTAAACGGTTCAACCGAGTCCTTGTTTGCATAGTGCTAATCCAAACAAGTTCGAGGTGTTGTATCTTGGGAGATATAATTCGTGAATGTGCGGAGCACCATTAGCGTAAAACTAATCGCTTTAAGAAGATTTGGATAGTCGTACCTCACCTATAATTTTATGTTATTTTTCTAGTGATATTTTATTTTCTTTTTCTCCAAGATTTGTAAGTTTACATAAAAAGAAGGATATTATAAAGTTGTTATCGTTTTCTTTACATTGATGTTCTGATTACAACAAACAGTTTGCTTTCTCTGGATTATGTTCCAATAGGATCGTCGGATGGAGCTCATGCGGCTAGGGCTCCCTCTTTCTCTCCGTTCTATCTCAGCTATCACTTTCCCCCCAGCTCTTCACTCGCTCAAATCTCTCTCTCTCTCTAAACTGAGCTCTCTCACCTTCTCTCCTTGTGTCTATCTTCAAGCCCTCTAGTTCTCACCCTCTGCAGAATGTTGCTCTCCTTGGCAACAAAACCAAAGAAGCTTCAACCAAAAAAACTCATCTCCTCCCCCTCGCCCTTTCTTTGTCGCTCTCTAGCTCCAACAAAAGAACCCTTCTGGCCAAAATGGGAAATCCCCTAAACAAATGAGCAAGCCCCTCTCTTTTAAGGGCAACCGGCAAGCGTGCATGGCCCCTACCATTGCTAGCTTGCTGGCTAGATTGATCCAACCCGTAGATCATGCTGTCATTTGCTCCATGGCAATCCCCTGTCTCCTTTGCTCATACTCTCCTCTTTTCTCCTTTTTGTAGAAGCGTGGTTGGCATGAAGGGAGAAAGATGACCTGCACGTGGGCCGAGTTGAAATAAAAGGAGATGGGCCAGCCCAAATGCAAAAGGGAGAAAAGGAAAAGAGATAGGTGGGTGAGTCCATGCATGAAGAAAACCCTATACTCGGCCCCATTCGATTTTTCTTATATCTGTTAATGATTTTTTTCTTTTGCTTTTTTTTTTTTTTTTCATTTTGATGACAAATTTTGGAAAAATTTAAAAATGACTATTTACCATTCAATACGTTAGTGCAATAATGAAAACAAGATACCTTTTAATGAAAATTTTTTACTTTTCTTTAATTTTTTGATTTTTTTAATTTTAAATTTTAATAATTAGTGATAGTTATGTAAATGCTCATAATGTCTATGCGTAATAGATTTTAATGAAAACATACACAGTGCATTTTAATGAAAATTATTTAGTTTACTTTTTACTTCCTTTTTTTAGCGACTAATTCATAATTTCGTATACGATTAAGTCCTAAATAAAATGGTAAAATTTAGGTGTCAACAATGTGCTACTTTCTGCTATGGAAATGCTGAATAAGTTGAGACCCATGGAAATTCAATAAAAGGTTAGGTTGAAATAGAAGGGAAAGGTCTAACAGGAAGTGGTTAGAGAAACTCGAGGAAAGAGGCATCAAAGCACTCAACTCTTGCTCTCAGCTACCTCATGGATGGAGGTATCTCTTGAAATACACTCGAGAGTTCACTGAAAGAGAAAAAGGACCATAAAACCCCAACATCGAAGGAATTGAGATGATACAACCCTCACAATTCTCAAGGGGATAATCCTTACACCCTATATGACACTTAGCTTCATGAGACCTCGATTTTGATCGATGATAACTCAAAAGAATGGGCTCTAGTGGCTAACCCTATTAAGGTTGGGGCTGGAATTGTTAGGGTTTGGGTTCTGCCCTGACATTCAAGCATCTTAGAGCCTTAGTGGATTGAGAAAGATCCAATGTGTTGTTCTTAATGTAAACAAATAATAAAAGAGGCATGGTGGACATAATAAAAAATCATTTGAAATTTCAACACTTAGTAACAGTTGATCCATGGGAATGGCTGGAGACTTAGTAGTTATGTTGGGACAAAGTGGTAACAAAGGGAGGTAGAGGAAATCACTGAGAACTTCATTGATACGATATAGGGAACTTACTAGTAGAAAAAGAATGTGAATGTCCTTTTTTCCATGCATCAACTGACTTCCAGGAAAGACTTAGCCTTTGTTAGAAGTTGTGTTCCATATGTAATAAAAATAGGCCTCCATGGATTTGTATGGGTGACTTCAATAAGGTTCTCTAAATGGGAAGAGATCGGCAAACAAGAGGTTGAATATTATAGAATGGTGACATTTGAAGAGATGCTAAATGATTGTAAATTCATGGATATCGAGAGTAAATAATGTGCTTATATGTGGGCTAACAATAGAGACAGAGAGGAGTTGGTTAGAAAGAGATTAGATAGGATGGTAAGTAATATGGAATGGAGAGTGTTATTCTTTAAGGTAGAAGTCTTTGCACTATTGGCTACGGGCTCATACCATAGTCCAATTTTACTATCCATTTTCCCATCTAAGTTAAAGAGGAAGGAGTTTCAGTTTGAGGCATATTGGCTAGATGATCTTGAATGTAAAGACATTATGGAAGGGGCTTGGAATGATCAGGCTAATATTCACATAGAGTTTTGAGTAAGGCCAGAAAGGTGGTGGGAGCTTTTAAAATGTGGAGTAGGCTGAAATTTTCAAATGCACATAAAAAATAGAATATTGGACGAGAAGATTAATGGAACCTACTAATGGTTTAGTTGTGGGTGGAGAGAGATGACATCCAAAAAATCAACGAGAAAATCGAGAAGTTATGGAAGCAAGAAGAGATGTATTCAAGAATGAGATCTAGGATTAATAGGTCGATGTGGGGAGACAAGAACACTAAATACTTCCATACCACAATGATTCAAAGGATAAAGAAATAGAATATCTATTCCAAAAGTGGAGGATAACGGATGGAGTAGGGGCCATCGAGCTCAAGTTACATATTGGATCATTCTTTAAGTCATTATATACATCTATAGGATCAAGGAACTTCCAATGCCCTTATACTCCTAAAGAGGGAATGAAAGAGGCATTAATGAAAAGAGTGTCTATGGAAGAGGTGAAAAAAAGTAGTTTTTCAAATGGGCACAACCAAGACTCCCGCGGCATGGGCTTAATGGACAATTCTTCCAACATCATTAGGAGAGCATACAACATGATGTCCATCGCTTAAATTGTAAGTTCTTCATGTTAGGTATGTTTGATCCTACTCTTAATCATACATATATTGTCCTTATCCCAAAGGTGGCAAATCCATAATGTATCACTCAATATAGGCCCATTAGTTTATGCAATTTTAGTTACAAGATCATATCTAAAGTCATGGCTAATTGCTTGAAACCTTGGCTTTCTAAAATTATTGCCACTAAACAAAATGCATTTTTAGTAGTCCAAGAAGTCCTTCATCAATTGCGTATCAAAAAAAGGGAAATGAAGTTTCAAGTTGTCTTAAAAAAACAATGCATATCTATGGTCTCTTTTAGTGTTCAGTGTTAATGGTGAGTCTCTCTCATAGTTTTCACCTTCCCGTGGTATTGGACAAGGAGATCCTTTATCGACTTACTTGTTTATTATTACGGCCAATGCCTATCTTCTCTTCTACACAAGGCAATAAACGAGGGTAGTGTGAGGGGTACAAAGCTGAATAGATGGTGCTCAACATTATTGCACTTGTTATTTACTGATAATGCCATTTTCTTCTTGGATGGAATGGTGTGGGAGTGCCAAAATTTGGCAAGTATTTTGAACAAATATTGCTATGCCTCGAACAAGCTATTAACTTGAACAAGTCGAGCATCTTCTTTAGTAATGGTTGCCCTGAGCCCTTGAAGAGAAATATGGTGCATTCGCTGAGAGTTCCAATCATTGATAAAATAAGCAAATATCTAGGGGTCCCCTCTTACTAAGGGTGATCCAAGAAACAAATGTTCACTTGGATCTTAGTGAGGTTTAATACGAAGTTAGAAGGGTGGGAGAAAAAGTTCATTATGAAAGCAAGGAAGGAAATCCTTATTAAAATTGTTGTCCAACCCTTGCCACAATATGCGATGTCTATATTCAAGATTCCCATCTCAATTTGCAAAATGATTGAAAAGAAAATTGCATCCTTCTGGTGAAAGCAAAGTGTAGAGAAGGCAAATATCCATTGAAGAGATGGGAGTTCTTGAAAATGAGGAAAGATTTGGGAGGATTAGGCTTTGGGGACTTAATTGCCTTTATTAAGGCTATGTTAGGAAAATGGGATTTGCGACTAATACAAGCACCAAATGCCCTGTGAAGTCAAGTAATAAAAGGATTATACTACCCTCATGGAGAGTTTTGGTAGGCCAACAAGAGCCACTAGCCTTCTTGGGGTTGGCAAAGCTCATTAGTGGGTAGGGACATGATCGAGGTTGATTTTAGATGTCTAGTAGGCAATGGTACAAGGATAAGGATTAGAGAGGGTAAGTGGCTTTCTTTTGGAAAAATTAGTGGTCCATCAGACCAAAATGAACCAAAACTTGTAGAAGGACTTGTTAACAAAGAGACACATGAGTGGAAGTCTCAGTTACTCACCAAACTATATGAAGAGAATGTGGTGCAAGAAATACCAACAATCCCATTTAGTTTGAATCTCTTGAAAGATAAAATGGTATGGATGGGGAATAGAACAAGAGTCTATTCAATTAAAAGTGGATACAACGAGTTATGCTTCCTAAGTTCACAACAAAAAACAAATCAGGCATCTTCATCTTATCAACCCCCTATGAGCTTGTGGACTAAACTATGGTGAATACTATCTCAAGGTTCGATTTTTCTTTTGGAGTGTTTATAACAATGCTCTACCAGCAAAAGAAAACTTATATAGGAGAAAGTTGGCACCTAATCATCTATGCCCTCTGTGTCAACATGTCCCGAAATCTCTTGAAGATCTCCTCCTCCTATGCTAATGGATGAAATAGGTGCGGTTAGACTCTTGATTGAATGTTGATGTCTCACCTACCAACATGTCAAGAATTGATAAATGGCAAGTGGACAACTTGGCGTATAGTAATGACTACGTCCCAATGAAAACCCTTCCCTTGTCATCGATCTTGGCGGGTATACTATGGTTGATTTGGAAGGCAAAAAACGCAGCAATTTTTCAGAATTGTAAACTAGACCCATGGTGCATTGTAGACTAGGCAATAAGTGATTATAAGTTGTGCAAGATGTGGAACATCAACAAAAGAGGCAAGGTACAAAAGGAGGCTACCATGGTAGCTTGGTGGTCTATGCTGATGAAAGGGAGCTTCAAACTGAACATAGACACAGCTTGGTGTAGCGAATCCTGTGAGGCTACGGCCGTGGAGGTGCTTCGAGATCACAATGGAGTCCTTATCTTTGGTTTTGTGAAGAAAATTCAAGCTCCCTTAGCGAGTGTAGCCGAAACCCTAGCCTTGCGAGAGGGGTTGTTGTCTTTGTTGAAGATTTGGGGTCAAACTAGGAAGGAAAATGACAACGGTTAGATTGGGATCTAATCTAAGGGTTGAAGTGGGGTCAAACAATCTCTCTTGTGTGCGGTGGATGCTAGGCCAAGATGAAAGCCCATGGATTGTGGGTTCAATTATAGAAGATTGCTGGAAGCTATTGGCCCAACAATATGGGGTCTCTTTAGTCTATTGTCCTAGGGATGCAAACCAGATCGTAGATTAGGTGGCAAAGGCCCATTGCTCTAACTCCCTAGGTTTGAGTTGGCTTTCTAAATCTATTTGTTTTTGTCACTACTTTGTTACGACCGTGGAACCTCTTGTGGATCATTTTCAGGTTTTCAGTGAAAGTTTAAGTGTATTTCATCCAAAAAAAAAAAAAAAATTGCAAATGTACATCCTAGTAAAGTACTATACAGTTTGTCAAGGGTTGTTAATAATGATAAGCAACAGCATGATCCATAATCCATAGTCCTGTAAACTATTAGAGCCGAGGAATGAAGGACTATGTTTTTTTTTTGCCATGCGTGCGACGAAAGTCTTTGAAGCTAAAGAGTTCGATGTTATGTAGATCTCGTGGTTTGGGCAGCGCTTGATCATTGAATACAAGTATATGAACCTGATTTCTCAGCTCAATCCAGCCGCATCCAGCTTGCTTTTCTGCTTCACTCCCCGTTGGTGGTATCCTTGCTTTCTCTGCTTCATCCCAATTGCCTACCTCGACATTTATGCTAGTTGAGAGCACATAATTTGGTGCAAGGAAAGGGATCAGACAATGTTGTTCTATGCGTTTTTAATGATATCATTTCCCGGGCAAACCATTTTGGAGGATCTTATATGAAATTAATGACTCGTAAGATCTTTAGATAAGGGAAATCGCTTAGATCACTCAAGTGAACATATTCTTAAAAGTCATAGCATTTAAGTGATAAACTGAAAAATTATGACATTTTTAATGTCATTTTCTCACAATTGCGCAGATGTCGTAATTGCGCTAGATTTACTATTCGTAAGTTTTTGTGGCAGATGCATGGATGTGAGAGGAGGAAACTGCCTAACATTTTGAATTCTAAAGAAAATATATCATGCATCAGGTACAGGCTGTGAAATTACAATACATGTTCGTTACTGTGTAAAGGGACGACAATATTTTCTACCCGCGCGGTGCCCTCAGCCTTCCTATCTCGACATAATTCAACCGTTCAACAACATTCTCATATTCCAAAAACTAAAGATTGAGAATTATTGAATACACGGAGGGGGTACCACGCAGGTTAGAGATTCCACGTCTCACATATTAATCATTAAAGTCAGTGCCAAAGTGACGCAATTCATCGAAGGTACGATTCTAGAATCAACATAAAATCATATTCGACAACAATCTTTGGACTTAAAGAACCCCGTGTCAAGCTATTCGGTAAATTATCTCGTGAATCTTGAGTTTAACCGTAATAGTCCGTAGCAAAAGATGGGAAAGATTGAACAAAATCATTATAATTCAATTAAGAAAGAAACCACTTCGAGAGGGATTCTGACAGATGTGGATTTATCGCTCTTGGAAGGTGCAATTGATGGTGGGTTGATGGGCACTACCGCAATGGTGGGATCTGATTTCGTTGTCGCGCATGGAGGAGGATTTTCCACACGTGCATGATATTTTATCGCAAGCTACAACTTATTTGCCCTTTTTGATGTGCCAATAATATTATAATATGAACCTGGGCCTCCTTTTCGGCACCCCCAAATTTTACTTTATTAGCTCGAAAGTTACAAATGTGCACTTCAAATGATCATGAATTAGGAACGGAAAAAGTACCTGAAATTTGCTAAATCCATTGCACTTGAACTAATTTAGCACTAAATATTTTAAGGGTGTTAATTTAGTCTAAACTTTTTCTCGACTTGCTAATTTAATTATTCCGGCCAATTTTAATAAGAAATTACTAAGGTGTACACTAGTATCCTACGTGGCACGATTGACAATGACATGGACAATTTTTACCTTCTTTTCATTTTGGCGAGCGAGGGTCATGGCTCCGTTGGCCACAAGTAAGGTCGCAAAGGTCTTCGCTAAATTTGGGCAATGCCATTAGCATGGCCTCGCCTAGGATCATCACAGCCTCGTCGGTTGTGGGCGAGGTGCGAGGGCCCTGAGGGCCTTCATGGCCCACCAACTCTAGGTGAGACAACCAAAATGAAAGGAAACAAGCAAAATTATATATATATATATATATATATATATATATATATATATAATCAAAATTATCAAAATTATCAAAATATTATTAAAATATCCACGTTAGCATTGACTTTATCATGTAGGATTGTTAGCATTGATATCTATAATTTACATCCAAAATTGGCTAGATAGACTTAATTGGGAAAATAAGAAAATGTTTATGACTAAATTGGTATTATTATAATAGTTTAGAATTGAATTGATACAATTACAATAGTTTATAACTTTTTTTTGTACTATTTTTGGAGGCAATGTACCATTGACTTCGGGAAGTATAACTCTTTTTCTTTTTTTTTTGCCAAACTTGGAGGAGGATAGCTCAACGAATATTTTCAGAATTACACCTAAAAATGGATTTTAAATAAATTAGACATTGAAGTGATAATGTTTAAATAAATGTGATAAATTAAAACACTTGGTCCCATCACTTTATTAATTTGCTTTATAGAATGTTGTACCTCTAGCATTACTCTACTGACAAAATGGTACCGATATGGATTCTAATGTTATTTTATCGTGATATAAATTAGGACCATTACTAGAATATTTCAATATTAAATTAATTTTTTGTCTAATATTGATAATGGTCTCACAAAATCTTTATAAGATATTATAGCATGAGATTTTGAGTTTAAATTTTCTAGACTCCTTGTCTCTTATTAAAAAATTACATGCCTAGTCATAGGCCAAAATTTAGCCTACTCATGAGGGTAGAGTATTAAAAAATTTAAATATCAAACAACACTTTAGTTTAGCATCTTTAGTTTTGCTAGCAACTATCCGAGCAGTTGCTAGCAGTTTCATAAAATTTAATAACCATGATGCTCTAAATTTTAGAGGGCAAATCGACATTTTAAATGTCCACCATTTGAGGTTTTCCAAAAAAAAAAAAAAAAAAATTACATGACCGAGCCTTTAATACTTTTTTTTTCCTTGTCGTGCAGCATTTAGGATTTCAATACATGGAAATTAAGTATCTGCAATTAGAGAATATATATCATCAGCTAATGCCAAATTTTAAAGTGAAAATTGTCCAAAAAGTTCTAAACCTATTGTAGTTTTGTCAATTCAGTCATAAACCTTTTAACTTTGCCAATTGAGTCCTAAACCTTTTCACTTTTTGCCAATTCAGTCCATCCGGCCAATTTTGACCGGAAAATGTTGACGTGGACGTCGGCGGTGCCACGTAGACTAGCCGGCGTTGACGTGGTCAATTTGTGGACAATTTTAATAATATTTTAATATTTTATTTTTTGAATTTTTGAATTTTTTTATTTTATGTTTTTCCTCTCTCTCGGTGGCCAGCCATCGCCATAAGCGACGGCCAACCACCGGCCACAGCCGGCTGGCTAGCCTCGCTTGCCACGGGCGGGCTCCCGGGCGAGGCCGCCTTGGCCTCGGCGAGGGCCGCCCTCGCCGGATCCGGCAAGGGGAGCCTTCGCCGGGGCTCACCCTCGCCCGGGCGGCGTCGGCATCGCCAGATCTGGTCTAGGTGAGGCCGACACTCGCCCGGGCGAGGGCGAGCCTCACCCAGATTTGGCGAGGCTGGCCCCCGCCTAGCCTTGGCCCCGCGAGGGCCAACCTTGCTAGATCTAGCGAGGGGAGCCCTCACCGAGGCTCGCCCTCACCCAAGCAAGCGTCGGCCTTGCCCAAACCAGATCTGGCGAGGCCAGCCCTCGCCCTCGGTTGGGCGGGCGTTGGCTGTGGCTGGTGGCCAGCCGTCACCCACTCGGCTAGGGGCGAGGCCGATGCTCGCCCGGGTGAGGGCTCCCCTCTCCGGATCTGGCGAGGCGGCTCGTTGGGGCCGGGTGGCCTCGCATGGCCGAGCCTCACTCAGGGCGGGTGAGGCCGGCCCGGTCCCAGGGCGTGGCCGGTGGCTGGCCGTCGCTTGTGGCGGCTGGGGTCGGTCACCGAGATAGGCCAAGGAAAAAGTCAAAAGGAAAAAAAAAAAGGAAAAAAAAAAAGAAAAAAAATTCAATTTTTAAAATATTAAAATATTATTAAAATTTGTCCACATCGCGCCGGCGGTCCTACGTGGCACCGCTCACGTCCACGTCAGGCATTTTCCGGCCAAAATTGGCCGGATGGACTGAATCGGCAAGAAGTGAAAATGTTTAGAACTCAATTGGCATAGTTAAAAGGTTTATGATTCAATTGGCAAAATTAAAAGGTTTATGACTCAATTGGCAAAACTGCAATAGGTTTATGACTTTTTGGACAATTTTCCCAATTTTAAATATCAAATCTTTGGCTAATAGGTAGACATTTCATATTTTTGCTTATATTTGAATATTTCATTGAGAAAGCATTACGTCAGCCAATAAAAAGAAGAAGAAAGTAGTGATTCCATACATTTCATTCGTTGAATCTGTATTCTATGTCAGATTCGGGTGGGAATAAATTAATCAACACTCTTATAGATGGACATTTAAACTTTGATCTTTTTCTTTTTATAAACCTTTTGTTAGAATATTCAACCCAAAAGTATGTATATAAAGAATATATAAATTCCGTAAATTTGATGACATGGGATACTCTAACATCCTTAATTCGATGATCAAACTATTTGATCACAAATTGACAAAAGGTGAAATGAGAAAAAAAAAAAAAAAATCACTTCAGGCATGAAAGAGATTGAGTGGCTTGGGGCGTATCATATGCAATTATTGCGTTAGTATTCGCACTCTCTTGCGTTTACAAATGAGAAGTATAATCGTTCTTCCAATCTTGTCTTTCTTTACGCGCGGTTGGATGATGAACTTTGTAGCATAAAAGAGAAATATTGTGTGGTCAACACTTACCATTTTGCTTTATGTGATGCATCAACCACGTATATTTGACTTCGAAAATCGTGCGGTCGACCCTCATTATGCAGCCTTTAGTTGCTTCATAACACTAAGTATAATTCACCCTAAACTAAACGTGACATGGACTAAAATCATGGGGACTATTTTTCTTAAGTAGATCTTGCTGCGAGACTCATATATTCAATATTTTTTATTTCATGGAATAGTTATCGAACCTACTTCATTTTAAGTGAGTAATATTGATCCGCTACTCTTTTTCTGTCAATTATATGATAATACAAATCTTTTCCATGATTGAAAAGAACGAAACTTAATTATGACCATACAATAGTTGCACAGCCAAAAAATTGATTCATGGGGTAAATCTTTGCCATTCCTGTCCTCTCCCATGCGTAAATTTGAGTGAACACAAATAGATTGTTAGCTCTAATGAAGAATGATGGGTAAAATCAAACGACCCTAGAATTGAAGCATGAAAAGTCGATCAGTACGAAATTTATAGCCTTATGTAAATAACTTATTAAGTTAAACGGTGTCTCATTCAATGTAAGTGGATATTTAAAATTTTCAACATCATAGAATAAGTACATTCAAAAGTGCTGACGTTCACGTTAAAAAAAAAAAAAAATAGTAGGACTCCTGGCAGTAGCCGTATATGACCTTTATATATGCTGAGCCAATATATATCGTTTCTACCTATTTTGCTCAGAAAATCCTGCAAAAGAGAAAATACAAAAAAGGAAAAAAAAGAAGAAAAAGAAAAAAGACATACGCATGCATCACATACCATTACCATAAAAAGGTTTACAGACTTTTGCATAGCCTTTAAACAATGATGATCAACTCAAAACCCTATGAAGACAACTATAACAAAAACGATTGCTGCTCCAAGCTTCCAGCTAAGTAACTACAGAGAATCATCCTCCGCCATTCTCCTGAGATCTTCGAGAAAGCCTGCCATATTAGCCGCTGCTTTTGAGCTTGCCTTCGACGTCATCATTCTTTCCTTCAGCTCTGCCAACCTCACCCCCATCTCGCCGTCGTCCATGACCTGCCTCACTCCGTCCTCGACCTCCCTCTCCCTGAATCCGCCCAGCCTCACTCCAACCCGCCACGACTCGACGATGTACTTGCAGTTCACAAACTGGTCCCCCGCCACGGGCCAGCACAGCATCCGCCGCCCGCACTGCACTGCCTCCAGCGTCGAGTTCCATCCGCAGTGCGTCAAGTAGCACCCCACCGCGCCGTCCTGCAGGACCTCCATCTGTGGGGCCCACGACACGACCCTGCCCTTGCTGCGGACCCTCTCCAGGAAGCCATGCGGCAAGCCCTCGCACCAGGATGGCCCGAGCACCCACAGGAAGGGCCGCCCCGTCGACTCGAGCGAGATGGCGAGGTTGGCGATTTGGTCGCGTCCCATGGGACTGACCCAACTGCCGAACGAGACGTAGATCACTGAGTTCGGTTCTTGATTCTTCAACCAGGTCAGGCAGGCGTCGTCTTCTTCCCAGAGGCTGGGGTTCTTGGTCACGGGGGACGGGCTGGTCAACGGCCCGATGGGGATGATCATCGGGTGGTCTATGGAGCACTGGATCAGAGCTTCATCTTCCTCCTCAGGGAAGGAGTTGACCAGTAGCCACCGGAGAGATGCCGACCGGTGAAGAGTCCGAGTCCAGAACTTGAATCTTGCTTGTCGGGCGTTGACCGGCCCGATCAGCCACGGCAGGTCGTGGGTAGTCAACGTGGGCTTTTGACGTAATTCACTTTTCTTCTGTGGTAATCCTGAAAATTTATATTTGCACGTTTGCATGTGACAATTAACGCCAGAGATACAAGGCGCTCATTCTCATGTTACGACACGTGATAGAATAATTACAATCATGTTCGAGATGAGGGTTGTGAATAATCTTCATTTAGGTCTTGGATAAGGATCGTACATCACGGCACGTGGTTTCGTGGTCTTCAAGAGATGGTCAAAGGACTAGACTTGTCACTTTATAGGTCACTCCACGATTTCTAAAACCAGGCTGTTGTAAATTATCATTTCGAAGGGAGGTGCACTCATGGTAAATTATCATTTCCACATTATTAATTAAATCGAGATAAGATAAATAATCTTGGCTTGTCCAAACTGCAAGAGTATATTCATGTTTTATTATAGGTTGCATTGGCGGTGCAGCAGAAGAAGGGCGCGACAAGATGGTATTAGGAAAAAAAAACCTAAAAATAAGTAAATCGAGGGGCTTTTGTCGATTAAGTTAATGTTATGTTTGTCTGCAATAGACACGTGTGACATTGTCCCTTTCGCGATTATTATTTTAATGCAACCAAAAAGATTTCCTGGCTATCCCATGATTGATTTTTGTAGTATCAAATGATGGTCGGCCTGGAAACAGCCTTTGCTAATTTGAGATGGAAAGCATGTGCGCCTTTTATTCCTACGGCAAAGACGATTGTACTGACTAAAAGTTTAGTAGAACCGCAACAACTTGCATATATTTATGAATAATGCTCCAAACTCGGTCGATTTTAATCTCATGAATTCCACGAGGCAATTATTCTAAAATAAACAAAAGTGTCACGATGTAACTTTGTTGTATAATATAAGAAATTCTCAGCTGTTACAGTTGGCAAAAGAGTATCTAAAACTGAAGAGAAGACCAAGTTCATAATATTGTCATGAGTTGTATGTTGTAATATTTTACTCCACAGTTATTAATTTGAAGATCATCTCAGAATTTTTATATTATCTAATTCGGGGATGGGACAAATTTCCCTTTTGACTTGGTAATATATAATAAGGATAGATGGATGGGATAGACAAAATGCATTGATTTGATCTTCTTCTCGTGTCTTCCTAGCTAAAACAAAACTTTTATTTCAATCGATGCAATAGCAATTTAGATCATTAAAGTTTTCAGTACGTACTTAGCAGTTGGCAGTGGTTCTTCGTTATATATATATATATATTCAGGACTTAGCCTCGTAACAAGAGTGTGCGTTGTTTGAGAAAGAAGCATCTAGCTTATTCTCTAGAAATCATATACAAAACAGAAGTAATGCATAGGAAGAAGTGAAATGAAACGACTTGGGATAAAGCAAAGTGCATGGATTGAAACGACGAACGATCGAGACTCACCGCAATCGGAAATGTGACCTTCTCGGACGAGTTCCGGGATGGCCGTGACCAGCTTGTAGGTCGCGAGCATGGCAGGCCAGAACCCCACAGTCGGGACCCTGCACCGGTTCCCCACCTCGATTGCGTATGAGGCCAGCAAGTCGACCACCATCAGCGCAACGCCGTCGTCTGACACATCGAGCTCGCTCACGAGCCGCTCGAGGTGGGCTGGCATGATGTCCTCCATGGCCTTCTCGACTGAGAAGAAGTCGCAGGGCGTGCCGTCACCAGCACCCGAGCCATCCGGGATTGGGACATGCGTGATCACCTGCGCCGTCGTCCTATCGACCGGGGGAGAGATCCTGCGATGGATGAATTCCGGTGTGACAAGCAGTGGATCGAAGCCGTGGGAGTGGAGGGTTGAGGCTAGTTTGAGCATGGGAGTGACGTGGCCTTGCGCTGGATAGGGGATTAATATCACCTTTGGCCTCCTTGCGCACGGCTTCATATCTCTCTCTCTCTCTCTCTCTCTCTCTCTCTCTTTAGATTTTATGGGGGTTTGTATGTATGTATGTCATGAAATACAGTTGTTTATATAGTTCAATTTGAGGCGCGTGGGCCGGGAGGAGGACAGTGTGGAAATGAGATGGGCAAAAGCTGCTATCTTGAAAGGGACTTTTGTGTTTTCTTCTTTCCTCTTTTTCGGTACAAGTGTTGTTACGGAATCACTTTGGTGCCATTTATCAATTGGTCATTTATGTAGCGTACTTTTCTAAAAGAAATATTGAGTAGAGTTACTTTGGAATTATATTTCAGTTGATAAATCCTACCTAGATCTGGTGCAATTCGTGCTTCGTGACAAGACCTGCACGACCCAAACGCCTTCTCAGCTTCCTTCGCTGGTCTGATTCCTTTATGAATGTGCCCCCAACTTGCATTCCGTCTCGATTATCACCTACATTCTATGGCTTTTCCTCTCACATCGCCAGCCGAATGATCGATACTGGCATGCCAGGATTCAATACGTCTAAGATGCGCTTTTTGAAGTTCTGAGCCCACAGTAGCAATAATATTCACCTTCATCTTGAGGAAGAGTCCGATTTGATAAGATGATTGGGAGCCGCTTCTCCTGTCAATTTCAAAAGCGACTTTTCATTGATCTACAATTTTTTTGATTTGTAAATGAAAATAGGTTCTAGTGTTTTCAATCGAAACCTAATTAGCCCCAAATCATCAACTTAGGGCAAGGAATAGGCTCAAACCACGTCGTTTGGTATGTTTCAATGATATCTTCTCCTTGGCAAACCACGTTGGAGGATTTTGTATTTAATTAATACCACGTAAGACATTCATGCAAGGTAAGTCATCATTGTCTCTTGAGTTGATGTTTTATTTGATAGAAGTTATAGTTCTTAAACGATAGATTGAAAAGTTATGTTACTAAAATAAACGTTGTATAAAAATTATGATATTGTCAACATCACTTTTGCACAATTGCAGACATGTCGTAATTGTGCTATAGTTACTAGTCATAAGGCTATGTGGTAGATCCATAGATGTGAGCTCTTCGAGTCTAAATAACAATAATGGAAGAGGGAAACTGGTCATAAGGCTATGTGGTAGATGCATAGATGTGAGCTCTTTAAGTCTAAATAACAATAATGGAAGAGGGATTTTGAATTCTAGAGCATATATCATGTACTAGTTACGTGGTTGATGCATAGATGTGAGCTCTTTAAGTCTAACTAACAACAATGGAAGAGGGAACCGCTTGACTTTTGAATTCTAGAGCATGTATCATGTACTAGGTACAGGCTGTAAAATTAGAATGCATTTTTGAGACTTTGTAGAGGGACGAAAAGATCTTTTGCCCGTGCGTGTCTCTCGAGCTCTGTGTCTCGACATAATTCAACTGTCGACAACAACTTCATATTCTCTAGATTAAGGATTGAGATTCATTAAATACCTTGGGAGAGAGTATTGTGCGGATTAGAGGATCCACATCTCACAAATGAATCATAAGAACCCTTGCAGGCATATAGATGGAATTAGGGGCAAAGTGACATGATGGTTGAAGGTGATAATAACGTAGAATTGTACTCAACATCACACCATGGATATAAGGAACTCTGATTAAACCTATTAGGTAAAGTGTCCCTTCAATAATTAAATTATTATAACTAAGTTAAGAAATAAAACAAATCGAGAGAAATTCTAACATGTGTGAATTTGTTGCCTTCCGTTTACTTATAAGATACTAGCACTTTACGAACTCTTTTTAAATGATGTAGGTGCGTGTGAGCTAGGGGTGTGCAATCAAACTAGTTCTACCTGAAAACCCAACCAAACCACCCGAAAGATAATTCCGATAACTGGTTCCCATTGGAACCGGTGGGGAATAGGTTCCTGTTGGAACCGACTTGGGAACCTAACCGGACTACCCTATTTTGGAATCGGTTTTACAAGCTAAAGCCAAAATCCTAATTTCTTTTTCCCCTAAATTCTAATCTTAGCACTCCTTCGTCCATTACCTTTTGTTGGAACTCCTCGCTAGTCTTTCCTCTTCGAGCTCTATAATTTATGTTCTATGTTACATGTTTGAATTTTTTAGCATTTATAATTGTATATGACTATGCATTTTTTGCAGATAGGGATTTCTGTTATGAATTTTTTACTTTGGATTGTTTTATTATTCAAAGTTTCGTATAATTTTGTTATAAAAAATAAACGAAAAAAGGGAAAAAAAATAAAATAGCTTCTTGAGTAGACTTTGGAATTGGATCAGAAAAACAAGGTAGGTTCTAGAACCGGTTTCGGGCAAATAAGGTAGGTTTTAGGGTTTAAAAAATTGGGAATTTAATTAACCTACCTATCCTAGAATCAATCATTTTTAATGTGAGCCCATTGCATTTTTGTGGGCCCAAGTAGAACCCGCATAATTTAAAGGCCGAAATGCATTGAATTGACAAGTGCCTAGTGCGTCCAAAAGCATCTCGTGTGTGACAAGAGAGTATGTTCGCTTTACCAGAAAGCATAGTGGCGTTCGAAAAGCCAGGCCTGCGCTTTTTGGCTACTGTCCCCTTCGGAAGAGATAAGTAGCATCGATGTTTGGTTGATGAGCACTACCGCACTAGTGGGATCTCATTCATGCGTGCGCATGGAAAATGATTTTCCACACGTTGTGATATTTTATTGCAAGTCACAATCTACTTTTACTTTGGACGTGCCAATTATATGAAAAACTGTCTTACTTTATTAGCTCCAAAGTTGCAAATGTGCTTTTCACTAGTTTTTTTTGTTTTTTTCTGGTCGAATGCTTTTCACAAGTTCATTGGCTAGGAGCGGTGCACTGTTGACTTGGGGAAGGATAGTTCTTCCCTTTGCCTGGCTTGTAGTATTTAAATGAAGATATTTAAGAAAATACACATAAAATTGGGTTCCGAATAAATTAGATGTCAAAGTGATGATATTTAAATAAGTGAGATGTATCAAAAACTCTTGGTCTATCACTTTATCAATCAACTTTGTAAGTTTTATACTTCTAGCATTGCTTTACTTATTGAATGGTACCGAGGTGGATTCTAATGCTATTATATCGTGATATTCATAGGGACCATTGTTGGAATATTCAAATTCTAAATCATGCTTTTATCTAACATTAGTAGTGGTTCCATAAAAATCTTTACATGATATCAAAACATGAAATTTTGAGTTTAAATCTTTCTGGACTCCTAATTTGCCTCTTGTGTTATATATTTCCTCATATAATCATAGGCCAAAGTTGAGCTAATGCGTGAGAGGAGGGTGATAAAATATTTATATATTGAACAACATCTTCGTTTAGCAACTTAAGCTTTTAAAACAATTGGTAGTGATCTCACAAAATTTTACGACTATAATCTTCTAAAATTTAGAGGGTGAATCAACATTTGAAAAGTCCTCCATATGAGATTGCCCCAGAAAAAAAATTACAAGATCGAGCATTTAGTAGTTTTTTTTCTTCTCGTAGTGCATTTAGGAATTCAATACATGGAAATTATGTATCCACATCAATTAGAGAATATATATCATTAACTAACGCCAAAACCTGAATATCAAATCTTTGGCAACTAGGGAAACATTTCACTTTTTTTTCCTTATATGTGACGTTGGCCAAGAAAAAAACTAAACAAAGTAATGATTTTCCTTCCATTTCATTCATTGAATTTGTATTCTTTGTGAGATTCGGGTGGGGCGTACTATACGGCTGTTTTTGCGTTGGCAATCACAAGCTCTTGCGTATAAAATGTGAAGCATGATTGTTTTTCCAATCCTGCCTCTCTTTATGCGTGGTTGGATGGTGAACTTTGTAGTATCAAAATATTGAGGGGTCAACTCTTATCATTTTGTGTCATGCAGTGCATCAACCACATATATTCGATAAATTGTGTGGTCAACCCTCATTTTTTGAATAATTAAATATTAAATTATGCCATCATTTAATAGTTCAAACTTTTAAAATAATTGGCAATGGTCCCAAAAAATTTTCATGATAATAAAGCCAGAGGTCATGAGTTTGAATCTTTCTAGGCCTCAGTTGCCTCCTTAATTGAATTTTCATGCCTAGTACTAGGCAAAAAGACTAGATTAAGCTGGGGGGAGGGGGGAAGTGTTAGAATAATTAAATATTAAATCGCGCCACCATCTAATAGCTTAAGTTTTTTGAATAGTTGGCAGTGATCCCACCAAATCTTTTACTTATTATGCAGCTTCACCATACATGGTTGCACAGTAGAAAATTCGATTCATGAGATAAATCTTTGCCATTCCTATGCTCCTTCCACGCATAAATTTGATGGAACGCAGATGGACTGCTGGCTCTAATGAAGAATGATGGACAAAACCAAATTATCCAAACATTGAATCACGAAAAATTGATCAGTACAAAATTCACAGCCTCATGTAAATAACGTATAAGGTCAAAGGGTGTCCATTCGATTTATGTGAAAATTTCAGTTTATGAACATATAGGAGAAGTACAGTCGAAAGTACTGACGTTAACGTGTAAAAAAAAAAAACACATTGTGGGACTATTAGGGCGTGCATGGAAACGTTTCTTAGAAACGTTTTTGAAACACTTCTGTACGGATTTTGTTCTCGGAACAAAAAAAAGAACAGAAACGCGTTTTGGTTGCGTTTCTGTTTTTTTTTTTTTTTCCGGATCAAAATAAGAACAAAAAAAAAAAGAAACAACAAACTGTTGTTTCTTGTTCTAGAAACAAAAATGAAGAAACGTTTCTTCTCTCTCTTCTTCTTCTTTCTTCTTTTCTTCTTCTTTTTTTTTTCTTCTTTTTCTTTCGCCGGTCGCTAGCCTCGGCCATGGCCGTCGAGGGCCGGTGATGCCGTCGAGAGTCGGCGACCTCACCGGAGCCTCGCGGCCCCGACGAGGCCGAGCTTGCCCAGCCAAGGCGAGGCCGAGGGCGGCGAGCCTCACCGTGGCTGGGCGACACTGCCGGCCCTATTGGTGAGTCGCCAGAAGGCGGTGACCGGCCGAAAAAAGAAAAATAAAAAAGAAAGGAAAAAATGAAAAATAAAATAAAAATGTTTAAAAAATTAAAAGAAACAATAAAAGAATAAAATTTACCAAACGTGTTTCTATTCATATTTTATTCCCGGAACAAACGTTATTAAACGCGTTCTTTTATTAAAAAATTGTTCTCCGGAACAGAAACACTTTTTTTGTTTCTTTCCCTAACAAAAAAGAACAATGAAACGTTACCATTTGCACCCTTAGTGGTATATTATCCGTGCGCTGAACAGATATAGTTGCTACAAATTTTCCTCAGAAAATACTGCTACTGCAAAATAGAAAGTACTGCACATACCCATACTATCTCAAGATTTACGGACTTTCGCATGGTTACACAATGATGATCAACTAAAAACCCTAGCAAGACAACTCTAACAAAAAACGACTACTGTTTCCAACTTATTACAGAGAATCATCCTCCGTTATTCTCCTGAGGTCTTCAACGAAGCCTGCCATATTCGTCACCTTTCTCGAGTTCGCCTTTGCCGTCATCATCCTCTCCTTCAGCTCCGCCAACCTCTCCCTCATCTCACCGTCCTCCATGAGCCGCCTCACTCCGTCCTCGACCTCCCTCTCCCCGAACCCTGCCATCCTCACCCCGACCCGCCAAGCCTCGACGATGTACTTGCAGTTCACAAACTGGTCCCCCGCCACAGGCCAGCACAGCATCCGCCGCCCACACTGCACCGCCTCCACTGTCGAGTTCCACCCGCAATGCGTCAAGTAGCACCCAACCGCGCGGTCCCGCAGGACCTCCATCTGCGGGGCCCATGACACGAGCCTTCCCCGGCTGCGGACCCTCTCCAAGAAGCCATGTGGCAAGCCCTCGCGCCATGATGGTCCGAGCACCCACAGGAAGGGCCGCCGTGTAGACTCGAGCGAGAGGGCGAGGCTGGCGACTTTGTCGCGTCCGATGGGACTGACCCAACTGCCGAACGAGACGTAGATCACCGAGTCCGGTTCTTGATTCTTCAACCAGGTCAGGCAGGTGACGTCTTCTTCCCAGAAACTAGTGCTCTTTGTCAACGGGCACGGGCTGGTCAACGGGCCGATGGGGACGATCGTCGGGTAGTCTCGGAAGCACTGGATCTCAGCTTCATCGTCCTCCTCGGAGAAGGAGTTGACAAGGAGCCACCGGAGGGACGCCGACCGGTGTAGAGCCCGAGTCCAGAACCGGAATCTTGCTTTCCGGGAGTTGACCGGCCCGATCAGCCACGGTAGATCTTGGGTGGTCAACGAGGGGTTCCGACGTATCTCGCTTTCTTTCTGGGGTATCCCTGCACATCATTTCGCACGTTTGCACGTGAGAATCAACTTCAGAAATACAAAGTACTCATTCAACGTGGTCACATCTCGCAAAATCGATATCCAAGATTAGGGTTGTAAATCATCATCGTTTTAGGTCTTCAAGAAAGATTGCGAAATCGTCGTGGCACGTGGTATCGTGGTCTTCAAGGGACAGTCCAAGGACCCGGTTTCGTTGCTTTCTAGGATCTCTCGCTGATTTTCTAAACCAGGTTATTCCAAAATTCTCACTTCGAAGAAAGGCGAATTCGATGGGACAACGATGAGGCTACGTGGAGCACCACATTAGTAACGCATAGAGATAAGCTAAATAATCTTTGGACTGTCCAAAATGCTAGAATATATTCGTGCTAAGCTATATGTAGACTTGACGGTGGAGAGGGCATATTGTAAAGTGGGCACAACGTGTGTGACATTCATCTGTCGCAGTTGTTATTTTGATGCTCCAAATATAACTATCTGCTTTCGTAGTCAATCAGTATATAAAACTAGGCAACGTGATTGGATCGTACGCGGACGAAATAGATTTCCCGACAATACCATTGTTAATTTGTTTTTTTTTTTAATCAAGTATTAGTGAAGTTGACCCTGGAAACAATCTATCCTCATTTGAGATGGAAGGCATGTGCGGCCCATTATTTCTTTGGAAAAGTCAAGTTTGCTAACTTAAAGTTTAGTAGAACTCAACAACTCATGCGTGTATATATATATATGAATAGTCCTCTAAACTCTGTCCATTCCATTTAAGCTTATGAATTCCATGAGGCAATTATATTCTAAAATAAATAAAGATCACTATACAATTTTCATGTTACCTCATTTTGGGGGTGAGACAAATTTATGTTTGACCTGAATATGTATTACAGATAGATATGTGATATAGATGAAATGGATTAATTTGATCTTCTTCTTGAGTCTTTGTAGCTAGATAACAAGAATAGATGCAATAGCATATTATATTACACCTTTCTATATAAAGTTAGCTGTGATTTTTTCCTCATTTATTATACCTTCGTGAAAGTACCAAAATTCTGATAATTTATTCAGGAATTAGCTTGGTAATACGAGTGTCCGTTATTTGAGAAAGAAGGGGCTGGATTATTCTCCAGTAACCTAACTCAATTATGTTAGATGTGTTCGTGAAATCATATACAAGACCATAGTATTGCATAGAAAGAAGTGAAATAATATGAATTGGAATAAAGCGGAGTGCATGGACCAAAACGAAGAGCGATCGAGACTCACCGCAATCGGAAATGTGACCTTCTCGGACCAGTTTCGGGATGGCTGCCACCAGCTTGTAGGTCGCGAGCATGGCGGGCCAGAACCCTGTGGTCGGGACCCCACACCGGTTCCCCACCTCGATCGCGA
Organism: Eucalyptus coolabah; assembly: GCA_014182585.1. Taxonomy (NCBI): domain Eukaryota; kingdom Viridiplantae; phylum Streptophyta; class Magnoliopsida; order Myrtales; family Myrtaceae; genus Eucalyptus; species Eucalyptus coolabah. The sequence continues at coordinate 9,942,017 of CM024620.1, read as the reverse complement.
ACGAGGCCAGCAAGTCGACCACCATCAGTGCCACCCCGTTGTCTGCCACGTCAAGCTCGCTTACGAGCCGCTCGAGGTGGACGGGCATGACATCCTCCATGGCCTTCTCGATGGAGAAGAAGTCGCGGGGCACACTGTTGCTGGCGCCCGAGCCATCGGGGATCGGCAAGAACGTGATCACCTCCCCCGCCCCTGCTGCCGGATCGACCGAGGGGGAGATCCTGCGGTGGATGAATTCCGGTGTGACGAGCACCGGGTCGAAGCCGTGGGAGTTGAGGATGGAGGCTAGCCTGAGCATGGGAGTGACGTGGCCTTGCGCTGGATAGGGGACTAATATCACCTTTGGCCTCCTTGCACAGGGCTTCATCTCTCTCTCTCTCTCTCTCTCTCTCTCTCTCTCTCTCTCTAGAATTATGGAGTTTGAATGTTATGTATGTCTTGAAGCACAGAGCACAGTTGTCTATATAGTTCGAGAAAAGGCGCATGACCCCCCTAGAGAGAGTCAACGTGGCATGTGGAAATGAGAAGGGCATCATCGGCCAATCTTCGAAGGGGACTTCTGTGTCTTTTCTCTTTTCTCCTCTTTTGCCCTTTTTCTGTACAGGTGTTTTTCGATAAGAATGAGAAGCAATTCGCGCACACGACGTTATACCGCTGCATTTACAATTCGCAATGGGCCACATGCACGCGTGATCTATATAATATGACTGTGGAAGAGGGAACCGCTAGATGCTGAATTCCAAAAAACATGTATTGCATTAGGTACAGATCGTGAGGTTACAAACACGTTTTCGTGGTCGTGTATGGCGATGGAAAGGTTTTTCTTTCTACCTTCCCCCGTGTTCTCAGCCTCTGTCTCTCGACAAATTTTGACTGTCGATAACAATCTCACTTCCATAATTCAATTGAGTGAGAGTAATCGGAAACACCTTGGAATTCCTCGTAGGCATGTAGCTAGATTCCAAGCCAAAGTGATGCGTCATGTTGAAGGTGTGGTCCTAGGATCAACTAGAATCTTATTCGCCGTCAAAAGTAACTCTGAGTCAAGTTATTGGGTAAAGCATCTCTCGAATCTCGAGTTCGTATGAAGAGAAAGATTGGACGGGATCATTGTAATTTAAGCAAGAAATTACACATTTAAAAAAATCCAAACGATTGGAAGCTGTCCGCTCTCTCTACATATGAAAGTCAGCGCTTCACGAGCTTTTCCAAGGTCATTCAACCACATGTGAGCCCATCGTATCTAACCCATTAATGCCTATATATCTCATGAGGGGCCCGCATGATCTAAAAGCCCAAGATGTAATGGATTCAGACGCACACGACACGTTGGAGGAGCCCCCCACGCCTTCAAAGTGCGAACGTTGGCGCTTTTATAAAGCGAGAGAGTCACGTGTCACTGTGCTAAATTAAAAAAAAAAAAAAAGCCATGCCCGGCGGCCCTTGTAGCTACTGCCCCTTTGGAAGGTATTTGGAATTTGATGTTAGGTCGACCGTCACTACTCCGGTGCATGTACTGTTGCAAGTGGGAAGATGATTTTTCTACAACCTGGTGTCCTTTCGGCAGGCCAATAACATGAATGGACGTGCCACTTTTTAAGGGCAAAGGGCAAATGCGCTTTAGTTAGCTCGAAAGTTGCAAACGTGCTTTCCCACGAGTCCTTCAATAAGAAAGCAGCAGAGCACTGCTGACTTGGGACGGGAATACTTCTTTCTTTTCTTTTGCCAAGGCTTGGAGAACGATAGCTCATTGAATTATGTTTGGGGATCCACAGAAATAATGGGTTCCTAGATGATTAGAAGTCGAAGCGATAAATTCGAATAAGCAAGTTGTCAAAAACACTTTGTAGTTTGTCCCTTCACTTAACTAATTAACTTTGCAAAGTTTCATACCTCTAGCGTTACTTGATTTACCGACATGGCTTATAATGCTTTTATATCGAGGTTCAAAAGTGGGAATGCAATTGACTTCCCTAGAACCGATCTTGAACCAATCGGGTCAAGCCGATTTGGTTTAGTTCTCAATCTGAATTGGATCCGATCATTAAAATTAGCGAGGATCATAATGCTTCAAATTTTAGAGGGTGAATCAACATTTTAAGTATCCTCCATATATGGCCGTCCAAGGAATTCTTTTAAAAAAAAAGTACTGTGAACTTCCTCCCATATCATCCATTGAATCTTCATTCGATGTGAAATTCGGGTGGACATAAGTTAAATCACTTATATATGGAGTGCTAATTTTTTTTTTTTTATCCCTTTAAATCACCATTTGCCTGGATCAGAAACTACGGGGGTGCCCATGGTGATTGATGGATTGGGGCATGTTGTACGGCAACCATTGCGTTAGGAGTCGCAAAAGCCCTGGCGTCCTGCAGACGTGAAGTATTTCTTTATTGTACGCTTGGTTTTTCTATGTATTTATTATATACGTGGCTCGAGAATGTAGTTTGAGGCATAAAAGAGAAATTTGGCGGGTCAACACTTATTAATTGCTGTCACAAATGTTCATTTTGCGTCATGTGATGCATCAGCCACATGTACTTTTTTTTTTTTTTTTTTTTTTAAATTTTTTATGTGGAAGAAAAATGCGTGGTCAGCACTTATGTCGTATCTTCTAGTTGCTTGGCAATGTGGATCTAATTCATGTTTAGTAAATATATAAACGTGCATGTACCATTTAAGAAAAGCAAAGTACACTAGGGTGAATATATTTATACGAAATTTGCTTTCATGTGTTTAGCACAATAAATGTGCATAATCAACGGGTAGATTTTACAATCATGGAAACAATCGTAGTTAACTTAAGCAAAAAGAACAATTTCTCCATCATGACAGGATAAATCGTTTTCTCAAGCTCTTTTTCCATGAGCATCCTCACACAGATGGAGAATCGTTCTCTCGTGAAGCTTTGAGTACCGAGAGATTAAGTTAGTGAATCATTTGTATTTTCTGTTCTTTTTTCTCAGCATCCTCTTTTTTTAAGTTTCATTTTTTTTGGTAATTAAATAACGTAAAATTTATACTTCATAGGTTAGTAATATCGGAGACAAAAATTCTGATATCATTTATAATATCGTACAATAGGAACAAATAAAATAATAACGAAAAGAATAATTATCGATAAACTTTTTCCCATCTCACTATCAAGTACATTTCCCAATGACTAAAAATTAGTCATTTTCTTGAAAATGGTTTTGACTAATAATATTTTCTTTCATCAAGAAGTTCTCTATGAAACAAATACACCCTAATCAAAAGTCTTTTCCCCAAAATTGTTTTAAGATTTTCCAAAGTTTGGAGATCGAAAACTCCTTGATCAACGGAAGCATTTTCCATGAGCCAAAAACAAGAAATTTAGTGAGGAAAATGACTTCTTCTTCGACAAGAAGAAATGATTTTCCTTGATTTCCTATTAGGCATCCAAATGAGAAGAATAGCTCCTTTTATGTCTATTTCTTATCTCTCTTCAAATTTTTCTTCTTTTGAAAAAAATAGATCACCATCATTTTTGGTATATTTTTTTGTTTCTTTACAAGGCTATATATATACATACAAATACTGCTAAGGTAACGATCGCCTATTAGGTAAAATGTTCGCTTTCTATATGCATTACCCCTGCAAATATAAATATTTCTTTCTATACATATCACTCCTATAAATTAGCTCACGCCAACACCCCCCCTCAAGTTGGTGCATAAATGTTGCTAATGCCCAACTTGTCAAGTGATCTGTAGAAGGCTCTTCTCGAGACTGCCTTCGATGCATACCTGCAGAAAATTTACTCTCCTTTCCTAGTTTTAAGTCTAGGTCTATTTATGGTATCAGAGCCATGGTTTCGTGTTTAATGTTATCCATTCCATGCGCTTGATAGGTGAATCCAGTGCTGAGAAGATCTCTTTTCATCATGTCTACAGAACCCGAAATTCTCGAAGCACCTGTTTCTCTGGCTCCTTCTTCTTCATCTTCAACACCTCCAGAATTTGGTGTTTCAAATGCTTCTAAGATAGATTATCTATATGAAGTCTCTCTTAGTGATGAAATCAAGATCTCCGAAACCCAACTTCCCCTCATGAACCCCTACTCTGCTTTTGCTAAGCCCAACTCATCATTCTCACATATCCGCTCCATCTACCAACTTATTCACTAGACCCCAAAGCAAGTAAAGCAGTACGTCCAGTCCTCCAAATTTGACCAGCATCCTATTCTTGCTACTAAAAAAGAGCACTTTGTTCCTCTCCAGATCCCTCCAGAATTTCCTAGACAATGGGTTCAATAGGGATATTCTCATGTCCATTATGGAGCTGCTCGTCTTGCTCTCACCTTCCATGGTCGTAAAGGTTTGCCAGTTGTGGTAAGAATCGCGTTGTTAGATACTAGGTTTTTACAATACCAGCATGCTTGCATCGGTACTATTCAAACTACTTTGAATGTCGGAACAATTTTTGTGACTTTGTATCCAAACTTCAACATCGCTCTTTCAGATCCCCAACTACTTTCTTTCTTAAAAGTCCCAGTCCACTTACCGGAGCCCCTCAAATAGCTGACTCTGTAGCTGCAACACTACATTACCAAATGATTTATTGAGTGCAGAACCATGCCCTTGATCTCAACTTTAACAATAGTAATGAAGATGCGTTGTTCATCTGTATGCAGAATGACTAGGCATCTTGCATCCATGTTCACAGACAAATTCCAAAGGATACGTTGGCCAAGCTCCTTCCAGAGACTTGGATCACCAACTACGAAAAGCTACACCAGCATAACAAGCCTTTCCAATCTACGGATTCAGAGTTCGTACGGAAAAAAGATGGAATTGTTTCCATCAAATTTGGCAAAGAAAAAGAAGAAAGTCCTTCTATCTTCTAGACCCTCTTCATGATCGAACCATATGTTCCTCAATCTATTTCCGAGCCAGATCCAAAAAAGCTTGTTCGACACTTCAATGGTGATGGACATCCTATTCATTACTACAAAGACAATTATGGTAATTGTTTTTAGGATACTTTTTGCCAATGTTCCTACTATAAAAATTCTCCTAACGAGGTAGACCCTCTTACAAGACATCCACCTCGACGGAAAAGGCCAAAGGATAAGGTGTACCAAAGTAACTTAAACGGAGACTCCTCCGTTGATACTCTTGGTGAGTGTGACAAATACCAGTTCATGGTTTCTTATGCATCACCTCCACCACCAGACTCTAGTACCATATCCCAAGCCTTACCAGATCCACCAAAAACACCCCCACCATCTCCTCCTCAGAAAAAGCAAGCTCTCTCTCCGTTTTATAAGCCAATCCTCAAATGGGATAAGAAGCATTCTTACTCACTTGAAGCCCCAGAAGAAACACCACCCATTTCTTCTATTGCCATGTTCCATGATACGGATTTTCCCCCTCTTGTCGAGAAAATTCTAAACTATCATTTCCTGCTCCTGAAGAATTCGTTGACCCACAAAACAGATACCGCCATGTTCACAAAATTCAAACCCCCACTGATGTGGATGAACATGGGAGACAAAAAAAAAAAACCCCTGCTGCTGAAGCTGTCCTAAATTGGCAATCAGAGACTCTGTTAGCACAAAACAATGCCTTCAAGGCAATTGATTCCAAGATTGGAAATGTGCAACAAGATCTCTGAAGGTATGATGAAAGTACCAAAAAGATACTTTTTGAGTTCCAGAAAAGGCTTCACGCCTTGGAATCAAGACAACATCTTGAGTATCATTATCTTGAAAATCCAAAGCTAGAAATAGAAAAGCTCAAGAAGCAAATCCAACTTCTTGAAGAAGGAAGGTTCGATCTTTCGATCCACCGGGCACCTCTGTTAGAACGGGTATTTACCTCCATAGCCACGAAATCTATTTTTGCCACTATTCCGTAAGATCCCTACAAAAGATAACCATATATGGAAGAAATACGAAATCACCTCAAGGCCTTGCGAAGGAAAAAGGGAAAGAAAAAATACCGCATACGTAATCAAGTTCAATTGTTATAAGAGAAAGGCCAAATCGATGATGTTATCAAATCCATTAGAGTCTTTTCTAAAGGATTTGGGTACTCGAACCTGACCCGTTATCCAACAACCTGATCCTGCCATTCCATAAAAACATATTCTATTTCCAGCTGAACAAACTTCTCTTGTTATTGAATCAGATTCAGTATCCCTCTCCTCCTTTTCATCCTTCTCAATTCCTACAGTTGATTCCCTCCCTATTGCACCAGTAACTTCATCAATATTCATGGCCGACCCCCCAGATGATGAAATGGAATCAAATTATTCTGACCCAGAAATTGGTCAGACAAGCAATCCTACTCAGAATGTGTCAATAGCATCAAAACAATTCTTCACCATTGATGATATTTCTTATCACAAATGGCCAGAAAAACTTGAAGAATTTCAGTCCATCACCAACCATGATATGAATGATGTACTGTACAACTTTGTTACAAGATTCACAGGAAGTCTCAAACTCTAGTGGTAATCAATTTCAGAACAAGACCAGATTCACTTTCTGATGTCACCTAATTTCAGCCATGCCATCACTCTCTTATATCATATCTTTGTGGAAAAACCCACTGATCTCATAGAGATAAAAAGAAGAGAGTTTTTCATGAGAAGATGCTGCTCCCTCCAGAAGAAGCATCTTGATAAGCATTATCGAGTGATGCTTAAGCTTTTTTACCAAGTCGGAGCATATCCAAATCTGAAGTATGTTTTCCTTACTTCCATCCCTAAAGAACTATCCTAGATGGTTGAAAGATCTTTGGAAAACAAATGAGACTACAAGATATTCCATTGGGAGAAATACAGCAAGAAGTCCATCTATGCTTAGAAGAATTATGCTTAAAGCGTCAGATGGTCCGTACCTACATCATAGATGACAAGCGCCTTGAATCATCTTGCTCTCGCCAGAAGCTAAAGATCAAATGCTCCAAGTAAGACTGTGATGGTACCTGTGGCAAGTATTCCCGGAAGAAGAAATATTATAAGAAGTTTTGGATAAAGAAATCCAAACATGGCTCCAAGCATTTCCAGAAAAAGAAGAAATGGCGATACCTATGCAAAAGAAAAGATCGCACAGCCACAAGAAATCAAATCGTTGCTACATCGCAGCCAACCAGAAAGGACATTTTGCCAAAAATTATCCTTAAGCAAGAAAGGGTCATAATCATCTAATTCATCACATTGAGAATGAAACAGGTATTTCTCTTGAAAATGATGATATCGAATCCATATTCTTTGCTGACGAAGAACCAACTGAACAAACTCTTTGTGTCATTCCCTCTTACCAAACTTCCAATGAGATGAATCGGACTCGAGTCCGAAGATATTTTCATATATCATCATCATCCTCAGAACCAAATCTTGACATATTTTCAAGTCAAACCCATTGTCCCCATTTCCCGTAAAAATCCTCACTTCAAAGTTTGCCAAACTCCTTTGTCATTGCTCTCATTGACACAAGAGCAAGTTGTTCCATATTGGACACCAAAGTTCTTCCTGAAGAATTCTGGACTCCTTATGTCCGATATTTCAATTTTGCTTCAGGAGATATTTTCTCCACGAATGTCAGAACCACTCAAGTAACCATTTAGTTCTTTCCTCAATGCTTCATAAATGCAAAATCTTTGGATCAAACCTTCCCAATAAAGATCCTATCATTGGGTGGGACATCATCATGACTCAAATTTCTCAACTTCGCATCATTCTTGGAAAAGGTCTTAGATATAAAGACCAATTCTCTGAGTTTGTCAATATTCAGAGACTATTTTCCATCCAGATGAGTCTATTAGATCCAATCATGCAAAAGTTGCTAGAATCTTGCTCAGAATCCCATTCAGAATTCACTCAAAAGTGTTCCCATCCTTTATGGGAAAATCTAGAGTTCTTTGTTCGCCTTCCTTTAAAAAAGAATGAAGATATAAACCCAACCAAGGCGAGCCACATGGGAATGAAGCCGAACATATGGTTTTAGCCCAAAGGGAATGCTCGAGAACTATTGCAACAAGGCCTTATTGAAATCTCCAATTCACAATGCGCTTGCGAAGCCTTTTATGTCAATAAGCGCGCCGAGCAAAACAGGGGAAAAATGAGATTGGTGATTAACTATCAACCTCTCAATCTTTTTCTCAAAGATGATAAATTTCCTTTACCATCCAGAGATTCTCTCTTTACTGGTCTAACCAAGGCCCACATTTATTCTAAATTCGACCTCAAACCTGGATTTTGGCAATTGGGTATCCATCTCGAAGACAGATCCAAAATAGGATTCTGTATCTCGAACCAGCACTTCCAATGGAAAGTTCTTCCTTTTGGCCTAAAGGTAGCACCATCCCTTTTCCAAAAGGCCACGTGTCGTATTTTCCAACCAATTTTGTCAATCGTAGCAAGTATACATCAACGATATTCTGCTCTACAGTCCTGACAAGCAGTCGCACTGTCAACTCCTTGAGCAGTTTGCAGAAATCGTGAAAAAGTATGGTATCATGTTTTCTTAAAGAAAGATGAATATTGCCCAGACAGAAATTGAATTTCTTGGTATGCATCTTAATAAGGGTACATATTATCCAGAACTACATATCGCTCAAGAATTATTGAAATTTCCTGAAGACAACTTCACAACAAAACAAGTTCAGCAATTTCTTGGGATAATCAATTATCTCAGGGATTTTGTCCCAAACATTGCAAAACTCTTTATTCCTTTACAATCTATGCTGAAGAAGAATCCCCTACCTTGGGGAAAAACTCAGACCAAAGCAATCCCTGAACTTAAGGAAATTATGCAGAATCTCCCACTATTACAAATACCATCAACAGGAAAAAGAATCCTTTAAACTAACGCTAGTGATGAATACTGGGCAACCATCCTCTTTGAAGAAATTGATGGTAAGAAACACATTTATGCTCACAAAAATGGAAAGTTTTTCAAGCTAAAATGCTTTACCATTCCACTTTCAAATAAATCCTAGCAGTAAAAAATGGAATAAAAAAATTTGAGTTTCATTTCATTGGCCATCACTTCCTGGTAGAATTAAACATTGCATATTTTCCCCAGATGACGAAATTTAAACAAAAGCATATTCCAAATTCCCAACTGCTTTGATAGGCTGAATGGTTTTCAAAATACTCTTTTGAAACCAAACATATTCCTAGAAAGAAGAATGTACTTGCTAACTTTTTGTCAAGACCCAAAGCACCAGCTGAAATCAACATGTACATCAAGAGATCTTCCTTCCATATGCTCAACTATGAAGTGAAATACAAGATTGAGAAGATTAAAGATTTACAAAGCTGGAAATATCCCCAGGAGATTATTTAGCAAATCCAGAATGACAGTCTTGTGGAAAACCTTGGGAATCTCATGTGGCAATGCCATGCAGACCTGTTCAGGTTCAATGGAGGTTCGATTCTTTATCCTTTTAGATTAAATTCATATTATCCATTCATTGATCCTCTTATCTGGAAGGAAGATGATTTCCCTGATCAACTCAAAACGTTATTGTGGTACATAACCAATAAGTACTTAATAGCTTTTGAAATTCCAACTAGAAGATTCATTGCCAACCTCACAAGGATATTCCTGCTCGGAAGAAACATCGAAAAGAATGTGATAAAAATCTTTTAGATTTTCTAAATTAGTTCTATCATCTTACTCACTGGAAACAACTCTTAGAAAAAGAACTAAGAACCATGATACCGAATCTTGAAGTCCACACCATCCTGTTTTTTAGATGACCATGGCTTTTTTTTTTTAGAAATAATGACAATATTCGCGATGTCCCGCTAGAAATAGGAACCACATCCTATAAACCTCACTTGAACAGCCGAGAAGCCCAGATTTACAAATCTTATCCAAGATCTGTTAGATTTTGTGAACACGAGTACCAAGAACTCTAGAGAATCTTATGCTAGGAAAACAAAATCATTCATGAAGATGTTTGGAATAATGTACCAACTACGTGGGATCATTATGACCTAGCACCAGATGCTAAGGAAGCACTCAGACAATTCAGACAAGTTGCATTGTCCCAAGAGAATGAAATGACAAGCGAAGATGACATTGTCCAATCTACTCAAGACCCCTATGCACGCTTTGAAGGACCTCTGTCCCAGAATCCCTACGAACAGGGATCTTCGTCTTCATTCCAAAACATGGACACATCCTTTTATGCACAGCCATCCAATTAGCCTCAGCCAAGCATTCCTGCCAACACTACAAGCGAAAATACGAACTGGGCAGAAGAAGAAGCATCCCATTGGGCTCATGAACAAGCATCCTCATCAAGAAGGCTAAATTAAATCCTCTCACCTGAAGACCTTGAAGCCCTTGAGCAGAAATACGAGGCACATCTCATAAAAGACAGCTCGGATGACTCAGTGTGCAGCTACAATGCTCGTGACGAACGAGACCGCTGAGTCTATACAATTTTATTGTAGCAAAATCACTGTTCACTTTTACTGAAGCACTAGGTTAGGGAAAGTACTGTTCACAATACAATTACTGTTCATAGTGTGCGAATAATTCCCCCCGGAAGTTTCCGGTGCCTCTGTTTGTATCTGGACTCGTGAGCTTGGTCCCTGTTTATTATCTTGTGTCCTCTTACCTATATAAGGCAAGGTTCGTGTAATGTTCTGGGCAAAGTCCCTTGAACTAAAGTGTGTGCTTTGAGAAATACTTCTTCATGGCTTTCTAAATTCTTCCTCTTCTCCAGCCTGGTAGGATCCTCCAAGAAATGCAGCTTGGGTAGATTAGAAACGTTTCCATCTTGGCATCTCTGAGTGTCTCTAGGCTCTGAACTAAAGGGCTGAGTGGTTTTCTGCTAAAAGGTTGTTCCTAAAGGGCTTGAGTGGGAGTTGTTCGCCAATTGTGGGATGCATACCTACAGAAAATTTACTCTCCTTCCTTGGTTCTAAGTCTAGGTCCATTTAGCTAGCTAATCTTCAGACCTCACAAACGGGAATTGAACTATCTTTGCATCCAAATTTTGCTTAATAAAATGACAATCAACCTCAATATGTTTGGTCCGATCATGTTGCACAAGATTATGTGATGTGTCAATAGCTACCTTGTTATCACAAAAGAGCTTCATCTCGGATCTAGGAGGAAATCCCAATTCGGACATCAGCTTTCTAAGCCACAAAAGCTCACATAGCCCTTTGGCCATCCCTTTGAACTCTGTCTCTACACTCGACAAAGCCACCACTTTCTGTTTCTTACTTCTCCAAGTGACCAGATTCCCCCCCCCCCCAAATGTAAAATACCCTAAAGTTGACCTCTTATTGTACGCACTCCTTGCCCAGTTTGCGTCCGTGTAACCTTCAATTCCAAGATGACCATTCCTTAGGAATTTTAACCCTCTCCCCGAAGATGCTTTCAAATACCGAATTATTCTCACCACAGCATTCATATGGTCTTCACTAGGAGCGTGCATGAATTGACTTACAATACTTACCGCATATGCAATGTCCGGACGCGTATACAATAAGTAAACTAACTTCCCCACTAACCTTTGGTATCTCTCCTTGTTTGATTGGGATACTCTCCAAGTTTATGATTCTCCACGATTAGGGTATCCGCTGGCTTAGGGCGCGTTTAGTAAAGTTTCTGTTTAAAAATTGTTCCAGGGGAACAGGAATAAGAAAAAGTATTTATGTTCCGAGAACAGTTTTTGAACAAAAGAACGCATTTGGTAAGTGTAAAAAAAAAAAAAAACTGTTCTTGAAATAAAAAAGAATAGAAACACATTTGGTAATTGCACTCAATTTCTGTTCCTAGAATAGAAAAAGAATAGAAACACATTTGGTAAATCGTACAAAATTTCTGTTTTAAATTTTTCAAAAATGCTTTTTTTAATAAATTTTAAACTTGATATTGAATTCCTATTCTCACGAAATGCTCATTAATTTTATTTTGTTCATGGTGAGTGAAGACAAACATTTTGAACATGATCATATGGCATACTTGGTAGAAAATTTTGTAAGTAAAGTTTGTATCAAATTTTTTTCAAGTACTTTTTATTTTTTATTTTTATAACATATAAACTTGATATTGAATTCTCATTCTCATAAAATGTTCATCAATTTAATTTTGATAATGGTGAGTGAAGAAAAATATTTTCAACATGGTTATATGTGCATACTTAAAAGAAAATTTTATAAGTAAAGTTTGTACAATAAGAACTAGAAAAAGAAGAGTATCTTATACATCTCAACATGAACCCTTCCATACATGACATTACAATAATGAAGCAATATAGTTCATTGTTCAACTTCATTACAGTGAATACTTCAAAACAATATTACAAAAGTCAACAAATCTCATGCATATTGTGATCCCTTGATTTTTTATTTGCAATACTTATCCTAAGCATATTTATCCCAGATGCCTGCTCATCCGATGTATCATCTGCAACCTCCACTTCTGTATGTCCAAATGGATACTCCGGATCTCCATATATGGAAAAATTTCTATCCATCCTATCTTAATCACAAATGTAATTATGAAGAGCACAACATGCAATTACAATAAGTGTTTGCTTTCGAATTGTAAATGGAGGCATAAGTTTCAAAATGGTGAAGCGATTCTTTAATGCCCCAAATGACCTCTCAATTACATTTCTTAGTGAAGAGTGCTTATAGTTGAATAACTTTTTTTTTGCTATTCTTGGCTATCTCTCACTCCTACTATATTTGCTGAGATGATACCGTTCCTTTCTAAATGGAGTTAAAATTCTCGGAAGTGCTGCATAACCGGAATCTACCACGTAGTAATTCCCTACAACATGATATATATATATATATATATATATATATATATATATTATATTTGTTGTGATATTCAACCATAATATAATCACAAATGTTTATATAAACATAGTAAATACCAGGTGGTGGTCGGGGAAATTGCAATTGAGGAGTTTCAAGTGCTTTGCCGAAAGCACTCGACAGCCATTGGCAGATCCTTCCCATCCAGCATACACGAAAGTAAATTTCATATCAAATGAGCAAATACACAACACGTTCTGGTGGTAGTCCCTCTCCTACCTCTAAATCGAACCTGCTGAGACACCGAGATAATAGCATTTATATGGGTGCCATCCATAGCACCTACGTAGTCCTGTCAATTTATTACCAATCTAAGATTATATAAGATTATGAACCACATGTATTTGATGTTATAAAGTGGATATAGAAATCATACCTTGAAGTAGCGCTTATGACTAGGATCCATAAGAATTTCTTGTGAGATGACATCAAAAGACAGTGGTTTGATTATCTCTTTTGAAAGTTTGATAATTGCTTTCAACACTTTGTTGAAATACTTGCTGATCGTTTCTCTAGAATGCTTAAATCTCTTACATAAATCTCTATTTGAGCTACCATGACAAACCAAAGATAATAATATCCCAATTTGTTCATTTATTCAAATATATCGACTATCTTTTAACCAACATCTTACTCTCATCAAATCACATAAATTCAGAAAAACATGTCTCTCTATCCTGAAGGCTTCATATATCTTATCTAAATGTCCATAAACAATCTCTATTATCCATTTGGATCCTTGCAATATGCTATCCCTAATGGGTTCTCTTGTATGCACGGACGCGTCAATCGCAACCGTGCACAACCACGCTAGCAATATGCGAAGCTCATCATCATCCAAGAATTGTTCAACTTGTTCTACCTGTTCACTACATATATTATTTGATCCATCTTCCATAGTACCTATAACATCACAAAAATATAAAAATATCAATATAGATTTTGAAAATATATCCAATAACAATCAATAACATAAGCCATAATCTTAATAGAAGATGCCATTACATATAAGTACCGAGAGTCTCAACACTAATATCTTTAAAAACTAAATATTAATAGATAACATAAGTTATACAATCTAATGAAACCCTATTCAATCCATAATATATTTCCAAATATCTACTAAAGATGAAAAAGAAGTCCATTTCTCCTTTCAGGTGGGGATTTAATGAAAGCCACCCTCCATGAGGCACTATCGCATGCTCGTTCCACTGCTTTATTGTGAACATCTTGGTCTATCTCAGGCATACTAATTATCCATCATAGCAGCTACGGAGAAAGGGTCCATAGGTGATGGCATAACCCCAAAGGCTGCAAAGCCACTACCATATTGATTTGACCTAATTTTCAAAAAGTCTCGTATGGCTTTGCAAGTGTCATCAATACTGTTTTTGGTACTCTTCCTTCTCCTCTTAGTATTTGGAGTCCTATCCAATTTGTGCTTTCCACAAGTTGAAGTTGCAGCATTGTCTGATATAAAGACTCTCTCATCAGTGTGGTGATCATCGAAGTCATCTGTATGGCCACTACTAGCATCACCATAGGTATTGCCACCACTGTTGTCACCATATGTATTGCAACCACTGTTGTCACCACCTACATTGCCATCACCATTGTCATCTTCCTCCGACACCGTTAAATCTTGAGCATTTCCAATGCTATATTCCCCAGTAACATATGTACCACCAAATGCAATACATAGCTTGGGATACTGGGGAAATCCATCATTCCTGAATTTTGTCCACTCTACATTCTCCTATAACTTTCACAAGAATGACATTTCAGCAATATAATCAAACATTTTAAAATTTACATATATAATGACATCAAAATGACCAAAAAGTAAAAAAAAAAAAAAAAGATACCTTGATTTAAGATTCCCATATACTTGGATCGTCGACAACAACTCTTTTATTCACATTATCCTAACCAAATCTAGACCGAGACATAAATTTCTGAAAATTGCTATATTGTTTTCTCAATTTGTTTACCTTATTCCTCAGTTGGACCATGCTATATTGGTATCCTGTTTGTCTAATGAATTCAGTCTGCATATTCCTCCACCCTACTTTGTTGAAAGTAGAAGAGGTCCAATTTCCCTTTTTGACATCATCCACCAACAAACCGATAAATAGGTTGGTTACAGACTCGGTCCATTTTGTACTGAATGTCTGTCTCTCATATGCCATTTAATCTTTGACCGGTTGAGCAGCATATGAGTTATGAGTTAAATTAATAACATAATACTATATATACCATACACAAAATCATTCTCAAGAGATGCAAGCAGAAAAGACTATAATGACAAAATTGACAATTCTTGAACTAACTTGTATAAAACACATCATAAGTTGCATTTTGAGCTACAAGAACTACATAGTACTATGATCAGCAATGATCAATCAAACATAATGCTCAAAATAAAATAAAGAGTATTGTGAGAAACCTAAACAACTACTCTCTCTAACCTGTTTTTGAGCTACCATGTCAAAATATAGGTCATATTTCAAACACTACCATAAAAGGAATATGAAAAGTTCAATCTTGCTCCAAATGAACCTAAACAACTACTCTCTCCAACCTGTTTTTGAGTTGTGAAATCCAAATGATTAGCCTGAGCATTTCATTGTAATGCTAGATATAATATGCAACCATGAAATTCAGCTAACACAAGGCAGCATTACCCTTGGTTCTTACCTTGAAATGCAAAAAGAAGTTCTTGAGAGTGGCTCCTATCCTTCAGTCTTTCCTCTATAAGTTTCTCAACTAGAGTTCCTCTTTGTAAAAAAATATAGTTCTCATGGTGATTTTGGATGAGCTCATAGTTACTCAGCATATTACAAAAGAAATTTACCCCGGGTCGCTCGAGCGAGCGAGTGTTGCTTGCTCGCTCGCGATGCTCACTCGAGCGATCACAGGAGTGACGCTCGCTCAAGCGAGCAGAGCAGCTCCAGCAAGTGTCGTTGCTCTGCCGAGCGAGCAAAGCAGCTCCAGCTCGGTAAAATAGCTCCAGCGAGTAGAGCAGCGGTGAGTGAGCAGAGCAAGGATGCTCACTCGGCAAAGCGGCGATGCTCGCTCGAGCTAGCAAAGCGGCTCGAATGAGCATTGTTGCTTTGCCGCTCGAGTGAGCTGGCAAAGCTACTTTGCCGAGCAAGTAGAGCAGCTCGAGCTCGGTAGAGCAACTCGAGCGAGCAAAGCGCGACGCTCGCTCGAGCAAGCAAAGCGGCGATGCTCGCTCGAGCGAGTAGAGCAGCTCGAGCGAGCGTCGCCGCTTTTGCCGAGCGAGCATCGCTACTCGCCGAGCGACCGTAGCTGCTCGAGCTCGGCAGAGCGCCTTAACGAGCAGCCGTCGCCCAGATCTGCCATAGATCCGGGCGACCAAGGCTCGCTTAGGGCTCGTTCTACTCGCTCGAGCTAGCCGAGACACTGCTCTGCCGCTCGAGCAAGCGTCGCTACTCGCCAAGTGACCACAGTAGCTCGAGCTCGGCAGAGCAGCTCCAGCGAGCAGCCGTCACCCAGATCTGCCGCAGGTTTGGGCGAGCAACACTTGTTTGGGGCTCGAGCACGAGGGCTCGCTTGAGCGAACCTCTTGCAGATTTGGGCAAGCGCTGGCTCAAGCGAGCTGTCGTGCTCGAGCCCCGAGCAGCCGTCGCCCAGATTTGCAAGGGGTGGCTCTTGCCGAAGCCCTCGTCGAACGGAGAAGGAGGAGCAGCAGAAACTTACCTCGATTCAGAAGCTTCAGTCGGTGAAGGAGCAGTAGCTGTTGGCGCCAGAGAGTCAACCGGTGGTGAACTTGTGAGAGACGCCGAAAAACGGAGAGCGTTGTTTTGGGTAGGGCACAAACGAAAGAGAAAGGACAAGAACGAAAGAGAAGTGTTTCGTTTTTGTTCTTTTTAGCCCTTCAAGAAGTGTTTCGAACGGAGAAGTAAGTTTTTTTTGTTCCAATTTTGTTCCGAGAACAAAAAACAGTTTTTGAACAATGCAAACAAACGCGTTTTTCTTTTTTGTAAACAAAAAATCTATTCCTAAATAGAAAAAAGAAACGAAAACATGCACGCCCTTACAATCTAACATCCCTACTTCTGCCAATGAATCTAGTACATAGTTCCTTTGAGATAGGAATATTCCCCCTTTTGATCTTGATACCTCTATTCCCAAAAAATACCTTAGTTCTCCTAGGTTTTTCATCTCGAACTCTCTAGAAAGCCTCCTTTGGAGTGAGGTGATTTCTTTCATTTCATCCCCTGTAATGATTATATCGTGAACATAGATAATCAATGCAGTTATCTTCCCTTCTTGTCCTCGAAGAAAAAATGTGTAATCCAACTCACTCTTTCTGTACCCACACTTCTCCATTGCCACACTAAATCGACCAAACCAAGCCCTTGGTGATTGCTTCAAACCATACAAGTATCTTTTCAATTTGTAGACCACACCTGGATGTGAGGAAGACTTGTATCTTGGTGGTACATCCATATAAATCTCCTCCTCCAAGTCACCATGGAGGAATGCGTTCTTCACATCAAACTAATATAGTGGCCAATCTAAATTAACTACAAGAGACACCAAAACTCGAACAATATTAAGTTTTGTAACAAGAGAGAAAGTCTCTTGGTAGTCAATTCCATACATTTGCGTGTACCCCTTTGCTACCAATCTTGCCTTGTATCTTTCGATGGACCCATCTGCCTTATATTTGATAGAAAACACCCATTTGCATCACATTGTTTTCTTTCCCTCAGGTAAGTCCATCAATTCCCATGTTCTATTTTTTTTTTTTTGCAATGCCTTCATCTCTTTTTCCATAGCCTAAACCCACTGCGGATCCTCCAAAGCTTCATGTACTCCATTCGGAATTTAAACCGAAGATACAGCCAGCATGAACTACTTCAATGGTTTAGATAACCTTCCTGTTGATACATAATTTGCGATGGAATATTTCGGTCTCCTTTCTCCAGCATCTAGTGAGTATCGATTTGGGTGCTTTCCCCGATTATGCGTAACAGGTAATTTATATTCT
The DNA here is from genome assembly GCA_014182585.1 of Eucalyptus coolabah. Taxonomy (NCBI): domain Eukaryota; kingdom Viridiplantae; phylum Streptophyta; class Magnoliopsida; order Myrtales; family Myrtaceae; genus Eucalyptus; species Eucalyptus coolabah. The sequence goes on along the minus strand of CM024620.1, from coordinate 9,924,170 downwards.
ACCCACATATTAGATTCATCAAACAAACCAGAAGCAATAGAGGAGATTACCTCGGGAAAATCCTCATGAACTTGGTTGGGTACTGGAGGGGAAGGGGGCTGTTCAACTTGTTCATGTGTGGGTATTTCGCCCTTTGTTGGATCCTGCGAAGCTTCTATAGCTACTCCTATCGCAAATTCACTAGCACTAGCACAATCTGTCACCTGCTCAACAGTTCCACCATTAACACCAATCACGCCAGCACCAATATAGTTGCTCCAACATCAGTCAGAGCCTGCCTAGCCCCATTATCACCAGTGTTGGAGCTATCATTGACACTACCACCACCCCCAACAACTGCGTCTCTTCCTTCGAGTAGAACCCCAACAATAATCTCCCACCAATTCTCCCTTTCTAGCCAATTCTCCCCCTGAAAGGTAGAATTGGTACTGGGGTAAAAGAACTCTCCTTTGACAAATGTGACATCCATAGTCACATAAGTTTTTTTAGTAGATGGGTTGTAGCATCGATAGCCCTTTTGATGAGTACCATACCCCAAGAACACACATCGTAAAGCACATGGATCAAGTTTGGTATGTCGGTTCTTTGGAATGTGAACAAAAGCAACACATCCAAACACACAAGGATGAATTGTCAAGATTGATGGCAATGGGATAAATGCAGAGAGTGCTTATAGAGGTGTATGGAAATCTAGCACTTTCGAGGGCATTCGGTTGAGGAGATGCATCACCGTGGCAACAACATTATCCCAAAAACATGAAGGAACATGTCCCTCAATTAAGAGGGTTCGAGTGGTCTTGAGAATATGGCGATTCTTCCTTTCGGCCACTCCATTATTTTGTGGAGTTTGTGTACATGAGGTCTCATGAATGAGACCATGTTGCTGAAAGTACTCCTTGAGATGTTGATTCACATACTCTCTACCATTATCACTTCAAAGAACTTGTAGCTTAGCATCAAACTGTGTTTGAACCATCTTGTGAAATACTTTAAACACATTAACCACTTCATCCTTAGTTTTCATCAAGTAAAGCCAAGTCATACCCGTGCAATCATCAATGAATATAACAAACCACCGACAACCCGAGATAGCAGTAATAGGAGAAGCACCCCACACATCAGAGTAAACTAACGAAAAAAAGGCACGTTATTCTTATTCAAACTTATGAGAAAGGAAACACGGTGGCTCTTAGCCAAAATGCAAGTTTGACAATGGAGATCCAACTCTTTTAGATCCAAAAATAATTCAGGAAATAGCTTTTTCATATAGCCAAATGAAGGATGTCCCAATCATCGATGCCAAAGCCAAATCTATTTTTCTTTATTGCTAGGTGAACCTCGGACTTGATGCACACATCCAAACTTGAGATCATCCAAGTAATACAGCCCCCCTGGTTTAGTACCACGTCCAATGATCTCCTTCGTGAGGATATCTTGGAAAAGATAGAATTGAGGATACATTAGAATAATATAATTCAAATCTTCAGTGAGCTGTCCAACAAAAATTAATTTCGTGGTCAATGACGGGACAAGTAAGGTGTTAGGCAATGACAACTGAGGGGAAACCGCAACCACACCAGCCCCTGCCACTAGGTATGTATTCCCATTTGCATTTGAGATAATGCATCGTCTTGATTCTGTAATGCTTACAAAATCATCTGGGCTAAAGGTTATATGCTCCGTAGCCCCCAAATCGATAACCCATCCATCACAACTACTGTGATTAGGGAGAACTAGCGCACAACCACAATTACCTTGGATATTACCTGAATTAGACGTAGCCGGTTGGTCTTGAATTTCAAATTTGGGCACTAAAGATAGCTGAGGTTCCATCTTAGCAAAAAAAACTTTCCCTTTTCCACTGTTAGTACCCCCATCGGCTTGTTTTTGCACCTTCAATTCCTTCCACCACTCTGGATAGCCATGGAGCTTAAAGCATGTTTCTCGAGTATGCTTAGCATTCCCATAGTGTGAGCATCCTCCATATGAAATTGTAGTTCGTGAACCGTTATTCGTCCACCCACCCCCTTGCGTAGTTCATTTGTAGAGTTGGCATTACTGGTGCATCTTGGACACCTGTCTTGCTTCCTTGTGCCACCATGGCAGCAGACCCAAACGTGGAATCAGTATGGGTGAGCATCATTGATCGTCTCGTATCCTCCCTATGAACCCGTGCATATGCTTGCTCAACAGTTAGGAATGGTTGCATTTGGAGAACATCCACTCTCACTTTGTTTGGACGATTGTCCAACCCATCAAGGAAGACATACACCCGGTCTTCCTGAATGGCAAGACTGTACTGCTCAATATCAACTGGGCATGTCATTGGGTTTGGACGACGGAAGTTGATCTCCCTCCACGAACCCTAAAGATTATTGTAATAAGCCTCAATTATCTCTCAACCTTGTCTCATCTGAGTCACCCACCTCTTCAAGTCATAAACTAGGGAGGCATCACTTCCATCAAAGAAGGTTGTTGCAACAGAGTCCCATACCATCTTTGCATTTGGGAAACGAATAAAATTTCCTATTAATGCAAGATCCATTGAGTTGATTAGCCACCCCTTCACAATCGCATCCTCAGTCTTTCACTTTCAAAATTGAGGATCGGTAGGTGAGCACTGAGGGAGATCGCCATTAATATAACCCAACTTGTCTTTACCAAAGATGAACATCTCCACCACTTGAGACCACAATCCATAATTTGATCCATCCAATTTGACTGAGATTTGTGCAGTGGATGGCTCATGGGATTGTGTTGATACCTGAGTCAAACTCTGAGTCAAAATCTATGTCAGCTTCATCGTAAGATTCTCTAGAAGAGAAGCAGTTGTTGAGTTCCCCCCTTGGTCTTGATGAGGTACCTCATCAATTAGCTTTGTCATGGTTACCAATCACAATTCCTTTGCAAAGGAATTTCTGGTCAAGTCAGATTAGTGCAACAACACAAGTCAATGCTTTGTGGCAGCAATCTGATTTGGTCGGTGGGGTGGCAGCACAAGGAAAAACCTAAAGCTACAGCAGCGATCTAATCCGTTAGAAAGAGTGTGGAGAAAACTAGGGTTTCTGCTCTGATACCATGTTGAAAAAATAGATCACTATCATTTTTTGGTATATATTTTTTTCTTTACAAACCTATATATATATATATATTTACACATACAAGTATTGCTGGGGTAACAATCGACTATTAAGTAAAATATTCACTTTCTATATGCATTACCCCCGCAAATATAAATATTTTCTTTCTATACATATCACTCCTACAAATCAGCTCATGCCAACATCTTCTTTTCTTCTGACAAGTCTCATCCGTTACATTCATGTCGATATACTTCAATAATGCTCAATGTCTTCTACCTTCTCAAAAGACACCATCATATCTAATTTTTCCCAACGTAATTCTTTTTTTTTTTCCTATTTTCTTTGTAATTCATATTATTTCAATGGATTATAGAATAAACAAACATGTTTTATTCTAGTTTGCTAGTCATTACATGTCATTTTTAACAATACAACCTGCATTTAGTGAATTTACTTCTAATCAAGTACCATAAAACCAATTTTTCAACTTCTTTTCAATGCAAAAAAATACCAGAAAATGGTTTACTTGCTCTAAAGATAAATTTCTTGAAACAGTTTTAAGAGACAAAAAGTTTTCAATGAAATACACAAACCCTAAAATTGAATTAATATAAAATCTAGGAGGCTTTTGCCTGTGTTATTTATTTTTATTTTTTTGGTGAGAGGCTTTTGCCTGTGTTATTCATACTATTGTAAAAAGCAAAAATCAATGCATACATGTCACAATTATTTTCGATGCAATTTTCGGGTTGAGTCAAAAAAGAAAAAATTCAGTGTTAAAGTCATAAACACTTCAAGAACTACCTTTTGCTTTCGTCATAAATATTTCAGCGAAGATCACAACTGCCATGCTTTCTTCTCGTCCCTTCCATATCTAAAATAATTTAATCTGTGATTCTGTGAAAATGACCAGCCTACCCAACCTTCAACAAACCGGAGCGTAAAATGACCGAGTCTAAGATCCTGCTTGGGCCAAATGAATACAAAACGTCGAACTTCCTTGCTTATGGGAATTGGGCTGGGCTGACAATATCGGTTGACGGTAACTTTGAAGAAAACAACCCTTTTTTTATCACTTGCCCTTGCTGGCTAGGCCCCTAATGGGAAAATCGACTTGTTCATCGAAGACCGCAAATGTCAACAACCCCCACAACTTCAGGGCCCAATTAGTGGATCGCTCGTGTAGCCCCGTTAGGCGATCATTGATGGTTCAATAAGTATGATCCGATCAAGTAGTGTTACCAACACCAAAAGGTCACTGGCTATTCTTGCATGTGTGTTCATAGTCATTTTGTCATATGAAAAGTTACAAACCATACATAAAAAGCTTAGTGATACTTATTTGTAGAATGTTACTAGTTCTTATAAAAATTACTAGTTGCGAAATTTTACAGCTTATTGATATCTTGATTAGAGGTGATCAATGGGCAAATATAGGCACTTGCCCAAGCTTGCCCAAAGATGCCTATAACTTGGTAGGGCTTGGCGGGTTGTGAGCCATCAGACCCATGATCAAGTCTAATTCCTATGCTTGGTTGTAACATTAAGGTTCTTGTAATAATATGGAGAATTCAATTTTTGTTATTATCAATATTCGAGTTGCTACATTTTCATATAAGCTGTCATACTTTGTTACTAATCTTGGGCACTTGACCATGTTGGACTCTTTGGATAAATGACCACTATATTACCTTGTAGGCAACTTAAAAATTAATGTGGAAGTCCAAGCTAATGAAAGAATATCCGAGAAACTTATAACACCCATCATCCTCATGAATCAGGGTAAGACACTAACGATATTAGCTGATGGCCCAAATTAGGCTATTTGCACTTGGTGGGTTAATGAATGAAAGATTTGAACATTATTCAGCTGTCCACATAAGAAAGGAGCTCTCAAAATCAACAAACATGGCTCGTTGGAACCTAGATTGACGAAGGATGCTATCTCGTGAATCCATCATAATTCCTCACGGAGCCTACTCTATGGATTTGCAAGACTAGTACCGGTTTCCTCAGCCTCATGAGCATAAATTCTAGCATTCCTTCAAAACCTATAGTACTCCATCTTTAAAAAAGCATGAGTCTATCTTACTCGAATAAGGCGGTCTCGAACTGACAAGGGATTTGCCCTCTGCAAATCCCGCGTTCTCGTGGGAAGCACACCTGCTCATCATCGAAGGCTGGCATCTATTACTCTAATTCGATACATTTGGGTAGCTCATCGCTTTAGAGAGGTGAACATAATTAAAATTGGGCGCAAAAGCCTAAATAAAAAAATCCTCGTCACGAAATTGAATCTCATTTCCCCTCCCTTTGGAGTCCTATTGAAACCGATTTGGTGGGCCCTGCCCTCTTATCTTAGCAAAATTGAATAACTTATCATTCAACCAAGAAGAAAAGATTTCTATACCAGGTGTTCGTTTTTTTGACACGTTACTCCTGAATATTTGTCTCTGAACACGTGGCATTCGCGTTGCGTGTGCGTTTTGAGGTCAGAAGATTGCACGTGACTCGCTTCGGCTCTTTATCTTCGACAACCAAAGTTGACCACATCACTTAGATTGGATAAGATAAGAGGCCCAATAAATTTCACACCATCTGGCGATGACAGGGCGCCACGTGGAAGTATCTTGATCACGTTTGGCATCACAAGTATTATGAGGTACGGAACTTTAATTTAATCCCATTAGCATCAGCTATGCCATACTTTAGCTTATTGAATTTCATCACCAAAATTTTCATCTTTTATTGAATTTTGAATATTGAAATTGGCTCAAGAGACTAAATTGGTAAATCGTTAAAATGTTTAAAACTAAATTGACAAATTATTAAAAAATTTATGATTGAATTGGCAAGTTGTTCAAAAAATTTAGACTAAATTAATACAATTAAATGTTCAGATTTCAATTGATTGCCGTACAATAAATTTATAATCTAGTGGATAATTTTCTCGAAAGAAAGTATATTCCCGAAAAAAGAAATATAAGGGTTGTTATTAGGCTGCAATGGTTGTATCTTCTAAAGACACAATCATCATCCTCATTTCTCTCGGCTAAGGAACATGAGTTAGATGTATCATTTTGCAAAATTTGCTTTTCATGGCACCTCATTTTTTTTTACTAGAAAAAGAAAAACAGCATTGCAATCTTGATACAGAGTTCTTTTTTTAAAAAAATAAAAAAATAAATCTCACTCCTCTCTTTTATGTACATATGCGTGTGATGCTCACAAGGATCAAATACTAGATCCGATACCGTTCAGCCTCACCCCTTTAATCCCTTTATTAGCAGAACTGCAAGCCTTTTGACATCTCGTTATAGAGTTGGAAGAGGGGTTTTTGGTCACCTTTCAAATTTTTTTGTTTCTTTTGGACCTTCGCATGTCCGTCTCCTCTGTCAAGCATGTGAGTTTAGTCCAACCGATGGCCCAATATTTTATCACCAACAAAAAATTCTCGTTTTATTATTAAAAAATGCCAACATAACTTTTGAAAAAGCAATCATCTAGCCAATTAGCTTGCTAATCTCGGAATCGACAAACGTTCAAACACTTAGATGATATCTTCTAGTACTAAGGTTCTTCTTACCGTCTCCTTGAGAGTTATTTCATGTTTTGTTCAGGAAATAAAATGGCGATAATCGATTCTAGACATTAATTTGTCGTAACCGGCTTTAGCCCCCTTTTCATTAAAGAAGGAAGATAAAACCTCTTCATGTTTTTGCTACCTACTCATACGTTTTAAAGCAGCCTTTCTCGCGCAAAATAAATTTTCCGGTCACATTACCGGAAACGCTTACCGAGAGAGGGAAAGTCTCTTTCTTTTCCTTTTCCTTAACGTGGACAACTAATTATTTATTTATTTATTCGGCGGTTTCTTTTAAGGTTTGCTGCTCAACTAATCCACATCTCGATTCTTCAAAAGTCAACATATCTAATATAAATTACATCAATAAACGACAAAACAGATTGCTTACAGAAGAATTTTCGCAGGTTCCGAAGCTTTGGACCGAACGAACGACCGACCGGCCGAGCGGTCCCACCAGAGAGCATTCGCATTAGGCGACGCGGAGAAGGAAAAGGAAAAAACGGCAGAGACGTACGCAATACGACATCATTATTTTTTGCAAATAAATAAATACGTGAATAAGATAGAAACTATTTCGATGAGGAGAGGGGGCCCGAGACGACACCGCGTGTTTTTCCTCCCTTCGCAGGACGCATTAAACAAAGACAGCGCCGCGGCCACCTCCTCGGCTTTGTTAAATCCCTACATCGGCTGGCTGACGCCGCCGACAAGCCGCTACGTGTTGCGGATAAGGAAGTTTTATTCCAAAGTTGTTCAATTCCAATCTGCATAATTCTTCAACCCTTGGAGATTCCTTCATGGTACCCATCCAGGTGACCAACCCACCACAATTATTCTCGATTCAATAATCCAATTGAGTAATGAAAATAAGCAATTGACACATTATTGAGATATTAAAGATGTCTTTATTTCATTGAAAACTATTACGTGAAAATATTAGGAAAATAGTTAGTTTTTCTTATTTGGTAATTTAGGAAGGTGATTTACTTTTTTCAAGAAATCAAATTTTTCCCAATCTAAATTTCTTGTTTTCAATCCATATCTCTAAGAGATTTTCTTATATTAGATATAATTAGGATATTTATGTTGGTTTTCTTGTATCTCTCAAAATTGTGTGATATCTCATTTAATTGTGCATATTTTGATTGATATATATTATCTTTGATAGTCTCTTATAAAGCTTATTAATATGTTGATGTACTTTTTCATTATGATATATCGAAATATATTGAGAATTCTCATTTTCTCTCTTTAATATTTTAACATCTAACTAAAAACATTTTCTTAAGATCAATTAGTTTTCCGTCATATAAAAACCAGAAAGTTAGAAATTTTTTTCTCGAAAATAGTTTTCCTTTAAACAAATAAACCCTAAACTTGTTCAATTCCTTTAAATAAATAAACCCTAAACTTGTTCGATAACCCCGATTGGTATTGGCGTACGAAATCCGATCAAGTGAGGAACTCACTCATTATGTTAAGTGACATTGGGATTATCCCATGCGCGTCTAATACAATCGGAAATGATAGTTATGAGAAAATCACCCAAATTACACCATGTTAAATTCTATCTCAAATTAATAACATTGGACGACTGATCCTTCAATAATTATTGAAGAATGGCAAGCGTCCGTTTCTCAATGTTCTCGACACCTGCTTTTTAGGTATTTTTGACACAATCTCGTAGATAATGACGTCTTACAAGAGTCTGTTTGGAATGACTTGCACTTCTTAATTTTCTTCCTCAATCTAAATCTTGCAATTTGCATAATCACTTTTTTCTTGTTTTTAAATCCGAAACTCCCGAAAATTAATAACTTTCGTTTTTGGTTTTTGACTTACTAAATTTCGACCTGGAAAAAAGAGGAAGTGAAAACGAGAACCGGATCGTCAGCTGAAGTTCGGGAAGGACGGGAGAACGCTTTGGCTTGGCCTTTTGCTTAGTGTGTACGAGCTCCTGCGTGGCGACGCGCCTTCGGAAGCATCGACAAAAACCGCCCGCTCCCCCTCCTCCTTCCCAGCATCTTCTTCCTCCTATCTTTCTATAAATCTCCGTACCATATCTGCATTCTCATCATCTCCTATCATCTCTCTTGCTTCCTCTCTCCATCATCTCCATCATCTCCGTCATCTCCGTCATCTCTCTCTCTCTATCGTAGCTCTCCAAGCACAGATTTTCCTCGTGAGCTAGGAGAGATCTCAGTCAACGTTTTCCGATCGAAGATGAGCCAGTACAACACCCAGAGCCAAATCCCAGGTAATGATCAAATCCACCCTCGATCTGTTTCGACCCTCCCACCCTTTTGATGTCGATTCTCTCTGTATCTCTCTCTCTAGTTTTTGCCGATCTGATCTTGGTCAAAATCGTTTCTCCTGCTCCTCTTCTCAATGCATTGGCGTTCTGCAAATCGAGGGGGTTTATATGGACTTAGGATTTGCAGAATTCGCACGTTCGTCGTAATTAGGGTCGAGCAAGAGCTCCAAAGTCGGATAGTGGTCGGTGGACGATTGTGACAGTAGTGGTTCAGGAATCCGTTTGTTCATCTGTTCTTGTTTTTAGACTTGACAAAGAAATCGATCTAGCTCTCCTTTTCGGTTAGAACTTGTGTTTGAATTCTTGGGAGGAGCCGCCGGCGGTCTTCCGGGGGGCCTGGTGGAGGCGGCTGTGGCTGCTGGTCCCACCACCGAAGTTCAAACAACCTTTTCAAACTATTGAACTTGAATTATATGCTCTTGGGTATTCATTTATCGATGACCTGTGATGATAATATTCAATATTCTGTGCAGTGGCGTACCCACCACCGGCATCAGCACCTGTGTACGTGGCGCCACCACCGCCAGGCTATCCCACGAGGGACGCCCAACAGCCAGTGCAGAACACCGTCCCTATCGAGACCAAGACTAGGGGCGACGGCTTCTGGAAGGGCTGGTAAGTATTATCTCGCAATGCAGCCCCTCCTTTGCTTCTGCATATTTATACACATTCGCTTGTCCTAATTGTGCTCCTTCTTGTCTTCACCAGCTGCGCTGCGATCTGCTGTTGCTGCGTCCTGGATGCCTGCTTCTAGGAATTCCCAGGAGAGGATCGCCTTCCGCTTGATTCGTTGATCTTTGTGTGTAGCATTCGATTCTACAGATCTTCTTTTGTCATTCTTGCGACAAATGAACATTTTGTAGTCACCATATACCTTTATTATTGCTGTGATATATACTAGCGTTCTTGGGTTTTTCTTGCATCTTTTATGTCACACTTCAACCCCGAGTTTCCCTTCTCTTTCTCATCCACGAAGCGAGTCCAAGATGGATTTAAGATTGAGATCCAAGGTACATGCAAAAGTGAACGTACCTATTCTAATTAAAAAGACATTTGGGTAGCTCATCGCTTTAGAGAGGTGAACATAATTATAGATTGGGTGCAAAAGCCTAAACAAGAAAATCCTTGTCACGAAATTGAATCTCATTTCCCCTCCCTTTGGAGTCCTATTGAACCGACTTGGTGGGCCTTGACGTCTTGTCTTAGCAAAATTGAATAACTTATCATTCAACCAAGAAAAAAAGGATTTCTATGCCACGTGTTCATTTTTATGCACATGTTACTCCTGAACATTTGGCTCTGAACACATGGCTCGTTCGTTGCTCGATGGAGACTTGACATTTCTTTTCGGTCGTTAAATCACAATGCGTTTCCTAAGTTTCTTGCGTGTGCGTTTTGAGGTCAGAAGATTGCACGGGACTCGCCTTGGCTCTTTCTTCGACAACCAAAGTTGACCAAACGACTTAGATTGGATTAGAAAGAGGCCCAATAGTTTCACACCATCTGGCGACAACAAGGCAAGACGTGGCAGTATTTGACCCTGTTTGGGATCACAAGTATAACGAGGTATGTAACCAACCCCGCCCGGGCCCCCAGGCCATAGCATCATGTCACGGCCAAGAGGTTTCCAAAGATGAAGGACCAGGCCGTGACGCGGAGGACCTCTTGCGCTCGCTAGGATTTCCATCAAGTCTTCTTCCTGAAGTTTCCAAGCTGGGTGACACTGTCATTATGCCTGATTCTAGAAGTTTCTAGCCTTATTAATGTCGGTAGATGGTAGTTGCCATTAATGTCGGTAGTTGAGGCGGTGAGATCTCGTCCGCCGGATAAATTCTAGATCAACGGATGTAATCAGAAGACCTCGAGTATAAGAAGGGGTGCCCTCCCCCCTCATTTGTATCATCTAACATTTCAGTAATACAAAGCTCCTTTCTTTCCAAAACTCCTCTCTCTAGAAGCTTTCTCTCTCTATGATCCGGGTGTGCGAGCAAGTTGTGCGATTGATCAAGCAAGGCTTGGCTTGGGTGATCCAAAGTGCTAAAATCGCCGCGCGGTCATTATCCCAATCGATTGGCCTGTGACAAGTGGTATTAGAGCAAAGGAGTGTTCTATTTCGAGAGATCGAGGAGCACCATCTGATCGAGAGAATGTTGAGCCAAGAAGCTGCTATGGATGGAGAGGCCGTGCAAGTCAAGGAGACCTACGGCCGAGCAAAGAAAAGAGATGCCTCGATGGATGCCATAGTTGCGTTCAATGAGAAGATCGGGAAGGTCTGGAGTGCCATGCTCGAGCTCATGGAAAGTCTTGATGATGTGAGAGACTGGATCATGGAGGTTGAGACCTCACTCCATGAAGACTTCACGACTAGCCTCAATGAAGCTACAGCCCCATTGCACGACAAGGACGAAGCCCTTGAAGCATCGATCGATGTGTTGAAAGAGCGCGTCCAAGTGATCAAGGAGGAAAGTCCACCTAGGGACGAGGTTGAAACCATGAAGGCGGAAATCCAAGAGCTTAAGACCGAGCTCGCCCTATGCAAGCTAAGCATTGCCAATGGAGCAATGCCAACACAAGTGGTGCCCAAGCTCGAGGTGCCGAAGCCAAAAGAATTCAAAGGCAAACAATCCGCCAAAGAGGTGGACAACTTTGTTTGGGGCATGGAGCAATACTTTGGTGCCATCAACATCCAAGATGAGTCGATCAAGGTACAAACTACTTCGATGTTCCTTTCTTATATTGCGATGCTTTGGTGGCGAAATAGATGCGATGAGACTAGGCGCAGTGCCAATCCCGTGGAGACATGGGATGACTTTGTAAGGGAATTCCGAGACTATTTCTTCCCCGAGTTTGCTCAACAAGAAGCTCGTAGCAAGCTCCATCAGCCCGAACAAAGAGGTGCGATCCGAGAGTACGTAAAGGATTTCATGGAGCTCAAACTCCAAATCCACAACCTAAGTGAGGAGGAGGCTCTCGGAGCGTTCATGGATGGATTGAAGCCGTGGGCACTACTCGAGCTCAAGTGACAATGTGTCAAGTCTTGCGAGAGTGCTAAGCGTGGCGGAGTTGCTCCTTGACCTCACCAAAGCTAAATCGAGGAATAGAGCAAGGGATTGGAGGTCGGATCGATCCGAGGACGAAGGAAGGAACACTCCCCAAGGCCCACATGAACAAAGCGGCCGAGTCAAAACCTAGGGTGAAGGCAATTCTAAGCGGCCTTCCAAAAGGGTCGACCAACGAATTGCTTGACAAGTAAGTTCGATCAACCCCCACCTTCTCCTTGTTTTATTTGCAAAGGTCCGCATTGGACCCAAAAGTGCCCAAAGAAGGGTCGAATCAACGCCCTCCTTGCCATCAAAGAAGAAGAGGAGCCCAAAGAAGACAAGCGGTAGATCCGGCTTGGAGCTATGAAGATGATCCACTCCATCCAAGCTCAATCACCTTCCAAAGAAAAAGAAGTTGCATTGAACTCGGACATGTTCTTTGTGGAAGTCAACGTGTGCGGCTGAACGCTATATGCCTTGGTCGACATGGGTGCGTCGAACATGTTCATGTCGACTGAAGTGGCAAAGGCCTTGAAACTTCACGTGGAGCCAACCGAGAATTTCTTCAAGCCTATCAACTTGGAGGGCCTCCATGGTGTAGGATCGACTTCGGATGTGGATGTCAAAATCGGTGGATGGAAGGGCAAGATGGCATTCAAGGTAATCCCTTTTGATGATTATGATCTCATTTTGGGAATGCAATTCTTCGATAGTGTGAGAGACATGATCAACATGAGGACCAAGTGCATTATGATCCTCGACCCAAAATGCCCATCGATGATTCCCATGATAAAAGTAATCGACACCAAGACCATCGTGACGATCCGACACTTTGACAAGAGCTTGAAGGCCGTGAAGTGCATGAACAAAATAGTTGAGGAGAAGCTGAAGGTAGAGCTGGATCCTACTCCAACTCACGCCATGCCAATTCAAGCACTCTTCCCCAAGGTTGAGTACGCACCACATGATCCATCCAAGTCGAAGACGGAGCCGTGTGCCTTGCCTAAGCTAATAATCGAAGGGTGTGGTCCATCGTTTGTGAGCGTTCGCACCAAAGGAAACTGAAACAAGAAAGCCCATGCTCGTGCGAAGAAGGCCGCCTGTCAAGCTGTGAGCGACGAGGGTGTCGCTCGATTGAGTGGGGCAGATTGTCATAGCCAAGAGGTTTCCGAAGATGAAGGATCGGGTTGTGACGTGGAGGACCTCCTGTGCTCACTAGGATTCCCATCAAGTCTTCTTCCTGAAGTTTCCAAGGGCGGGTGACACCGCCATTACGCTTGATTCTAGAAGTTTCTAGCCTTATTAATGTCGGTAGATGGTAGTTGCTACTAATGTCGGTAGTTGAGGTGGTACAATCTCATCTACCAGATAAATTCTAGATCAACAGATGTAATCAAATAGCCTCGAGTATAAGAAAGGGTGCCATTCCCCCTCATTTGTATCATCTAACATTTCAAAGAATACAAAACTCCTTTCTTTCCGAGCTCTTTCTCTAGAAGCTCTCTTTCTCTATGATCCAGGTGTGTGAGTGAGTTGTGCGATTGATCGAGCAAGGCTTGGCTTGGATGATCCAAAGTGCTTAAGTCGCGCGCGTCACGATCCCAATCGATCGACCCGTGACAATCAGCTACGACATATTGTAGCTTATTGAATTTCATCACCAAAATTCTAATCTTTTATTGAATTTTGAATATTTGAAAATTGGGTGAAAGGACTAAACTAATAAATCGTTAAAATGTTCAAGACTAAATTGACAAATCATTAAAAAGTTTATGATTGAATTGGTAAGTTGTCTGAAAATTTTAAATTAAATTGATACATTAAAATGTTTAGAATTGAATTGACCACCGTATGATAGATTTATAATCCGTTGAACAATTTTCTCGAAAGAAAGTATATTCCAAATATATATATTGCTGTTAGGGCACAATGGTTGTATCTTCCAAAGACATAGTCATCATCCCTATTTCTCTCGACTAAGGAACAAGAGTCAGATGTATCATTTTGCAAAGTTTTCTTTTCATGGCACCTCGTTTTTTTAATTAGAAAAAGGAAAACAACATTGCAATCTTGATATGGAGTTTTTTTTTTTTTTTCAAAAATAAATCTCACTCCTTTTTTATGTACATATATGTGCAATGCTCACAAGGATCAAATACCGGATCCGATACTCTTCAGCCTCACCCCTTTAATCCCTTTATTAGCAGGACTGCAAGCCTTTTGCCATCTCGTTATAGAATTGGAAGAGGGGTTTTTGGTCACCTTTCAATTTTTTTTGTTTCTTTTGGACCTTCGCATGTCCGTCTTCTCTGTCGAGCATGTGAGTTTAGTCCAATCGATGGCCTGATATTTTATCACCAAAAAACAATTCTTGTTTTATTATTCAAAAAAGCCAACATAACTTTTGGAAAAGCAATCATCTAAACGATTAGCTTGCTAATCTTGGAATTGACAAACGTTCAAACACTTAGGTGATATCTTCTAGTGCTAAGGTTCTTTTTATTGTATCCTTAAGAGTGATTTCATGTTTTGTTTAGGGAATAAAATGGTGATAATCGATTCTAGTAGTCAATATGTTGTAATTGGCTTTAGCCCCCTTTTCATTAGAAAAAGAAAAAGAGAAAACCTCTTCATGTTTTCCAACCTACTTACACATTTTAAAGAACCCTTTCTCGGGAAAAATAAATTTTCTGGTCACATTACCGGGAACGCTTACCGGGAAAGGGAAAGTCTCTCTCTTTTTCCTTTTTTTAACGTGGAAAACTAATTTTTTGTTTTTATTCGTGGGTTTTCTTATAAGATTAGCAGTTCAACTAATCCACATCTCGATTCTTCAAAAGCAACAGATCTAATATAAATTATATAAATAAACGACGAAACAGATTGCTTACAGAAGAATGCTAGCAGGTTTCGAAGGTTTGGACTGAACGAACGACCGACCGGCCGAGCGGCCCCACCAAAGAGCATTCGCATGAGGCGACGCGGAGAAGGAAAAAGGAAAAAACGGCAAAGACGTACGCAATACGACATCATTATTTTTTGCAAATAAATAAATACATGAATAAAATAGAAACTGTTTCGACGAGGGCTGAGGAGATCGGTCCTGAGACGACACCGCGTTTTTTCTCCCTTCGTGGGCCGCATCAAACAAAGACAGCACGGCCTCCTCCTCGGCTTTGTTTAATCCTCACGTTGGCTGGCTGACGCCGCCAAAAAGCGCCACCTGTCACGAATTAAGAAGGTCCTCAAAAGTCCTCATTCAATTCCGATCTGTATTATTCGTCAACCTTTTGAGATTCCTTTATTCACGATTCTATAATCCAATTAAGTAATGAAAGTAACTAATCCGACACGTTATAGAAAAATCAGAGTGTATTTGCGTCATTGAAAACTTAGTCATATGTGAAAATATTAGGAAAATAATTAGTTTTCATTTGTTTGACTATTAGGAAAAGTGACTTTCTTTTTGCCAGAATGAGAAATCATTTTCCCTTATCTAAGCTTGTTGTCCAAGGAAAATGTTAGAGAAAATTAGGATAGTACTCTAAGATATTATCCTATACTATATATAATTAGAATACTATGTTGGTTTTCTGACTCTCAAAATTGGGTGATATCTACTTTGATTGTGCATATCTTGATTGATATATTTTATCTTTGATAGTCTCTTACAAAGTCTATAAATATACCGATGTGCTCTTCATTATAATATATCAAAATATATTGAGAATTCTCATTTTCTCTCTTTAATTTTTTACATTTAACAAAAATCATTTTCTTTAGTTCAATTAGCTTTCTGTTATACAAAAATCGGAAAGTCAAGAAAATTTTTTTCACGAAAATAGTCTTCTTTTAAACAAATAAACTCAAAACTTGTTCAATAACCCTAATTGGCATCGGTGTAGAGAATCCGATCAAGTGAGGAACTCACTCATTATGTTAGGTGACATCGAGATTACCCCATGTGTGTCTAATAAAATCGGAAATTATAGGTATGAGAAAATCACCCCAATTGCACCATTTTAAGATCTGCTGTAAAAATTAATAACAATGGAAGATTGATCTTTCAGTAATTATCAAGGAAATTCTCAATGTTTTTGACACCTGCTTTCTAGGTCTTTTCGACACAATCTTGGAGATAATTACATCTTACAAGAGTTTGTTTGGAATGACTTTCCTTCTTAATTTTCTTCCTCAATCTAAGTCTTGCAATTTGCATAATCACTTTTTTTCTTGTTTTTAAATCCGAAACTCCCGAAAATTAGTAACTTTCGTTTTTGATTTTTGACATACTAAATTTTGACCAGGAAAAAAGAGGAAGTAAAAACGAGAACCGGTTCGTCAGCTAAAGTTCGGGAAGGACGGGAGAACGCTTTGGCTTGGCCTTTTGCTTAGTGTGAACGAGCTCCTGCGTCGCGACGCGCCTTCGGAAGCATCGTCAACCACCGCCTGCTCCCCCTCCTCCTTCCCAGCATCTTCTTACTCCTCCATTCTTTCTATAAATCTCCGCACCATATCTGCATTCTCATCATCTCCAATCATCTCTCTTGCTTCCTCTCCCCATCATCTCCATCATCTACGTCACTCTCTCTCCATCGTATCTCTCCAAGCACAGAACTTCCTCGTGAGGTACTAGAGATCTCTGTCAACGTTTTCCGATCGAAGATGAGCCAGTACAACACCCAGAGCCAAATCCCAGGTAATGATCAAACCCACCCTCGATCTGTTTCGATCCTCCTGCCTTTTTGATGTCGATTCTCTCTATCTCTCTCTCTAGTTTTTGCCGATCTGATCTTGGTCAAAATCGTTTCTCCTGCTCCTCTTCTCAATGCATTGCTGTTCTGCAAATCAAGCGGGTTTATATGGACTTAGGATTTGCAGAATTCGCACGTTGGTCGTAATTAGGGTCGAGCAAGAGCTCCAAAGTCGGATAGTGGTCGGTGGACGATTGTAACAGTAGTAGTTAAGGAATCCGTTTCTTCATCTGTTCTTGTTTTTAGACTTGACAAAGAAATCGATCTAGCTCTCCTTCTTTTTGGTTAGAACTTGTGTTTGAATTCTTGGGAGGAGCCGCCGGCGGTCTTCCGGGGGCCTGGTGGAGGCGGCTGTGGTTGCTGGCCCAACCACCGAAGTTCAAACAACCTTTTCAAACTATTGAACTTGAATTATATGCTCTTGGGTATTCATTTATCGATGACTTGTGATGACAATATGCAATATTCTGTGCAGTGGCGTACCCACCACCGGCATCAGCACCTGCGTACGTGGCGCCACCACCGCCCGGCTATCCCACGACGGACGCTCAACAGCCAGCGCAGAACACCGTCCCAATCGAGACCAAGACTAGGGGCGACGGCTTCTGGAAGGGCTGGTAAGTGATTATCTCGCAATGCACCCCTCCTTTGCTTCTGCATATTTATACACATTCGCTTGTCCTAATTGCGCTCCTTCTTGTCTTCACCAGCTGCGCTGCGATCTGCTGTTGCTGCGTCCTGGATGCCTGCTTCTAGGAATTCCCAGGAGAGGATCGCCTTCCGCTTTTGATCTTTGTGTTTAGCATTCGATTCTACAGATCTTCTTTTGTCATTCTTGCGATAAATGGGACATGTTGTAGTCACCATATACCTTTATTATTGCTGTGATATATACTAGCGTTCTTGGGTTTTTCTTGCATCTTTTATGTCACACTTCGACCCCGAGTTTCCTTTCTCTTTCTCCTCCACGAACCGAGTCCAAGATATATTTAAGATTGAGATCCAAGGTACACGCGAAAGTGGATACCTATTCTTATTAACGAGATGTGATACAAAGAAAGCTACAACCTCTATTTTTCGTCTCAATTTTAATGTTAATGACAGCGGACGTTGAACAAAATGAGGGACGGGGGTGAGAAATTAGAGCTTGTACGAAGAATGAACATAGTTAATAGTAAAAGGGTACTTGTAGCCTCCTCTAGCGGTTGGCGATCGTATGCCCTATTAATTTTGGAGAGAGAGAAGGGAGAATTACCAAAAAGTCATAAACCTATTGCAATTGTACCAATTCAGTTATATTTTTTTGGTCAATTTAGTCATAAACTTTTATAATTGTGCCAATTCAGTCCATCCGGCCAAAATTAGCCGGTTGGCGTTGACGTGAATGCCGTCGGGACAGGCGGCTAGGGACAACGGCCAGCAAATGTTGATGTGGCAATTTCTTAATTATTTTTCGAATTTTTTAATTATTTTTTTGAATTTTTGAATTTTTTTCTTTTTTTTTCCCCATCTTCTCCAAAGGCAAGGGCCAGTGAGGTCAGCCTCGCTAGCAATTGAAAGGCTCGCCTCGCCGGCCACTGGCAAAGGCAAGCCTCGCTTTGTTTGGGCGAGGCCGTCGTCCCCAGATCTGGCGAGGAGCCTCGCCCATCCATGGCGAGGTCGAGCCTTGCCGGCCACCGGCAAGGTTGACCCTTGCCTTGGCTGGGCGAGGCTCGCCTTTGCTAGTGGCCGGTGGGGGCAAGCCTCGCCAGTGGCCGGTGAGGCTGACCTCGCCAGCCAAATGAAGGAGGTGGGAATTAAAATAAAAAAAATAAAAAAAAAAAAATTGAAAAAATTAAAAATTGCCACATCGGTGTTCGCCGGCGAGTCTGTCCTCTGGCCGGCGTCCACGTCGGCACCCGCAGACCAATTTTGGCCGGATGGACTGAATTGACATAATTATAAAAGGTTTAGGACTAAATTGGCAAAAAAAGAAAAAAAGTTTAGGACTGAATTGGCAGAATTACAATAGGTTTAGGACTTTTTTGGTAATTCTCCCGAGAGAGAGAGAGAGAGAGAGAGAGAGAGAGTGTTATGATCCTTAACCAACCCATAAAACTGTCCGCGCGAGACAATGTGTATTTCATTTTTCCAAAGCAAAATGTTGTTACCATCACTAAAACGTGGTCAAAATAACAACCAAGTAAAACTCATGGGTGTTTCCAAATTAGATGGCCTAACTCCTTGGTGATTGGTGCTTGACCGGCGTGCCAATCTTCCTTAAACAATGGCATAATTTCTGAAAACTCCTCAATTTTAGATCCAATCTAAATTCTCACCTAAACTTTCAATCTAATCTCAAATTCACCCATGGATGAAGAATCGTTATTCATATTTTTGAAATTATCAACATTAAGGCCAGTGAGAGGTCCATTATTAGAATATGCATCTTCATCAACATCCTCATTTTCATATGGAATAATGACAGCCTTCGATATTGATAATCTTAAGAAAATCAATGTCGATTTTTTAACACATAAGTAAATTTGGGATAAGAGTAAAATTTGATGATTTTTTAAGATAAAAAATGTTCATGATAAAATTGAGATTAAACCTAAGATTGATTATTTTTTAAGGGAACTAGACGCTTAAAGTATTTCATCACAAATATCAAGACTAATGCATATGATAGTGCTTAATAAGTGTTTACTCAATAAAATTTGTGATATCGTAGGATCATTCCAAGTTATGTATAATTGTTCCATGTTCATTGAGAATGCTTTCATTATAGCTATCATGGAGACTTGACAATAAAAAAATTCAAAATTAAGACTTTACTTATTTTGCAAAAAATGAACAATTTGGAAAATTTTTTTAAAATGATACTTAAGTCGTTTGAAATAATAAGTCAATGAAAAATATTTTCATCATCAAAGATAATTTATATTTAAATATTTACGTAGAAGATAAAAATATTTTTCATTCATTCATTTTTTAAAATAAAACATATGATCATTTTTTTAAATACTTATTTTTTTGTAAAATAAATAAAGCTTTAGAAAAAATTGCGCTTGCTCTAAATGTCCTCTCACGTCACATTGGCCGCCACCTATCTCATCAAGTGGAATCCATGGATCACCTGATAATATTGATCGGTGGACGGGTTAATCTCTTTGGGGAAACATCAGCGTCCCAATTCATATCTATATATTTTCCGAGTGATGACCCAGAATACAATTATGTCAGCATGTAATGTCAGTCAAATAAAATGTTTGACCGGTTAATAGGGCATTTCCATGTAATATGATTGGGCAATCATCCTTTCTTTCCCAACTCTCAGGTAAAATGTGATGTGACAAATTTTGCTATCGATAATTAACCGGGTCATAAACGAATTGAAAAGATCGACTCACTGAAAACGTGTTTATCACTCAAAGGGATTGACCCATTATGGTCCAACGAGGTTATACTCGCTTTTGAACACTGTTTATGTGCATCTTGTCAAGGGTTTTGTAAAAGCCTTTCAACCTTCGATTAATTTGCCATTATCTTATTTATTATATCGCGCTCATCCCTTTTGCAACTATTTCAGATCTCTTTAACAATTAACATTTTTGCCTTTTCGCTGTATTTTAATTTTCTTTTTTTTAATCACGGGCAAAAGGATATTTGATTCAAGGATTTAATGAGAAATTACAACTCATTCATGTGTATGGTTCTTGACTAATGACAAGAATTTAGCTAACCAAAGTGTAAATGAAAATATTCCTCTTCTTCTTGTCTTTATGGATCTTTCTGCACATCACGTGGCTTGCATTGACTGGCTCATGACAAAGCACCACATGTATATCATTTATTAATTTTCTTTCGGAACCATGAATTGATCGTCAAATTGGACCGTCGGATCTTGGGTGGTGTGAAATAGATATATCTTAAGCCGAACATTCCGTGCCGAGCGAGACCCTTTTGACAATGCTCAGAGGGAACCGTTAGTGCTGATATCATGTCCACTCTTTTGTTAATAAAAAAAAAAATATTAATTGACAAATGACCTTTTATAAGATATAAAAATTCAATAGGACCAAAAAGATGTCTTCTAGATTAGTCAAAAGGCATGGTCACGTCCAATGTAAAAGCATCATCATTTAGGTTGAAATAAGAAGCAATTATGGAGTTTAAAAACATTTGCTACTTGAACAATTTTAAAGAGAGATTTCCAGTTGACCTTCTAATGAAGATGCTAAATCCCTAGCGAGAGCTTTTGGTTCAGGTCTGTATGCATATCTCGGAAGGTTCTTCTCCCTAGCATCTTTTCCGGCCAATAGGGGTGTTAAAATGGGTCAAAACCCATATATGACCCATTTAAAGCATAAATGGGTCATATATGGGTCACTTGTTTTTAGATAATAGTAGTTAAATGGGTTTCATAACTAAAGGCTTAAAATATGTAGGTTTTAAATGGGTCTTAAGTGGGTCTTAAATGGGTTGGATTAAGAACCCATTTTTAACCAAAACCTTATAATTTCTTTCTTTTCTCTTTAACTTTCCAAAAATATTTTTTTATAAAAATCGAAATTATATTTTTATTTTTTTTTTCCTTTTTTTCTTTCTTCTTTTTTTTTTTTTTCTTTCCTTCCTCCTTCCGGTCGCCGGCACGGCGATGGCCGGCGACCGGCCGGGCAGCCTCGAGCTCGCCGGATCGGCCTCGCCGACGCCGGCGAGGCTCGAGCCTCGCCGATCTGGGCGAGACTCGAGCTCGCCGGATCTGGCGAGTCGCGAGCTCGCCGCCGGGCGAGTCTCGAGCCTCGCCGATCCGCGAGCCTCGAGCCCGCCGGCCGGGCGAGCTCGAGCTCGCCAGATCTGGCGAGACGCGAGCTCGCCGCCGTCGGCGAGGCTCGAGCCTCGCCGATCTGGCGAGCCTCGAGCCCGCCGGCGTCGGGCGAGCTCGAGCTCGCCGGATCTGCGAGCCTCGAGCTCGTCGGCGTCGGGCGAGCTCGAGGCTCGCCTGTGGCCGGCCGCCGGCCGTCGTCGTGGCCGGCGGCCGGCCGAAGAAGAAGAAGAAGAAAGAAGAAAAAAAAAAAAAGAAAAGAGAAAAAAATGAAAAATGAAAATTATATCTAAAAATAAAAATAATTAAAATTCAATTTTTAAAATAATTATTTTAAAAATTATAAAAATTATCTATTAAATTTATGTTGTATAAAACTATTTTAACAATACTATTTTTTAAAAACTAATATATATATATATATGTATATAAAATAAGCTTTATTAAATTTAGTTAAATAGGTCGGGTATGGGTTGGGTATGGGTCGGGTCGGGTATGGGTCTAAGATTTTGTACTATACTAAATGGGTCATAAACGGGTTAAATGGGTCGATTTGGGTCGGACCATTTATGACCCGACCCAAACCCGACCCGACCCACCCGTTTAACAGTCTACCGGCCAAGCTTGTCTTGAGAGATCGACCAAATTGCAAAGCTCGATCTTGTTAAGTATGACTTCGACAACTTTTCGAGAGTGCAAATGCGCTTTTCACGTCAAGACATCAATCTAAATATTTCATTTATCCAAAATCACAATAAGGTTCATTTAGTTGGTTCATGCAATGGTACTATATGTTTATCCGCTTATGATGACAAGAACTCTCATCACTAACAGATCTTTCCGTCAAACCCATCAACTAGTCAAAACGTAGTCCTTCCTCAACCGGATTTTGATGTGTCAAACTTGGTTGGGTTTGGATTTGATCCCTTAAGTTGCCATCTCAATGATTTTAAAGTAGTTAACATAAATATTTATATCAAAGAACAACCCAATTGTACCTCCCAAGTGAATAGGGAAAATTATCCAAAAAGCCTTGAAATTATTGTACTTTTACTAGTTCGGTCCTATACTATTTAATTTTGCTAATTGACTCCTAAATCTATTAAGTTTTGCCAATTGAGTCGATTCGATCAATTTTGATTGAAAATCTTTGAGGTGGGCATCATCTGTCCAATGTGATATGGCTGGTACTAACGTGGACAATTTTTAATAATATTTTTGAATTATTTATTCATTCATTTTCTTTTCTTTTTTCTTATATTCCTTTTTCCTTTCACTTTCTTTTTATTTTTCCCTCCTTCCCTTCATTGGCCATCATTGAGCCTCATCATGGCCAACAAAAGTCATTGGTCTTGGATGAAGGCCACATGGGCTTGGGATGGTGAGGGGAGGACCTTGCTAGAGTGGATGAGCGAAACCTTCACTAGGCCAAAAAGGCAACTCTCACCCGATCTTGTGAGGAGCTACCCTCGTCAACCATAGCCCAAGTGTCCCTTGCTTGAGGTTGATGGAGGGAAGAAGCGAAAAAGATAAAAGAAAAAAAAAGAAAAGGAAAAAATAAAGAAGGAAATTGAAAAGTGAAGAGAAAAGGAAAAATAATTTGAAAAAAAATATAAAACATTATTAAAAATTGTTTATATTAGCACCAAGTGCTATATAGGATGTTTGGAATCCATATTAGTGATTTTCGGCCAAAATTGATTGAATGGACTTAATTGACAAAATGTAAAAAATGTTGAAGATTGAATTAGCAAAATTAAAAGGTTTTAATCTAAATTGGTAAAAACAATAGATTTAAGACTTTTTGGACAATATTCCCAAGCGGATGTGATTGGGAAAATTTTTTTTTAAACTAAAAGAATGCTGAGACAGGAATGTATTGTACTATGTTAAAGAGGCTTCAATTTTCTAATTAAGATTCTCTCTTCCTTTTTAAGTGCTATCACACCATAGCTTCTGTATATTGTTTCAAATTCGTAAATCATTAAGATTCGACCTTTATTTCATGTACTTTCATATAAAACACGATCGGTTACTTGCTTAGAGAGTTTGACTTCTCTGCCAGCCACAAACAAAGCTGAGCATTAGCTGGTCGGAACATTGTTTTTCCGGACTAAATGAATACCCCAGAGAGAAATATCCTGTACTATATTAAAGAGACTTATTTGTATGATTAAGATTCTCTCTTTATATGCACGAGCTTTCATACCATAGCTTTGAGATGGTCTCCCCATTTATAAAAATTTAACTTTTTAAGTCGGATATTCTAATATACCTTATATGTTATTTGGTGAATTATGGATTGTTTGAGAATTATAGTATCATTGCGAATAATAAGAAGAGTACCGTGGGTGTTTATTAGAAAGTAAATGAATATGCATGTGATCTAAATAAAAATAATTACGCTATTAAGAGTTATACATGCTATATCTTCAATTTAAATAAAGTTTTATTAATTAATTTTTCATAACATAAATAATTTTATAGAATTGTAAACAATTTTTCTTTCTTATGGAAACCATCGGGTGCTTAAGTCCCCGGCATAGACTTGGGGTTCTTGGACCCCAACGTTGAGGTCTTGGACCCAACCATTTGGGGGATGAGAGTGCTTGACCATCGAGGCACTTGGGTACAACTAGAGGTGATCGGGTCTAGGATGGGTAGGGTCTAGACTGGACCACCATGCCCCGACCCTGTTATAACCGGTTCCTCTTTTCTAGACTCTATACCCGACCCTTTTGTATTGGACCATGTACCCGACCCATCCTATTTTTCCGATCCGGTTTCAAGGTCAATCCTATTTCTACTAGAACCTGTTTTGCAATCTCCTGATATCCTATACGATTTCAAATTTTATATTAATACGCAAGAAAATAACGTAATCCTCTTAATTTGTATTGAAACATTAAGCACTTGTAATAAATAAATATATGAACTTTTTGACTAAACGAAAAATTAAGGATCCACAAGGCTAATTATAATAGATAAAATCATAAGGCAAATAATTAGCAACAAACATAGGTCTAATTTTAATCTTATTCCCACAACTATTACATGAAGCTACTCATTTATGCAAGCATAACTCCTCCTACAAAAGAGAAATTAGGTGAGCCAATCAATGTGATACACAAGAATTTGGTGGCGACGAACACCGTTCGTCCATCGCACGGTGCGAGAGGGAGCCGGTGAGGGAAGGAAGCAAGTGAGGAAGAGGAATGACAAAGGAGGAGTGCCATGCATGTTTGAAAGAGCCAAGAGGAAAAACATCATATGATTGCGGGAGTAAGAATAAAAATCGGGGAAAAAAAAGGGTTTTGGACCTCTACTTACAAAACCGGTCTGGAAACCAGTTCCAAAACCGGTCCAAGAACCGGTTTCTGGGTGGGTAATCACTTGGAACCTATTCCTCGAACCGGTTTGAACCGGTTTAAATCGGTTCAATTTTGGAACTGGTTCCCGGACCAATTTCAATGGGAACCGGTTCCCGATTCTATTTTTCAGGTGGACCAATATGAGAATTGGGTATACCCGGTCTGGTTACACACCCCTAAGTACAACCGCCTAAGACTTAGGCACCGATGTTGAGTACAATGGGCCTAACTTCGAGGGGCCTTGGCCCGTTTGCTAGGGTCTTGGACTTGAGTGCCTAGGACTTCATTTTGAGCATTAGAACTAGGCTTCAGCCTTGGGGGGCTTAGGCTTGACCACCAAAGTCCCAGTCATTAGAACCAGAGTTTCTAGGGCCTGCTTTCTAGGACCTCGCCTCGATGGATGCAAGCTCGAGCCTCGATAACATGGGAACTAGAGTCGAGTACTTGGGCACAACCATCGGGGACTTGAATTGGGCACTAGGGTCTTGGGTTTGATCTCAAGGAGTGTGGGCCCATACTTCATGGACTTGGGCTCAACTATTGAGGAACTGGGCCATGCCTCAATTAACTTGAGCCCAAGCACTAGTGATTTGGGCATGGGAATCGAGTAACGAGGCACAACCATTGGAAAATTGGGCATGGGCATTGAGGTCCCTTGCTAGGCCTCTATGGAGTTGGGCACAAGCATTGATGACTTAGGCATGGGAGCTGGTTACCCATGCTTATGCACGGTTACTTGGGACTTAGGCATGTATATCGAATCTCAACCCATCATCAAGAGACCTAGACTTCACCACTATGGACTTGCACATGGGCATCGCGGTTTCCGTGCATAAGTGCCAAGGTATTTGGTCCAAGCACTGTTGTCTAGTTATATTTTGAAAAATGATTTGTGATTTTTTAAAATGAAAAGCATTTATCTACATTTAAACACTGCTTTTTCATTGATTATAAAAAGGTATTCCAATGACTCATTTTCTTAAATGATTCAAATGTTAGAAAATAAGGAAAATGTTTTTTATACGGAAAATTTTGCATAAAACAAAGCCTAATGAGAAATGGAACCTTATTCGAATGCATGTTGCATGACTAATGACAAAATTAGCTAGCCTAGGCTAACAACGTCCAAACTTACCTCGGGATACACCTCACCTCTTTTGCTTCGCCTTTGCTTCCCGTGTTCAGACTCACGCGGTCTGACGCGTCGAAGTACCGTCAACTATCCGCTCCCTCTTTCTCCGTATCTTCCTTGTCATATATGCATCTATAAATCTCGCACCGTTCCTTAGCTCTCATCATATTATCATCTCTACCATCTCTCTCTCCTTCTCTCCAAGCACGTACTTTTACGCGAGCCAGAGATCTCAGTCAACGACCGAAGATGAGCCAGAACAACCACCAGAACCAAATACCAGGTAACATTCGAACCCATCCTTGTTCTCCCTCGAATTTCGCCGACTTTATCTCGGCAAAATCGCTTCCTTTTGCCCCTCCTTTTCATGCAAGAATATCCCACAATCTCATTTTGATTATGATTGGCGATTGTAACAACAGTTCAGCAGTCGTTTGCTTGTCTGTCCGTCTTTCTTGTTTTTGGATTTTCTTAAACTCGACAAAGAAATCAATCAGCACTTGTTCTTTCTGGTTGAAAACTCTTGTTTGACTTCTTGGGAGGAGTCACCGGCGGTCTTCCGGCGGCTGGTGGAGGAGGTGGCTGTGGCCGCTAGCCCCACCACCGAAGTTCAAACCAATTTTTCGAACTATTCAGCTTGAATTATATAATCTTGGGTATTGACGTATCGATGACTTGTGATGACGGTACGCGATATTTTGTTCAGTGGCGTACCCACCACCGGCATCAACAATGGCGTACGTGGCGCCTCTACCACCCGGCTATCCCATGAGGGATGGCCGACAGCCTGCGCAGAACGCCGTCCCTATCGAGACCAAGACTAGGGGCGACGGCTTCTGGAAGGGCTGGTAAGTAATTATCAAGCAATGCAGCCCTCTTTTGATCTTTAAGTCAGCTTTTTCTTCTTTTGTTTTTACATATTCGCTTGTCCTAATTTCTCTTCTTCTTTTCTTCGCCAGCTGTGCTGCGCTGTGCTGTTGCTGCGTCCTGGATGCCTGCTTCTAGGAATTCCCCGGAAAGAATCGCCTTCCCGTTCCATTTGTTGCTCCTTGTGTTTAGCATTCTCTTTGTCGCTGCTGACGTAAATCTGACACGTTATTGTCACCTTGATACCTTTGTTCTTTGGATATATACTATTGTTATCAGATTTCTCTTCCATATCTATTGTCATCACTTCCACCCTTGTTTCGTCTTCTTCTTTTTTCCCTCCATAAAGCAAGTCCGACATGGGCTTGAGCATTAGGATGAGGGTAGATGCGTACGCAAGACATCGGAACCTTCTACTTCATTTTAATGGATAAAAGTGCCAAGAAAATTATAGGCTCTCTTTTTGTCTCGTTTATGCTTAAACGAAACTAAATATCGAACAAAATTGCGAGGCAATTTTAGAATTCTCCACAATCTATTTTTATACCCAATTGATTTGAAAGAGGGCGTATTAATTCTATTCTTCCCGAAATGAAATTATGCTTTCATCACTAAAACGGGGTCAAAAATATCAATCAACTAAAACTCATGGGTTTTTTCCAATTAGACGGCCTAACTCAATAGTTGCTAGCTTGACCAGCGTGCGAATTTTCCTCAAAAGCATTAAGTGCCTGATGCTTACTTAAAAAGTGTCAGGTCTTCTCATCAATAAAATACGTGATGTTTTCGGGATGATTTTAAATGGTGTGAAATTGTTCCTTGTTCGCTGAAAGTTCTTATGTATATTTCCATATTTTATTATAAAGATTAGTCAAATGACAAGATTCAGATCAAGAAAGATTACTCTAAGTCGCCTTGTGTCACATTGGCCACCACTTTTGTGATCATTTATCGCTAGCAAGAGCTTTGATTCAGGTGTGCTTGTAAATTTCGGAAGGTTCTTCTCATTAACATCTTTTCATCAAAGCTTATCTTAGGAGATCAACCAAATTGCAAAGACTCAATCTTGTTAATTATGAAATTTGGCAACCTTTCGAGTGTGCACATGCGCTACTTTTGTGAACGAACTGTTATAATATATTTATTATTCCAAATATGATCCCAATATTGTATTCCCAATTAGTTCCAATTTATTGTATAATTTATCACCCACATCTATTACGTGATATTTGTCCGTTAATATGTTACCATAACGGTCTTGATGGAAGATGTCGGTAACATAAGAAACGGAATAAAATGTCAGGTCGTCTAGTTCAAACCCTATCACTATAGAAAACACACCATCGGGTTTGAGGGGTATTGGCTAGAACAAGACGTATAGATCTGGTGTTTCCCATATTACAAATCGATCGTGCTACATGGATCCGTCCAAGATTTTGGAGTTTTTTGCTTTGCAAATTTCATCAATGGTTGGAGGTATGTTGATCTTTACGTTTCCGCAAATTGATCCCGACTTTTGTGCGAATTTATCCGTGATTGATAAATCGGGATCGTCGGGTTTTAGTTTATATTTAATCTAATAGTTGGTATCACAACATGTTTATAATCTCTGCCTTGGTGAAATTTTTGGAATTTTTATTTATTTTCATTGAATTATGTATGGGTAAATTTGGATTTTTATTGCTTGGAACGGAATTTAAAATTCTGACCAAATTCGGGCGACCCACCACGCGATAATGGATCTATATGGTCACACTGCCATTAGGAAGAAAAACCCTTAATTTTTTCGGCATATTACTGATCGTTAGAGGTTAATCAAGCCGTGAAATTTTGGTGGTTAGGGGTTTTTAGGGCAGATCGTTTTAGGCTTAATTCCGGTCAATATGTTGGTCATTTTTGCCAGATCTTAAAATTATTCGTTCGAAACCCATCAATCAATTTGGTTGAACATGGATTATGGGAGGAGAACCAGGCGGCGGAATAGAGCTAGAAGCGGTGGAAGAAGAAAGCCCACAAAGAAGACCTCTGGCGCATGCGTCGCACTCAATTTGCACGAATTAACACCAAATTACAGAAACTAAGCACATCATTGCAATCGGCACGAAATTTTGATCATCAGCTATCCCAGTCTAATTTCCGGAAAATATTAAATAATTAAATAATTTCCAAAATTAATTAAATAAATACAATTAAATGCCAAAAATAGAAACTTAGGCCGGAAATGACTAATTAAATACCGAAACGGGCTCGAAAATTCCCAAACCTATCTAGATAAATAATACAGCCTATCTAGTCCCTAATTAAGCCATTCTAACCACCTAACATGCATAAACGGATAATTAAATCTCTAATCCGTTCTAACTAACCACATAAACCTTAATTAGCCTAATCTAAATAACCCTTAAGCATAATTAACATCCTAAGCAAGGTTTAGCAAGTAAACTCACAAGTTTTGAAATCCCATGAGTTCACTGTGACGGCAACGCGAAGACGGGCAACAAACTCCGAAGCGACGGCACCGACCAAGGCTCGGAAGAGCTTGGAAACGGGCCAAGAAGCTCCAAAGCCCTTGCTAGATTTTGGTTCTGTCCTTGGACCGAAGGAGAGGAACCAACGGCTAAAACAGTGAGGAAAGGGACACGGCTGAACGGTGAGGCTGTTGTGGGGCTAGGTGGAGGCGGACGGCGGCTTAGGCGACCACAACGACTGGATGATACTGGATGATGACGAGTAGGGCGCGAACGCGAGCAGGGGACTCGCGGATAGGCGTGCGAGTAGGTTGGGCGAGTGGGCGCGCGACTGCGTTGGACTGCGGCAGCGAGCTCGGATGGGCGTGCGACGGAGGAGGGGGCTACTAGCTTGGTTTCTCTGCAATTCCAAGCTCTTGAAAAATGGTGAAAGACAGAGCAAGGGATGAAGAAGGTGGCTGCTGGTTAAAGGGGACCCACCAAAATATCTAAATACTCAAGTTCATGGCCTTACCAAGCTTGGCTATCTTCCTCAGCCATTTGCAGCTGCCAAAGCTTCCTTGGCAAGCCTCCCAAGGGTCCAAAAGTTGCACACCATGGGGGGCTACGAATTTGTGTATTGTCCACTCAATTTGGATCCAATTCCTCACTAATTCTCCTTCAAATTAACTTAATTTGAGGTCCATAAATCGAACTAAGATGCCATCGTCCCACTTAGGATTTTTCATCATCAATTGAACCAACTTGAATCCCAAAACGCTGCAAAAACGGTCATCCGATTTTCCGGTCCGAAAACAAAACCCTATATTGAATTTTCGCCAAAAATCTCGGTTTGCAGAAAAATCTTCGGAGGATGAATCGACGGTCCTAAAATAAATCCTGACATGACAGAACTTTCAATTTCTAAAATTGGGTTTAAATTCGTGGTTAATTTCAATCTAACGCGATTTTAGCGCTTCATAACCTATCGGGTAGCTTTTGTGAATTTTTAGTGCAATTGACCCATGGTCGGTTATTTTCGAACCACAATGTACATCTTCGACTCATTGGTGACTCTCAATTATCATGAATATCTCGAGGTTTCAAATACAGACCTAGGGTACAAAAAAGACAGAAAAATCGATTTAGTGTCGTTCGACGAGAATTTTGCAATTAGGTAGAATCGCCCACACACTAATCACATATCTCCGTTGAATCGACCTATTTCCGGTCTCTTATCGATTTTGACGGTGCCGAATGACCCTTGCAAAATAGCACGGTCGAGCAATCGTTTTCTGGTCGAATTCTCAAGTCTATTGCATTAAAATCCTTTAACGGCTTCACCAGATAGACTAGTTATCTCGTGAGTGATCAGCTTAGAGAATAGAACTATAGGCGCGTCGATGAAAAGTCCGACTCATTCAATTGAAAAACAAAATTGGAAAATTAGGATGTTACAAGTCTAGT
The DNA here is from genome assembly GCA_014182585.1 of Eucalyptus coolabah. Classification (NCBI taxonomy): domain Eukaryota; kingdom Viridiplantae; phylum Streptophyta; class Magnoliopsida; order Myrtales; family Myrtaceae; genus Eucalyptus; species Eucalyptus coolabah. Next base: position 9,893,301 of record CM024620.1, on the reverse strand, counting down.
ATTCTTCATAATAAGAATAAGAAAGTTTTGTCAACTTCAAAATATGATAGGTGTTTTCTCAACAATCTCCCCCTTTTTGATGATGACAAAACTTTTATGTAGATTTAAGCATTATATGAAGGTTATCCTGCATAATCTAAAAGTTATCCTGCAAAACAACACTTTAGTAGCACATGATAATTGATTGAGATAACTGACAGTAAACACAATAAAGTCTTGCACAAAATACACATAGTCTACATCCACCAAACACATTAATCAAAAGTCTACATAAACCACACTAGAAAAAGTTAATCACAAATGTAAACACATAAACTACAAACCACACCAGTAAAGTTAAACACAAGTCAAAGCTTCAATCTGCATAAATTCTCCCCTTTTTGGTCGACGGCAAAAAGAAAAATCAGTTAAGCACAAAAAGAGGTTGGGTCGAAAAAAAAAATCAGGGTTGTCTAGGAATATGAACAAGTCAAAAATCCTACAAGGTCTGCACGGTCCCCTCAAGCTTAGTCAAGCACTGATGATAAATAGTCTTAACTTTTGCAAAATTCTACGATGCCCGTTGATTCAAAATCTGTATTTTATCATCAAGAGATTGTACCTCTCTGCGAGAGACTTTGAGGTTGTATCGAGAGCAGCATGCAATTTCTGGATTTTAAATTCCATCGTATATTGTTGTGCCTTAATCTCCAAAAGGAATTCTACTGTCCGAGGATAGTTGGATTCTGGTTCTCTTTGGGCACTAACTTCTGCAAATTGTACCGGTGAAGTATCCAGAGGTGAAGGAACATCGACCCGATCGTGTGAAATTCGTTGCTCCCCCTAAACATTAGCTTATTTATCCCGATCCTCAGGTGAGATTTTTGAGAAATGAGATGCATAAATATTTTCGGCATCTGGAGGAGATCGACTAATGCCATCACTAACAGTTGGTTTAGTAAGAGGAGTTTTCTCACCTACTCCCCCTGTCTAAGAAGTAACTTCTCCTTCCTAAACCCCTTTTCTACCAGCATGGGTTTATTAGCCAGTTCTCGTCTCCCTAATATCTTGGGCATCAAACTCCCTTGTATCTTCGCATTCCTTGTCAGTTTCCTGATGTTCCTTGTTTACATTGGCATCTCCTTCTTCATGATGTGAGTCATCATCCTCACTCTCTTTCACTTCAGTTTCTTCACCATCACTCTCTTCTTCTTGTTCTTTCTCATTTTCATCCTCTTCTTCTTCATAATAAGCTATACCTCCAAGATCACGTAAGGCAATAGCAAAGATGGTCTCATCATCATCATCTTCCTCTTCATCTTAGAGAAGAATAGGACGTTTTCTTTTTGGTGTTTTTGAGGCAATGCTTTTCCCTTTTCGTTTCTTCTTAGCAACAGATCTAGGCTTGACTTTGCTAACATATTCCTTCTTTAGAAGTGTTAAGGCTCCCGAGCGATCATTTAATCTCATTTTTGAGATCATTTTCAATCCAATTTGCATGGGGACAATGGTTTTGGAGCAAAACTTGGATGGCGGTTGAATTTGAAAGTGTTTGAAGAGTTTGGTTACCAATGCCATGTATGGTAGTTGTCCCTTCCCCTTCATATTAGTTCTGTACATGTGTAGTAAGATTGTGTGAGGGAGTGAAAAAGCAACACGATTGCAGATGGCCCACATCATTTTTGCTTCGAATATGGAAACATCAGTTTTGAAGCAGCCTTGAGTTTGTTGCAATTGATGACGATCTAGTGCAGCAAAATATTAGAAGCAATCCCGTCCCTTACCGAAAACTTGGTGACCTGCTTGTTAAACACATTAATGGGCAAGAATCCACTCCTTTCTACCCCTAGAATGTCAGCTAACAAATTAACATCAACATCAAACACTCTATCACTCACGGTAAATTGAATGTGAGTAGGATCCAAGATAGACAAGTTGGAATAAAAATACGCTGTCAATTGCGGGTAAGCATCTAATGTCTCCACACAGAATTTCTCCATCTGAAGCTTAGCAAACTTTTCTCTCAAGTTTGCCTTGATGGAATCCATAAGGTAAAAATCCACGATACGAAGGTTGATGACTCCCTAGCATCTGAGAGAAAACTTTCTTATGGTCCTTTGAACAAAACAACTTCTCTTTTTCTCTAACAATTTTTGCAGTAACACCCATTTTTGGTTGAAAATTGAAAACCCTTTCATCATTGTCTTCCTTTTTGCTCTTAGTCTGACCCTCTGTGCCAAAGTGAGGATCAGCAAGAAATTCGAGAATTCCTTTTCCGCTCTTCCAGCCTCTACCAGCCTTAGGTTCTCCATGGCTCTCAAAAATAGGATTTCATTTCCGTACCCATTTTATTTCAAGAAATAACTTGTGAAATCCATGGGACTTCCTCCCATTTTCAAAAGTTCATAATGCTTAAGAAGTACCTTAGGCTTTCTTACTGAAATAGGAGTTGTAGCCTGAGTAACTTCCTTTTCTACTAAATGGCGAGTGTCGCGACCAAAATTTCGGGTGCACTACCTAGGTTTAGGCTAATGGACTACTAATTTTTTAAATTTAGCTCGAGCTCTCCTAAGCCCATACCAATTCGCGACTTAAGGTTCAAATATTTAGCATGCAAATGATTATTATCTAGGAGTCGTCATTAATCGGTTTACGGTAGGTCGATTAAACACCTAAATAAAATAATGGGAGAATTATTTTACTCCTACAAACCAGAGACTAAGGGTACGGGGACTTGGTTACACTAGATTTCTCTAATGCCTTTTCGGTACCATTTCTTTTTAAATTCAAAAATATTTTTGCAGGTAACTTTGATTTATTTTAACCTAAATCTCCATAATGCAAAAGGGTGATCACATGGATGCTCAGTCACTATTAAACAATCAAAAGACTTCCATTAAAAGAAATAAACACACAAAACATTTTTTTATTGAAATTCGCCATCATTTCATAAGAGATCATGTGCAAAACAGTGAAATCAATGTTCAATTTATTGATTCAAAGAATCAACTGGCAAATATCTTCACCAAGCCATTGGAGAAAGGTTTATTCGAGTCCATCCATGAAAAGATGAATATTACTCTTGCATCTGGCTAAAGTCTATGAATGTGCAGACTCATTAGTTCAATATATGGAAGATACATCCTTCTAAAAGCCTTCCGGACTCATGTAGTTTTATTTCAAATTTTGGTGTGTAACTTTCTTTCCTTCTTGAACAGGTACAATTATTCTCAAATTATTACTTGCCTTTTATATTTTTGGAAATTGTCATATCTCTACTGATTTTTCGAAATTAATTATTCGAAAATTATTGGTTGTTATATTTTCGAATTTTTGAAAATGAAAGTTTCTTTTATGCCGATTTGGTTGCCTTGCTTCATTTTCTTTAAATAAATCCTCAACCCTTTTCTCCCGATAACCAGACTATCTTCAGACCCTAATCTTATTCTCAAACCCTCGCTTCTCTTGTTTTTTTTTTAGGTAATTTTTTTTTTTTTTTGCTAACACCCTCGCTTCTCTTGTTCTTCTCTTTCTCTACAAAATTTCTCACCCGATCACACACGAACATGTCATCGAAGTCTTCCAAGTTTGCTTCGATGTCCTATTAGAGGAAATCTTCTCGCATTGCTAGTTGCGAGCCTCAGTTTGTCCTTGAAGGTCCGACGCATTTTGATCTCACCGAGGATGATTCACCTCAAAGCTCGCCTCGTTGTTGACACCTAAATTTTTACATAAAAATGGGTTAATTTTTATCCCCAAAAAAATAAAATAAAATTGCATAGCATATAATTTTAGGCGCATTTGATATATTTAGTAAATCTCTTATATATTCAAACGATATATACGCAGAGGTATATTTCATTGAAAATTTGAAGGTTTCGATGTAATATTTCAGATGTGATATATATTTGGCGAGTAGCGCCAGGCGGAGGGGTGACGCGTTGCAGGAGAGCGGTCATCGGAGAGTGGTGCTTGGGTAGAGACGCGGGCATCTCTCACGTCTCCTCTCACTGTCATTTTACTATTCTGCTCTCTGCTACACTTTTCACTTTCCCTCTTTCACTTTTCTTTGACTTTCGACCTCCCCAACGAAGCAACAAAAGGAAAAAATTTCTCTTTCTTTTTTGTTGAATTGGTTTGAGAATAAGATTAGGGTTTGAAGATAGTCTAGTTATCGGGAGAAAATGGTTGAGGATTTTATTTAAAGAAAATGAAGCAAGGCAACCAAACTAGCATAAAAGAAACTTTCATTTTCAAAAATTCGAAAATATAACAGTAAATAATTTCGAATAATTAATTCTGAAAAATCAGTAGAGATATGACAATTTCCAAAAATATAAAAGGCAAGTAATAATTTGAGAATAATTGTACCTGCTCAAGAAGGAAAGAAACTTACGCGCCAAAATTTGAAATAAAACTACATGAGTCCGGAAGGCTTTCGAAGGATGTATCTTCCATCTATTGAACTAATGAGTCTGCACATTCATAGACTTTAGCCGGATGCAAGACTAATATTCATCTTTTCATGAATGGACTCGAATAAACCTTTCTCCAATGGCTTGGTGAAGATATTTGCCAGTTGATTCTTTGAATCAATGAATTGAACATTGATTTCACTGTTTTGCACATGATCTCTAATGAAGTGATGGCGAATTTTAATATGCTTTGGTAAGATTAATCGCACTGGTGTTGTCACATCTAATTTTGGTGCAAGGTTCTTCTATTCTAAAATCCCTTAGTTGTTGCTTGATCTAGAGAATCTGTGAACAGTAGCTTCCAAAAACAACATATTCTGCTTCTGCTGTTGAAAGTGCCACAGTGTTCTGCTTCTTAGAGAACTACGACACTAACATTTGTCCTAATAGTTGACATGTTCTTCAAGTACTTTTCCTATCAACTTTATAACCAGCTAGATCAGCATTAGAATAACCAAGTAATGTAAAGTCTCATTCTTTTGGATACCATAAACCTAACTTTAGATAAGTCGCAATATATTTGATAATACGTTTGACAGCATTAAGATGAGACTCTTTTGGGTCAGCTTGGAATCTAGCACACATGCATGCACCGAATAGAATATCAGGTTGAGAGGCAGTGAGATAGAGAAGAGAACTAATCATGCTTCTGTATGTCTTTTGGTCAACTTTCTTTCTATCTTCATCCTTGTCAAGTTTGGAAGAACTTGACATGGGAGTCTCATATTCTTGCAGTTTTCCATCCTAAACTTCTTGATAACATCTCTAGCATATTTTCTTGATAGATGAATGTTCATTCTTTGATTGTCTAACTTGCAAACCCAAAAAGAAGGTTAATTCACCCATCATACTCAATTCGAATTCTTCCTGCAATGACTTTGAGAATTTCTTGCACAGATTTTCGTTAGAAGACCCAAAGATTATATCATCTACATATATTTGAACAAGTAGAAAATATTTTTCTTCCTTTTTGATAAACAAAGTTGTATCAACCATTTCTTTCTTAAAACCATTGCTTACCGAGAACTTACTCAGTCTCTCATATCAAGCTCAAGGTGCATGTTTCAGACCATATAACGCTTTCCTCAGTCTATAGACAAAGTATGGTTTTTTAGGATCTTAAAATCCTAGTGGTTGTTTTACAAAGACTTCTTCTTGTATAAATCCACTTAGGAAAGTACTCTTGACATCCATCTGAAATAACCTGAAATTATAAAAACACGCATATGCAAGCAATAATCTAATGGCTTCTAACCTCACTATAGGTGTATATGTCTCATCATAATCTATTAATTCCTCTTGTGTATAAAATTTTGTAAATGGCCTTGCTTTGTTCCTGGTTACTTTGCCCTTTTCATCCATCTTGTTTCTGAACACCCATTTTGTTCCCATCACAGATTTTCCTTTCGGTGTTGGAACTAGCTCCTAGATATTATTGATAATGAATTGTCTGAGTTCTTCTTGCTTCTTCTACTCCTTTAGCTTCTATTTGAGAAATAAGTGCTAGTGCACTTGATTCTCCTTTTGCTTTGGATTTGCTATGGATTCCTTCTTCTATGTTGCCAATGATAAATTTTTTAGGACGACTTGATTTGCGCTTCCGTTGCTGTTGGGTTTGTTGATTCTTGTAAGGATTTGCCGATCATAAATTTTCTTTGATTCTTCTAACTTTTGTTCTGCTTGACTTTGATCACCAGAAAATTGAAGTTCCTTGGGGGAATCAAACTTTATTAAGTCTGAAACTAATTCAGACTCTCCAAGTTGAGTTCGATCTTGTTGGTTCTTAATACTTTCCTAAAATCGACATTCATGGATTCTTTGACAGTTTGTGTATTCTTGTTAAGGATCCTGTAAGCTTTGCTTGAAATAGAGTAACCAAGAAATATTCCTTCATTCGATCTTTCTTCAAATTTTTTAGGCCAATCATTTCCATTCTCCAATATAAAGCACCTATAACCAAACACATGAAAGTAAGAGATATTGGCTTCTTCCCATTATACACTTCGTAGAGGGTCTTCTCTAGGATGGGCCTTAAAAATACCTTGTTAATTATACAATGGGTAGTAGAGATTGCTTTTACCCAATAAATGAGAAGAGACTTTACTTTCTATCAGCAGAGTTCTGGCCATTTCCTGTAATGATCTATTTTTGCTTTCCACAACTCCATTTTGTTCTAGAGTATATGGAGAGGAGAAAACATGTTGATGACCATTCTCGTCACAGAAATTTGCAAAGTCTTGATTTTCAAATTCTCACCCATGATTAGTCCTTATGTTTGAGATAACATAACATTTCTTGTTCTAAACTTTCTTAGCAAACTTTGAAAAATATGAGAAGGTTTTGGTTTTATTTGCCAAGAAGAAAAGCCAAGAGAATCTTGAATAATCATCCACAACTACCAAACAGTATTTCTGACCACTGATGCTTTGTGTTCTAATTGGTTCAAAGAGATCCATATGAAGAAGTTGCAAAACACAATTAGTAGAAACTTGATTTACAGGTTTAAATGAGCTTTTGACCTTTTTTTTTTTTTTTTCAAGATACATGGAGTACACAACTCAGACTTCGGCATACCATTTTGGGAAGACCTTGTACCAGCTTCTTAGATGAAAGTTTAGCAATCTGTTTCATACTCACATGTCCAAGCTTGCGATGCCAGAGATATGCTTCATCTTGAATTGAAATAAGACATTGAAAGCTCTTTGAACTTATGTCCAGAAGATAAATATTGCCATGTCTTCGCCCAATGATGGATTGAGATAAGTCTCGACTAACTCCGAATAGACATCTTCTTGAAAATTGATTCTAAATCTAGTATCGTATAGCTGACTTATGCTCAGGAGATTGTAATTCAGACCTTTTACCAGTGAAACATTGTTGATGATTAAACTTCCAATCCTCACTATTCCATGTCCAATATTTTTTCATTTGTTGTTCCCACCAAAAGAAACATTTCCTCCTTTTTATTTTTCTAGTTTTACGAAACTACTTGAATCTTCAATCATATGTCTAGAACATCCACTGTCCAAGTACCATTTGCTTTTCATTTTAACAATAACCTACAGTCAAAAAGAAATCTCAAACTTTCTTTGGTACTCAAATTTTCTTCGATCCCGATGAGTGAGTTTTAAAGACAGCTTTTTCCCAATCCTTCTTAACAAGTATCCAAACTTTAGGACATTTATTCTCAAAATATTATGAGCTGTTACACTAAGAATATTTAAGAGCATTTCGGCCAACAGGTTTCACAAAAAATTTTTGAAAATGATTTTTGTGAGAAGATTTTGGAGGTCTTTATCTAAGTCTTTCTTTAACTTTAGGAAAATCGATAGAAGGAGTACTTTCATTATTCAAACCCAAACCAGGTTTGTTAAAATAGGGTATTTGAGTTGAAAGGATTTTCTCTAAAGTTTTTTACCCTTTGGAAAACTTTGTAGAAATATCTAAAATCTCATTTTTCAAACATTTATTTTCTTTTGAAAGAGAATCATCATTTTCTTTCAAACCATGAAAATCATTTTCAAACTCTCAAACTTTTCTCTCCAAGAATTATCCTATTACTTGAGCTTTGAATTTTCCTTCTTTAGTTAGGAAATCCTTTAATAGGAATTTCTGAGTCTGTATTTGAGTTTGATTCTAACTTTGAGTTTGATTTTAAGTGATATGTTAGATATTTGCAAACCCATTTTCACTTTCCCCACATTCTATGTCACTCGAGGTTTTTGCTTTAAGAGCTTTCTTGTATTTTTCATACTTCCATTCCTTCTTTTTCAGCAAGGAACAGTTAGGCTTGATGTGTCCCCCCCCCCACCTTTTTTTTTTTTTTTTTTTTTTTTTTGCAGTCAAAGCATATTACATCATTGCTTGTTTCAACATCTTCCATCGATCTTTTTGGGAATTTGCTTACTTTGCTTTTTCTAGTTCGATTTTCTTCCTTTCCTATTCAGCTTGCTAAATTTCTTTATCATAAGGGCCAACTCCTTGTCATCCATGTCATTGTCTGTTTCTATATCATCAAAATCAACATTAAACTTAAGTGCAATTGACTTCTTACCTTTTGGGTTCTCTTTATCATTGATATGTTCCACTTCATATGATTGAAGAGTGCATATCAGCTTGTCAATAGAGAGAGGCATGATCCTTTGTGTCTCTTGAATTGATGTCTTCACATGGTTCTAGTCCTTTGAAAGTCCTCACAGCAATTTGTTGACCTTCATTGGAGCAGAAATTGGTTGACCTTGATATGCCAATCTATTTACAATTTCCGTAAAACGGTTGAACATATATCTAATAGACTTTCCAGGCTTCATTCTGAAGGATTCATATTAGCTAAGTAGAATGTTTATTTTCGTCTCCTTTACACGATCAGTTGTTTCATAAGTGACATGAAGCCTATCCCAGACTTCTTTAAATATTTCTCATGAAGAAATTCTATTGTATTTAGTAGGAGACAAGGTGCAGTATAAAGAATAAATAGTTTTTGCATCAAGAGCTTGTCTCTTGATAATTTTTCATTGGTTGGAATCCTTAGCATCTTTATCTAAGACTTCTTTTCCCTTGTTTGATGCTGATACTACCTTTGGGTTGATTCCACTTTCCACAACATCCTATTTCAGAGGATCTTTGGATTCTAAGAACGCCTTCATTTTATTATTCCACACATTGTATTCTTTTCCATCGAAATATGGTGGTCTGGTATTGCTCTGTCTTTCAACCAGCCCTGGTGCTAAGATACTAGCCATAGAAGATCTTTAGCTTAGAAATATAAATACTTCAATAAAACGAGCATTAACGCTCGATACCGATTGAAAATGCTAGTATTACCACCTAGAGGGGGCTGAATAGGTATTAAAAAAATTAAGCAAATAAATGCAGAATAAGTTATTTTGCAAGCAAAGTCTGACTAAAGTGACGCCAGACTTCTTAAGTAAATTCAGATTCAATTAGAATTTAGGTTTCCATAAGTAGATGCTTCCCAAAAAGGAATTTATCTTCAAGATTGATTTCATCAATTCGTGATTGATTCCATCAATATATTTATAAAAGGTAAGTGAGATTCTTCACCAGAAAGTCAGATATTAAAGATAAATCTCTATAATGTTTGTACTGAATCCTTGTCATAAGATCAATAAACCTAAGCTTGATAATATCTTCGTTCTAGACTTGGTTTCAGTTTGGATCTCGTCGAGTGGGAAAGACTTCTGAAGTAAATAGACTTTGACAAGAGTCTATGATATGACTATAGAAGTCTAGTATTATTCAGAATAAGACCAACTTCAAAGTCTGATAGGAGCTTTTTTCAACAATTAGAATCGTTATTGCAAGGACCTTAGATGTTCATGATCAAACTCGAAAAAATGTCTAAATCAAATTTGGAGCATGGTACAAGGTTAATATGATTAGCCCATTTATCTCTTCTGTGTGCTTTTACTGAAATGTACAAAAATGCTTCAAAAACACGTGTATAAGCGTTTTTACTTAAATCTTTATTCAAACTTTGTTAGCAACTTATTTTATTTTGTGATTATTTGTCAAGATTTTTTTAAACACTTATTCACCCCCTCTAGGTGTTCGTACTAGCTTTATCAAAGATGAGGGTAGATGTAGATGCGAGATGTTGGAACCTTCGACTTCGTTTCAATGGGTTGCAATGCAAAGAAAATTACGGCCTCTCTATTTGTCTCGTTTTAGTGTAAATGATGCCGAGTACCGAGCAAAATCGGGGGCAATTAAAGATTTCACCAAGAATGAACATGACAACAAGCAAAAGGGCAATTATAGAATTCTCTACAAGCGATTTCTTATACACGATGGATTTGATAGAGGGCGTATCGACTTTATTTTTCCGAATTGAAATGCTGTTGTCATCACAAAGACGTGGTCAAAATAGCATGGGTATTTTCCAATTAGACGGCCTAAATCCTCCATATTTGCTAGCTTGACCAGTGTGCGAATTTTCCTTAAAAGCATTTCCTCATAAATATCAAGACTTGACGTGTATGATGTTTGCTTAATAAGTGCCGAAGTCTCTCATCGAGAAAATACGTGATATTATTTCAGGATGATTCCAAATGGTGTGAAATGGTTCCTTGTTCGCGGATAATACTTATGTATATTTCCATATTTAATTATAGAGATTAGTCAAATGAAAAAAATTCTGATCAAGAGAGATTAAGAAAAAAATTCCACCTACTCTAAATTTCGCCTTGTGTCACATTGGCCGCCACCTTTGTCATCATTTATCCGGTCAAGTGGAATGCGTGGGATCACCAGGTGATGCTGATAAGTCAAAAGGCATGGTCACGTGCAATGTAAAAGCCTCACCGTGGACGTTAAAATGAGAAGCAATTATGGAGTTTAAAAACATTTGGTACTTGAACAATTCTACGAAGAGCTTTCCAGTTGACCTTTTAATGGGAAATGCTAATCCCGAGCAAGAGCTTTGATTCAGGCGTGCATGTAAATTTCGAAAGGTTCTTCTCACTGGCGTCTTTTTCGCCAAAGCTTATCGTGGGAGATCAACAAATTGCATAAACTCGATCTTGTTAAGTATGACCTTGGCAACCTAGAGTGCACATGCACTATTCTTGTGAAGACGAACTAACTAATCTTAATGTCTCATTTATCCAAAATCAAAATGGGCCCATTTAGTTGGTTCGTGCAATGAAATTGTTTGTTATCCACTCTTGACAACAAAATCTCTCACCACTCAAAGAAACCCATTACCTAGTCAAAGCATAGCCCTTCCTCAACCTAGCTTTCATGTGCCAAATTTTGTGGAGTTTGGATTCGATCCCTTAAGTTGCCATCTCGATGATTCTAAAGTAGTCCGACGTAAATATTTATTTCAAAGAGCACCCCAACCGTGCCTCTCAAGTGGATGTGATTGGGAAATTGCTCTTTAAACAAAAAGAATACCTTGGACTTCGTGATTGATTCCATCAATATATTTATAAAAGGTAAGTGAGATTCTTTGCCAGAAAGTCAAATATTAAGGATAAATCTCTATAATGTTTGTACTGAATCCTTGTCATAAGATCAACAATCCTAAGTCTGATTATATCTTCGTTCTAGACTTGGTTTCAGTCTGGATATCGTCAGAGTGGGAAAGTCTTTGGAAGTAAATAGACTTTGACAAGAGTCTGAAATGACAAGCATATCTTTTTGCCATCGCCGAGGCCGGCGACGGGCCAAAAGGAAGAAAAAGTAAAAAATAAAAAATAAAAAATAAAAGCAAAAAGGAAAAATAAAATAAAAATATTAAAAAATTAAAAGAAACAAAAAAATTATACAAGTTTAGCAAACGTGTTTTTGTTCTTTTTCTATTCCGTCGCAAAAATTTTGTGCACTTCCCAAACACGTTCTTTTGTTCAAAAATTGTTCCCCGGAACAAATAATTTTCTTTTATTTTTGTTCTTTGGAACAATTTTTGAACATAAACGTTATCAAACACGCCCTTAAAGAGAACCTAACTTCTCCAAAGATCCAACAGCCAAAACTCGATCCCTTGTTGCTGCTGGGGTTTTCTTTAAATTCTATCAACATTCGAGAGGATATTTTGGTGTGTGTCCCACGGTTGACTCATTCAAAAGACAACGTTGGGGATTAGGTTGTTGTCAATTCTGGGGATTAAAAACTATCTTTTGGGCTTTTTTTTTTTTATTATTTTTGGGAAAACATAAATTACTTTTGGATTTTTCTAATATTTTTAGAAATATATTTTATAATATTAAAATAGCAATATTATATTTTAAAAAATGGATTTGGGTTGGATTAGACCGGATGCCAGCCAATTTGGATCCGGCCCGACGGACCTAGGTCGCACTTCCCACCTTCGGAATGACAAGCATATCTTTTTGCCCCCATTTTAAATTTTCTTGTTAACGCACTACTAAAGCAGAGTTAGGGGTGAGCATGGTCTGGGTTGGGCCAATCCACCCCCTAACCCAAGGACCAACCCACACAGTGCTGGTCCTCAATTTTTTGGATTGAGGATCGATCCTATTGAGCTTGGGACCGAGGATCGGACCGACCCACCGGGTTTGGTCCCATTCTAGGGTCAACTCGGGACCAACCGATAATTTTTTATTTCTTTTTTTGTACTCCTTAAAAAAGCGATTGAGGACCGGACTGATCTAATGAGTTCGATCTAGTTTCAATGTTAACCCACAACTAATCAATAATTTTTCATTTCATTTTTTATACTCCTTGAAAGGGCAATCAAGGACTGTACTGACCTAATGGATTTGATGATGAGCGAGGTTAGCTAAGAAAGGCAAGTAGTGAGGGTCAAGTGGGGTGAGCGTTGAACATAATGAACATCAAATGTCGAGCGGGGAGCAACAAGCCAAGCAAGTATCGAGCGACGAGCGGCACGAGTGACCTAAAGCGAGCGAGGCGAGTGTTGAGTGGCGATGAGAGAAGTTGTTTCTTTCGATTTTGGCAAATTAAAGACTAAGAGGACAAATAAGACATAAGAGAACAAATACTATAAGATGATGCCATAAGGAGTTGTTATACCTTTTTTGGACGCTGTGACGACTTCTCACAAAAATATTTTCCTCATTCGTAAATTATGACTATTAACGCCATAAAAGAAATTAAAATTCTAAGTTATTAAAAAATAATGTAAAATTACTTGAACCCACTAAAGAGCTGTTTAATGTTGTTGATGCCGTTTATTTTAAAGTTTTCTTTATATAATTTTTTTAAATAATATATTATATATATTCAGGGTTGGTCATAAACTTGACCGACCCCGCAAACTCTCGAAACTCGGGGCCAGAGGACCAGAGGACCGTATAGTGTTGATCTGGAATTCTGACGGCTCACCCTTAAGCAAAGTAGCCATTCTTTTGTCTTTTTCGTGTTTTGTCCTTTCATTCTCTCTTCCCTCTCTCACTTGTCTTGTGGCCCCTCCTTGTACACGCAAGAATAGCAGGCAGAGAGTTCAAACTCAGGCGGTTCTGACTTGTCTTTCAAAGCACTGGCAACCATTGCTTCCTCTTTCTCCGTATCTTCCTTCTCATTCATTCATGTATATATCTCGCACCATTCTTTTGTCTTTTTCGTGTTTTGTCCTTTCATTCTCTCTTCCCTCTCAGGGTTGGATCAGGAGGGAAGGATCCTATTTGACTTTATTCCTTCTTCAACTCTGGACCGATGCTCACCCCTAAGCAGGAGTAGCCATTCTTTTGTCTTTTTCGTGTTTTGTCCTTTCATTCTCTCTTCCTTCTCTCGCTTGTCTTTTGGCCCCTTCCCCTGCACACGCAAGAATAGCAGGCAGAGAGAGGATAGGTAGACCTATTTGACTTTATTCCTTTTTTTTTTCAACTTTTCATTCCTCTCCCTCTCTAAGATTAGAATGTCACCTATTTTAAAGACTTCATTGACTGCGTAAACCACCCTTTTCTCTTCTTTCATTTTTTAACTAAATATTAATCAAAATTTTAAGTATTAACACGTGTCACGTCTTTCACTTTATCTTCGCTTCTTGTATTCAAACTCAGGCGGTTCTGACTTGTCTTTCAAAGCACTAGCAACCATTAGCTTCCTCTTTCTCCGTATCTTCCTTCTCATTCATTCATGTATATATCTCGCACCATTCTTTTGTCTTTTTCGTGTTTTGTCCTTTCATTCTCTCTTCCCTCTCTCGCTTGTCTTGTGGCCCCTCCCCCCTGCACACGCAAGAATAGCAGGCAGAGGGAGGATAGGCAGACCTATTTGACTTTATTCCTTCTTTTTTTCAACTTTTCATTCTCTCTCTCTCTAAGATTAGAATGTCACCTATTTTAAAGACTTCATTGACTGCGTAGACCACCCTTTTCTCTTCTTTCATTTTTTTAACTAAATATTAATCAAAATTTTAAGTATTAACACGTGTCACGTCTTTCACTTTATCTTCGCTTCTTGTATTCAAACTCAGGCGGTTCTGACTTGTCTTTCAAAGCACTGGCAATCATTAGCTTCCTCTTTCTCCGTATCTTCCTTCTCATTCATTCATGTATATATCTCGCACCATTCCTTCGCTCTTTATCATCATCTCTGCCATCTCTCTCTCTTTCTCTCTGTCCCCCCCTCTCTCCCCGAGCTAGATATCTCAGTTTGCGACCGAAGATGAGCGAGTGCAACCACCAAAACCAAATCCCATGTAATATTCGAGCCCATCCTCCTGCCCTTTTGATTTCAATTCTCTCCCTCGAACTTTTCCTCAAATTTTTCTCGGCAAGATCACTTCCTTTTGCCCCTTCTTTTCATGCTAGAATATCCCACATTTTCCTTTGATTACGATTGGCGATTGTCACAACAGTTCAGGAATCGTTGTTTGTCTGTCCGTCTTTCTTGTTTTTGGATTTTCTTAGACTCGACAAAGAAATCAATTAGCACTGGTTCTTTCTGGTTGAAAACTCTTGTTTGACTTCTTGGGAGGAATCACTGGCGATCTTCAGGCAGCTAGTTGGCTGTGGCCTTTAGCCTCTCCACCGAAGTTCAAACAAATTTCTTCGAACTATACAGCTTGAATTATATACTCTTGTGTATTCATATATCGATGACTTGTGATGACAGTATGCGATATTTTGTGCAGTGGCGTACCCACCACCGGTGTCAACTATGGCATACGTGGCGCCTCCACCGCCAGGCTATCCCATAAGGGATGGCCAACAGCCTGCGCAGAATGCCGTCCCAATCGAGACCAAGACTAGGGGCGGCGCCAGCGCCTTATTGCGTGTCCTGTAAGTAATCATCTCGCAATGTCACACTCTTTTGTTTCTACATTTTTATCTACATTCATTGGTCCTAATTGCTCTTCTTCTTTTCTCCACCAGATGCTGTGGGTTGCGATGCTGCTGCGAGATGCAGGGTATAAGTTCCTAGCATTTTCCAGGAAAGGATCGCCTTGATGTAGTTTTAAACTTGGTGTGGTCTTATACTTGGTTTGATGTTTATGTTTTGATCTGCAGACTCTTCTAAGACCCTCTTTTATGCTGACAAAAAGGGGGAGACTTTGCAGATTTCCTTTGCAGATTTCCTTTGCAAATTTCCTTTCATGTGTGTGTTTTTGTAAACTTATGGGTTGATATTAGTAAAATGCCTGCTTACTCACTTGCCCTAAATTCTATAGTTGTGCGATGTCTAATTGTTTTGTAGGTTCAAATAAACTTAGTGTTTAAATCTTCATGAAAGTTTCATCACCATCAAAAATGAGATTGTTGAGAACACTCCCACCAGATTTGGAAATTGACTAAACTTTCTGCTTCTAACGCTTATATTAGAACAAGTTTTGGTATAAGTTGTTACTGAGGTACTATTGAAGATTTTTGTCAAAGTCTATTCTATCTCAAAAGCATATCCTACTCTAACGAGTCTAGAGCGTCTCTTGGCCAGAACAAGGAAAAGTTCAATACTTGATTTATCAAAGTTGTGACTCGGTTCCGGAATGAAACTATTTTAGAAACTAATCAACGACTATTTTCTTGGCAAATGATTTCTCTTTCTATAAATAAATATTTTGATTGAGTCAATCACAAATTGACAAAATCAATCCTAAAGATAAGTTCCAGATGAGGAAGTATCACTTATGAAAACTAAGATTTTGTTTGTATGGACAACTAGAATCAAGTGGAAATTCCATCATTGTCTTTAACGGCCACAAGATATTTTTGAAGCATTCTGTCTAGCGGGTAAATTGGACAAAATTCCTCCGGTGATTGACTAACGGCTAGTGTATCTTGGATGAGTATTTAAGGAAATCATTCGTTCAAGAAGAATTGGGATGTGAACATGAAATTCCAAAGTCTAAAGCTGTTCTCAATTACTTGCCTTTGCCTATTAGTGTTTCAAATTGTGATCAATAGAGAAAACACAAAAAGAGTGTCTTAGTGAGATAGTGTGATTTATCACTGAGTGTTTGCATTCACAAGTTGTAATCTCTTATCGATCCGATAGAGGAATCTAGCTAGTAAGCTGTCAGCATAACAGAGTGGATGTTAGGCTTAATCTAAACCGAACCACTTTAAATTTCATGTACACTCTTCTCTTCCCTTAATTCTCTTTAATTAAGTCTGTCGCACATTTATAAGTTATTGCAAAAGTCTGGTGACTAGCATAACAAATTCAAATCTTTATTCAAACTTTATCAAATTATTTTATTTTGTGATTATTTGTCAAGATTTTTTTTAAACACTTATTCACCCATTCTAGGTGTTTGTACTAGCTTTATCAAAGATGAGGGTAGATGTAGATGCGAGATGTCGGAACCTTTGACTTCGTTTCAATGGTTTGTGAAAGGGCTAGTAAGAACACCTAGAGAGGAGGTGAATAGGTGTTAAAAGAAATTTTTGCAAGACTTAATGAAAGTAAATCGCCTTTAGAAGATGATAGATTGAAGATGTAATAAGCTATAAGCAGATACATAAAGCTATGAATTAAAGTAAGGAGTTTAGGGAAAGAGAATAGAAACACAAGGTTTATAGTGGTTCAGCTTAGATTAAGCCTACGTCCACTCTCCCGCACTGACAGCTCACTAGCTGGATTTCACTCTGAAACAAAAGAGATTTTACAGTCTCACGTCTTTGACTTCACAGTGTAGAACCTCTACTACACTCTACCAAAGTCTCACAAGTGTTTGCTCTCTCTTTTGAGTACAAGTTAAGCTCGACTATTGAAATAGCAAAGAACTGGAAGTTTCAGACTTTGAAATTTTTCTTTCACACACACTCGAACAACTTGAGAGTCTTCCTTATATACTCATCCATGCCTCTACAACCGTTGGTACTTTCCAAAGGAGTTCTTTCAATCTACCAGTTGGACAGAATCGATCAAGGAGATCTCGAATTGTTTAAGGAATGTGATGATAGCCCATCAATCCTGCTCGCCCATACAATCAGGATCTTGATTTCCATAAGTAGAACATTCTAAGTATACTTTGCCTTTCAAAAGATTTGATCATCCGAATTGATTCCAATTAGAATAATTGATCATAAGGTGCTATATCTAGCCATAAGATCTTCCACAAACCATACGAACCGAATCCTTGAAAATAAACTCGCATTTGGATAAGTCTTCACTCGTCGGCTTGGAAACTGTCAGTAAGGTCAGACTTTGAGATTAAAGTCTAGCGATCTTCAGACTTTGATAGTAGAGTATGTAATTCTTCAGACTAAAACACTTGAGTCTGCAAGTCTTTAAACTAGACTTTTGGAAAGATTTTGTCAGCTTCAAAATAGTTAAGAAGTTTTCTCTAACAATCTCTCCATTTTTTATGGTGACAAAACTTTCCTGCAGATTTGAAAATTTTGTCCTGCAAAACAACACTTAAGCAAAACATGATGTCTTATAAAGATAAATCATTAGGACCTGGATAGTATCAATTCTACAACCATAGAAAACATGTTAATCCTACAAAATAAATAACTATCCATCCATAATCTAAATCACACGCTTAGTTGCTGCAAGCATAAAAAAGATTCAAACCCAAATAATAGTCAAAAGTCAAAGTATATCAGTCCAAAGTATCAAGCGAAAAAGTCATCAAAATCAAACTAAAACCAAGCAAAAAATATCAAAAGACAATTCAAATCAAATCTGCACAAACTCTCTCCCGTTTTTATCAACAACAAAAAGTGGAGAAAAACTATATAAAAAAAAAAGTTGGGTAAAAATCATGGCTGTTTGGGGATGCGAACGATCTGGAAATCCCCTATAGACTTGACAGTCTCCTCCAACTTCCTCAAGTCCTCCTTCGGTTGCTCAAAATCCTCACCCTTTGCAGTAGCTTGAACTTGAAGCTTAGGGGCTTGTACTTGATCATGCAAAGAAACAGAAGTGGCTTGATGTGCTGACTACATGTTCTAAAATTCACACTCTAATCCATAAAGTTGAGCTTTGATCTCCATAAGAAGCTCGAGCAGTCTCTTAAAGTCCATTGTATTATCGGTTTGAGTACTAGCTTCAGCACATGTAGTCTGAGGAGTGTTAACAGATGATGGAACCTCAGCTAGAACATCCAGACTTGGAGATGATGCCTCAACACTAGCTTCAGGAAATTGAGAGGCATACACATTCTCTGAACACCCAAAAGGGGTAAGCTTTAGATTAATAAAAACTATAGAACAAAGGAACAAATCCAACAATGAACAAAATCAATAAGTGAAGGGATTTAACAATGAATCGATTCATATTTAGTAAAGTCTGTCTGAGCCAATAAACAAACTTATCAACGAACAGATTCATAAGTTAGCAAATTTAATAAGTGAACAGATTCACAAATGAGTAGATCCATAAATGGGCATACTCACAAATAGAAAGATTCAGTCATTGGAAATTTTAGCAAAAATAAGTAAAACGAATAGATTTTAACTAGTAGAATTCTGATAGAAAGAAGCAGAAGTACATGTAATGGGTTTTCAAGACATATATAGCAAAATTGCCGATTCTAACAACCTAGAATAAGGCGAGAAAAGAAAAAAGAATATACAATCAGTTATCAAAACAAATATGACAGAATTGCCAAATTCTAACTACCCAAAATGAGGTAAAAAGAAATAGAATAAACATGTAATGAGTCACCAAGACAAAGATGACAGAATGACCAAATTCTAACTATCTTGAATGAGGCGAAAAAAGTAAACCGACATGTAACGGGCTACTAAGACAAAAATGATAGAATGACTATATTTTAACTACCTAAAATAAGGCAGAAAGAAGTAGAACAAACATGCAATGGATTACCAAGACAAATATGACAGAATAACTAGATTTTAAATACCCGAGAATGAAACAAAATGTAGCGAGAATGAATATGCAATGGGTTATCGGGACATATATGACAAAATGACCAAATTTTGGCTATCTAAAACCACACAAAAGGAACTAGAATGAACCAAAGGGAAATAGAGTGAAATTACAAGAAATTATCAATGCCACTTAACAATCGCCATATCTACATCAAGACTGCACTTCTCACCCAACCAACCAAGGTAGGGGTAACTAAGTAAATTTAAGCTAACTTAACAATAGAAACTTCACTTATCTTGACACAACCGCAAATCACAAGCTACCAATTGTTTTCCCCACCTTAGTAGCTTTTGAATGTGAAGTTTGCTCTCTAAATTCTTGAATTGAAAAGTAAAATTAACACATGCAGCTTATGTTAGAGTTTTGGAGGAACGAAAATGGGTTCTTTTGCAAGATAGGATAAGTTTTGTTAAAATCAATTAAAATAGTTTGATGTTCTCTCATTGCTAGATACAAATTTGCATGTTAATCTTCAGCTTGATGTGACACAAATGCAAGGCAAGACCCTTACACGTGGCTAAGGAAAATACAAGAAGAGGATGAGTCATTTTGGGCAGAGAAATCATTATTTAATTCTTGGTGTCAAAATTAATAATAAAAATATTGTTTGCTAGAGACATATGGCCGTGCAATACATAATATGAAGACAAGTGACACTTAAAATTCTAATTAATAAATTTTGCAAAGGAAATGTAGCAAGAAAAACATAACCCCCTTCTTAGACATTCATTAGCATAGGCTACGTAACGCCCGGAATGTCACCCTACACGTGTTTCTTATATTATTACTCTCTTTTAGTATGCGGAAACCTAAATAAACATTTACAAATATTTCTTTAATAATTAAAAACCTTACGACAACAATCAACATACTTAAACTTCTTTTATTTATATTACATATGAATTTACAAGTTCATTACATTATGAGAAAAAAAAGCAAAAGTTTGGGTAGCAGTAGGGAGACCTATCTCCATACTGTACTATACTTACAATAGTCTACCTATACAAATATCTAGATTGAAGTCACGGGTTGATAACTTCTCCATCTATTGCGTCTCCAACATCCAAATTGAAGCCACTCAATGGATGGACTAACTCACCATGAAGGTTTTGGTACCAAGCAATAAACTGAAAAGGAACTCACTCCGTGAAACCTCCTATATCAACTCATATCGTAGAATTACATTTGGTATATATTATCCCAAACTCTAGTTTAAGCATTCCTTTACAAAATAAATTTCATTATATACAGGGACTTCATAGCGCAAAGGTTGAAGGGTATCCATCCTATACGTCTAAAAATGAAAGAAATAAGTCGAAACCCAATAAATAAAATCTTTAATTTTAAGTTAGAAAAATTATCTTACTATTTCACCTAATATAAATAAACTTCACATTTCATTTTCATTTATCACATAAATTGTTAACCAACAAAACGACCATCCAAACTCATGTTTATACACATCATGTTTCACACAAATGATTTGGTTCTACACAGAACAGAGCACTTTATCATTAATACTTCATTCTTCCGAACACTCTTAGGGCATCTCGACACATGGGGCATTTCAACCCCAAGGCATGCTGCAAACTTTAACCACATAACATCCTGATATACGGGCATCTCAACTCCTAAGACATCCTGAAATACTCTTTGAGGCATCCTAGCATCGTCATTTACCACTATATGATTGATGGAATCACATTAATCTCATTCAAGTTATGATATATACATACTCCCAAACATAACACCCATATTGTCACGCCCCGATCCACCGAGCGCGCGCCCATCCCTCCTTGGTCGATTAAATAGCGACGTCCTAGGACGCATCGTCGACCCATTCATTTTAATTCACATGCGGAAACAAATAAATAATCCCCAAACAACAATTCAATGGGATAGAAAAGCAGGGCCACAAGTCACAACAAAAATAAGCCTTTTATAAACACTTCAAGTTTATACACAATACTAGGCTGTTTACAAAATATCGGTTCAACAAAAGGGGAATTGTCCTATAATCCACTAGTCAGACACGTTCGCTGATTCTTCGATCTCCTCCTCAACTGTCTCCAGAGCTTTAGGTCCTCCTTAACTGCCATCTAGGGACTTGAAAATGTTATCCCACAACGGGGTGAGACGACGTCTCAACGAGTTCAACCCCCTAAGACTTGACTAAGAAGAAAATACGCTGCAAGGGCTACCTAGGCACAATGATAAGTCAGAGGACTTACCTTTGCCTCAATTCCTTCCTGCAAGTCAACACAATTCACAAATTCATGGAATCACATCAACGAATTAATTCATCCCCTTAGATCGAATCATCAATTAATCAACTCAGTCGATTCCATGTCATCAAGACCATTCCCCGGTCATCTCAATTAATACTATTTATAAAGTCCGACCCTGTCCAAGACTGTTCACTCTAAGTTGATAATAGATAGTATAGCTCGCACTAAGCTGATAAGATTAAGGTTGATAAGATTAAGGTATACTACTCACGCTAATCTAACATATCAAAGTCCCTAGGTTGATATAATATACTGGTATACTGCTCTTGCTAAGCTGACATATCACCCGCAGGCTGATATAGTATACGCATGATGCTTAGTCTAAGTTGATAAATAATATAGCTTGCTCTAAGCTAATAAGGTATACTTCTCACACTAAGCTAACATATCAGAGCCCGTAAGTTGATTTAGTATAGCATTCTGACTATCTAACAAATTCGCCATTTTTATCATACCCGATAAAAATAATCATGTGCAGGTACACAATCAACCATAGCCAAAATACAATATTTTCCCTTTGGAAAATTCCACTAATTTCAACAGTCCACAAACTCACTTTTGGCATTGTAAACTGATACCCGATGATTTTCTAATTAATTATCAAAATTAAATAAATTTAGGAATAAATTCCCAAAATCGCAAATCACACATAATCAGCACAAATTAGAACTCAATTAAACAAATAGATCACACCACTGTAATCAACATAAAATTCCGGTCACTGGATATCCCGGTTTAATTTTTGAAAAATAAATAAATAAATAATAAATTACTAAAATTAATTAATTAATGCAAATAAATAGAACTTAGGCCCGTAAAGCCTAATTAAAAGCTGAGAAGGGCCCAAAAAATTTCCAAACCACTCTAGATAAATACTAGAGCTTGTCTAGGCCCTGATTGCACTAAACTAACCACCTAACATGCATCGATAATTAACTAAATCACTAATATATTCTAACTATCCATCTAATCCTAGCTTAGTATAAACTAAACAACTCTTAAACTTCATTAAATTACTAAGAGAGGATTAGGAGTTTGGGACACCTGGAGTGCCATAACTTGGCACGGGGGGACACTTAAATGCCATAACTTCAAAATGGTGTACTTAAGTGCCGGTTTCGAACTTAAATGGAACACTTAGGTGCCACTTCGGCGAAAATCCGGTCAAATGGCTGATGTGGCAATTTTCCGGTGAGTTTGGTCCAAAATTACGTCGTTTTGCACGCTGACGTGGCGAGAAAATACAAGAATGACGACGTTTCATGTCTAATGTGTAAATAATCATATAAAAATTAATTAAATTAAATTTAAACAATTTTATTTAAAATATTCTAAAAATTTAAAAACAAAAAAATTTAAAAATAAAAATAAAAAGGGGGGAGGCCGAAGGGGGCGGGCCGAGGGCTTGAGCCCTCGCCGCGCCGCCGCCTCCTGGCTGCCGGCCGGGAAGGGCCGATGACGGAGGGGGAAGGGTCGGCCTGGTCGCGGCCCCCCGACCGACGGCAAGGGCCGCGAGCCCTCGCCCGGATCCGACAAGGGCTGCGGGCCCTCATCATCTCCCCGCCATCGCCGGAAGGGCCGCGACGGAGGGGGAGGGTTGACCTAGCTTCGGCCCCGGCGAGGGCTCGCGGGCCCTTGCCCAGATCCGCGAGGGTTGCGGGCCCTCGCCGCCTCCCCGCTATCGCTGGGAAGGGCTAGCCCTCGGCCAACCCTCCCCCCTTCGTCGCGGCCATTCCGCGGCGGGGAGGGCTCGGCCCTCGGGGCTCGCCCCCCCCTTCGGCTCCCCCTTTTTTTTTTAATTTTTAATTTTTAAATTTTTAGAATATTTTAAATAAAATTGTTTAAATTTAATTTAATTAATTTTTATATTATTATTTACACATCGACATGAAACAACGTCGTTTAGCATTTTTTTTCGCCACATCGCATGCAAAATGATGCCGTTTTGAACTAAACTCACGGGATAATTGCCACGTCACCCATTTGGCCGGATTTTCACCGGAGTGGCACCTAAGTGTTCCATTTAAGTTCGAAACTGGCACTTAAGTGTACCATTTTGAAGTTATGGCATTTAAGTGTCCCCCTGTGCCAAGTTATGGGACTTGGGCTATTCTTCTGCCGAGGATTAGTGAGTTAAACTCACAGGTTTTGCGATCTGATGAGTCCACGGCTTGCGAGGGCGAAACTCTCTCCTCCTTTCACCGAGTCCAACAATGTGAGCTGCTGGCTCTCTTCCTGGACGACCAATTGGAAAATCCATCCAAGAGGCGACATTGATTCCATGGCCAATATCTGTGAACGAAAATTCAGGTACGATTCTTTCAAAATTAATAAAAATCAAGTTGCCTTTGCCTTTTCTTTCATCGATCGATGCTGTGCGAGTGTCTCCTTTGGTCCCTTGAGCTTCTCTTCTGCGGCTTCGATGTCATTCCACAGGGATGACTATTTGTGGTACCAGGCTAAAACCGTCATGCTTCCCTGTTTTAATTCACTAAGTTCCTGCATCAAAGAGAAAATTTGTGCCCGATCTAACTTGTCGTACATCTGTTTGATGTTTTCCCACATGTTCTTCGAGTCCTCCGTCGGTGGTAGGCCGGCCGTGACATCTAGGGAGATGCAATTGCCGATACACGTTCAAAGAGCTAGTTGCATTTCCTCCAGTGTCGCGTCAGACAGTCATCAGCAGGAATTGGAACAGTTTCGTCTAGGAACCCATCATTGTCTTACGGCACAAGGGCTCGCCAGAAGTCTCGAGACCACCTGGAGTAGCTCTCTAGCTCGGTGAACTACAGGTTGATCAGCCACAACTCAGAGCCGTCGGTTGTCGAGACGTACAGGGGGTCACTAGGCTCCGATCGACTGGTGACAGCTCCAATTGGAAACGAGAAGAAGCCGGGTGTGAAGTTCGAGTAGGGATTTGTCCTTGAACTTGGTTCGCCCGATTCGAATTGATAACCCGCATTGAAAATTCCTGGGTAGGGATTTGTTCCCATCCCAGTTTGCCCAACCCACTCATCCGCTCCAATCCGGCGGTTGGGCTTGCCCCGGTTACGGTTGGTGGGCTTCCTTCGGATTGGACGTGGCTTTGGTGGCTCACATGACCAGGTGACGATGAACTTGGGCTTGGCCCAAAGTACCATGGGTAAGGAACCCACTGGATAGGTTGGCTCGCAATGGGCTGCCCCATATTAAATTGAGCCTGTGTGGGTTGCAATTGCACGGGCTGGGCCTGGAATGGTTGTTGTTGTATTGTCGCAGGTAGGCCTTGAATTTGAGCAGGTTGAGATGGAGTTTCTCCAGCGGTCTGGTTGTTGGCAGAGAAGCTGTCTTGCGGGGTGGCCATTGTTGGTAAGAAAAAAAACTCTTATCTTCTTCCTTTGGAAATTGATTCCTGTACCAGTTGGCAAATCTACTTTGCAAGTCAAAGTTCCTCTGGTTAGGTAATCAGAAGCGGCAGTGAAAGTAGTTTAGCAGCCTGGAGGCTCTGATACCATGTAAGAAGATGGGATGTCATGAAGAAGATGAGAGAAATGTTGAAAACTTTATATTTTCATTATGTATTATGTTGTATAATCTTCTGTAATTATAATACAGAAATGATACAATAAAGGTAAAAATATATTTTGTGAGATCACAATAAAATCATAATCTAATCTCAATCTAAATTCCTAACTAATTTATGCACAATTATAATCAATCAAGATTCCGAGCATATCTCCGAGATCCGATCCGATGCATATCTTCCAACATGAAGCATAAAAGAGAAATTTGGGGCGGTCAACACTTATTAATTGCGTCACAAATGTTCGTTTCGCGTCATGTGATGAATCAGCCACGTGTACTTTTTTTCCTTTTTGTTTTTTTACGTGGAAGAAAAATTCGTGGTCAGCACTTATATCGCATCTTCTACTTGATTCGTAATGTGGATCTAATTCATGTTTAGGAAATATATAAATGTGCATGTACCATTTAAGAAAAGCAAAGTACACTAGGGTGTGTTTATTTATATGAAATTTGCTTCCATGCGTTTAGCACGATAAATGTGCATAATAGACGGGACAATGATCATGGAAACAATCGCAATTAAATTGAGCAAAAAGAACAATTTCTATGTCATGATAGGAGAAAATCGTTTTCTCAAGCTCTTTTTCCATGAGCACGCTCACATAGATGGGGAATCATTCTCTCGTGAAGCTTTGAGTACCGAGAGATTAAGTTAGTAAATCATTTGCATTTTCTATTTTTTTCTCAGCATCCTCTTTTTGAAGTTTCATTTTTTTGGTAATTAAATAACGTAAAATTTATACTTCATAGATTAGTCGTAGACAAAAATTCTGATATCATTTATAATTTTGTACAATAAGAAATCATAACGAAAAGAATAATTATCGAGAAACTTTTTCCCGTCTGACCATCAAGTACATTTCCAAACAACTAAAAATTAGTCATTTTCCTTGAAAATGGTTTTGATTAAGAACATTTTCTTTCATTAAGAAGTTCTCTATGAAACAAACACACCCTAATGAAAAGTCTTTTTCCCCAAAATTGTTTTAAGATTTTCCAACCTTAGGATGATCGAAAACTCCTTGATCAACGGGAGCATTTTCCATGAGCTAGAAACAAGAAATTTAGTGAGGAAAATGACTTCTCCTTCTGGCAAGCAGAAATAATTTTCCTTGATTTCTTGCTAGGCGTCCAAATGAGAAGAATAGCTCCTTTGATGTCTATTTCTTATCTCTCATCAACTTTTTTCTTATTTTCTCTGACAAGTCTCATCTGTTTTATTCATGTCGGTATACTTCAATAATGCTCATGCTCTTCTACCTTCTCAAAAGACACCATCATATCTAATCTTTCCCAACGTAATTCCTTTTTTTTCCCCATTTTCTTCATAATTCATATTATTTCAATGGATTACAGAATAAACAAATGTGTTTAATTCCAGTTTGCTAGTCATTACATGTCATTTTTAATGATACAACCTGCATTTAGTGAATTTACTTCTAATCAAGTACAATAAAACCAAATTTTCAACTTCCTTGTTCGGGCCAAATGAATACAAAACATCGAACTTCCTTGCTTATGGGAATTGGGCTGGGCTGACAATATCGGTTGACGGTAACCTTGGAGAAAACAACCCTTTTTTATCACTTGCCCTTGCTGGCTAGGCCCCTAATGGGAAAATCGACTTCTTCACCGAAGACCACAAATGTCAACAACCCCGCAACTTCGAGGCCCAATTAGTGGATCGCCCGTGTAGCCCCGTTAGGCGATCATTGATGGTTCATAAGTATGATCCGATCAAGTAGTGTCACCAACACCAAAAGGTCTTTGGCTATTCTTACATGTGTTTTCATAGTCATTTTCTCATATGAAATGTTACAAACCATACATAAAAAGCTTAGCGATACTTATTTGTAGAATGTTACTAGTTCTTATAAAAATGACTAGTTGCGAAATTTTACAACTTATTGATATCTTGATTAGAGGCGATCAATGGGCAAATATAGGCTCTTGCCCGAGCTTGCCCAAAGATGCCTATAACTTGGCAGGGCCTAGGCGGGCTATGAGCCATGAGACCCATGATCAAGTCCAATTCCTATGCTTAGTTGTAACATTAAGGTTCTTGTAATAATATGGAGAATTCAATTTTTTTTTATTATCAACATATTGAGTTGCTACATTTATATAATCCGTCATACTTTGTTACTAATTTTGGGCACTTGACCATGTTGGACTCTTTGGATAAATGACCACTATGTTACCTTGTAGGCAACTTAAAAATTAATGTGGAAGTCCAAGCTAATGAAAGAATATCCGAGAAACTTATAACACCCATCATCCTCATGAATTAGGGTAAGACACTAACGATCTCAGCTGATGGCCCAAATTAGGCTATTTGCACTTGGTGGGTTAATGAACGAAATATTTGAACATTATTCAGCTGTCCACATAAGAAAGGAGCTCTCAAAATCAACAAACATGGCTAGTTGGAACCTAGATTGACGAAGCGTGCTCTCTCGTGTATCTATCGTAATTCCTCACGGAGCCTACTCTATGGATTTGCAAGACTAGTACCGGTTTCCTCAGCCACACGAGCATAAATTCTAGCATTCCTTCAAAACCTAAAAGTACTTCATCTCTAAAAAGTACGAGTCTATCTTACTCGAATAAGACGGTCTCGGGCAAATCCCGCGTCCTTGTGGGAAGCACGCTTGTTCATCATCGAAGGCTGGCATCTATTACTCTAATTCGAGACATTTAGTTGGTTCATGCAATGGAACTATATGTTTATCCACTTATTATGACAAGAACTCTCATTACTTACAGATCTTTCCGTGAAACCCATCAACTAGTCAAAACGTAGTCCTTCCTCAACCGGATTTTGATGTGTCAAACTTGGTTAGGTTTGGATTCAATCCCTTAAGTTGCCATCTCGATGATTTTACAATAGTCAACATAAATATTTAGATCAAAGAACACCTCAATTGAGTCAATTCGATCAATCTTGATTGAAAATCGCTGAAGTGGGTATCATCTGTCCAATGTGATATGATTGGTACTAACATGGATAATTTTTAATAATATTTTTTTGAATTATTTATTCATTCATTTTCTTTTTTTTTCTCCTATATTCCTTTTTTCCTTTCATTTTCTTTTTTTTTCCCCTCCTTCCCTTCATTGGCCATCACTGAGCCTTGTCGATGGCCAATGGAAGTCGTTGGTCTCAGGTGAAGGCCACACGGGCTTGGGATGGTGTGGGGGAGGACCTTGCTGGATTGGGTGAGGGAAACCTTCACTATGCTAGGCAAAGGCGACTCTTACCCAATCTGGTGAGGAGCTGCCCTCGTCAACCATGGCCCAAGTGTCCCTTGCTTGAGGTTTTTTTTTTTTTTGGTAAGTACCCTTGCTTGAGGTTGACGGAGGGAAGAAGCAAAAAAGATAAAACAAAAAAGAAAACAAAAGAAAAAATGAGAAAAGGAAAAAAATAAAGAAGGAAATTGAAAGTGAAGGGAAAAAAAAGGAAAAAACGAAAAAAATTGAAAAAATATGAAAATATTATTAAAAATTATCTATATTAGCGCCAACAAGTGCTATGTAGGATGTATGGCATCCACATTAGTGATTTTCAACCAAAATTGACTGAATGGACTCAATTGACAAAAATGTAAAAATAGTTTAAGATTGAATTAGCAAAATTAAAAGGTTCATATTTGAAGTGGCAAAAATCCAATAGATTTAGGACTTTTTGGACAATATTCCCAAGTGGGATTTTTTTTTAAACTAAAAGAATGCTAAGACAGAAATGTATTGAACAAGTGCTATCACACCATAGCTTCTATATATTGTTTCAAATTCATGAATGATTAAGATTCGACCTTTATTTCATTTACTTTCATATAAAACACGATCGGTTACTTGCTGAGAGAGTTTGACTTCTCTGCCAGCCACAAACAAAGCTGAGCATTTGCTGGTTGGAACATTGTTTTTTCGGATTAAATGAATACCCCAGAGAGACATATCCTGTACTATATTAAAGAGACTTATTTGTATGATTAAGATTCTCTCTTTATATGCATGTGCTTTCATACCATAGCTTTGAGATGGTCTCCCCCATTTATAAAAATTTAACTTTTTAAGTCGGATATTCTAATGTACCTTCTATATTATTTGGTGAATCATGGATTGTTCAAGAACTATAACATCATTGCGAATAATAAGAAGAGTACCATGGGTGTTTATTAGAAAGTAAATGAATATGCATGTGATGTAAATAAAAATAATTACGCTATTAAGAGTTATACATGCTATATCATCAATTTAAATAAAGTTCTATTAATTAATTTTTCATAACATAAATAATTTTATAGATTGTAAACAATTTTTTTCTTTCTTATGGAAACCATTGGGTGCTTGACCCCAATGTTGAGGTCTTGGACCCAACCATTTGGGGGGATGAGAGTGCTTGACCATAGCGGCACTTGGGTACAACTGCCTAAGACTCAGGCATTGAAGTTGAGGAAAATGGGCCTAACCTCAAGGGGCCTTGGGCCATTTGCCAGGGTCTTGGACTTGAGTACCTAGGACCTCAGCTTGAGCATCAGAACTAGGCCTTAGCCTTGGGGGGATTAGGCTTGACCACCAAAGTCCAAGTCATTAAAACCAAAGTTTCTAAGGCGTCACCTCGATGGATGTAGGCATGGGCCTCGATAACATGAGTACTAGAGTCAAGTACTTGGGCACAACCATCGGGGACTCAAATTGGGCACTAGGGTTTTGGGTTTAACCTCAAGGAGTGTGGGCCCATACTTCATGGACTCGGGCTCAACCATTGAGGAATTGGGCCATGCCTCAATTAACTTGAGCCCAAGCACTAGTGATTTGGGCATGAGAGTCAAGTAACAAGGCACAGCCGTTGGGGAATTGGGCACGGGCATTGAGGTCCCTTGCTAGGCCTCTATGGAGTCGGGCACAAGGACTGATGACTTAGGCGTGGGAGCTGGGTACCCATGCTTATGCATGGTTACTTGGGACTCGGGCATGTATATCGAGTCTCAACCCATCCTCAAGAGACCTAGACTTTACTACTATGGACTTGCACACGGGCATCGCGGTTTCTGCGCATAAGTGCCGAGGTATTTGCTCCAAGCACTGTTGTCTAGTTATATTTTGAAAAATGATTTGTGATTTTTTAAAATAGAAAATCATTTATCTAAATTTAAACACTGCTTTTTCATTGATTATGAAAAGGTATTCCGACGACTCATTTTCTTAAATGATCCAAACATCGGAAAATAAGGAAAATGTTTTTTCTTTTTTGACGGAAAATTTTGCGTAAAACAATGCCTAACGAGAAATGGAACCTTATTCAAATGCATGTTGCATGACTAATGACAAAAAATTAGCTGGCCTAGGCTAACAACGTCCGAACTCAACTTGGGATACACGTCACCTCTTTTGCTTCGCGTTTGCTTACCGTGTTGAGACTCACGCGGTCTGACGCGCCTTCGGAAGTACCGTCAACCATCAGCTCCCTCTTTCTCCGTATCTTCCTTCTCATATATTCATCTATAAATCTCGCACCGTTCCTTCGCTCTCATCATATTATCATCTCTACCATCTCTCTCTCTTTCTCTCCAAGCACGTACTTTTACGCGAGCTAGAGATCTCAGTCAACGTTTCCGACCGAAGATGAGCCAGAACAACCACCAGAACCAAATCCCAGGTTACATTCGAACCCATCCTTGTTCTCCCTCGAATTTCGCCGACTTCATCTCAGCAAAATCGCTTCCTTTTCCCCTCCTTTTCATGCAAGAATATCCCACAATCTCATTTTCATTATGATCGGCGATTGTAACAACAGTTCAGCAGTCGTTTGTTTGCCTGTCCGTCTTTCTTGTTTTTGGATTTTCTTAAACTCGACAAAGAAATCAATCAGCACTCGTTCTTTCTGGTTGAAAACTCTTGTTTGACTTCTTGGGAGGAGTCACCGGCGGTCTTCCGGCGGCTGGTGGAGGAGGTGGTTGTGGCCGCTAGCCCCACCACCGAAGTTCAAACCAAAATTTTCGAACTATTCAGCTTGAATTATATAATCTTGGGTATTCATTTATCGATGGCTTGTGATGACGGTACGCGATATTTTGTGCAGTGGCGTACCCACCACCGGCATCGACAATGGCGTACGTGGCGCCTCCACCACCCGGCTATCCCATGAGGGATGGCCGACAGCCTGCGCAGAACGCCGTCCCTATCGAGACCAAGACTAGGGGTGACGGCTTCTGGAAGGGCTGGTAAGTAATTATCAAGCAATGCAGCCTTCTGTTTATCTTTAAGTCAGCTTTTTCTTCTTTTGTTTTTACATATTCGCTTGTCCTAATTGCTCTTCTTCTTTTCTTCGCCAGCTGTGCTGCGCTGTGCTGTTGCTGCGTCCTGGATGCCTGCTTCTAGGAATTCCCCGGAAAGAATCGCCTTCCCGTTCCATTCGTTGCTCCTTGTTTTTAGCATTCTCTTTGTCGCTGCTAACATAAATCTGACTCACCTTGATACCTTTGTTCTTTGGATATATACTATTGTTATCAGATTTCTCTTCCGTATCTATCGTCATCACTTCGACCCTTGTTTCGTCTTCTTCTTTTTTCCCTCGGAGTCCGACATGGGCTTGAGCGTTAGGATGAGGGTAGATGCGGACGCAAGACATCGGAACCTTCGACTTCGTTTTAATGGATAGCAATGCCAAGAAATTTACAGGCTCTCTTTTTGTCTCGTTTCCACTTAAACAAAACTGAATATTGAACAAAATTGGGAGGCGATTTTAGAATTCTCCATGAACTATTTTTATACACGATTGATTTGAAAGAGGGCATATTAACTTTATTTTTCGAAATGAAATTATGCTTTCATCACTAAAACGGGGTCAAAAATATCAATCAACTAAAACTCATGGCTGTTTTCCAATTAGACGGCCTAACTCAATAGTTGCTAGCTTGACCAGCGTGCGACTTTTCCTCACAAGCATTAAGCGCATGATGCTTGCTTAAAAAGTGTCAGGTCTTCTCATCAATAATATACGTGATATTTTCGGGATGATTCTAAATGGTGTGAAATTGTTCCTTGTTCGCTGAAAGTACTTATGTATATTCCATATTTTATTATAAAGATTAGTCAAATGACAAAATTCAGATCAAGAAAGATTACTCTAAGTCGCCTTGTGTCACATTGGCCACCACTTTTGTGATCATTTATCGCTAGCAAGAGCTTTGATTCAGGTGTGCGTGTAAATTTCAGAAGGTTCTTCTCATTAACATCTTTTCATCAAAACTTATCTTAGGAAATCAACCAAATTGCATAGACTCAATCTTGTTAATTATGAAATTTGGCAACCTATCGAGAGTGCACATGCGCTACTTTTGTGAACGAACTATCTAATCACAATGTCTCATTTATCCAAAATTACAGTAAGGTCCACTTAGTTGGTTCATACAATGGAATTATTTGTTAATCCGCTTGTGACAACAAGAACCCTCACCACTCAAATATCTTTCTGCGAAACCAATCAACTTGTCAGAACGTAGCCCTTCCTCAACTCAGCATTCACATGTCAAACTTGGTTGGCTTTGGATTCAATCCTTTAAATTGTCATCTCGATGTTTTTAAAGTAGCCAACTATAATATTTTTTTCAAAGATTACCCTAGCTGTGCCTTCCATGTGGATGTGGTTGGGAAATTATTTTTCAAACTAAAAGAGTACCTCGGACAGATATATATTGTTCTATGTTAAAGAGACGTCTATTTGTCTGACTAAGATTCTCTCTTTATTTCCATATGCTTCACAGGTAGCTTTTATAGATAGTTTCAAATTCATGAATGAGTAAGATTCCACCTTTATTTCTATGTGCTTTCATCCAAAACTCGATCAATTACTTTGCATAGAGAGTTTTGACTTCTCTGCCATCCGCAAACAAGGATGAGCATTAGGTGGTTGCGACATTGTTCTTCCGGACTAAAACAGTACCTCGGCGAGAAATATCTTGCTCTATATTCAAAACAGCTATATTTGTACGATTAAGAGACCAAAACTATGATTTATAGTTTAAAATTCATGAATGGATTGTTATGATTGTTAAAATATTTCACATACCTTTTTTTTTTTTAAATAAATATTCCGTCTCCTTTCACCTATCAATTCACATTTTTGGTTTGGACATTCTTACATTATATCATAGTTAAGTTTTACCCCAATTTGTTTTGCGTTTGTTGGTCCTGATTTGGTTCTTGTGCAAGAGGGTCTACCTCCACTAATTTGTTTATACTTTTAGGTCGGACATTCTAATGCATGTAATCTGAATTTGGCGAATTAGACAAGTTTGAGAATTATAGTATCATTGCAAATAATTAAAAGACTATCTTGGGTATTTATTACAAGGTAAGTGAATGCGCATGTGATATAGATAGAAATAATTATTCCCTTAGGAGCTATACATGCTATATCATCAAATTTTAAATAAATTTTTATCAAATTAAATTTCAAAACACTATACTTTCATAAATTGTAAAAAAGTTTTTTGTTTCTTATGGAACTCAGGCTCAAGTGCTTAGGTCCTAAGCCAACCTTGGGATACTTGGGCCCCATTGTCAGGGGGACCCAACCATGAGGAAGTTGGGCTCAACTATTGGTCCCAGGCACTTGGGCAGGATCGTTGGAAACTTGGGACTTGAGTCCTAAGGACCCCCACTCGAGCATCAAGGATTAGGCCTCTGCCATGGGCAACTTGGGCCCAGTGACCAAAGTCCTTGTTGTCGGAGCCAAGGTTTCTCAGGCCTCACCAGTGGGAACCCAAGCATAGGTGGCGGGGGGGGTGGGGACCCAAGCATAGGTGGGGTGGGGAAATGTTGTCGATTTACCATAAACCTATTTTTGTGCAGAAGAATGTCGTTTGGTAGAAAGCTATGCTTTGGTCCAAGCTCGATACTTTAGTGCCCATGTGTCCAGCTTTCGTTCCCAACTCACCAGCTAGGCCCTAGTCCATCAAGAAATGGATATTGAGGCCTTGGCCTAGTCTCGAGAGACTTGAGGCTCCGTCACTAAGGACTCAAGCATGGGCATTGGGATTCCTATGCCAAATGCCAAGATCTTTGGTCTAAGTAAATAATTTCTGATATCGAAAGGAGAAAATCATTTTATTGAATTTAAAAATAAATAGTTGGTGCTGCCTCATTTTCTCAAGTGATTTGTTTTTGTCGAAATTTTCCTAAGTCATTCATCAAAAAATGTGGAAATATTTTTTCGACCTACGCGAGGCCTCCACCGCCTGGCTATCCCATGAAGGACGGCCAACAGCCTGTGTAGAATGCCGTCCCTATCAAGACCGAGACTAGGGGAGACAGCTTTTGGAAGGGCTCATAAGTGATTATCTCGCAATGTAGCCCTCTTTTGTTTTTACCTTTTTTTTTCTTGGAAAAATACAATGCAATGACATTGACACGCGAAACATTTTAGTATCAAAAGTTTCAAATTGTATATTTAAGTGTCATTTTTTTTGAAAAATGAATATTTAACTGCCAATATTGGTGAAGGGTGCCGAAAATTCAACATGGCTTGCGAGAAAGCTGAACCAGGAAAGAAGAGCCAAAACAGCGTCATTTTGCCTCAAATTTGAATTTTAATATTATATTGATTAAATTAAATTTAAAACTAGGAAAAAGAAGAAAATTGCAGAAGGCTCGTTCAGTGAGGTTTCCCTCATCGCATGAGCCTTTTACAATTTTTTAAATTTAGTTTTAAATTAAATTTGATCAATGGTTATATCAAATTTAAATCTGAGGTAAAATGATATCGTTTTCTGCTTATCTAGTGACGTCAACATGCAAAATGATGTCATTTTGCACTTGTCTAGTCGGAAAAACACTGCGTTAGCATTTTAGTCGGAATTTCTCGTTATTGACACTTAATTAATCTATTTTGTTTCAATTTTGACACTTAAGTGTACCTATCTAAACTTTTGGTATTTAAGTACGCCATCGTGCTAAGTTTTAACACTTAAGATGTCCAAGACTCTTTTTTTGTACATTCACTTGTCCTAATTGCTCTTCTTTTCTTCACCAGCTGCGCTGCGTTGTGTTGTTGCTGCGCTCTAGATGCCTGCTTCTAGGAATCCCCGGAAATGTTCGGCTTCCGTTGTGATTTGTCGCTATATGCGTTAAGCATTAGATTTTACGGCTCTTTCTCGTCATTGATGTGATAAATAGAACATGTTATTGTCACCATATACCTATCGTTGTGATATATACTAGAGTCCTCGCATTTTTCTTGCATCTTCTGTGTTTCCTTCTTCTCCTTCTCTTTTTATTTTTATTTATTTATTTATTTATACCTTAAAAGAGCGAATCCGAGATGGATTTAAGGTTAAGAATCTTAACCTTAAGATCGGAGTAGGTGTGAACGTGAAATGTACGTTTTCGTTTTAATCAGTCGCAATACAAAGAAAGCTAGAAGCTCTATTTTTCATCTCATTTTAGTGTAAACGACATCCAACATTGAACAAAAGGGGCGGCGGGGGTGTGAGTTAGAGCGTAAAATAGTCAAAAGCAAAAGCGTAATTATAGCCTCCTCTAGAGGCTGCGATTTTATGCACTACTTATTTGAGAGAGAGAGAGAGTTCTAACACTTCACCAACCTATACAAATGTTTGTGCGAGACCATGTATATATCATTTTCTAAAGCAAAATGTTGCTTGTTCGTAAAATTATAAACGCAAGTGCACGTATCGAACAAGTAATATAATGATGAGATAAAGTATCGTCCCCACAGAGATCGATGATTAATAAACTAATTAAATACTAAAATAGACTAATTCTAAAATTTATCCAACAAATCAAAATATAATTAAGAATGAATTAAAAACGAAATTTGTAGACTAAATGCAGTAAATCGATCGATAAATATGTTAGAGCATCCGATTTCACCATAACCACTAGATATGAATTTCAGATTGTTGTGAATACAAGAACGATATCAAACATGTGATAGCGGAATTTCCTAATCTATTTACTATCCTATCTCTAGGTATAGCAAACCTACTCAGCTTATTAATCCATTATATCTCTATGTGAATTAAAATAAACATGAGCGCATTAAAAACTATGAATATTCCCGGTTTACAATGAGTCTTTTGGATCACCTTATCGCCGAAAGCTACACAAATAACGTGGTATATTTCTATCCACGTTTAATGCATGGTTATATATTATAATGAACAATTGCATATTATCACATCTTAGTTTCAAACATGCACATCATATCATTCAAGTGGTGGCCAGTCACTCAAAAGTATTAAACGCAATAATATATAACTCACATGAATGAAATCAATTGTAAAACATAAAAATCATGAAATTCATATCATCGTGGTTAGGTTACATCGTAGCCTTAAGAAAAGAAAATTAGAACATAGTAGAAGAAAAAATAAAAATAAAAATCAAATCCAGCATCTTGAATCAAAGAACAAGAATTCTGTCACCACTTTTGTCTTCTCTTCAAAATACTTGAAAAAACTCTAAACAATGGAAAATGATCTAAAAACCCCAAAACCCTAGCTGCTCTCTCTTCCTATTTATAGGAAATCTAAAATATCTACTTGTAGATAACATTAGGGAACAAAATCAAGAATTTCCTGATTTGATATCCATCTTCCATCGCTGTTTTTATTTGAATTCCTGATAATTGCCCTTCTTTTCCTTATATTCTCCATATCTCATTATTCTGCATAAACAAGGAAAATTTAAATAATCAGAAGGAAATCCAAATATTTTCTCATAGATAATGCATTAATTGTTGCCTAAAATAGGTAAAATAACTCTATTTTTATAGAGTTATCAAACCCCCAAACTTAACATTTTGCTAGTCCTCAAGCAAAATCAAAACATAACACATACTCAAGATAACAACCTCCTCCATGACATCTTTTCATAATTGCTCAAATTCACAATTCAAAGAAAAACACAAATTTCATCCAAACATTGAAATCGATTTATAAGTTAAGACCAATTCTAACTATATGATCCAAGTGTGTGTGTGAAAGTCCTAATCTTTTTTGAATTATATGCAATCCAAATAAATTCACATTAACATGCAACCTCTAAAAATTCTCAATAATTATGACCAAATCTCATAGGTTTGCTTTTCATTCCTCTCTCCACTAATGTAAGCTAATTATCCAATCAAAAATCAATAGGACTTTTCTTGGGTTGTAATGTAAGGCTGGGCTAAGGTGAGATAACGGGAATTTTAAGCTCAAATCACCCATCAACACGTTGATTTCGAGGATCTAATTAGAGCTAATGTCACTGTCCAATTTCACTCCTTTAAGATAATTTTTCTGCCGCCATATATCATCATTCTTTTTTTCTTTCCTTTTCTCTTTCTCTTTTCTCTCTTTTTTTTTTTTTTTTTTTTTTTTTTTTTTTTTTTTTGAATTGCTTTATGGTGGAGTTTCTCCCAAAGTCCCTCCAAATATAACATAAAATTTCCAACCCATTGAGTATCCAAATGGCTCACTCAATTGAAAGTTGGATAGGAAACCATGAAAGCAATTTCTTTTTTTTTTTGACAATACACCCCAAACAACCACTGCAATCATTTTTTTTTCTTCTTTTTACTCTATCATTCCTCCAAAATTTCTATCGAGCTCAAATAAATTTTTTTTTATCCCAAAAGAAAATCAATGTGTTCATAGGGCATGGGATAAGGATATAATTTGATCACGGCTAGGCTAAACATATATGGGTGCCACTGAAAAATTGGGTAATAATTAAAGCTCAACGGGGTGACTAGGGATAAATAAATAGGGTTGGCTTGAAAGGCTCAATCGATCCAAAAACTGCCTATATCATTTTCTCAATTAGATTTAGCTTAGGATTTCGCCTCAAGAGAAAATCAAACAAGTTCTAAGATTTGGGTGAAATCTAAGAAAATCATATATTTCACATGAATGTTCTCTAGATTTACACATAATTCAAAAAGTAAGGACTTTTAGTGCTCAATAAGTGGATCAACATAATCAAAATTAAGATTAACTCACACCTCAACTGCAAGTTTAAATAAAATTTAAATTTTCCTAAGAATCATAAAAATTTACAACCAGGAAAGCAACCATGAAAAAAATTATCCAAAAATTTGTCTCCCCCCCAAAAAAAACTTGAATGAAGCAATGTCCTCAATGCGAAAAATAGAATAGGAAGAAGAAAACTTCCCTAGTTGTAGGATAAGTCCATTGATGATCTTGATGATTAAACTCTTGAAATGTGCTCCCTAAAAATTAGCCTGGATAAAATAGAGAAAAGTTAATCTTTTTTTTTTTTTTTTTTTTGCAAAACATAAACTTAAAAATAAATAAAAACATAATTAAAATGCTTGGGTTGCCTCCCAAGAAGCGCTTGCTTTATAGTTTTCAGCCAAACTATCTCGGTTGTCGCTATTTTGAAGGATGAAGTTCAATGGTGGTCTTCTGCTTGTTGTAACCACCTTCAAAGTAGGGCTTCAAACGTTGATTTGTTCACTTTGAATGTGCCCTCGGTGTCATGCGCAACTTCAACCTGTTCCATATGGGAATACCAGTAACGTAAAAGGACCGGATCATCTAGATCGCAACTTTCCTAGAAAAAGTTTAAGATGAGAGTTATACATTAAGACTTTTGACCAATTTTAAACTCTCTTCTGAATATGTGCTTGTCATGCCATCTTTTTGTACGCTCCTTGTACAACTTAGAATTTTCATAGGCCTCATTGCGAAATTCCTCCAATTCATTCAATTGCAATAATCTTTCTTCACTGCATCGCATATCAAAATTCAGAAATTTCAATGCCCAATATGCTTTATGCTCTAATTCCACTGGTAAGTGACAAGCTTTTCAAACACTAACCTAAAAGGAGACATCCCAATTGGAGTTTTGAACGCTGTCCTACAAGCCCAAAGTGCATCATCAAGTTTTATTGACCAATCTTTCCTAGAGGCATTCACTGTTTTTTTCTAAAATTCTCTTGATTTTCGTATTTGAAATCTCTACTTGACCACTAGTCTGAGGATGATAGGGGTTGCAACCTTATGTGTGACTCCATACTTACTCAAAAGTGTTGCAAATTGCTTGTTGTAAAAATGTGTCCCCCTATCACTTATGATTGCCTTAGGAGTGTCGAATCGGGTAAAAATATTTTCTTCAAAAATTTCACCACAACTTTAGCATTATTTGTTGGTAATGCTACAGCTTCTACCCACTTTGACACATACTCTACAGCCACTAAAATGTATAAATTTCCATAAGAAGGTGTAAAGGGTCCCATGAAATCAATACCCCAAACATCAAATAATTCACACACAATAATGTCTTTGTTTAAAGGCATCTCATTTTTTATTGAAATATTTCCAGTTCTTTGACACCTATCACATGAAGCTACATAGGAGTATGCATCTTTAAAAAGTGTAGGCCAATAAAATCCAGATTGTAAAATCTTAGCTGCAGTTTTTGTGGCACCAAAATGACCACTGTCTCTCCATCATGACAATGATGTAGAATGTTTGCCTTCTCTTCATCTGGAACACATCTCCTTATGACCTGATCTGCACATACTTTAAACAAGAAAGGTTCTTCCCAAAAATAATTTAACATCATAAAAGAATTTTTCTTCTGTTGATATGATAATTCAAGAGGAAGAACATTACTTACCAAATAATTTACAAAGTCGGCATACCAAGGAATTGACTTGATGGAAAAAATTTTCTCATCGGGGAACTCTTCCAAAATTGGTATTACCTCTTCCTTTGAATTTGGAATTCTTGATAAGTGATCTGCAATTAGATTTTCAGTCCCCTTCTTATCTTTGATTTCCAAATCAAATTCTTGCAGCAATAGAATCCACCTGATCAACCCGGGTTTTGATTCTTTCTTTTCAAGCGTATACTTAAGAGCGAGTGGTCGAATAAACTATAACTTTTGAGTCAATTAAATAATAACGAAATTTATCAAAAGCAAATACTACCGCTAGAAGTTCCTTTTCTG
Organism: Eucalyptus coolabah; assembly: GCA_014182585.1. NCBI lineage: Eukaryota > Viridiplantae > Streptophyta > Magnoliopsida > Myrtales > Myrtaceae > Eucalyptus > Eucalyptus coolabah. The sequence continues at coordinate 9,853,211 of CM024620.1, read as the reverse complement.
TTGTTGAATAATTCAATTGTGCACCCGATAAGGTTCGACTGGCATAGTATATGGTTTGAAAAATTTTATTCTTCTTTGTCCCAAAACAGCTCCTACTTGAGAATCGCTAGCATCACACATCAGCTCAAAGGTAAATCCCAATTTGGTGCTGCCATGATTGGTGCTGAAATTAACTTCTCCTTTAAAGTGTTAAAAGCCTGCATGCATTCAATAGAAAAATTAAAAGGAGCATCCTTTTCCAAAAGATTAGAAAGAGGTTTAGCAATTTTTGAAAAATCTTTTATAAATCGCCTGTAAAATCCTGCATGCCCCAAAAATCCTCTAATAAGTTTCACAGATGTTGGCGAAGGTAATTTTACAATGACCTCCATTTTGGCTTGATTGACTTCTATTCCGTTTCGAGAAATTTTATGCCCGAGCACTATTCCTTCTTGCACCATAAAGTGACACTTCTCCCAATTCAAAACAATGTTAGTCTCCTCACATCTTTGTAAGACCAAAGCCAAATTATTTAAACAAGAATCAAATGATAGGCCAAAAACGGAAAAATCATCCATGAAAATCTCAATACATTTTTCAACCATATTAGAGAAAATAGCCATCATGCATCTTTGAAAAGTAGCTGGTGCATTACAAAGACCAAAGGGCATTCTTCTAAAAGCAAAAGTACCATAGGGACAAGTGAAAGTAGTTTTCTCTTGATCTTCCGGTGCAATAGGAATCTGATTATACCCCGAATATCCATCCAAAAAGCAATAAAATTCATGCCCCGCAAGTCTTTCTAACATCTGATCAATAAATGGTAAAGGAAAGTGATCTTTTCTAGTGGCATCATTTAATTTTCTGTAATCCATACACACACGCCACCCGAAGAATCGTTCTAGTTGGAATCAATTCATTATTGTCGTTTTTCCGAACAGTCATACCACCTTTCTTTGGCACAACTTGTACAGGACTTACCCAAGAACTATCAGAGATAGGATAGATGATACCTGCATCAAGTAGCTTAATTACCTCAACTTTCACTACTTCTTGCATCTTCGGGTTCAAACGCCTCTAAGGTTGGATAGTGGGTTTATATTGCTCTTCCATCAAAATTTTGTGCATGCAAATTGAAGGACTAATTCCCTTGATATCAGCTATTTTCCATCCAATTGCACATTTATGCTCTCTTAATACTCGAGCAATTTCTCCTCCATCAAATCTGTCAAAGAAGAAAATATAATTACCGGTAAAGAAGAAACTCCATCTAAATAAGCATATTTCAAATGAGAATGTAAGGGTTTGAGTTCAAGAATTGGAGGCTCTTCAATTGATGGTTTAGGCTTTGTAATGTGTTGTCCCAACTCTTCAAATTTAATTGCATTTTGCCTTGAATATGGTGGAATTGCCTCCATGAAATTTGCGTACTCCTTTATCTCCTCATTATGAATATCTTTGTCCCTTGATTGAATCGAGACATGCTTCAAGTGGATCTTCAAAAATATTTTCCTGAAAACCTTATTCACCAACTTATCAACTGTCTCAACTCTAAAATAAGAATTATCATCGATGGATATTTCATTGCTTTAAAAACATTAAATGAAACAAGATCATCTTGAACTCTAAGGATCAACTTCCCTGTTGTACATCAATAAGAGCTCTTCCCGTTGCTAGAAAAGGTCGACCTAAGATAAGTGGTACCTCAAAATCTTCCTCCATGTCAAGAACTATGAAAATCTGCAGGAAAGATAAATTTGTCAACTTTTACCAAAACATCTTCCACAATACCTCTTGGATATTTAATTGATCGATTAGCTAGTTGAAGTGGCACTTGTGGTTGCTTTTACCTCGCCCAATCCTAATTTCTTGAAAACAGAATAAGGCATCGATTAATACTTGCACCTAAATCACATAATGCTTTTTCAAAGTAAGAATCCCCAATAGTACAAGGAATAGTAAAACTCCCTGGATCTTTTAATTTTGGAGGCAATTTGTTTTGTAGGATGGCTGAACACTCCTCATTTAATTTCACGGTTTCATAATCCTCCGGTTTCCTTTTGTTTGCCAAAATCTCCTTAAAATTTTTGCATAACTAGGCATTTGCGCTAAAGCATCTGCAAAAAGGAATGTTAATGTGCAATTTTTTAAATACATCAAGAAATTTAGAAAATTGCTTATCTATTTTGTGCTCTTTGGAGTCGTTGAGGGAATGGAATTGGCAGCACATATGGCTTGGGATTATCTAGAAAAAGTTTACTCTTGCTTGTCTCCTTCGATTGTTTATTGATCATCTCTTCTTTGTCTCGACAATCTCTTTTTCTCCTACTTGTTTACCGCTTCTCGGGGTAATAGCCTTTATGTTTTCAATTGGATTTTTCTCGTGTTGCTCGGTAAAGAACCCTGTTGCCTTCCCGATATCATGCTTGCTAACCGACCCACTTGCATCTCCAGTTTCGATTGAAGTCTCTTGGTTTTGAAATCTCACATCCGTGCTTTTGATGAAGTCATGAGTTGTGTTAGCAAGTTTGGTGACTATATTTTCCAAATTTGACTTTGTCTTTTCTGATTGTTTGAATCCGGTGGTCTCGTCACATTCGATTGTTCCATGAAAAATTTGGATGATTGCGCCATCCCGGATTGTATGTGTTGGAGTAGGGATTATTCTGTGACTGTTAAAATTCCCAACAAAGTTAAAATTTTCATGAGATTGTTTGAAAGTATTACCTACCTGACACTCTGTGCTAACATGTCCCCCACCACAAAAATCACATGTCAAAGTGTGAATTTTCATGGCTGAAACACTCATATTATCAAGCTTTTTGTTGATTGCTTCAAATTGTGCAAAGCAATTGCAGCAAAAGCATCCACTTCATGAACTCCGCTAACTTTTCGCATTGGTAATCTCTCGGTAGGCCACTGATAATTATTGGACGCCATCTCTTCTAATAAATTGTAGGCTTCTTCTGGTGTTTTATTATTTAAAGTCCCCCCACGCAGCTGCATTAATCATAGAACGAAGATTTGCACTAGAGCCATTATAAAAAGTTTGTACCCGCATCCATACGGGTAGTCCGTGATGTGGGCATCTCCTAAGAAATTCTTTGAATCTTTCCCATGCTTCATATAATGATTCATTATCCATCTGCATAAAATTAGTAATATTGTTACGCATTTTCGCAGACTTTGCGGAGTGGAAAGAACTTACCAAGAAATTTACGAGCCATATCATTCCATGTAGTAATTGATCCTGCAGAAGAGAAGAAAGCCAACTCTTAGCTTTATCTCTAAGAGAGAATGGAAATAATCTTAATTTAATAGCATCATCTGTAACTCCATTATATTTAATGGTGTCACGATTTCAAGAAAAAGCATTGATATGAGCGTTTGGATCATCGCTTGGTAGCCCACTGAATTGCACGATTGTTGAAGCATCCGAATAAGTGACGGCTTAATTTCAAAGTTGTTTGCTTGAATTGCAGGTCTTCTGATACTTGATGTGGTGCCTTGAACTGTTGGCGCAGCATAATCTCTTAAGAGTCTACTTGGATTTTCATTATCACCGTCTGCCATCTTAGCGTAATTTTTCTGTTCTCTTAGTCGCCTTTTGAATGTACGCTTGATTTCTGGATCAAGCTCAACAAGTTCCCCTTGTTGGCTACGTGTCATAAACTGATGTACACCATGAAAAATAAAACAAAACGAAAGCTAGATTAAATTTAGAATTATCTGGTATCAATATTAATTAGTATTAAACAAACGATCCCCCGGTAATGGCGCCAAAAACTTGTTCGTAAAATTCTAAACGCAAGTGCACGTATCGAACAAGTAATATAATGATGAGATAAAGTATCGTCCCACGAAGATCGATGATTAATAAACCAATTAAATACTAAAATAGACTAATTCTAAAATTTATCTAACAAATCAAAATATAATTAAGAATGAATTAAAAACGAAATTTGTAGACTAAATGCAGTAAATCGATCGATAAATATGTTAGAGCATCCGATTTCACCATAACCACTAGATATGAATTTCAGATTGTTGTGAATACAATAACGATATCAAACATGTGATAGCGGAATTTCCTAATCTATTTACTATCCTATCTCTAGGTATAGCAAACCTACTCAGCTTATTAATCCATTATATCTCTATGTGAATTAAAATAAACATGAGCGCATTAAAAACTATGAATATTCCCGGTTTACAATGAGTCTTTTGGATCACCTTATCGCCGAAAGCTACACAAATAACATGGTATATTTCTATCCACATTTAATTCATGGTTATGTATTATAATGAACAATTGCATATTATCACCTCTCGCTTTCAAACATGCACATCGATCATTCAAGTGGTGGCCAGTCACTCAAAAGCATTAAACGCAATAATATATAACTCACATGAATGAAATCAATTGTAAAACATAAAAATCATGAAATTCATATCATCATGGTTAGGTTACATCGTAGCCCTAAGAAAAGAAAATTAGAACATAGTAGAAGAAAAAATAAAAATATAAATCAAACCAAGCATCTTGAATCAAAGAACAAGAATTTTGTCACCACTTTTGTCTTCTTTTCAAAATACTTGAAAAAACTCTCGAACAATGGAAAACAATCTAAAAACCCCAAAACCCTAGCTGCTCTCTCTTCCTATTTATAGGAAATCTAAAATATCTACTTGTAGATAACATTAGGGAACAAAATCAAGAATTTACTGATTTGATATCCATCTTCCATCGCTACTTTTATTTGAATTCATGATAATTGCCCTTCTTTTTCTTATCTTCTCCATATCTCATTATTTTGCATAAACAAGGAAAATTTAAATAATCAGAAGGCAATCCAAATATTTTCTCATAGATAATGCATTAATTGTTGCCTAAAATAGGTAAAATAACTCTATTTTTATAAAGTTATCATTGCTATCATCACTAAAACGTGGTCAATATAATAATTAAGTAAAATTCATGGTGTTTTCATATTAGATGGCCTAACTCCTCGGCAATTCGTTGCTTGACTAGCGTGCCAATCTTCATTAAGGAATGACATAATTCCTTGTAATTCTCAACCTTTAAATTCTATCCCAATTCTATCTTGAACTTCTTTTTATCTAAAAGATCCCAAACTTTCACTCTAATCCTAATCTGCCCATGTATCAACAATTTGCCACTAGTTTGATCAAAACTATCAACATCTAACTAGAACCCGTGTCATCATCAAAACATTGATCTTCATATGGAACAATAATAACCTCTTGATATCGATAATTTTGAAGAAACCGTTGGCAATTTTTGTACGTGTGGGCAAATTTGAAATTAGAGTGAAAGTTCTAGGTTTTTGATAGAATAAAAAGTTCAAGGCAAAATTGGGATTGGACCTACAATTTGTAAATTTTGAAGAAATTAGCCCCTTAAAGAATTTTTCACAAATATAAAAATTTATGCATGTGGTATTGCTCAATATGTGTTTTAAGGATCTCCTCAACAAAATTTGCGATATTGTAAGATCATTCCGAATATGTGTAATAGTTCCTTGTTTCCCTATGTCATATTGGCCACCAGTTTTATCATAATTCACTTGCTCAAGTGGAAAGGGCCACTTTTTTTACGGTAACATCAGCGTTCCTTTCATTCTATTATTTTTTCCTTTTTTTCATGTCGTTGAGAAACTATTTAAATATTAAAATCAGACATTCATTCAAAAGGTTAAACTTTTAGAATAGTTACCAATAACCCCATAAATCAAAGCAAATGATCCTAAGTGCTTTCTGATTAAATGTGTTCATGCTTAGTACTAGGCAACAAAGCTAGACTAAGCATTTAGAATAACTGGCAGTAATCACATAAAATCTTTCTATCAATATCACATAATATATTAATGTTAGCATAGTAATTTCAAATAAAATGTTTGATTGTTTGAGAGGGCTTCTCCATATAATGTGATCAAGCATTCATTCTTTCTCTCTTGGCCCTCATCTAAAATGTGATGTGACAAACTTTGTTAGGAATAAAAATCGACCCATTTATTAACCATGTAGGTCATGTCATAAATGAGTTGAAAGGGCCAACTTATACGTGTTTATTATTCTAAATAAAAAAGGGATTGACCCATTACGGTCGATCACCGTTAAACTCGCCGTTGAACACCCTTTATGCGCATCTTGTAAGGGGTTTTGTAAATATTTTCAACCCTGATTAATTGGCAATATTTTATTTATTTATATCGTGCTTCTACCTTTTGCAACTATTTCCAATCTCTTAACTTTTAATGTCTTTCCCATTTGCTGTATTTTTGACTGTGCAACCGAGGGCAAAAGGATCCCAGATTTCTTGAGAAATTACACCCTATTCACGTGCATAGTTCGTGACTGACAAAAAGAATTTAGGTAAGTACTGTAACAACATCCGATTTCAAATTGGGATATAGTGTACCTCTTTAATGAAGAGAGAGTAATTATATGTGTCTTTTGTGTTTATGTGTCTTTCCGCACATTATGCAGGTTGCATTGACTAGTTCACGATAAAGCATTATATGTGTCCCATTATATTACTGTGAATTGATCTCCAATCTTGGACCACCCCAAATATCTGGTGGTGTAAAGTAATTATATCTTAAGCCGAACATTTCGTACTGAGCATGAGATTCTTTTGGCAATGCTCAAAGGAGACCGTTAGTGTTGATCATCCCGTCCATTCTTTTGTTAATATTAAAAAAAAAAAACTTTAATTGACAAATGACCATTTATAATATATAACAGTTCAATAGGGCCAAAAAGATGTCCTCTAGATAAGTCATAAGACATGGTCACATCCGATGTAAACGCATAACCATTTGCGTTGAAATAAGAAGCCATTATGGAGTTTAAAAACATTTGCTACTCGAGCAGTACTACAAAGAGCTGACAAGTTGACCTTCTAAGAGATGTTTTCCCCTGCAAGAGCTCTGTAAATCTTGGAAGGTTCTTCCCCCTAGTATCTTTTTCATCTAAGCTTATCTTGAGGGATTAATCAAATTGCAAAAACTCGATCCTGTTAATTATGAGTTCCACAAGCTCTCAATAGTGTAGATGCGCTATTCTCATGAAGATGAACGATCTAATCTCAATATTGATTTATCCAAAATCATGATAAGGTCCTTAGTTGGTTCATGTAGTGGAATTGTTTGTTTATCCATTTGTGACAGCAAGAATCCTTGTGACTTGAAGATCTTGATTACACTAATTGGATACGTTTTAGGACTTGATCGCACTAATTGGGTAAGTCATAGAACTCAATTGCACCTTCTCAATAAGTTTTAGGATTTTTGGTGCACCTATCCCTATGTTCTTTATATACACGTAGTTTCTTTTGACCTATCAACTTGAACTTTACATTGGCCAATCAAACATAGTATCATAATCAAGTTTTGCTTTAATCTATTTCGAGTGTGTGATCTTATCTTATCTAGCTTGCGCATGTGAGAGTGTCTCCCTCCACTGATTAGGACATTCTAGCGTACATAATACGTTATTAAGTGAATTAGGGATGTTTGAGAATTAGGATATCGCCGAATAATTGAAAGAGTATTGTAGAGGTCTATTAGAAGGTAAATGAATGGGCATGTGATGTAAATCAAGATAATTATGCCATGAAGTCTATGCATTCTATATCATCAATAAATAAAGTTTTATCAAATTAAATTTTCATAGCATAATTTTTTTATGATTATAAACAATTTCTTTTTCTTATGGAACCTAGGCTCGAATGCTTAGGTCCCCAATCCAACCTTTGGGTACTTAGGACTTTGCATCGAGGTCTTGGACCCAATCACGGAAGAGTCAAACTCCTCGTTAGGGTCCTAGGCACTTGGGCACACTAATGAAGACTTGGGCACTGGCACCGAGATCTTAGGAGTGGTCTCAAAGGACCTAGGCTTGCTCACTAGGGTCCTGAACTTGAGTATTCAGGTCCAAGGCTCAAGCATTAGGGATCTGGAGTCTTAGTCATAGGATTTAAGGTTTCTTGTGCCCTGCCACTGTGAACCCAAGGAGAAGCACCGAGGACCTTGGCCTCGCCTTGATAGATCCAAGCTGAGCGTCGATAAGCTAGGTGTGGGAACTAGTACCCGGGGCCTTGGGCTTGGCATTGAGGGATATAGGCCTAACTTTTGTGGATTTGAATTCAGTTGCTGAGGAACCAAGCTCAAATTCAATCAACTTGCACTTGGGTACCGTTGACTTAGGCATGGAAATCTAGTAACTAGGCATGATCTATGACACCTAGAACGTTGCCTGACACGTGTTTTTTTATATTATTATTCTCTTTTAGTATGCGGAAGTGTAATCAAACACTTGCAAATATTCTTTTAATAATTAAAACCTATCAAATATAACCAACATACTTAAACTTCTTTTATTTATACCACATATGAGTTCACAAGTTTATTATATAACAAGCAAAAGACAGAAGTGTGGGTAGGGTAGGGAGATCTATCTCCATAATATATTATACTTCCAAAAGTTTGCTTATACAAATGTCAAAACTAAAGTCATAAGTCGATAACTTCTCCATCTACTGCATCTCCATCATCTAGATTGAAGCTAATCAATGGACCGACTCACCATCAAGGTTCTAGTACGAGGCAATGAACCGAAAAGGAACCCACTTTGCACAACCTCCTATATCAATCCATATTGTAGAACTACATTTGGTATACATTATTTTAGATTCTAGTTTAAGCACACTTCCATAAAAATTCATTATACATAGGGACTCAATAGCGCAAAGGTTGAGGAGTGACCTTCCTATACATTTGAAAATAAAAGAGATGAGCCAAAGTCAGTAAATGAAATCTCTAGTTTTAAGTTAGAAAAAATCCTCTTATCACTTCACTTGGTATACACAAAATAATTGCATGATCATTCAATAAGTGTGATAGAAATATTAATAGACTTTACCTTTCATTTTCATTTACCACAAAAATTGTCAACCAACAAACGTCCATCCAGACTCATGCATATGCACATCATGTTTCATACAAACAAACCATTTAAGTAATGTTTAGTTCTGCATATAATATTGCATCTGGTTCATTAATCATTTATCCTCCCAAACGCTACCAAGGCATCCTAAATATGGGCATTTTAACTCCAAGGCATCCTGGAATCGACACACTAGTATCTTGACTTTTGGAGCATCCTGAAACATTCCCTAGGCCATTCCGACGCATAAGGCATCATCACTCATTGCTATACAAGTGACGAAATCACATTAATCTCATTTAAGCCATGATATATGCTAGGGGTGAGCAGCGGTTTAGGGTCGACCACGGACCGACCACGGACCGGCCCAACCCCGCCGGTCCCGGTCCCGTTCCCAAAGGGGCTGCGTCGGTGCTTGGTCCTGAAATTCCAGGACCAACAACGTGCGGGTTGGTCCTCGGTCCTAAGAGTTTTGGGTCGGTCCAACCTGGACCAACCCCGTATATTATATTATATTATTTATAATTTTTTTATATACTCAAACCTAAGTAAAATGTCTGTTATGTTATATTATATCAATAGCACTAATAGTAATTTCAATTTAAAATTTTTGTTGAGTATTAATTATGTGTCGTTTGTTTTGTTTTCAGGTGTTTAGAAGTTTAAGTGAATTAACAAGATGTGAAGTTATATATTCGTGATTTATATTAAGTATTTTGAACTTTTTATCGTTTAATTATATTTTACTAATGAATTTCAGCTGCACTTTGCTTTTCAATTTGTGTCAAATGATAGAAGCTTTTAAAAAAGTAGAGTAGTATTGCAGTTGCTACGGTGATTTGCTACATGATCAAATGCAGGAAAATGCTTTTGCATATGGTTTTATGAATATTAAAAATAGATGACTACAAGAACTTTCCATCTTGTCCCATATCTCGATAAGCGGTTAACAGGTACAAAATTTCTATTATTGTATCATCTTAAATTTTCTAAATATGTATTTGTATTTATAGTTTAGTTGAACAATGCCGCATTGTCGATGGATGTGTGATTTGAATGTGTAGGTTTGCTTTTTTAGGGAGTATAAAAAATAAGACGAAAAAAATTATCGATCGGTCCCGGGTTAACCCTGGAACCGGACCGAACCCATTGAGTCGGTCCGGTCCTTGGTCCCATGCTCAATAGGGTCGGTCATTGGTCCTAAAAATAGAGGACCAACACCGTACGGGTTGGTCCTAGGGTTAGGGGTGGCCCGGACCAACCCGGACCATGCTCACCCTAATATATGCATACTCTCAAACATAGCACACATATCTCAACTCAATTTAATGCATTTGTCAAATAACCTCATATTAAATAACACACAGAGGTCATTACAGTATAGACATTCAATGAGTACATTCTAAGTCTAGATATTGAATAGTCTTTGGATATTAAAAACCGGTAAATTAAATTGGTATATTCTAAGTTTAAATGAACAAGTATTTTCTGGTTGTAAAATCTAAATACCCAAAAGGGGTAAGTTTTAGCTTAATAAAAGCTTATAGAACAAAGGAACGCATTCAACAATGAACATAATCAATAAATAAACAAATTTAACAAGAAATCGATTCATATTCAATGAACTTATCAATGAACTGAGCCAATAAATAAACTTATCAATGAATTGATTTATAAGTTAGCATATTTAATAAGTGAACAGATTCACAAATGAATAGATTCGACTAAATGAGTAGATTCATAAATGAGCAGATTCACAAATAGAAAGATTCTGTCATTGGAAATTCTAGCAGAATTAAGTGAAACGAATAGATTTTAACTAGTAGAATTCGACATAAAGAAGCGAAGTACATGCAATAAGTTATCAAGACATATATAGCAAAATGGCCAGATTCTAACAATCTAGAATGAGGCGAGAAAGAAGTAGAAGGAATATGCTTGGTTATCAAAACAAATATAACAGAATGACCAAATTCTAACTACCCAAAATGAGATAAAACGAAGTAGAATAAACATGCAATGAATCATCGAGAAAAAAATGACATAATGGCCAAATTCTAACTATCTTGAATGAGCCAAAAAGAAGCAGAATGGACATATAATGGGTCACCAGGACAAAAATGATAAAATTGCCAGATTTTAACTATCCAAAATTAGATAGAAAGAAGCAGAACAAACATGCAATGGGTCACCAAAACAAAAATAATAAAATAACTAGATTTTAACTATCCATAATGAAACAGAAAGTAGCAAAACGAATATGCAATTAGTTATCAAGATAAAAATAACAAAATAACTAGGTTTTGGCTATCTAAAACCACACAAAAAGAACTAGAATGAACCAAAGGGAAACTGAGCAAACTTGCAAGAAATTATCAATGCGCTTAACAACCGCCATATCTACATCAAGACTTCACCTCTCACCCAACCAACCAAGGTAGGGGTAACTAAGTAAATTTAAGCCAACTTAACAATAAAAACTTCACTTATCTTTACACAGCCGCAAATCACAAGCTACCGATTGTTTTCCCTACCTTAGTAGCTCTTGAATATGAAGTATGCTTTAGAAATTCTTGAATTGAAAAGTGGAATTAGCACATACAACTTCTGTTAAACTTTTGGAGAAATGAAAATGGATTCTTTTGCAAGATAGAATGAGTTTTGCTAAAATTAATTAAAATAATTTGATTTTCTCTCATTGCTAGATATAAATTTGCATGTTAATCTTCAACTTTATGTGACACAAATGCAAGGCAAGACCCTTACACGTGGCTAAGGAAAATGCAAGAAGATGATGAGTCATTTAGGGGGAGAAATTATGATTTAATTCTTGGTGTCAAAATTAGTAATAAAAATATTGTTTGCTAGGGACACATGACCAATACATAATATGAAGACAACAGCACTTAAAATTCTAATTAATAAATTTTGCAAAGGAAATGTATCAAGACAAACGTAATCCCCTTTTAGATATTCATTGGCATAGGCTATGTAACGCCCAGAATGTCACCTTACACATGTTTCTTATATTATTACTCTCTTTTAGTATGTGGAAACGTAATTGAACATTTATAAATATTTCTTTAACAATTAAAAACCTTATGTATACAACTAACATATTTAAATTTTTTGTTTTATACTACTTATGAACTCACAAGTTCATTACATTATGAGGAAAAAAAACATAAGTCTAGGTAGTAGTAGGGAGACCTATCTCCATATTGTACTATACTTCCAAAAAGTCTGCCTATACAAATATCTAGACTGAAGTCACAAGTTGATAACTTCTCCATCTATTGCGTCTCCAATGTCCAAATTGAAGCCACTCAATGGACCGACTAACTCAACATGAAGGTTTTGGTACCATGCAATAAACCGAAAAGGAACCCACTCCGTGAAACCTCCTATATCAACTCATATCATAGAATTATATTTGGTATATATTATCCCAAACTCTGGTTTAAGTACACCATAGTACAAAGGTTGAAGGGTGTCCATCATCACAACTAAAAATGAAAGAAATAAGTCGAAACCTAATCAATGAAATCTATAATTTTAAGTTAGAAAAATTATCTTACGATTTCACCTAGTATACACAAAATGAATGCATAATCATCTAGTAAGTGTGATACAAACATAAATAAACTTCACCTTCCATTTTCATTTATCACATAAATTGTTAACCAACAAAACGAATATTTAAACTCATGCATATACACATCATGTTTCACATAAATGATTTGGTTCTACACAAAACAAAGTACTTTATTCATTAATATTTCATCCTTCCGAACACTCTCGGGGCATCCCGACACACGGGGCATCTCAACTTCAAGGCATCCTACAAACTTCTACCACATGACATTCTAATATATGGGGCATCTCGACTCCCAAGATATCTCGAAATACTCTTTGAGGCATCCCAACATTGTCATTTACTGCAATATGGTTGCTGGAATCACATTAATCTAATTCAAATTATGATATATATATATATATATATATATATATATATATATACTCCCAAACATAACACCCATATCCCTACTCAATTTAATGCATTTGTTAAATAATTGTATATTAAATAACACAAACGTATTCTAGTCATTACAGTCTATACATTTAAATAAGTACATTCTAAGTCTGGACATCGAACAGGATTTGGACATTAAAATTTGGTAAATCAAATGGTCATGTTCTGAGTATGAACGAATAAGTAATTTCTAGTCGTAAAGTATGAACACCAAGAATGGGCAAGTTTTAGTTTGATAAAAGCCTATAGAACAAAGAACATATTCAATAGTTGATAGAATCAACAAGTGAACAAATTTAGCAAGGAATCAATTCATGTTTAGTAAAGTCTATCCAAGCCAATAACCGGATTTATCAATGAATAAATTCACAAGTTGGCAGATTCAGCAAGTGAATAGATTTGACCAAATGAGTAAATTCCTAAAATCGCAAATTCACAAATAGATAGATTTTGTCATAGGAAATTCTAATAGAAACAAGTGAAATGAACAAATTATGATTAGTAGAGTTCTGATAATAAGAAGTAGAACGTACATTTAATGGGTTATCAAGAGAAATATAACAAATTGGTCATATTCTAACTACCCAAAATGAGGCGAAAGAAGCCAAACGAATATGCAATGGGTTATCAAAATAAATATAGTAGAATAGCCAGATTCTAACTACCTAGAATGAAGAAGAAATAAGCGAAATGAACATGCAATGAGTTATCAAAACAAATATGGTAGAATGACCAAATTCTAATTACCTAGGATGAAGTAGAAAGAAATAGAACAAACATGTAATAGGTTACCAAGACAAAAATGATAGAATAACCAAATTCTAATTACCTAGAATGAGGTAAAAAGAAGCAAAACAGACATGCAATGGATTATTAAAACAAATATAGTGGAATGACCAGATTCTAATTACCTAAAATGAGACAAAAAGAAATGGAACGAACACATAATGAGTTATCAAGATAAAGATAGTAGGATGCTTAGATTCTAACTACCTAGAATGAGGCAGAAAGAAGTGGAACGAACATACAATGGGTTATTAAGACAAAGATGGCATAATTCCCAAATTTTAACTATCCAAAATGAGGCAAAAAAAAATGAAACAAATATGCAATGAGTTATTAAGACAAAGATGGTAGAATAGCTAGATTCTAACTATCCACAATGAGTTAGAAAGAAACAAAATGTATATGTAATGGGTCATCAAGACAAAGATGACAAAATAGCCATATTCAACTCCTTAGAATGAAGTAGAAAGAAACAAAAAGGAGTATAAAATGGGTTACCAAGATAAAGATGGCAAAATAGTCAGATACTAACTACCTAGAATGAAGTGGAAAAAAATAGAACGAACATGTAATGGGTCATCAAGATAAAGAACATAATAGCTAGCTTCTAACCTGTCTAGAATGAGGTAGAAAGAAGTGAAACAAACATGCAATGGGTTGCCAATGACAAAGATGGCAGAAAAACCAAATTCTAACTACTCACAAAAAAATGGAAAAAAGTAGAACAAATATGCAATGGGTTATCAAGACAAATATAACATAATGACAACATTTTGACTACCTAAAACCACACAAACGAGCCAAAATGAATTTGCCAAAAATTATTAAAGCCACTTAACAGCCAACATACCCATGTCAAAACTTCACCTCTCACTCTGCCAATCAAGATAGAAGTAACTAAATAGATTTAAGCCAACTTAACCCTATAAATTTTACTTACCTCAACACACTCGCAAATCACAAGCTACCAATTGTTTTCCCTGCCTTAGTAGCTTTTGAATATAAATTTTGCTCTCCAAATTCTTGGATTGAAAAGTGGAATTCATATGCAGCTTCTGTTTGAGTTTTAAAGGAATAAAAATGGGTTCTTCGGCAAGATAGAATAAGTTTTGTTAAAATTAATTAAGAAAATTTAATTTTCTCTCATTGTTAGATGTAAATTTACATGTTAATCTTCAACTTGATGTGGTACAAATGCAAGGCAAAGCCCTTGCATGTGGCCAAGGAAATTGTAAGAAAAAAATGAGTCATCTTAACATAATTATTACTTAGTTTAAGTGTAAAAGAAATTAATCACAAAAATATTATGTTGTAAGAATACATGACCACGCAATACATAATTTAAGGACAAGCGGCACTTAAATTTATAATTAATAAATCCTACAAAGAAATATAACAAGCATAATGTAATCTTCCTTTTGTAGCATAATTAACACAAGTTATTCACTATTATTATTAATTAACGATACTTATACAATTAATATAAACCATCACTATACCACCCTAATATTAGTGTTTTCACGCGTTGGACTCGGGACGATGTACATTTACAAAAATTACCCGTCACATCTTTCAAAATTTATGATTTGACTAAAACTTTCACATTTCATCTGAATATTAAGGCAAATAATATTTGACTTGAAATCTAAGTATTATTCTTACATATGAGAATTTCCAAATCTTATATAATTATAAATACGTAAATTTCGAATATCACGGGTTATCCATTATTATTAATAATTAACTAAAGTTTGCACAATTTATAACACCCATCAACTATTAAGACAACAATAATTTGATTAATACTATCCTACTATTAGCACACACACAATTCAATTCATATGTTGGACTCAAGAAAATCTACAATGATGAAAAAATTATCTGCCATGTCTTCCCGAAACTTACGATTAGACTAAAACTTTCACGAACTCATCTGAATATTAAGACAAATAATACTTAGCTTAAAATCCAAGTATTATTATCACAAACGAGAATTTTCGAATCTCACGTAATTATAAATACGAAAATTTCGGATGTCACACGGTCGGCGGACTCGGGCATGAAACTTGGAAAAAACCCGAAAAGTACTTTTCATCATTTGATAAAGAAAATCTAATAAAATTATTTAAAAAATTGTATTATTTATTTATTATTTTTATATATTCTTCTTTTCTTTTTGTTTCTTCTTTGACTAGTCGCCGACCATGGCCAAAGATGACAGCCGACGATCGGCCATTGGCGAGCCTAAGCTTGCTCAAGGCTAGTAAGATTGAGGCTAATGAACTCAACCCTTGTCAAGGGTTGGTGAGTTGCAGCGAGCTTGAGGCCTTGTGAGCAATGACAAGCAAGCTTGCTAGATCTGGCAACTTTCTGGAAAGGTTCGCCCTTCTGTCCTTAGTTGTTTTGTTGACAATTTTCCTTTTCACCATTTCCTCGATTGTGAGAGGAAAGGCTCCAAAATCCAATTTGTGTTTCCAATTACAAACGAAGTCATTCCCCAATCTGACATTCCTCCTAAGGCTAAGCATTTTGAGCCGATTTAGCACCTAACCCTGAGACCAACTTACACAATGTTGGTCCCTAATTTTTGAATTGAGGACCAACTCTATTGAGCTTGGAACTAAGGACTAGACCGACCCTATGGGTTTAGTTTGGTTCCAAGGCCTACTATTTGTCCACCTAATTCAAATCTAACCCTTGCACCTAATTCTTCCCCTTGACTAACGGCAAATGACATGAGCTTGAAGCTCTTAGATCAAGCGTAAATCACGAAGCAACAGTGGAAAAATAAAAATCTAGAACAAATTGAGAACATACACAAGCTTGAAGCTCTAAAATCAAGCACAAAGTAGAACTCACTAGCCAAGTTATGTTCCGAAAAGGGAGCAAACAAAGGCGAAGAGCGAGCAAGGCAAGTGGCGAGGGGCGAGCAAGGCGACGGCGAGTGTTGCTCATGAGCGAAGAGGGTTTCTGTTTAGGACTTTATTTCTGTCTAATTACTTGGTGGTGAGCGAGGCCAACAAAGAGAGGCGAATTGCAAGACAAGGGGCTAGCATCGAGCAACAAGGGGCAAGTGGTGGGAGCATCGAGCGGTGAACAGCGTGAGCATTGAGCAGTGAGTGGGGCGAGTGTTCCTTACGAGTGAAGTTATTTCTTTCAATTTTACATGGCATTGAAGATGATAAAAAAGAAAAGAAGATGTTAAAGAAAGAAATCAGAGACTAGAGTATTGCAGCTGCAGGAGGAGGATGCGTTAATTTAACGCCATTAAGTTAGGGTTGAATAAAAGAATATTATATATAAATATCATACATGCAGTCAGGGTTGGACTAACCCTAAATTATTGAGACCGTGGACCAATCCATAAAGTGGAGGATCTAGGAGTTCTAGGACTAAAGACCAACTCAGTCTCCTGGAAACTGGATCAGGACCGACAAGGTTGGGTTGATCAAGGTTAGTTCACGATTGACCATGGACCAATGCTCACCCCTAATCCCTCCCCTTGTCTCACCTCAATTTTATCAACCATACCCCCAATTCGATCACTTCTCATTTTCTCGATTCTATGTTTTTGCATCCTTGACTTGATTGGATTGGGTTCGGCAAGCGAGCTTGCCGGATCTAACAAGCTCAAGGCCTCGCAAGTCGCAATGAGTCAGCCTTTGGTGACCTCTAAGCTCGCCAACTAAGGAGGCTTGAGTTCGCCGACCTCGAGCTCGTTGTGGCCAATCATTGGCCATCGTTGTGGTCAATGACTGAGAAAGAAGCAAAAATAAAATAAAAAATAGAGAAGAAATTAGAAAAGAATATATAAAAATTAAAAATAATTAACAAATAAAATTAATTATAAATTATAAATTTTCAAAAGTTAAAAAAAAAATTAAAATTTGATTTTTAAACAAATATTTTTTTTAGAGCAAACGTTTCATTAATCAATGACCCGAGCCCAAACGCGAGGACACGCATACAACCTTTGTGGACTCGAACCACAGGGTGAGACCATAGCTGTAATGTCGAGGACCCAAGCATGGCTTTAATGGATTTGAGCTCTAGTGCTTGAGCATTTGGTACAAGCACTAGGGGCTCAGGCCTAGCCTTGATGGACTCGAGTGTGGGCGTCAAAGGCTGAGGCTTGAGCCTAGCATCAACGAACATGAGCCCAGCCATCAAAGACTTGATCTTGAATGCCGGCATTTAGAACCAACTTTGGATTTTAATGCCCAATAGTAGACTTTCAAGTACAAAAATTAATACCTAATCATTTTTTGGAAAGTGTTTTTCGATTCTTTCAAAGAGAAAATCAATTTTTGAATTAAAATTTTTGTAGGAAATTTTTTTCATTGATTAAGTAAATATTTTTTTGTTAATCTCATTTTTCTTAGCTAATCAAACATGGAAAGTGAAAGAAAATATTTTGTCGATAATTGTTATGCAAAATGAGCGGAGTCTTAGCTGACTAGGGTAACGACATCCATAGTCAAATTGGTCTTTAATGAAGCTAGACTTTCCTTTAGCTTCGGCTTTTCCTTCGCTTCGTGCATTGGAACTCACGCGTCGTGACGCGCCTTCCCAAGCAAACATCGTCCACCACCACCTGCTCCACTCTTCCTACGGGTGTCATTTCGCTTTCATTCTTCTATAAATCTCGAACCACATCTTCACTCCGTATACCATCATCTTTCTTTCTCTCTCTCTCATCTCTCTCCAAGCAGACTATTCCGTGAGCTAGAAGAGATCTCAATCAACGATTCCGATCGAAGATGAGCCAAGAAAACAACCAGAACCAAATCCCAGGTAACAATGATCCTCCATCTTCGTCGATCCTGCTGCCCTTTTGATCTCGATTCCCCTTCTCTCTATCTAATTTTTTGCCGATTTGATCTTGGCAAGATCGTTTCTTTTGGCCCCTCTTTTTATTGCAGCGAAAAGGATTTATGTTAAACTTAGGAATTGCGGGATCGCTGGTTGCTTATGATTAGGGTTAAGTAAGACCATCGAGATCAGATAATGGTCGATTGACGATGTTGCAGCAGCAGTTCAGGACTCGTTTTCTCGTCTGTCTGTCTGTCTTTCTTTCTTTTTAAACTTGACATAGAAATCAAATTTATTACTCGTTCTTCTTTGTTACGACTGTTGTCTGAATTATTGGGGAAGAGTCGCCGGCTGTCTTCAGGGGTCTGGCAGTGGCGGCAGTGGCTGCGGCTGCAGCCGCGGCCGTTGGCCCCACATGGAAGTTCAAACAACTTTTTTCGAACTATTCAGCTTGAATTGTAATCTCGAGTATTCATATACCGATGACACTTGAGTATTCATATATCTGCGCAGTGGCCTACCCACCACCGACATCGGCGTTGGCAACGACCTACACGGCACCACCCCCACCGGCCGGCTATCCCACCAGGGATGGTCCACAGCCAGCCCAGAAGGCCGTCCCTATTGAAACCAAGACTAGGGGCGATGGCTTTTGGAAGGGCTGGTACGTAATTATTTCAAGATATAGCCCTATTTTTTAATTTTTGCTAACATTTTCTTTCCTTTTCTTTTCTTTTTATATTGATAGGTTCAGCTAATTATACATTCGCTTGTCCTAATGGTCTCCTTTCTTTCTTTACTAGCTGCGCTGCGCTGTGCTGCTGCTGCGTCCTAGAGGAATGCTGCTAGGAATACCTGGAAAGGATCGCCGTCCGTCCTATACATCGCTCTTTGTGTTTAGCACTCGATTGGCCATAAACGGGACATGATATTGTCGTCGTATTCCTATTATTGTAATATGTATGAGTGTTCTTGAACTTCTATTTCATCTTTCGTGTCATCTATACGATCTTGTTTCCTCTTTATATTTTTTTGCCCATGAAGTACGTTCGACATAATTTTAACCGTGAGATCAGGGAAGACACGGACGAGAGATGTCGGAATCTTCGGCTTCATTTTATTGGGCCACGATGCAAAGAACACTATAAACTCTGTTTCCTTCTCATTTTAGTGAAAACAACATCGAACCTCAAACAAAATGGGATAATTGTAGCATCCTCTAGCAGTTATCGAAAAATAATTGTAGCATCCTCTAGCAATTTATTTGAGAGAGATAGTTATAATTTTTAACAAAGGGCGTACAATACCGTTTGCGTAAAATTGCTAATATTTATATTTTCCATAGCCAAATGTTAACAATTTTCTAAATTTGAAAAGGGTGTTTTCAAAGTTGGACGGCCTAACTCCTTGCTGGTTGCGTGCTTGACTAGCGAACCTTCTTTAAAGTATTTCGTCATGAATATCAAGACTTACGCGTATGATATTACTTAATAAGTGTTCAAATCTACGGACAAAAAAAAAGTGTTCAAATCTCTCCTTAATTAAATTAGTCATATTTTGGGACCATTCAAATATTTGGAAATACCTGTATATATATTCCATATTTTATTATAAAGATTAGTCAAATTAAAGACATACAGATCAAGAGATTAAGAAAAAAATTCCACCTACTAAATGTCGCCTTGTGTCACATTGGCCACCAACTTTCTCATCATTTATCCGCTCAAGCCGAATGCTTTTTAATTAAGTTGATAATTCTGATCAGTGGATGAGCTATTTTCTTTGGGTCAACATCAGCGTCGCTGTCATACCATTATTATTTTTCTTTTCCAAATCGTTGGAACACGATATAACTATGCTAATATGGTGAGGTCAAAAAAATGTTCGATTATTTGATAGAGATTGTTTCATAATTTCAACGCTCTTAAATGGAGTACGACGTGACTGATTTTGATATCTACAAAAAGTTAACTTGTGGTAAAGCGTGTCATAAAATCTTAACATAGAAAGTGTCTTTGCTAAAATATATATATATATATATATATATATATATATATATATATATATATAAAGTGTCTACTATGCTTGTTCAAGTTGGCGTTTTTATGATTAAATACAGTTATACCCTCTTTTTTTTTTTGGTAAAGTATTGGAAAACTGCTCATAAAATGCATGACGTTTTAATAAAGCAAATTTGAACTCCAGATGTTTGAAAAATAATAGGTATCTTTACCAAAATAAATAAATAAATAAATAATAGGTATTGTACAGTATACCCTATTTTGAACGCCTTTCTGCCAAAAAAAATAAAAATAAAAATTGTCAACCCTAATTAATTTGCCGTTATCATGTTTATTTACATTGTGCTTATCCCTTTAGCAACTATTTTCAAATCTCTTTAATTTTACCGTTTTTGCCGTTTGCTGTATTTTAGTGTTGTTTTTACAACCAAGGGCAAAAGGATACTTGATTAAAGATTTAATGACAACTTGAACTTTATTAACGTGGATGGTACAAGACTAACGAAAATAATTTAGCTAACTACTGTAACAACGATCAGATTCAAATTGGGATAAATGATATGCTGGTTGAATTGACTGGTCCCGATAAAACACAACACGAAACCCATTCAATTATTTTCTTTGGTAACCTTAAATTGATTGCCAATAATTTGACAAAGACCTTTTATTTAGATGTAACAATTGGATAGGGCCCAAAACGATATCTTCTAGGTAAGTCAAGAGGCATCGTTACGCCCAACATAGTGCATCGTCACTTCCATTCAAATCAGAATCAATTACGGAGTCCTAAGATATCTGCTACTTGAACAAGTCTAGAAAAACAATGGAGAGCTTTCCGGTTTACCTTCTATTGGATATTTTATATAGACTCCTTGCGAGGCCCTTTGGTTTTGGTTCAGGTGTGTATGTAGATCTTGGGAGTGTTGTTCTTACTAGCTGCACCTTCATAGGAGCTTATCTTGAGAGATCAACCAAACGGCGAAAATTTGATCTTGTTAAGTACGACATGGACAATCTTTGTAGTGCAGATGCGGTATTCTCCGGAAAGCGAACTATCTATTCTCGATACTGCATGTGTCCAAGAACACGAGAAGGTCCTTTTAGTTGATTCATGCGATGGAATCGTTTGCTTATCCGCTATTGAGAATAAGAACCCTGACCACTCAGAGATCTTTTTATGGAACCCATCAACTGGTCAAAACGAAGCCTTTCCTCAACCCAACTTTCATGTGTCAGACTTGGCTGGATTTGGACTCGATCCCTTGAGTTGCCATCTTGACGATTTTAAAGTAGTCAATGTAATATTTATCTGAAAGAACACCAGAACTACACCTCCCAACTCGAGGTGCATAGTTCGAGAAGAAATCGTCGGAAGCCACTCGGTGATATTGTCCCTCCATTGCTTCTTCAACACTTAGGCACTCAAGTTATAATCGATAATTTCATCTATCGGTGCCCTTATTTTCTTGTGTTGATCCCAGTTGATGTAGTCGGAGATGTCTTCCTGAAAATGGCGCTACCCTATACAATACCTTGTGGACTGGAACACATTAGATTGCTCGACGGATGCTTTGTCTCAATGGTATAAAACTCCGAAGACTATGAAGTATGGGTTATGAAAGAGTTCGGCGTCATTGATTCATGGACCAATTTGTATAAGATGGAGGTTTCTGAAAGAGGCATTACGTATCATTAGCCACTTGGGTTTGCAATTTCCAAGGAAGTTTGTCACGCCCCGAATTTCGAGCGCGCCAACATCCCACCATGGTCATGCAAATGCGACATTCCCAGGTAGTGTCGCCGACCCCAATCATTTCTTATTGCGCAAGCGGAATGTATTATAAAACCCCTGACAATGAAATATATGATAGAAAAGCAGGAAGCAAAACCACAACATAACATTTTCATAATTCAACAGAATTACAAGCAGAGGTCTATGGCCAAAAGTCTACAAAAGACCGGCTTTTAAAAAGGAATTGTCCTACGACCTACAAGTCGAACACGTTCTCCAATCCTTATGACTTCACCTCTGCAACTCCTCAAGGCCAATCAAAGCTATCTCGTCACTCCGTCCACCGGGGACCTGAAATTTTAATCCCCAAACCGGGATGAGATAATGTCTCGCGAGTTAAACCATTAAACCCCTATTAGAAAGAAAATACACCCGGGTGACCTAGCCACATCACGAGAAGACTTACTTCGCCTCAGTTCCTTCCTGTAGGTTAGCATAATTCAAATCACTCAATCACAGATAGTAATAGGAACTTAATAACCGGAACGCATTCTCTTTCATATAACCAACAACCACGGGGGTCCTGATTATAAGACTAAATCATTATGACAAGTCCCATTCCATGCCACACAATTCCGTCCCATAATCCGACACATCAATAACACTCAACATACATTCCAATTGTTATTCATTGCCACACGAGGGCATAGCCTACTCGTTGTTCGGCTATCTACTGGTATATAGCCAGGTATCGCCTCCCCACCTTGGAGCGCGGCTTCGTTAGTACGTCGATGGCGTTCCCGAAGGAGCATGGGCCCAGAATCAACTGCGACCTGCATCCACCACGTGGGCAACCCTATTATGTCACATCAAGGCTTTATATTAAAATAAACATACTTAACTTTAAACTAAACACACTTTAACTTAATTAAACATCCTAATCTAATCATCAACCAAATAAACTAATATAACCACCTAAACTTACTTAACTTAGACTAAGCACACTTAGGGTATCATTAATCATCTAATCAAGATTTAGTGAGTTAAACTCACCGCATTAACGAACCGAGTGAACCAAAACGACGAGGACGACGCGTGGATCGACTTTCCTCAAGGCGGGCCGAGTATTCGGGTTCAGGAAAGCGGCCAAAACGGGCCAAAACCGGGCTGCCATACCTATTTTTTTCCAGCTTCTATTTGGGGCCGAGAAGAGCGGATCCGGCGTTGGAATGGGCGGAGGAACGGCGGAGGAAGGAGGCGGTAGCTCAGACGGTGGCACACGGTGGCCAAGCGGGCCTCCGGTGGCCTTGACGACGACGAATGGGCGGCTGGACGATGGAGGGACGATGGTTGGGTGGCGGACCAAGCAAGGACGGGAGGGGCGGAGCAGGCTCGCGGCGGATGGGCGGTGACGGTGACGGGCTTCAGCGGTGAGGGAGCTGGTGGCCGAGCGGCGTGCATCGCGGAGGGCTTCTCCGACCATCTGTTGGGTCTTCGAGCAGAAATCGGAGACGAGAGAGAGAGGAGAGAGAAAGACGGAGGTCCGAACGGCGAGGTGCGGCTACGACGGCAGCGTTGCGGTGACCCACGGAGGCTACGACGGCTTCGGCGGATCTCCCGCAGCTGCGAGGTCTTCTTCCGATTGCTAGGTTCGAAGAAGCAAGGAGAAGAAGATGGAGGAGAGAGGCAATGGGAGAGAGGGAGAGAGGAGAGAGGAGGGAGCAATTTCTTTTCTTTTTCCTTTTCTTTAATCCAATAAAATGGCCCACCACCATGACATCATCTCATGTCATCTTCCACTCACTCAAATCCTCCACAACTTCTCCAATGGTTGCACTTTCATTTTCTGCCGGGTCCAATTCTTGTGCATCCAATTTCTTCAATTCTTCATTCAATTCTCTTATAATTGAGTCCAATTGAAATCTATAAAATTAATTAAATGTCACCACACTTTAATTCACATCTTCACTTGTCCATAGAACCAACTTAAGTCCCAAAAACGCGATCAAATGCGGGCTTACTAATTTCTCGAGCCAAATTAACCATTTTATGATTTAATTGCTGAAAAACTCTGATTGCATGAAAAATCTTCAAAAGATAAATCAATGATCCTAAAATGATTTGTGACACACCCAGACATCCAACTTCGAATTCAATCTCAATTCCACGGTTAATTTCACTTTGGCACGATACTAGCGTGGCCCAACCTACCAGGTAGCCTTTAGGAAATTTTCATGCATTTGACCTGTGGTTGATCATCTCAAGCCACAATGTATATCTTTGAAACATTGGCGACTTTTGGTTGTCGGGGTAATCTCAAGGTTTCAAATACGAACACAGGGTACCCAATCGATAGAAAAGTCGATCCAGTGCCGATCGACAAGAATTGTGCAATCTGGTGGAATCACCCACACTCGATCACACGCCTCTATTGAGTCGACCTATCTCCAGTCTTTAATCAATTTTTAATTGTGCCGTAATGACCCTTGCTGATTAGCTCGGTCGAAAGGTCGCTTCCTGGTCAAATTCTCGAGTCGATGCATTAGAATCTCTTAACACTTCACCCGATAGACTAGTTTTCACATGAGTGGCCGACTTAAGGAAAATAACTATATGCTTGCCGACGAAATGCCCGTCTCAATTTATTGAAAATAGAATTGGAAAATCGGGATGTCACAAAGTTTTCCTCGTAAAGGCGAGTTTTGTGGGCTCATTCTAAATCTCCCTTTTATATGGTTTTATACAACCCATGGAGGGAGAAGTTTGAAGAATTTGGAATCCAAATTGGTTCATACCAGGGTTTTGGATTGGTCACTTGCATATAGAGTTTGGTTTGTCTGCCATCCACAAAGGTTGCGTTTGGATTTGGCTTTTCCAAGCCACTTTAGGCTTCAAAAGCCCTTTGGGCTAAAAATGGGCGTTTGGCAAAAAAATTTGCAAACACCTTTCACTCCAAACTTGCCTTTTGAAGGCCGAAAGCCCTGCCTTGGGCATTTCAGCTTTCTCGGTAAGCTAGTGGGGTACTATTCATATTTTTTTTTTTCCAAAATTATCCTTACGAACATATTCTTTTTCTGTTTTTTGCCCTTGTGAGGAGCACTGTTCATCTTCGTCGTCGGGGGTGGCTTCGGCCGCAGCTGCTCAGGTTAGTGTTCATCTTCTCCATCGAGGGTGGCCCCGGTGGCAGCTGCTCAGGTCGCGCGACCGCCAGCAAGGTCGCGCAACCCAGGCGCGGCCCTCGCCGAGCTTGCGTGACCCCAGGCAAGGGTTGCGGAGCCTTAGCGACGATTGATTGGGGTCGCGCGACCCAGGCGTGACCCTCGCCGAGGTTGCACGACCTAGGCGCGGGCCTCGCTGAGGTCCCCCGACCTCAGGCGGGTTGCACAGCCTCGCGACGGCCAATCGAGGTTCTTGGAGGTCCCAGCGACGTCGTGTGATGCGCGTAACCCTAAATCCGGGGTCGCCGGAGGTTGCGACGGCGTCGCGTGACCTCGTCGCCCTGATCCGGGTCGCCGGAGGTCGCGACGGCGTCGTGCAACCTCGCCGCCCTAGATCCGGGGTCGCCGGAGGTCGTGACGGCGTCGTAAGGCCTTGCCAGCCCAGATCCGGGGTCACTGGAGGTCGCAACGGCGTCGCGCGACGCTCGCGACCTCGCCCGGCCCAGATTCGGGTCGCGGAGGTCGCCGGGGGTCGCCGTTGGCCGCCAGATGCTGCTTGCCCTTGCCGATTTTCATTTTTTAATTTTTCTTTTGATAATTTTTCTTTCACAAAAGTCATTTGTCTCCCAAACACCATTTTGCTCAAAGGAACTTCACAAAGGACTTTTAAATTACAATTTACCAAACACAGTTTGCATTTTGGAAAACACCTTCAACTCAAAAGTCTTTGCATTTTCCTAATGACTTCCCCCAAAAGTCTTCCCAAACGCACTCAAAGAATGCTGGGCATTAGGTGGATGGAACATTAGATAAATGTACTGAGCTATGTCAAAGAGACTCGTATTTGTATGATGATGATTCTCTCTTCATTTTCCTGTGTTTTCGTGCTATAGCTCTTATATTGTTTCAAATTCATGAATGGGGCCGGTGCGTAATTTGTTGTTTCAGTGAGTTATGAACAGTTTGAGAATGGTACATCATTGCCAATGATTAGTGGAGGATCGTAAGTGCTAATGGAAATGTAAGTAAATGTGCATGCGATGTAAATAGATATAATCATGCCGTCAATGGGGTTGTGATTGATTTCATTATTACGTGGTATAAAGATAAATATCAAGAAATCTAACGGTGTTCAATTTTTCTCTTCATTTCTCTAACACATGAATTTATCAAAGTGACAATGTAGAACTTGGAACATTAAAAAAAAAAAAAAAAAGGGAAAAAAAGTGAAAATGTTGGGTTCACATAAAGCCTATATCTCTCGGAGACTTTATGTCACTAAAGCCCAAACCCAAGCATCTTTTTTTTTGTTTTTAACTCCGAAAATATGAGCTCTAAAACTAAGGACTGATCAAGGACCAAGCAGCCTTATGAGCGCAATCACTTTTTTTCTTTTTTTTTTTTTTGGTTTGGAAAAAGTAGAAAAGATTCATTAAAGAGAGTTTTGTGAATACACATCCAAAAAACATCATAATAAAATAAACCTCAAAGGCAGTGTTTAGCGATTAGGACAAAATATAGGATAGTATAAAATTTATCTTATTCTACGTTTGATACTGCTTAAGATGAGATATAATTAAATAAAAATATCTCATGAGGGAGGTGGGATAAATGTGTATAAATTTTTAATATCTATAATAGGATAGCTATTTTCTCAAATAACAAACTTTTTATATTTACAAATCTAAAATTATATTTCAATATAAATTATATTTGACTTATAATATAAGAAATTCATAATAACAAAAAATAAAAATTTGGTTTTTTAATTTAGTCGTATTTTTATTTATATATTCAAATTTACTTCTATTTGGCACTATAAATTCAATATATAAATATATATTTATTACATGTTTTAGGTGTTTTAGTATTTTAGGTATATTAGTACAGTTTTCCATTTAATAAAATTTTATTAGAGAATAATGGAAGGGGAAGAAAGAAATCAAAAATAATAATTAAAAAAGAGTAAAAGAAAATAAAAACAAAGTAGACAAAATTGTTGCAAGAAATTTTTATCATTTCTATTTGTAAAATTTGTAGTTCATTTATATTGATATGTCATTTATATCAAACAATAGGGATAAAAACACTACAAGTGCCATAATTTGGCAAAAATGGATACTTACGTATCATAACTTTCAAAAGATACACTTTAGTGCCACGTTTGAAGAAAAGTGGGACACTGAGTGCCATCTCCGGCGAAGCTAGCCGGAAATCATACACGACATTAAAATATTAATATTTATCGCCGATGTGTCTCGCCAGAGAGCTAAGTCAGCTTGAATTCACCCCAAACAATGTCATTTCGGGTATTGGCCCAAAATAGAGCCCTTCAATCAGCGAAAACGCCGTTGTTTTGGAATAATTTGAATTTTAATATAATATAAAAATTAATTAAATTAAATTTAAAACTAAATTTATTTAAAATATTTAAAAAAATTTAAATATTTAAAAATTTACAAAAATTTACAAAAAAATTTCAGCCCTCAGCCGCCTCCTTTTTATTTTATTTTTTAAATTTTTTTTTGTAAATGTTTAAAAATTTTAAAATTTTTGTAAATTTTTAAAATTTATAAAAATTTTAAAATTATAAAAATTTATTTTTAAATGTTTAAAATAAATTTAATTTTAAATTAATTTTAATTAATTTTTTTATTAAATTTTTACCACGTCGGCACCAAAATGATACCACCGCCTCCTTGCTATCGCCGAAAGGTGAGGGAGGGCCGGCCGGGCTGCCTCCCTTTTTTTTTTAAAATTTTTAAATTTTTAAATTTTTAAATTTTTTGATAAATTTAGTTTTAAATTAAATTTAATTAATTTTTATATTAAAATTTTTACCACGTTAGTACCAAAATGATGCCGTTTTGCACTCACTTCGCCGGAAAATTGACACGTCGGCATTTTGGCCAGATTTTGGCTAAATTGGCACTCAAGTGATCTATTTTGCTCCAATTTTAGTACTTAAGTGTACATTTTGAAAGTTATGGCACTTAAGTGTCATTTTATGCTAAGTTATGACACTTTAGGGTTCGCACCTCTCAAGCAACATATATGATACGATATAAATATATCCGACTTTATTACTACAATCATCAAACAACGGATAAGATATAGCAAAATCCTTGAAATTTCTTATCCTATCATATCCGGTCTTATCGGGTTAGAAACTAGACGACCAAACGTATCTAAAGCGCTTGAAGAGGATAAATGATCCCATTGTTAGTTAGACTTCTTTTCCTTTTGGCCTTAGCTATCTAATCCACAACTTTGTTTGTCTCTTTACTACAATGGGATTGTTTAGGTTTGAAAACAAAGACGAATATCTTGAAAAACGAATCGATACTCGAACAATCAAATACCAAAAACAAATGTAGAAACGTGCCCAGAAAACATGTAACACCGATCAAAGGTATATCATGAAGACGAATATACCTTATTTGTCATAGATTAAGTACTCGTAGCAATCTTAGAGGAGTTGATTGAAGTCCTGGAGTTCTATTCTTCAAGAGAGAGTACATTGTTGTCTCAAAAGGAGAAAAAAAGAACATTTTATGTTAAAACTACTTTCAGCATTCTTCCTTTTTATTTATATATTATAGTTATTTTCATTTAAAAAATAACTGCCTTCTTCCTCTTATGGGTCCTTCTCTTATGAATAGGTTTTGGCCTAATATGGGCGGATGGGCTTGAATTGTCCCATCAAATAAAAACCTACCATTTCTCACTCGCACATAGTAAGCCGAATAGAACTTTTCTTCACATCTCTGCAACGTTCATATTAGTAAATAATCCGTGTCACTAAATATTTTGAGAGTTCATTACCATACATCTGTTAAGAATATAAAACATCTCAAAATGAACATCACATTTTTTAGTGGATATAGTATTCAATACCCTAAATCAATCGATCACATTTATATCTTTTTTATATCTTTTTAATAATAATATATTATATTAACAATTATGATTATCCATATAACAATCATAATTAGTTGACCAGTTAATACAAAGCTAAAATGTGACATTCTAAACTCCATCTTCCTCTTCTTTTTTTTTTTTTTTTTGTAACTCTCAATTTCAATTCAACTTACTTTTCTAAAAATGTCTCATTATATCGAATCAATTTATGATCATTAATAACATTCTAAGATAGCAAACATTAAATAGAAATCTTGAGAACAAATAAGAGTCACGAGATCACTTAATTGATGAACTATTTTCCTCAAGAGTCTCACACGGTATAAAAATTGAGATAAAAACTTTTACCACTCTTATTAGTCTTCTTATGCATACGTTAGTATTACAATATTAACTCATTTCCCATGGAACGTATGTCTTCAACTTTAATACGGTACATATGATAGTTTAAACATAACTAATATATAACTTGAGTTCACATACTTATTCCCTCAAAAAATCCATCACAACTAATATCTAGCATCAAAGACAGATAAAGTAAAATATGTGGGTTATTTTACTTTCGGACATAGTAAATATTATATCCTCATCTTAATACTCAATTAAAGCTACATATATATATTTTAAGCTTGAACTCTTAATTATCACCTAAATAAGCTTTAAA
This sequence comes from Eucalyptus coolabah, assembly GCA_014182585.1. Taxonomy (NCBI): domain Eukaryota; kingdom Viridiplantae; phylum Streptophyta; class Magnoliopsida; order Myrtales; family Myrtaceae; genus Eucalyptus; species Eucalyptus coolabah. The sequence goes on along the minus strand of CM024620.1, from coordinate 9,823,135 downwards.
AAATCGTCTCATTTCTATTTATCACATAATAAATAGAGGCGATTACTCGTACTGATGGGCTAATATTTTATCTGTCTGAGATTCTCAATTTTATATGATACACTAAACATTAAGGTGCATAAATGTCAAATAAAAAACGCAGGCATTAATAATGAAAGACATTTTCATTAAATGTGAACACTTAGGGAAATTACAATATTCAATACACTAGCCTCTACGCAATCATAGTGATTTTACATGGCCACAGAACATATCTCTAGATATTGACTTCATCAAAGGATTTGCTATCATTTTATACGTAGATATGTATTGTAAATTCACGTCTTTTTGTGCAATCATATCTTTGATAAAATTATACTTGGTATCTATATATTTGGTCTTATCATGATATTTTGGGTCATTGACGTACATTATTGTTGCTTGGCTATTAGAGTTAACCAACAATGAGTTTGCAATATTCTTAACAATACCTAAATGATCCAAAAATCAAGCCAAACATAATCTTTTATTGCTGGTAATAATATCACAAACTTAGCTTCTATTATAGACAAGGCTATATACATTTATTTCTTACTACTATAGGATATGACATTATTATTCAGTATAAAAACAAATCCAAAGATAAATTTCCTTTTATCTAAATCTCATCCACAATTAACATCTGAGTAGCCTTCAAATCGTAAATTATTTCCTTGATAGTATATAATTAACAGTTCCTTAAAATACCTCAATATTCTTTTGACTACTTTCGAATGTACTTGAACTAGATTAGATTGGTATATACTTACTATTTCAATTGCAAAACATATATCAAGTATTGTTCACATCATAATGTACACTAAGTTTTCAATAACACTAACATAAGGAAGATGTTGCATTCGTTCATTCTCTTGTGGAATGTTTTGACAAAATCTATAACTCAATCATTTACCTTTTGCAATAAGAATATCTATGAATATGTAATCTTGCATACGAAATCGTTCAAAACCTTATTTATATACGTTTCTTATGAGAGAGATAATAATCTCTTCGAACGATCTCTTGAAATCTTAATTCCAAGAATATACGCAACCTCGCCCATATCTTTCATTTCAAAATTGAAAGACAATCAACTTTTAACAATATTAACAAATTCCATATTACTTCCGGCAATTAGTATATCATCAACATATAATGATATGATCCTAAAATGATATTTGGATCTTTTGATATATATACAATAATTATCATCAATCATTGTAAAATCATATGCCATTATGGCATTATAAAAACGTATATATCAATGTCTCGATGACTACTTATAGCTATATATTGATCTTAAAAGTCGACATACCTTTTGTTCTTGGCCTCTCAAAATAAAACCAACGGGTTACTCCACATAAATTTCTTCTTCTAATTCTCCATTGAGAAAAACAATATTTACATCCATTTGATGTAACTCAAAATCTATAATAGTTACTATTACCAGAATAAAATGATTGAAATAAATATCACTATAAGAAAAAAATTTTCATCATAATCAATTAATTCATATTGATTATACCCTTTCGCCATAAGACGAGCTTTATGTCTTTTTATTGAGCTATCATTTTTATGCTTTATATTAAGAACCTACTTATTCCCAATGGCTTTTGTTCTCAAACATGGTTTGATTTCATTAACTCAATTTCCTCTTCCATTGCATGCATATATTTTTACTTATAAGAGCATTTCAAAGCCTCGTTTACATTCCTTAGCTCATTTTCATCTTATGGAACAACCATAAAAATTTCTCCTTCAATATCAAAAAGTCGATAGGAAATACTTTTGCAACTTGCTCGTTATATAGGTGATTATACACTTTGCACATTATTCTTCATTACGCTATCACTTGGGTTAAATAATGACAATATCATCTCATTATTGAGTCGAATTTAATTATTCACTCCTCATATTACTCCTACTTGGACGAACTCCATTAAATTCATTATCTTGATCCAATATTTCAAATAAGGAGTAGTCTTCATCTATTTCGCTCTTCTTAGGAAATTTATTATCTAAGAATGTGATATCCCGTAATTCAAATTCAATATACTCCTATTTTGTTACTCATTTATAAACACATACCCTTTTGAGTGTTTTGAGATCTTATAAAATACTCTTCTTGCTTCCGAGACTCAATTTCTAATACTTGTGAGAGGGCTCATGAGTATAGGTAGTACAATCCCATAGTTTAAAAAAACTTAAATCGGGTTTTCTAATTATCCATAACTCATATGAGGTTGAAGTAATTGATTTGGAAGACACACGATTAAGTATATAGATAGCAGTTGATAAAGCATCGCCTAAAAAGTGATTAGTAAGTTAGTATGCGCCATCATGGACCTAACTATTTCTAATGGGGTTATGTTTCTCATTTCTTAACACCATTTTGTTGAAAAGTATAGGGAATAGACAATCGTTTTTCTAATTTTTTTTCATGACATAAATTTTTGAACTCATCAAATAGATATTTTCGACCTTGATCGAATCTTAATACTTTTATTTTCTTATATAATTAATTTTTTACCAAGCTCATAAACTTCTTGAAACAACTCAATACTTCAAATTTAAGGTAATTCAAATAGACATGTTCGAATTGATTATAATTATCTATAAAAGTGATGAAATAAATAGTCTCATACATTTTTCTCACATTCATTGAACCACATATGTTAAAATGGATTAATTGCAAAGCACATTTAGTTTCTTTATTTTTTTCAAATAGTTTCTTTGTCGTTTTCTTACTAGACAATGCTCATACATGGACAAATCAATTTTTTTAATGTTGTCCTACAAGCCCTCTTTAGCTAATCTATTCATACGTTATTGGCTAATATGACTAAGTTTAGCATGCCATACATTCATATCATTATCATATAAATTAAAAAACATGAAAAGAGAATAACAAACATTAACATTACCATAATCAACATCCAATACAATAAAATCATTCATAAAATAACAATAACCATAATAGTTTGTATCCAAATACAAATCCATACAATTATTATGAAAGTTTAAATTGAAACCAAGTTTAACCAATACTAATACATCACTAAATTCTGACGAACCTCCGGAGCATATAGTACATCAAGTGGGAACAAAGTGTATCCACCACGCATGTTCAATTAGTAGGTGTTCCTATATAGATCAAGTTCATTCTAGTTGGTACTCGTCGAAATATCACAAAAGATTTTCTATCATTTGCTATATGGTCTGCTGCTCCCAAATCTACAGTCCACAAAAAATTAGATTAAGTTAAGAATACATAATTTGATACATAAGTAAAGTTCTTAAGAATGCAAATGGTATTTGCCTTCTTTGATTCGCGATAGTCGTGAGCATAGTGACTTTTCTTATCACAGTTTTAATACTTCACTCTTATCAACTTCTTCACTCAAGGACACTTTCCTCTTTCATGTTGGTCAACTCTCAGTTTCTTTCTCGAAGAGCTCGCTCCCTTGCCTTTGCACATTTTAAACGAACTAGAATGCTTGCACTTAGAGCTCGGAGCCCCTTATGAGCTAGAACCAGCATAATAAATGTCAGTTTTCAATTTAGCCGTTGGGAGATGGTCCTATTCTACCTCAAGATGGTGGCATCCCAAAAATTCAAGTCAGCCTCTAGAGGGAATTCAAGCCTATAATTAGGTAATGAAATTACCTATGGTTTATGTTTTAGCCATTAGTTTTCTCTTAAGGCTATGTGTTATATGCTTGTGTTCATGAATTTTTAAATTAGAACTATATGATAAATTAATGAGAATAATTTATGATTGGCTATGCACCTCATAAAAATTAAATTCCTATAAATAAAATGTTACAAGACTTTGGCCATGTGGATTTTAAAATTTAAAATTTATAGAAGAAAGTATAAAAGGGAAAAAATTAATTTTATTTAGGTTTGGGCCTTAGGCCCATTGGCTTAAGCCTTAGTAGGCCAAGCTGGTCGGCCCAATTAGGCCTGCGGATGGGGTTGCTGTCGCCGGCCCATTGAGGCCCATGAAGTGGCATCGATCGTGAGAGGGGGAGGAATGGCCGGCCCATTTGCTGGCCCAATTGCTAGCCCAATTGCTCCCAAAGCCCAAGCCCATGCATGTGTTGTGACAAGTGGCAAAAGGAGATGGCATGCATTGGTCAATTGGGGAGGCAAACTAATGATGAGGTTTAGGGGAAATAAAAGAGAAGAGGAGAGAGAGAGAGAACCGTGCGAGAGAGAGGGAGAGAGTGTGGCCAAGAGAGGAGAAGCCAAGAGGGAGAGGAAGGAGTTGCCGCCGCACGCCGCCCACTCGTCCGCTGTGTGCCGCCCGTTTGCCGCCGTGTGCCATCGTTCGTTCGGTCTAGAGGCAAGTTGGGAATCCACTTTCTACTCTTGCACCAATGTCTTGCATGTATGGTCGGAATCTAGGACATTTGGAGGCGTGGGAGTGAAGCTAATGTGTTTTGTTCTTGAGTTGCATGCTGTTTTCGCATGAACCGTTTGAGTCAGAACCTTGTGAGAGCTTGCATGCATGTTTTGAGTTCGATTTTGACTTTGATCTCTTCATGAAAGTTGTAGCTAACATATTAAAATATAACATACTAATATTTGGTACAAAATGATGGAGATTTAAGGGGTCAAACTCTCATCCTACGGAGATGCTAGATCTGGAATGTTTTCGCATGAATCGTTTGAGTCAGAACTTTGTGAGAGCTTGCATGCATGTTTTGAGTTCGATTTGGACTTTTATCTCTTCATGAAAGTTGTATCTAACATCTTAAAATATAACATACTAAACTTTGGTACAAAATTATGGAGATTTGAGGGGTCCAACTCTCATCCTACGGAGACACCAGATCTGGAACGATTTCACTGACCTTTCGGTGGATTTGTGGTTGCATGTTGATTTTTACTAAGAATCACTTTTCTACTCCTTGATGAAACTTGTAGAGAACATATTAAAGTTTAACATACTCAAATTTGAAGCAAAATGAACAAATACAACCTAGTAAATCGACTTACTCTTGAAGACGGTAAATCTGGAGACATGGTACAGGACACCCGAGACTTCATGGACCATATGATGACTATACTCTGGATATTTGACTTAGATCGCTTCATTAAACTTGTAGAGAACATCTTGAAGTAAAACATATCCAAATTTCAGAGGAAAATAAGAAGTATAAGTGGGTAAAAACTCAGTATTTCGGAGAACCATGCACTGGACGTTTCAGTGTTAGATCCAGAAGCTTTGTGTGATTGTAGAAAATAATATAAAAAGAATTTGGATTATAAGTATTCATGAAAAGTATACCTTAGTGTCTTGGCTATAATCTGGTAAAATTTCATAATTTTCGGAGGTCGTTTGGATATTTTAATCAAATTATTTCGGAAACTGTGCATTCTGTTTTTATCCGAAATTACATGTTGTATTTGTGTGAATTATAATTTTGTGTGGAAATTGATTGGCCTTGTGTTTTTCATGAAATTATTACCCTATTGTCTTGTCTATCACTAGCCTTAATTTCATGATTTTTGGGAATCATATGGATATTAATTTAAATATTTTCAAAAATGGCACAAGTTGGAATTTAAATAAATTTTTAAAAAAAAGGGCATGACAAGTGGACTATTTTAAATTGTATGAATTCCATGAATTTTATCTTTATGGATGATTGTACCTTGATGCATGTATGTGAGGTTAAAAGCGATTTTATTTGCCATTGCATCAAGTGCCATACTAAGTGAGACCTAAATTGATAAATGTGGACAATGATAAATGAGGAAACTGTTATGGCGGATGATAATGCCCTGGGAGTATCAGGATGCCCGGGGTGGGGGGTGCCGGATGCCCGTAATGTATAGAGATACATGGCCGGATGGCCCTGGGAGTATCAGGATGCCCGGAATGGTTGGGTGCTGGAAGCCTCGGAGGTCTTTGCCCGAGGGGATGCCTCGTGATGCCGGTTGGGATGCGAGATGCCCGGAGAGTGGGGTTGCCGGATGCGCGGTGGCCTTGAATGGCTGAATGCCGAAGATTTTTCTCGCGATGCCAAGATGGGGTGCAAGTGTAAAGTATGAGATGAAATTGATGATCTTGAGAAAGGGTGATGTGGTGATCGAATTGAAAGTTAAAAGTGGAAATTGAATCATGCATACATGACATGATATGATGATGATCACCTGTAGCATGATGACATGATATGATGATGATCGTTATGGCATGATGATATGCATGTATGATATGATGATGTCATGATGATGGTGATATATGATATGATATGATGATGATATGTCTAGGACATAATGATGATGGCATATGTATGATATGATGGCGACCTATAATATGATGATACATGTGTATGACATGATGATGATAACCTATGACATGACGACATGTATGTGTTATGATTGTGATGAAGATGTATGATGGTAAATGCATGGCTTCGAGGTAAGTCTGCTTGGATGCATGATTAACATGTATGATGTTGTGCTTGTATTGCATGTTGCAATGAGTGGTTATTGGATTCTTTTACCTGCTGAGTGGTTATACTCACCCCTTTGGGGACCAACATTTCAGATTAGTAGCATGCCGCTCCCTGTTGTCGCACGAGGCGTATTTTACGGCATACCTTCGGATGTAGAGGTCGAGTGCGAGGAGTTTGACTGTCCCTCTATCCCTGGACTGACGTATATTCGAGTGCGCTGTTTAGTTATGTACGATGTGGGCCTGGCTGGGGGCCCTGTTGTCCAGGAGTTCATATCCGTCCATGTTCGACGTGATGGAGTGATGCGTGGGATGTTGCCACCGCCATCGCCTGATGCACCGAGATGGGTGTGAGGGCCCGTGCGTGACAAGTAGGAGCTGAAACTTTTTGAGATGGTTAGCCGACACTAGTGATGGGGGATCTTTCACGTTAGTCGTAGTGGGTCGAGTGTTTCCTTTTTGGGGTTTAGGCTGAGTGTGATTTTATGTCCCAACCTTTCTTTTGGTGTACCGACCCATGGAAACCCATCTTGAAAATATGTAAATAAAGTGTCATGGCTTTGTCTTTATTATGATGTTTAGTGGTGTGCAATTGTATCATGGTTGATGGAAGGTGAGATGACAATGCTATATTTTGCTTCCGCTAATGAGTCGCGCTGGGACCGCTTTCAAAAAAAAAAATCTGTCTATGATTTTACGACGCTTCGGCATAAGAGATGTAATTAGGTGTAATGCCAGGTGCCTGTGGCGACCCTAGGTGGTTCGAGGTTCACAAAGATGACACACTACATCCTCAAAAGTTTTAATGTTATCATTGTGGGCCAACTGTACTTTCATATACTTTCAACTTTGAGGCAAGAAACGGATTACTACTTGCACTTAAACATGACCAACATCTTTTAGCTCATTAATTATGTTTGACATCTTTCTCAAGTGTCGTTTCATAATTTGACAATGAGGCTTCTTGTAAGGGTCAAATCTTATAATGAGCTATCTTAGTTTGGTCACCGATATATGACTAAATCTCACTGCCAATGCTTCTTACATTTCTTTGGCATTCTCAAAACGTCTAAACTCTCACATGACATCATTCTACATGTTACGTAATGCAAGTAAGGGAGTTCTTTCTTTTCCATGCAGCAAATGCATCCTTATTGCTTTTGAATTGTGCAGCATTCCCATTTTCAGGCTTTTCTATAATCAGGTTAAGAGCTTCTAGTGCTTCTTACTCTTTCAATGCATATTCGATTTTCATATGTCATAATTCATAATTATCACCGCGCAACTTCTCATCTTTGTTCAATTCAACGACTATGCTCTTAGTTACTAAAGCCATTGGATTTGAACATATTTGACATACTTACACAAAATATTAATGCTTATCATTTATACATCTATATTGCATAAACCAATAATATCAATGAATAATTTCAAATAAAGCTTTAGAGTTGAAAAGTCACTTTGTTTTTAATCATCATCCAAAAATCATAACTTGAAATTAGCATTAATATAATCATTTATGCAAAAAAAGTTCACCTAAGTCACTAAAACTTTCTTGAACTTCCTACGACTAATTGTAAATTAACATAATAATTTACAACAGTAAATAACATTGAACTTTCATTAAGTAAACATGCCATTTACATGAAGTAATGTATTTAGAGGAAACATATCAACATCAACATAGAAAGAAGTATTTATACCTAAAATATCTCAAGCCAATATAAGAAAAATAATAAATAAATTCAAAGATACTAATTTATCTCATAAACTGGGAAAGTCTCTTCTAATCCTTAATAAATTCCTCTAAGAATTCTAAAGGCACATTGGGCAACCACGGAAAGACCTTCAAAGAGCCCTTATGGCTTCTCCAAGACGCATTCATTCTGCACCAAGTGACACTTAACTTGAGCGTTGAAGTCTTGGTTGTCTCAATTCTATAATATTCTCTCACAAAAGCTACTATAAGCTTTTTATAATCCGAGACCACGTTGACCTCCCATAGGTGATCTAACATTGCTTACCATTCTGATGGATGAGCATTCATTAGGGCTGACACCTTTTGAAAATCCATCATAAGATAACTATTCCATATGATTTATCGTATCATCTAATTGACCCTGACCATGTGTGACATTACATTACCATCATTCAATTGATAATTAGCTAATTCTATTTTTGGCCTTTCAAGTCTCACCTTCTGTTCATCAATTCTTGGGAATATAGGCATGCGTACAAAAGGCATCATTGTTCCTGCAACAAATGCATAACAAAAGGGATTACATATAATCCATAATAAACAAAATTGAAAATTACATTTTCCCTTTTTTAGGTCAAAGTCAACAGTTAACAGTCAATGTCGGTTAACAGATGATCGGGTCAAGTTAGGCAGGTCGAATCAAATTGGGTCGGGTCAAACCAACCGACTCGACTAGATGACGTCACTCTGACATCACTAGCACATGTACCATATGTGCGCACACAATAGTTGATTGACATCACAATGACGTCAGCCAATGCATGTGAGGCACACACCTTAGGAAACTTCCTTGGTGTGTGCAGCTAGAAAATTCCAACCACTTGTGGCAATGTGTTCGGCAGCCCTCGGCGACAAGCCATCTGTTGTTTTTCTTGTCTCGACGAAAATTACAACCCTGCACTTTCGAAAATGAGTTTTGACTTATAAAAAATCAAAAGAGAGGGGTGAACAGTATGTGAGAGTCAGGATTTTCGTCCCCGAACGTCCGATGGCAACATTTCTCAAAATTCCAGCCATAAATAAATTATAAATGTCAACAATGATCGGAAAACATGAACATCACTCTGATACCAATGTAGAAAAATAGACTCATTAAAACGGTCGCATATCGAAAACAAACGCGGAAATGTGCCTATAAAACATGCAACACTAATCAAAGGCATATCATGAAGATTGACATACCTTATTTGCCACAGATTAGTACTTATTGTAGTCTCAAAGGAATTGATTGAAGTCTTGGAGTTCCGTTCTTCAAGAAGGAGTGCATTATTGTCTCAAAAGGAGAAAAAAGAACGTATTATGTCAAAACTACTTTCAATGTTCTTTCCTTTTCATTTATATATTGTAGTTATTTTTCACTTAAAAAATAAGTATGTATTATGTCAAAACTACTTTCAATGTTCTTTATTTTTCATTTATATATAGCAATTATTTTTCACTTAAAAAATAGCTACCCCATTCCTCTTATGGATTCTTTTCTCATGGGCCGGGTTTCGCCCAACATAGGCGGATGGGCCCAGCTTGACCCATCAATATAACTCAATGTGACATATTATACACATCATAGTCAATGTTTAATATCATAAAATCATTCAATACATGATTAAAACCATAATAAAATGTTCCAAACAAAATATCAATACAATCACTATGAAAATTTAATATATAACCTAGGCTAAGAAGCATCTCATATAACATGCTTAATATTCTATAGAGGTGAACCAAAGTTAGCTTGACTATGTATGGGCTGTTTGAGTTGATTTTCACTTCTTGTTCCATCGTGAACTTAAATCTTGCACCTCATGCATTTTAACTTTTCTTTTTACCTGAAACTTTCGAAACTTTCACAACACCTAAGTATTGATAAGTAGATTCTCATATTATTTGTTTATAAATTTTTTCAATTTTAAATAATATTTTAAATTTAAGTGAGAAATAGGATAGAAAGAAAAAAGAACAAAAGAACAAAAATAAGAAAACTCATAAAATTAAGCAAAACAATGTCATTTTGACTAAATTTGTCTACGTTAGATCAACGGCTATGACATGTATGGTGGACGGCAATGATAGGATTCCCCATATTAATAATTTTAGGCAAGTTTTAGTTGAAAGGTTGAGACTACATTTTCACTTAAATGTTTGGGACTACATCAAATCAATTGAAATGTTTAAGATTTAATTGGAATTCGTACAATAAGTTTAGAATTAAAATTATAATTTTCCCTTTTTTAGCTTTTGGTTTATATTGAAGGTAGCCGGTTGCAAATATATTTTCAAGATCGCTACGATCTAGCTAATATCTAGGGAAATGTCGTTTCGATAGTTCTTTTCTTTGAATATGGGGACGAGAGGAATAGAAGGCTTTGACTCCTTTGTAGTCATGAGCTTTGGCTTATCAGAACTTCGTCTATACATTTTTTTGGTCAAATTCACTATGTAATGTGCACATTAAGAGTAATGTACTCTCATTTTGGGTTTAGGGCAATTCAATTTCATTAATTTCGTTATATATTCAACAATTTTTTCCAGAATGTTCAAAATTATAATTGAAATTCATGTTGTAGAGTTTTCCAAAGGTTTAAATGGTAGAATTACACACGCTAGAAATGAAATTAGCTTTGCTAATCTGTATACTTGGGATTTGTACTATTATTTGACGTACACAAGTAATAGAAGATTACATATAATATCTGGTGAAATTGGGACATGACTTTTCACAATTGAAAGTGAGAAAGAGGACTAACATGCATTATCCGAGAATAGAGTTTAAGTATGATGATTTATTACGTCATGATTGTCCTCGTGTCCGAAGCTTTGTGCGAACGAAAAATGCCTTCGGTGCTCTCCGATAGCCCATATTGGGAAGATGTTTCTAAACGATGAGTAGTTTAATGTGCAATTTCTCATAAATACTCCAGTGATTTTCTGTAGGCAACAAAAGTAAATTAAAATAATTAAATTAGGCACGTTGCATTAGAATGAAACGTTATAACTAGTAACGACTGTGGAAGGCACTGTTATAATTACTTGTTGAGGAAACTCACCATTATTCGTTTGTGAGTTGATTATTACTTTGACACCGCGATGTATAGGGTTGGATTTACCTTGCTGAATCTCATGAGGGCTCGCCTCGATGACTCTCACCAGCCACAATTTAAAAAAAAAACAACAATAAAGATAAAATTTAGAAAAATATATTAAAAATTTGTAAAATTTATTTACATCGACGTTATGCCACAAACGATGGCTAGTGTCACATCCCAACTCTCGGGCACGCACCCATCCCTTAACTTGGTCGATTTTAAAGTGTGATATCCCGAACTAAGTATCGCCGACGATTTTCAATTTTTTTCAATGCATGCGTAAACAGTTATAAATCTCTAGACAATAAAACAATGGAATAGAAAAGCATGCCATATTCTTTTCTTATTGAAATTCACAACCATACTTTTATTAACAGCACCACTCATAGTATATTTACAATACTATTCACAACATACTTATCTCACACCTATCTACACTAAAACAGGGTTTACAAAATGGATGGGATCTCAATCCACATCCGGCTTATACTCAAAATACCTTTATGGATCATCCTCTTCAAAAATCTTTCTCCCCTTCAGGTTTCTCCTCCTTAGCTTCTCCTCGGGATCCCGAAATGGTTATTCAATAACTAATGAGACCACGTCTCAACGAGTTCTACCTCCTAAGACTCGATTAGTAAACCAATACACTAGCACGAGTTAGAGGACTTACCTTGGCCTCGGATTCCATCTCGCATATTAGTACATTAAATAGGTACTCAAACAATCACATCACCGATCGAAGCATCGATCAAATCGACCTAGTCAATTTCATGTCGGTCGGACCATTTCTAGGTCATTCATCCCACACCAAGCAATTCCTTAGATTTAGTGGCTTTATGGTCCCACCTAATCCTTTCCGCATTGATGGCTTTACTTCCACCCGACCCTTTCCGGATCTAGTGGCTTTATGGTCCCACCCGACCCTTTCAAGATCTAGTGGTTTTACGGTCCCACCCGACCATTTCAAGATCTAGTAGCTTTACGGTCCCACCCGACTTCTTCAAGATCTAATTTAGGAATGAATCTTAAAATCACTCATAAATTACTTTAGCACCAAATAAAGCTCAAATAAATAAACGGACTGCACCACAACGATCAGCACGAAATTCCGGTCACCGCCATCCCAGTTGAATTTTTGGAAAAATAAATAATTAAATAAATAATTTCTAAAATTAAATAAATAATTATAAAAAAAAATCCAATTTAGGCCCGTAATGCCGAATGGATGCCGAGACGAGCCTAGAAAATTACCGAGACTCGTTCCATAAATAACATGGCATGCCTACTTGCTAATGTCTATTTCTAACCAACCTAACATGCATCATTAAGTCTCTAATTTAATTGATCTAAACTAATCTAACCACCTAATTGCATTCAATTAAATCTAACCAACCCCTAAGCATAATTAGCAAACTAAGAAAGCATCAGTGAGTAAAACTCACTTGGTAAAACCGAGAACCAAATCACCTCAACGGCGACCGAAATCGGGCTTTCAACAACACCGGTAGGCTTGGGCCGGGCCTTAAGCTTGGCCCAACAAATCTCAGCCCAACTGAGATTTATTCTTGCACTAGACTAGGCTTCACTTGACTGAACGAGCCTTGAATGGGCTGTCCTCGCGGGCTGAACTTGCTGAATTGGGCCCAATGGAATTAATGGAGAGATGGGTTGAGCTGGGCCGGCTTCTTGGGCTGACCTCAAGGAAGTTGGGCTAAAACTAAAATGCAGGAGCAGATGGGCTGAATACACGGCCCAAAGAAGCTGCTAGCCGTGGGCTGCTGGAATTGTTGAGCTGGACCAGAGACACGTGTGGACAGCTTTGTCCGAATTGCAGGAGCTGCTGTCTTTATTGCTTGGTGGCTTCGGCTTCACTGAAATTCACGGGCCAAGGTTGTTGGCTCGAGAATTTCAATCGGGGCAGCGTTGGCGAGATGAAGACAACGCTACTAAAGGACTTCTCTCGGTTGGGAAATTCGACCAAGATGGGGGCGTGCTGGCATGGACGATGGAGGGAAAAACAGCGTCGAAGAAGCTGTGCCGTTGATCTTCAAGCGTTGCTGGTCTTCAAGCTTCGCTGGCAGACATGTGGAGTGGAGCTAAGGGACGCACGGAGGAAAGCTGCAGCTGGGACACTTGACCAAATGGGAGCAACTCGGACGCGTGGGCGTGTGGCTACACGAAGGTGTGGCAAGTAGCTTCGATCAACAAACCGAAGCTTGTTGCTGGGGAATTGACTCGCAAAGGGAGAAGCTCGCCGCTAGAAGTATGCACGTGGGTGGACTAAAGCTGGCGTGCGGTCAACAAATGGCAAGAAGTAGCTTCGGTTGACCTGGACGCGTGGAGAGAAGAAGATGCAGGCACGGAGCTGCTTCGTTCGGCGTTGCTTGTTGTTCTCGCTTCCATTGGGTTCTCAGTAGCTACGAGCGTGCAAATTGGAGCAAGATGAGAAGTCTTGGACGGCAGCAAGAAAGAGGGGATAAGAGAGAGATGAGTGAGGGCCCTTTGGCTTGATATTTTGTAAAATATCTTTCAAGAACCACTCTTAGCAGATTAATTAATCCTTGGCTCACATTGGCCACACTAACATCCCCAATGACTTTTCAATTGGTCCAATCTTGCTTGAGCATGGGGGTTACGAATTTGTAAGCCATCTCCTCCAATAGGACAATCACATTCACTTGATTTAGTCACAAATGGCCTCAATAATTTCAATTGGTCATCTATAGACCATCTCAGTATTTGTCCTCATCTCTAAATCCACTTTCCATCTCAATTTTGTAACCAAAATTAAATCCCCGACTTCAATTGCACAAAAACGGTTCGGCGATGACTTTTTCCCAAAAAGTGTCGGATATCAGAAAAATCTTCTGAAATTGAGTTGATACTCCTAGAATTTATTGTGACATGACAGAAATTTCAATTTTTGAAATCGGACTCAAATTGGCGGTTAATTTCTATTCAACGCGTTTTTAGCGTGACCTAAGTTACCAGGTAACTTTCAGATATTTTAAGTGCAAATAACCCATGGTCGATTTTCTTCGAGCCACTATGAATCCACTTGACTCATTGGCGACTCTCGATTGTCGTGAAAATCTCGATGATTCAATTACGGACATAGGGTACCAAAACAATAAGAAAATCAGTCTAGTGTCGGTCAACGAGAATTTTCTAATTTAGTGGGGTCACCTACAATTAACCACACATCTCTGTCGACTCAATCTATCTCTGATTTCAAATCAATTTTTAACTGTGACGTAATGGCCTCTAAAGATGAACACGGTCGAGAAGCCGATTCCTGATTAAGTTCTCAAGTCTATCGCCTTAAAATTCCTTAATAATTCCCCAAATAATCTAATTATCTCGAGAGTGATCGGCTCCGAGAATAACCCTATAGGCGCGTCAATGAAATGCTCGATTTATTCGATGGAAGACGGGGTTGAAAAATCTGGATGTCACAACCCTTGTAGATTAACTTAGTCGAAATGTCGTTTCTTGATCAAATTCTTAAGTCCGATGCATTAAAATTTCTTAACAGCTTCATCTGATAGACTAGTTATCCTATGAGTGATCAGTTTAGGGAAAAAAAACTATATGCGTGCCAACGAAATGCCCGTCTCAATTTATTGAAAATAAAATTGGAAAATCGAGATGTCATAGCTAGCGTCTATGTCAATAATTTCTGGTCAAAATAGTTAGATAGACTACATTGACAAACTGGGTTTATGACTCAATAGGTACAATAAAAAATTTAGTACTGAAATGTTACAAGTGTAATAAGTTTCAGACTTCTTGTACTTTTCCCCGTGAAATTTTATATAGTTCTTCTGACCAGTTTTCATTGAAACTTGCGGACCTGGCAATCCAGACATCGTCGGTTGTCTTATGAGACACAGCATTGCATTGGTAATTTTCAGCAAGAATTGGCATTTTTACAAATGTTTAGGACCAAGTGGCAAATTTAGAACTGAATTGGTATCCATACAATATATTTATGACCAATTGAACAATTTCCCCACATAAAAACACTGAGATTCATGTTGTAGTGTGGTCCAAAGGTTTAGATGGTAGAATTACACACTAGAAATGAATTTAGCTTCGCTAAGCAGTACTCTTGATATTTGTACAGTTACTTGACGTACGCAAGTAATACAAGATTACATATATTTTCTGGGGAAATTGGGAAATGACTTTCACAAGTGAAAGTGAGAAAGAGACTCGACAAGGCACATTACATTCTTGGAGCATGTATTATTTAAATTATCAAACTTGTAGCTTCCAAATGATGATTTATTACTGTCGTCATGTCCAAAGTTTATGCGAACAGAACCCGCCTTCAGTATTCTCCAAGAGCCCATATTGGGAAGATGTTTCTAAACGATGAGTAGTTCAATGTGCAATTTCTCATAAATACTCCAGTGATTTCCTGTAAGCAATAAAAGTAAATAATGATGATGATGATGATGATGATGATGATGATGATGATGATGATAGATTAAGCAATTGCATTATAATGAAACTTATAACAAGTAACGATGGTGGAAAGCACTATTGTAATTACCTGTTGAGGAAAATCACCATCATCTATCTGTGAATTGATTAGCACTTTGACACCACGATGTATAGGGGTTGGATCTATCTCGGCCTAGAATAAGAATGAATAAATAAGTAAATGATCATAAGCATGATTGGGTCGATAGAAAGTACGAGCTTATCTCATAATTATCAAAATGGAATCCATTGCTGTTTTTATGCAACATTTTCTTTGCTAATCTTTGTCAAGTGTGCCGGTTAGCTTAAAGTGTCAATAATTCATTGTAACTTATCACTTATCAAGCATTGCTTGCGTGCATACTTGCATGTCGTTCGGGCAGGCAGCCCACACAAATCCGGTGCACTCCAATAATTGTTCAACGAATTGGATTCATAGCCGGTGTATCATGTCATATATCTGCTAAACCCTAACCTGTCCTGCATCAATGAGGGACAACAAAGCCCATGCTGTCTGAACCAAGTTTGGTCGGTTTCCTTCCAAATTTGTGTAAACCTACATCAACATCGTTATATAAAATTAATTATCGACAATCAGAACAAAGGGATTATATATATTTTTTTTTGATGACCAAGGGACCACCAGATCATCTTTCGGGGATCACACGACCCTTCAATGCTCGGTAGCACCAGTGGGGCCTCTCTACAAGCCGCTATTTACACATAAACCCGGTGCTCGGTAGCACCAGTGAGGCTTCGCTGTAAGCCGCTATTTAAACATAAACCCTCGGGGACTGGTCCAGTAAACCACCCCTGAGACCCCCACTTAAGTCGCAAACATCCGGAGATTCGAACTTGTTCCCTCGATGATGAAGTAGTAAAACCTAACCATCACGGCTACCTACGGGCCGGTGGGATTATAGTTTTTTAATCTCCATAGTGTGCAAAAAATATATAATGACTTGCGCACCTTATTTTGGCTAGACAAATAGCTCTCCCCCATCCGCCACAAGGTAATTGTTTTGACAGCAAGAATTCACAAGCTTTTCTCACGGTTGGACAGTTGCGGTAGCTCTTCCCACAAGCCGCAAGCCCTTCTACTGCAAACCATGTTCCATAGGTGTAGCAAATTCCCCAGCATCCGTACCTAGATTGACAGCACAATCTCACATTAAGTCAATATTACATTATGTTCAACCGAAAGAAGGTAACATGTCCAGGTTTCTCATTCAGTATCTCACCATGAACCATCCGGCAACTGAGTGTCTTCGATGTAGTCTATCGCTCTTGCAATGCAACTGTCAATTTCCTTTCGACGATGATTGGGGTGCAGTTTCTTGAAGAGCGCAAGGCCTTGCATTGCTGACGAAGTGCACTCCACGTATCTATGTTAGCAACTGAGTTAGTGTTGTACTCATAACTGACATGTTTGGATTTTAAGTGTTGATGGTTGTTAGGGCTTACTCTCTTTCAATAAGGGTGTCCTCGAAGAATTCTGTAGGATTGAATTTCTGGAAATGAGATAAGAAGGGTTTTAAGAGTTGCGAGATATATTTTTGCATTCGCTAAAGCTAAAGAACATTAAAAAGTAAACTTGGTGAGTGCATAGTGCTCAAAGTTACCTCCAACCATGCATATGCTCTTTGTGGCTCCCAAGCAGGAAAACCGCCATTGCTACTCTGCAATAGTTTTTATAATGTATTACAGAAATTGGGTAGCATAATTCTAAAGTTATCTTATCGATTATCAAAGGAATAAAGAAATCAAAATAGTTCTTGATTACTTGTAGGGAAAGAATAACATTCACAGCATCGTAGAATCGCTCTGTTTCCATCTTCTCACCCACCAGGTCTGGAGACATTTGCGAAAACAGAAGTGCTGTCTGTAAAAGACAGAATATTATTGTGTGTTACAGATGTAATTACCCTTCAAAAAGAGGCTCCCAAGACCCCATCAAATGAATACGACCGATTTAATTACCTTTAGTCCTTCTGCTGTACAATCAGAAACTTGCCAACCATGGTCTTGCATAGCAAATGTCCATGCTCCTTTAGATATGTGTCTATACATTGCTTTGAAGTCATCGGATGGGTTATCTTGGACCTTCAAAAGAACATGTTTTGGTCAGATGTGTGAACTACAATTAGTGACCAACTTCGTTTGATCGTTCAAAGTAGACATTACCTGTGAAGCTTTCACGAAATCATGTCCTTTCCTTAGTGTAGTTGCATACTCTTCTGTTAGGTTACTTGACATGATTGCTTGGATGGCAAAAGCCGCATCCCACATCTGACAACCGAAGGTCTGTGCAAACAGAAATTAACATTTTTTTTAGAGAATTTCTAAAAACAAATGCTAATTTTGGTTAAAATGCTTGCCACCGTATGCCAAATGGGATTACAAAGTAATAATTCTCTTTGATGCTTCAGCCATTGAGAGCTGCACCATTTCAAAGAGACACCCGGACCCCTGGAGTGAAAAATGTTGGTATAAAGAGACACTTAAGTGCTAAAAGTTACGCAAGTGACACTTAACTTTTAGCACTTAAGTGTCAAAATCGGAGCAAAATGGATCACTTAAGTGCCATCGGTGAGAAAATCTGACCAAAACATTAATGTGGTAATTTTCTGCGAAACGTGTGCAAAATAACGTCGTTTAGATATAATTTGAATTTTAATATAATAATTAATTAAATTAAAGTTTAAAAAATTATTTAATTATTTAATTAACTAATTTTATTTTTGAAAAAAAAGGGGAAGGAGGAGGAGGGAGGCAGCCGGCGGCTAAGGGCTCGCCCTCGCCGTTGCCTCCCCTCGTCGGGGCTGGGGGTGGGGGAGGGTCGGCCTCCTCCTCCTCGTCCTCCGTTTTTTTAAATATATTATTATTATTATTATTATTATTATTATTATTATTATTATTATTATTTTAATTAACTTTTATATTATATTTAAATTCAAATTATGCCGTCGTTTTTGTGTATGTTTTGCTTATTTGGCATTCTGTCGAACCATGTAAGCGAGAAAATTAATAAAAAAATGTCACCTAGAATTTCCGATAAGGCTTGCCGAATGTGACACTTAAGTATCCCCTTTTTCATAAAAATTGGCACTTCGTTAGTTTTGGCACTTAAATGTCACTTTCGTAAGTTTTGGCACTTAAGTATCCATCTGTGCCAACTTTTAGTACTTAAAGCGTTCTTTTGCAATTTCAAAGATATATGGGTAAAGATATGAAGTCGTTACCTGCATTTTAAGTCCATCTTCAGCTATCCAATAGTAGTCTGGAATTCTAGCAAGATGACGCTTGTAGGCTTCTGAATTCGGGTCTTCCACCCAAGAAGCAATCATACATAAAACCTACAAATATTACACATTCACACGTTAAGATTGTCCGGTTTTTGACACATTTTGTTAGCATCTGAATGAGAGCTACTTGTCATGTTCTTTTTCGAACCTTTTCCACACATCCAATGGTCAAATATCTGCTGTTCTCGTCCTCATAATGTACATGCTTCATCGCCACTTTCAGAGCCTTCTCTCTTATCATGGAAAATGGCCAGCGCCTCAAAACTGGCTCCGTGACGTGGTGAAGGAATCCCCATAGCATATCTTGTACTAGAGGATGAGGGTAGTATAAATCCTCCTGAAGATCAGTACATTGGTTAAGCTTCATATATTCATTAACTTAACTAGAGCATTTCATGTCATTTTCATACATATCAGGAAGGATTCCCTAGTTCACCAAACATATTTCAATTTTATATTATACTTTGAACATTAGAAGAGTTGTTGCATTTTGGAGAGAAGTCACTTCTGTATGGCTTCAAAATGTCCATGGCTTTTTCCAGTACTAGGGTTGGTTTTAAGTTATTCACTAATTGAGACAGTTTCTGAGTTTAAATTTTAGATTTATCACATTAACAAAGATCATAATTAGATCATTCAGCAACATAGAACTAGTCAGTCAAGATTTTAAATAAAATAAATAAATAAATAGGATACACAAGCCACACCTTTGCGACAGTATTCCTTGCTTTGTTCCAATTAATTTCATTATAGGGCTCAGTGTAGAGCTCTCGTCTCAGCGATAAAGTTAGTCCAGTGACCGGACCGACGAACCTCCTCCCGTACAAGTATGACATGGGCATGTAAACCAGACGACAATAGCAGAGCATGTTACCTAAAATGGATCGTTTGTTAACATGTCGATTCACTAAAATCATATCAAACCTTTGATCAAAACTATGGAAAAGTAATCTCCTTTCGATAAAAGGATATCAACTCAAGCATACCAGGATGGATGGGAAATTTTCTTGGAAGAAGCCAGAATTCTGGTGGCAGTGGATTGCATCCTGCCCATTCATAAACACCTAGTACCTGCAAAATTTTTGTAAGTTTTAGCATCTTAACATAATTCTCGAGCTAAGCATGAAACTTGCATAATGCAATGTTGTTTAACTAGAACAATATTTTTCCCATTTCCTTTTTCTTTTTCTTTTTTTTTTTCGGTTCAGTAGTGTCGATAGAACATGTCAGTTTCCCTACTTAATCATGATGTCTTAGCAAGACTTCTTTATAGGAACTTTTTCCTTTCTCTAACAGTGGCGTGTTCGGATCTCTTAAAATGTTAGATTAATGATTTGAACTTAGTTTTGTGCAAATAAGAAATTAACTGACATATATTAGTATACCGTGAGCCAGAATTTTCCCCATGATGGAGTCCCCACTAGACCACCATGATCCAGAATCCATTTCCTTCCTCTAGCCATGGCTCCATCCTCGCCATCATCAGGCCCTTCTCCAAGCAATCTCAGTGCAATGTAGCTCAGTGCAGAGCCAAACATGGTGCTATGCCCTTCTATATGAAATCCCCAACCTCCATCTTCGTTCTTTTGATTTGTCGGCAAACAAATATTGATACATCGTCATCATCATTTGGAAAGTATTTGCATCAAATTAAAAATGTAGTCTTGCATGAATGAGTAAAGCACACCTGGTGGTTGTATAGGTAACGCTTGATTTCCTTCTGGTGCTCCGGAGAAAATATTGCATTCATCACTCCCGTAATGTGCAGTGCAAAGACCTACAACGCATGTTTTCAATATATATTTCATATTATCAACTAGAATAATGCAAGAAATAATGAGACTATCTTAATGAAATTGTGAGAATCCGGAAGGGTAATCTTAATTATCCATAATGCGACTTGTTGGTTTTGAATCCAATTTTAGGATCTCAAGTGCAAACAATCCTGTAATTCGACGTTTCGATTGGGTTTCGACTCATGCTGTCTTTAGGACTACGAGATTACGAGGGAATTTGATACGTTTGAGGTTTATCTAACGGCGCTTCCCCATCGTACAAAGATTTTTAGATGGTTGTTGGACCTAAAGAAGCGGAGGCTTACCATGGGAGGAAAGAAGAACAAGGGCCCCGCATTCTCTGCAGGCCAATGGCCATCATGGGCCTGGATGGATGAATAGAAGCTGATGGCCCTCCGCAGCGTGGTGGTCACCGCTTCCTCCGTCACATCTTCGCCCTCCTCCACCTTCACCGGCGGTGCAATCGGCCCGCTTGGGTTCTCCTTTGTGAGCTGCAGATTCAAGCGTCGAGAGTTTCTTCATCAAAGTTCATGCATTTGTAGGTCGGGGGAGTGGCAAATTTGTCATAGCATATGGATGTCTGAAACTCTAGACCATGTTAAATAACGCGGGATATAAATTGTTGTCAAGTACCCAAAACTCAACATGCAAGCTAGTGATTATAGATGTAAAGAACGGGACTAAAATTGAGGTGAAAAGCGAGGTGGATTTCTTTTAATTTCTCCTAAGTAAAAAGTTCATGCATCTATCGGATCACTATAGGATGTCATTATCAAATGGTTTAATTAATGCTTAATATATATATATATATATATATATATATATATATATATATATATATATATATTGCCAATACAGGCAACATGCCTTATGTGAAAAGGCCAAAGTGGAAGCTATGTCAGCGTCACATATTAATGGTAGCAAAAATCGGGTACTGTAACGTCAAAATCGAATTGAAACTCACGATCAACCATTTAAGTTTGCAAAACCATAAACTCAAAGGAAGGAGTGGAAAAATTGTTCAGCTTAAAAAGGATTAAATAATTAGATGTAAATCGCTCGCTTCCTACCTTCTGGTTTTACTACAAAAAAATGGGTCCATCTACAAGGCCATTTACGACCCGTGAAACATCTTTTATTTTTTTCTTTATCTTTTCTTGGACATTTCGTATTATAAATTCGAGGAATATCTTGTTGACCTCTTTCAATTTTAATTTGTTGTGGCGTGAAAAGAAAGTGATGAGAATTTTTTTCATGCACGTTAGTCAACGGATCTTGTTTTTTCTTTTCTTTTTAACATTTGTTTCACGCATGTAAGGATTTTTTTTTTTTAACGTTCTTCTTAAGAAATTTTCATTCATAAAATTTGAAGGAGAAAAATGAGTAAATCATTGTAAACTGTATAAGTGTTATGAAAATAGAAGGTTAAATATCAAACTGAATTATTAGGTTTTCAAGAACAATAAATAAGGATTCTTTAGATTTCAGTGGCACATATTTAAAATGAACTCACTACAGATTTCTTTTTAAATATAATTAAGTCCAAAGAATTTAATCAAATGAGCAAGGAAGAGCAAATGGGTTGTTGGGAGCAATCCTTTCCTAGTATTCTTCTGTGTCATCATGGCAAACCACAGCTTTTATGGATGATGCAAGAAGTGAAAATTTCAATGGGAAAGCTTTCATTAATGTATCGTCAAACCAACAGTTTTTCGATTATTTTTTCAGGCTCGATTTGTCTTCTCTTGAGTAAAAGTAAGGAAAAGTGTTAAAATATATAAATAGTAAATCATGCTCAGATCAAACAGTTTAAAATTCTAGAATAATTTATTTGCAAGAAGTTTATTAGAGAGATAGAGAGAGTATGCAAGCCTGCATCCTCATCAAGAGATCAGCGCTCTGCTTGATTCGGAACCGGTTCCTCGTGAACTCATCTCGGACCCTCTCCACCTCCATCCTCTCCTCCGGTGTCCCGGCATCGGGGTCAAACTCCCAATGCTGCCGCCCGACGTGGTTGTTCACGCTGGTCAGCCACGGCCCGCCCTCCGCTATCTTCAGCTTCCACATTCTCTACTTTCTCTCTCTCGTATATTTATCTGCCAAACAAACGCCCACACAAAGCTCGCACATAAAGAGTACACAATTCAATTACAACGTCCGAGGCAAACAGAAACGGCCCATCTTTTACTTTTCTTTGTTTTCTTTCGATCTAGTGATTGGTAAATCACTGAAGGAGCATGAAATTGTCTATGCAAATTAGCCGTGATTAACCAGCTATGGAATATCAGAAAGAGAGAGATTATGGGGCTTATAACAGAAGGGAACAGGAGAGATTATGGAGCTTATAATAGAAAGGAACAGGATTTCTATGTCTCAGTTGTTGTGTACCTTGAAAGTGCCAAGGACTGCAGAGTTGGGAGTGCGTGCTTTTGTGAGCTCCCAAGAGGAGGAACTTAAATGAGGGAAGGGGTGGGTGGTGTAGGGAGGAAAGTGATGAGTTAGTGCACAAGCATGGGGGTTTTTATAGGGGTTGGAATGAGAGCGTACTCCATTATTCTATCTGGCTTTTCTTTTCCTTTTCATTTTCGGGTCTAAATTCTATTTTGGTTGGGGAGGGCCGAACTCAATTACTGCTTTGGAAACTTTCAAGTTGGGGAAAATCCCATTTATACATTATTCTGTTAGGGCGCAGACCGCGTGTGCTGACCTTGAAAATCTTTTACCCTCTTGTTTGGCTAACTCTCTTTGATAGGGTCTTGCCTCTTTGCCCTACCTACCTTCATGTTGCCCCACCGCCCCACCAGAAATTCTGTTTCCACGTTTTGAGTCACCCGAGCCACTTGTGGAAGTTAAGGGCACACATAATAAAATTTCTACTTCTCTACTCCTCTATTTCTAGTTCCAGGAACATGTTTGAAACAGAAATCCGTTTAGTAATGCAATTTGATTTTTCTATTTCTAGAACAGATTCTGTTCAGAAATAGATTTGAAGAAAAAAATTAGAAGTTAAAACTTTTAACTTATCAATTTCTAAAATAAAAATTGAGAAATCAATTTCTGGTCAGAAATCAATTTTATGTTCCAGAAATTTTGTCATGCGCATCCTAAATCGGAAAAAAATGACCCACCCGCTTGTGTAATCCATGCTGTAAATGTAGAGCATTTCCCAGTTGCTGAATAGCCCCAATCCTTCCTTAAGCGTTAGTCTATTTGTTTTTCTTTTTGCGGGTATAGCCAAGAAGAGAAACAACCTTGTGCTAAAAGCAAAGGGAAACAAGGAGCTCCAACAGCTCCAAGAAACAGCAGTTCCTTCGATCAAGGCACAAGGACAATGCGTCCAGCACTGCAATCAGTATGTGATCGAAACATGCAGACGTTGTTGCTGTCTTCTCCCTCTCTTTGCAAAATATCCGCGCACCGGTTAGCTTCTCTACGGATGTGCTCCATCATCTTACGGGTAAAGCTCCGAAAGAGTCTTACACTCCAAAAACAGACCAGCAAGTCCAAGTCCTTCATGAAGTGCTCAAAATTCCACCGACAATCCGGAAGGATACAGCAACTGAGCTCAGCTATCTCTACAACCCTTTACTTCAAACACGTTTCTGTACCAAGATATCTCATCCTCGTAGCATGGTGACACGATAACGATCGTGAGACTACCTGTCGGTAGAAGAAAAAACGGTAGTCTGAATGTGGATCCTGACAAGATATCAGAGTAGGACCTCACTTCCGAGTCATTAATTCATACAGTTACCCTCAGCTTTCATTAAAATTTAACCTAGTGAGCATTGAACTAACTAGCTAAATATCGTTGGACAGACCCCTTTCTTTCTTTTGACATTAGCTGCTGCACACCTTCTCAGTTCTCATGCGTTGAACACTTTGGCCCAACGTCGTCATCAAAACGGGCATCATCAGCACCTACACGAGCCTCCACCCCATTGGATAACTCTTCCTATCACCCACTTCGTTAACTACAGAGCCGCCGTCGTCATCATCACCACTTCGACTCTTTATGTTCCACAAACCGCCCGCCAAGATCACCATTCACAGGAGCATGGAAATTAGCATATGGAAACTGCGATTTGAGGCGTACTCTCCACGAAAAAGACTTGATAAATGCTTTTCACACGAAAATCGTTCACCAGAAAGAGATTCAATGATGAATTCTTGGGCCTCCATGAACCAGCGTTCATTAATGTTCAATAATAGGTGCAAATCCTTGGTAGCAAAGCACCTTGGACCACGCTAGCTTTTCCCTTCATTATTTGACCTTCAATTCTTTATCCATTCAGCGTATGGGACAAAAACCAAGTTTGATAAATTGGTACTAAATGGAAAAATTGCTCCGACCATGTCAACGTAAACGTTTGACCAAAAGTCGAAATGGACGTCTTGTGCTTCTTTTTTTTTTTTGGGCAAAAATGTTTAGGGTTCTCCAAAAAATTCGGGTGAATGAATATATATGATTAAGGTTTTTTTGGAGAGTGCCCTTGAGATACTTATTAAGCAATAACTTATCAAGAATGATTCCATTTTCAAGTGACCAATTATGAGCAAAACGAAGGCAAAACGAAGGCAAATAGTATCTTAAAAACTGTAAAAAAATTTAATTGATTTCTTAATGAGTGTCTAAGGATACTCGATAACAAAATCCATGTTATTATTGGAGTTGCATATCTCCGGAGTCAGTTATAGTGATAGTCAAACACTTGAGAGAGAGAGAGAGAGAGAGAGAGAGAGAGAGAGAGAGAGAGAGATTCCAATACATCATGTTTTTCTTGGCCATCTTTGATGAAGCCCATTCCCAAGACATCAAATTTTTCTAGGCCATCTTTGATGAGACACTAAGTCTTCTACCATCTTAGTGAAATTTCTAATGAACATTAAATGTGACATTATGAATTTTCGAACCCGTCTCGATTGTATGAAATGGGCATTTCATCGACGCACCTATGGTCCTTTTCTC
The DNA here is from genome assembly GCA_014182585.1 of Eucalyptus coolabah. NCBI lineage: Eukaryota > Viridiplantae > Streptophyta > Magnoliopsida > Myrtales > Myrtaceae > Eucalyptus > Eucalyptus coolabah. The sequence continues at coordinate 9,797,245 of CM024620.1, read as the reverse complement.
GGAGCTAATCACTCACGAGTTAACTGATCTATCATGTGAAGCTGTTAAGGGATATAAACGCAGCAGACTTGAGAATTTGATTAGAAATCGACTGCTCGACCGTGATAATCGGCAAGGGTCAATACGTCACCATTATAATCAATTAGTGATTGGATATAGGTTGATTCGACGGAATCACGTAATTAGATTGTGGGTGATTCCACCTGATTGCAAAATTCGCATCGAACGGCACTAATCCGATTTTTTGTCGATTCTATACTCAGTATCCGTAATTGAAACCTTGAGATTTTTACGACAACCGAGAGTCGCCGATAAGTTGAAGATACACAAACGTGGATCGAAATCGACCATGGGTCAAACTTGATAAAATCCTTAAAAACTACCCGGTAGGTTGGGTCGTGTTAAAATCGCGTCCGGTCGATTTTAACCATGAAATTGAAATCGGTTTTGGGAATTGAATATTTGAGCGTGTCATGATTTATTTTTAGAATCTTGTCTCATCTTTTGGGAAAATTCCGTCGAGCCTGGAATTTTGGTGGAAAAATCGAATTTGGCAAATTTAAATCAAAGAAATTTGGAGGGGCACCTTCAATTGGCTAGCAAATCTTTAATATATGACTAGTAGTAGCCAACTCTTTCAAAACAGAAGTTGCTAGTATGAAAAATCATGGGTTTACAGACTCCATTTTCTTTTTATAGACAATCAAGTTTCGGGTTGGGTCGCATATCCAACTGATTCATTTAATCCCATGGTCTCGCCTAAATCGGCGCTCAAAGAGAGCATGCCATTCTCAAGTACCAACACTATGTCCCCCATTCTTGAATATCCAAAATCCCTTTCATCAACTTTGATATGCTTGATGATTAAAGCCCTCTAATCCAATGTTGCCATAGTATCTACTTAAATAAATCGATGTTGTAATTCAATTTATATTACATAGAGCACATATTATAATACAACAAGAACTCCTTGTCATGAGTTTGTTTATAACTTGGACAATAAGCTCATTATAGATTAAACGTCCTATGATAATTTTGACAATATTCACTTCAATAAAGGTTTGTCACCTTTACACCTCAGTGTGACTATACATCGTTTTATTATAGATTAAAAGTCCTTTGATAATTTCGACAATATTCACTTCAATAAAGGTTTGTCACCTTTACACTTAAGTGTGACTATACATCGGCTTGATTTTTGCGTGAACTGCATGATATAGCTGAATCTGTTTGCTTATTAGTGAGACTACAAGGCCAATTTGATCAAGACATTCCTTTGATTAGATGACCTCATGAGCGAGTTTGTGGACCACACATGAATGGACTATTTTTGGCTAAAAAAAAATCATGAAGATGAGATATTACCAATCAATGATGGTGGCCAATTGAGTCACGTCACTACAAAGGAGAAAATGGCCTTGTTAATTAAAACAACATTGAACTTGTTTCGGCAACGTTATTGAATTTTCAAGCAAAAGATAATGCATGCTTAGAAAAGTAGATGGTGAATCATTTAAAACATAAGTGAAAATAGGAATGCTGCACTCAATGGGCATTGTGAGTTGCTTTCGGTTATGAATTAGACGCTCGTACATTGTGGGCGACGGAGAAAGTCCCGTTTTTGCAGCTGTATCTTGGTTACTACACTTTCCCTCGAGGGATGGACTAAGATTCTATGCAGATGGTGTTCCATTGACAAAACGGAAAAATCACAAGGATGAGATATTACCAGTTAACGATGGTGACCAATTGCGTCATGTCACAAACACAGGAGAAAATGGCCTTGTCAATTAATAACGATGTTGAACTTGTTTCAGCAACGGTAATGAATTCTCAAGCAAAAGATCATGCATGCTTAGAAAATTGGATGGTGAATCATTTAATTCATAAGCGAAAATAGGAATGCGGCACCCAATGGGCATTGTCGGTTGCTTTTGGTTATTTAAGATAACCAAAAATTAGACTAGTTTCTTTCGCTAGCACATTCAAGTAGCTGACTTTCCCGTGTATCATGGTTATTGCACTTTACCTTGAAGCCTGGACTAAGATTTGATGCAAATGGTGTTCCATTGGCAACGAAAAATTCATTAGGATGAGATATTACCGGTTCACAATGGCGGCCAATCAAATCACATCACTACACAGGAGAAAACGACCTTGTTAATTAACAATGACATTGAACTTGTTTCGGTAAAGTTATTGAATTTTCAAGCAAAAGATCATGCAGACTTAGAAAATTAGATGGTGAATCATTTAAGACATAAGCGAAAAAAAAAGGAATAAGTCACCCAACGGGCGTTGTGGGTTGCTTTCGATTATATTTAAGACAACCGAAAATTAGACTAGTTTCTTTCGCCCATCCCTGCCTAAGCCAATCGTTCCTGGGGGTGCTTGGGGGCGGGCGGGCGACGGAGAAAGTCCCTTTTGCAGCTGTGTTTTGGTTACTGCACCTTCCCTCGAGGCATGGACTAAGATCTGATGCAGATGGTGTTCCATTGGCAAACTTCAATGAAGCTAGCTCTCACCAATCTTCGAATTTAGCTCTCCAGTGATTTCTTGTGCCAATCCATTCGGAAGATTTTGAGTGAAATTGAGTCGAACTAGATGGGTCAATGAGTTTAGAACGAGATGGGTCAATGAGTTTAGACGCGAGGTAATAGAACTTTTCCTGTGGTTCTCGTTAGTATCCTGATAAGTCGAGCCTATTTTAGACACAAGAAAAAGAACATAATTTGTCTCCATCACCTTCTCCAGTATTTAATTCTGTAGCCACCGTGTCTTAATTAATGCTATGCGAGACTTATTTACTAACACAACAACGGGCGTTGTGGGTTGCTTTATGTCATAAGCGAAAAAAGGAATAAGTCACCCAATGGGCGTTGTGGGTTGCTTTCTCTCATAAGCGAAAAAAAGAATAAGTCACCCAACGGGCGTTGTGGGTTGCTTTCGATTATGTTTAAGACAACCGAAAATTAGCCAATCGTTCCTGGGGGTGCTTTGGGGGACGGGCGGGCGACGGAGAAAGTCCCGTTTGCAGCTGTGTTTTGGTTTACTGCACCTTCCCCCGAGGCATGGACTAAGATCTGATGCATCAGATGGTATTCCATTGGCAAACTCCAATGAAGCCAGCTCTCCAGTGATTTCTTTTGCCAATCCATTCGGAAGATTTTGAGTGATACTAAGTCGAACTAGATGGGTCAATGACTTTAGATGTGAGGTAATAGAACTTTTGCTGTGGTTCGCGATAGTATCCTGATAAATCAAGTCTATTTTAAACACAAGAAAAAGAACATAATTTATCTCCATCACCTTGTCCAGTATTTAATTCTTTAGCCACCGTGTCTTAATTAATGCTATGTGAGACTTATTTACTATCACAACAACTTAAGTTTGGGTAATGTGGGATTAGATACATGTCTGATGCCCAACATTCCAGAGATGATTTTGATAGTGAAAAATCCTATCAAGACCCTCACAAACACAATCTGTATCCACATGGCATTAAAGCACGTTGTGCTAATTTAAGATTACACGAGACTTATCTACCCAATGCAATAACCTACACCTAGACGGTGTGGGATCAGAGGCGTATCCTGTGCCCACCTCATCAATGCAATAACCTACACCTGGATGGTGTGGGATCAAAGGCTTATCATGTGCCCACCTCATCAATGACACATTTTTATTTAGTTACGCCTCAACTACTTGATGGTCCTATTAACATGTAACTCTAATTAAGGTTATGAAGGCAAAAATTTTCATCAAGCTACCCAAATAAAATAAAAAATAGTACTTTTTCATTGAGCTCGAATGAATGGAAGAGAGAGATAAATAAACCAGGTTGAGATCTTGAATTGAAAATCGGCGCCCATTGTCACAACTTAACTCCCATGTATTTTTGCTCCACACGCAACTTTTAATTTGACTCATCAAAATAATGGAATTAGGAAGGAAAAAAAATGCGATTCATCGTGAGTTGCATTATGGCACACGTCAATGTGTCCTTTCCAACATCTTAATCTGCTAATAAATATCTGTTTAATTGGGATCCTTAGTCACCACATGCAAAGACAGTGACAACTCTATTGACGGGTCCAAATAATTAGTCCCTAACATTTGGCGATCGAACCCATTCAATCCTTGATTTTCCTGGATGATCGGTGACGACGATATTAGGTATAAGTTAGGTGTAGAAAGTGAGAAGAAAGATCCAAATTGTTATTATTTCTTCTTTGACTTCTTGTGAAAATAATTCAATTCCTAGTTCCAAATCCGCGTACTACTCTCATGTGTTTACTGGAAAATTCTTGAGCGTTGTTCATGTGTGGTCAGTGAAACTCTATCGTGCACAATTGCTAGTCGTTAATGAAGTAATTTTTGTTAAATTCCCAATCATATAATTATTGAAAGATTCAAATCAACGTCCAGTAATTTCGTTGCACAAATCTCGCGTGCGCATAATAAAAAAAATAATGAGATCTGATCGTAACCCTCATCATGCAACAAGGTAGCAGACAAAAACAAAAATTTTCGTCATCCGAACCTCTAAAAAAAAATCCGAACTTTCACTATTTTTCTTTGACTTAATGTGGAAATAATCCTTCTTTTTTTTTTTCACGAGTTCTTGGGAAAATAATTAAGCGGGTAGTATCCGTATCCGCAAACAGTCCGGCATGGAATAATCGCCACTCTAACGTACAACCGCTCCTCCTCAATAAAATTTTGTCAATCGGTCAATTATTAATATATTAGTAAAGTCACATCCACAACTAATAATGTTCGTGCACGAATTTCACACGCATATAGTAATGAAAATTAGATTTTATGGAATTTTTTTGTTGTAAAATACAGGGTGGCCGGGGCAGACAAAAGATTTCATACCCAGAATCATAAAAGATTTTAGTTAATATTAGTATTCCAAGAATTATTTTGTATTTTCTAGTACTTGTTGTTCAATATTTTAGTGGTTCCGCGGTTTGTTCTTTTGTGGAAAATGAAGTGCTCGCCACCTTGATGCCTGCGAAACCCACGTTTGGAAGTCAGGGTGGGAACTTTTTCGCTTGTTCTCATTGCAATTTATTAATACTATAGTACAATGCCATGGTTGTCAAATTGATTTGGTGCCCTTTTTCGACGGTCCTTAGCTGTGCCCTTTTTCGACGGTCCTTTGTTCCCTGATGAATTCGTTAGGGTTTGAATGGAAAACAATGCAATCGAGATTCCCATCCAACTCTCTCTCTCTCTCTCTCTCTCTCTCTCTCTCTCTCTCTCCATGCTTATTGCAAGAAGGTGAGCTGGAGGTGATGTTGAAGTCGTCCTGATTGATCACCAAACCTTTTCGTTGCCCAAGTGACTACGTATGTAATCTTCTATGCTATGACTATATGCTTCCATGAAGAATCTCCTGATAGGAGTCTAAAGATCACTCACATCAAACCCTGAAGACAAAAAAGATCAAAGAAGAGAAAACTAATTTCGGTTCTTTGAATGAAGAACGCGGTCGTGGGAATTTGAGATTGAGAGGGGTGGGAAGAATGATGAGCTATCGGAGATCGTCATGTTTTACAGTTTAAGATGGCATGACCTTGGATATCGGATTCGGAAATGTCGTACACGAGAACTAATTCAACCTCGACTTATGTATGTATTACCATGCCATTCTTGATAAATGAAAGAATTCAGAATTACTAGAATGCCGTTTGGTTTTTTCATTTATGTTTGTTTTTGTTATAAATGGTAAAATCATTTAACTTGTTTTTAGTTTATTTAAACGTTTCATTATTAGAAGTAATATTTAGTTAGCTAGTTATACAACATCACTTTGACAAGCACAGATTTTTATTTTTATTTTTTTTGGTAAGGGTAAGATATGTATAGACTTTACCGAAACATATACAGGGGGGAGTCCTGGCACCAACAAGAGACAAATACTCAAAAGACAAAGGAGTCAAAAAAAGTGTAAGGGTGACATGTATCCAACAAGTAAACCAAAGGAGCAAATAACAACAATGGATAAAAAACCAACAACAACAACGGGCAAGCACAATCAATCAAAGATAGACGGATGGAGCCCTCGGCTTGGATGTAGTCTTCTATTCCTAGGAATGTCCTGAACATGCTAAAAGGTCAACACCTTGTCGTTAATAGCCTTATGAAGGTGCATCTTCAAAGCCAGGAGATAGAGAGACTGATTGCGGAAAATGATATTATTTCTCTCTTTCCAAATTATGTAACATAGCGCTCCAAAGGCAAAGCGAGCCAAAGACTGGTGAAAGCTCCAATCGACAATATGCTTGGCAGCCCAATCTCGGTTTTCCAACAAATATTTATTATGCCAAGCAAGATTGCATTTGGCTGCCCAATAGAGTGCAAGGCTTCCAGTTATATGACAACCAAAAAATAAGTAATCTATCGAATTTGGAATCTGGATGGCAAGAACAAAATGCATAGACAGCATAAAGGATCCTACCATAGGTAAGTAATGAAACCTGGTTGGTAGTCGGTTCCGAGTGATCAACCAAAGGTGGGCTTGGTAGCGAGGGGGTAGCAAGGAACTCCATATAAAAGAGGACCATGGCACTGAATGACTTCTAAGGTGAACCAAGTTCCAAGCCAACGTAATGGTGAAGGTACCAAAGGAAAGACCAAGCCATTGGAGATAGTCATTCTTGTGTTTGAGCACCGGGAGAGGGTCTCCCCAGTTTGTAAGGGTGGTATAAGCAAGAGATGAGGGATCAAAGAATGAGAGCCCATCAGCAACCGAAGCCAAGCGAGAAATACCAGACTGATAAATATCTGGATTAGAAAAAAAAAAATATATGTTGGGCAGGCCTCTCAGGTGCCATGGATCAAACCAAAAAGAAACCAAAAGGCCATTGCCAATATGCCAACGAAAGTGCTGCTGAAAAACTTCCCGGAAGTCAAGCAGCTTCTTCTAAGCCCAAGAACAAAAGGTAGGGCTCGAGACAATCCATAAGTTTTTCTGTTTTAAAAAAGTGGAGCGAATTCATTTACATCATAATGATTCCTTATCAGTAGAGAGGAGCCAAATATGCTTGAGCATTGAAGCCTTACTACTTTCATGTAGCGTACGAATCCCCAGGCCACCCTCATTTTTAGGCAAGCATACATTGTTCCAAGCAATTTTAGCACCCCCAAAATAAAAAAACCAGGTCCTTCCAAAGGAATTGCCAGAGTATTTGTTCTATAGGATTGAGAATCGAGCATGGTAGGATAAAAACACTAGCCCAATAAACCTGAATGGAATGGAGCACTGACTTGATAAGCTGCACATGTCCCGCAAAAGAAAGGAAGTGTTGAGTCCAAGATTGCACCCTAGCAATGATAGCATTTACTAAGGAGCTATAGTAAGCCTTCCCGAGTCTGGTAGCTATAATAGGCACTCCAAGGTAGCGGAATGGCAAAGACCCCAACTAAAAACCAAAAGTGACCAATTAATCGTGTAAATAATTTCGATTAGTCTAATTAATCATGATCAAATTAATTAATTGAATTTAGTTGTTATTAATCGTGATTTATTTAATTAATCATAATTAGTGTAATTAGTAATGGATTAGTCATTAAGTAGAATTTCATGCTCGTTTTCTTGGATGAGATTATGCATGATTTCGATTGTTTGCACGTACGATATCATGTTGTCGATTGCTCTATGGTAAGTTTCTCTTATTATTACAAAAGACAGTCTTATAGGCAATTGAATAGAAAAATACGGGCTGATTTTGAATACATGACCACGTACGAATATTTTGCCGGGATTTTTAAATATGAAAAATTGCCAAGTTTATTATTTGAAAGTGAAGTATTGTGTTCTTGGCTAAATAACAGCAATAAAAGTTGGCTTGATTGATGGTGTGCTTGAGTGGTCATTTAATCAAATCCATCACCCAACGGGAACTTGAGGGGCGATGCCCGATTTTATCGGATGCCCGGCGGGATCCGGATGCCGAGTCACGGTTGAGGCTGGACCGAAGCTCCTTTATGGAATGCCGTTTAGGCGGGGGTTCTAGACGATGTCGTGCCCAATGGGGCGAGACGATGCCTAGTCATGCCGAAAGACCGCCGACACTTGTGTGGGCCGTGGTCCGAGGGGTCGTAATAATTGGAACACGTGTGTTGACAATGCGCATGAAATTTTAGTATGTGTTCTAATTATTAATTATGCATGTTACACTATTGTTGCTGTGCAAGACGTGCTAATATACAGGGGTTTGCCGAGGTGAGGTGAGTTTATGTATGGTGCGTGCTTAGGCTGCCTTCAAGGCGAATTCGCATCCAAATCGAGGCTTAGGGATTTAAATCGCTAAGATTTTGTCTCACCTTGTTGTTGTCAAATATTTTTAGGTCCGTAGTATGGAGTGTCGCCTTGTACATTTTGGGGTCCCTTGGGACATGGACATAGAGACTACTCTATATCCTATCCCTGGGACCAACCTTACTCAAGAGCTGGTGGTTACGATAGTATGGGTAGACGAGAGGTTGGTATATGTGGTGCCCCACAACTTCAAAGTGCAGTTCATTAGGGAGACAAACAGTGATCGGGTGGGTCCACTTCACGGTTTTGATGGACTGCCTGTCGGAAACATGAAAGGGCAAGTAGGTGACCCCATGGACATCGACATCCCTAATGGTATCGTTGTGAATCCAGATTCCAATTTGGATGGGCCTGGGGAACCGTACCCGCCTGACTACGTGCCCAACTTTGCACCTGGATACTAGAGCAAGTGTTTGGAGTTTGTGTAACTAGAAGTTAACCGTGACCTTCTGACCCTTTTTGCTTATCGGTCACGTGGGAGTTTCTTTTGTCGTAAGCCTATACATATTAAACTCCTTGGATTAACCAATTGATAAATAAATCGTTGTTTTTGGGGAAACCGTTGTTGTGTTTTACTATCCCTATTTCTATCGGTTGATTGGGTGTTTATTTAAGTCGCTTCCACATGCATATAATCGAAAGATAAAAAGAGTGGGTCGGCGACATGTTATGAGACGTCGCATTTTTAATCGATCGCCAAGGGATGTTCGCGTACTCGGGTTCAGGGCGTGACAGTAACCATCACAAAATGACATAGCAAAAGGAGCATGATATTTTGCTTCTATGTTAGATCAAGCAGTGACAGTTTATTTCTTGTTACGATATAAGTGAGTTTCCTTGAAAGAAGTAGTTAAGTAAGATCACAACCGTAAGATAGAGTGAGCAAAAAAAGTGAAGGGCTAAAATAAGTTACCCTTGACATAATGAATAATCGGAAGAATTGCATTAAAGTGAGTAGTAGGTGGTGTGGTCATAAACTGATGGACAATTTGAACAGCATCGGTGATCTCATGACGAGTAATAGTGCAAAAAACAAAAGGTGTAGGATTTGCAAGATGAGTTTCATCTTTATCAATAAGAAGTCTAGAAATCCCGTTATAAGGTCCCGTTCAAGAAAGGAAATAAAATGTATATTCAACTCAAGAAAGATAATAATAGGACTCTAAAGAAACCTCTAAGGCTAGACAATAGCTGAGTATCATGATCATTAGTAATAACTATGCGGACCACATAAAAAAGCAGCATAATATACCTACAAAATGTTCACCAACCAAAGAGAGCATGGTCATAGAGAATGCATACACCCATAAATTCAAAAATCATCAAGGATTTCCTTAGTATTCACTAAGCTGTCGCAACCTTACCTCAAGTGCACTATCTAAGGGTTTGCCTAAATGGATTGTTAAACTTACACTTAGCTAAGGCACATATCAATTCGTAACTCAGGTTGAAGTTTTTAACATGCAAATAATTTTTTTCTAGAGTCGTCACTAATCGATTTATGATGGGTCAATTAAATACTCAAGTAAAGCATCAAAATAAATACTATACTTTCATGAACTAGAAATTAAATAAGTCCAGGGGCTTGATTACGCTAGATTACTCTAACGCATTTTCGATACATTTTCCTTTTTATCTTTAAAATATATTTTGGAAATAGCTTGAATTGATTTTAACATGTTCCCAACATGTGAGGTGATCATGTAGGTGCACAACCATTATTTAATACTCAATAAAGCAAAGAAATAAATAAATTGCAAGCATAATGAGGAAATGCTTATATTAGGGCAGCAAAAGCATCTACAATGTTAGAAAATCACATCAACCTAAATATGTTTTCCAATTAACATGCAATTTCACTCAAAGTTTTTTTTTTTTTTTTTTTTAAGATTTTCTCCTGTTTAATGAAAATCATATTTTATGCAACACATGCTACTAGTTGAACAAAACATACCACATAACTTATAATGTCCTCACTCTAACAACAATTAAATATATTGTTCTAGCATGACAAACAAAGTTTTAACTACATGACTTGATTCTAACAACGAGCAAAACTAATATGTGACTATTCTAGCATGACACACAATTTCATTAGCCTAACATATAATTACTAGATGATCTGCAAGCGATGACATGACGGTGATGATGACATGGCAAGTTATGAATGATGTAGCAAGATGTGAATGACGTGGCACATAGTAATGATGTGCGCATGACTTTTTTTGCATTGTTCTTTGTTAAATTCCAAATTAATTAAATACTATTTAAACATACAAACTATCCTAGAAAAGAAAATCCAATTTATTCTAAGAAGAAATTTTTGGCATTTTATTAAATTTAGAATTAGAAATTGCTCTAGATATGCAACCTTATCTAAAAACTGATATATTTTTATTTATTGCTTAATTTTTTTGGATTTTTCTCTATGAAAGCAAAATCAATTCAAATCAAACAAAGATAGAAATAAATCATATCCACATCAAACACGGCACCAAATCACACAAGATATTGTCCATATCCATCTAATTTTGGAAATAAATTGATTAATCCTATCCTGGGCATGAGGAATGGATTGGCCAATCTTGCATGCAATCAGGAATTGTATCTTGGGCATGAGACTAGATTAATGATTTTCTGTGCAATCACGAATTGACAATAATGGCACATTAGGAAATTAAGGAATACTCCCTAATTTAAAAGGCTACTTAGAAAATTTCGGATAAGATAACATCGTTTAAGAATTCAATCAAGAATCCAATAATTCGAATGAGGCAATAAAATATATTAATCTTGATAAAGATAAGATTATTACCTTATTCAAACACTTGCTTCCCAAAATTAAGATAATGTAAAGCTTATTACTCCTTAAGTTCGCCATCTCTTAATAAACCAATATTTTCCAACTCGGCATTTTCCAATGAAAATTTCATCTTTTATAATGCCCATGGGCTTGGCCAAGAATTTTCACTGGCTTACTCCAATTTCATTAAGTTTAGAGCCGTCCATTAAAGTCCATCCATCGCTGGCCCAATCAAATGCAATTAATTGGAATATACTCCTAATATCTATATGCAATTTAAAAAAAAAAATTAGGGGCTAGAATTTAATTCTAAATTTTCTATGTGATTAATAACTAAATTGAATGCCAAAATTTTGGTATCAACAATATCTATAGAACCAAAAGGAGGAGGTTTGGAAAACTACCTTATAGTGATCTAATTACCCTTATCCTGAAGGACAAGGATGTTGTAACTATAGAATTATCCATGGAGGAAAAAAATGGTCAATATGGAGAAAGGGAAAGAGACTATGAGAGTTGACACCTAAATTTTGATAATCCAATTAATTTTTTATTGCCTATAAAAATTAGGGATCAATTGCGACCCTAACAAAAATATTTAGTTAAAACTGCATATAGATTTTACGAGTATTTCACAAGTAATGAGTTAAGCCCATACTCGGGATTACATGATCTACCATTGTATGTGCCAAATAAGTATTGAAACAAATTTGTAAATGTACATGTGTAAGTAACATATTTTAAGCAATATGATTATAGCTATCGAAACGTCTACCACAAGATCATCAAAAGTATTTTTGGAGCTCTTCAAAAGAGCAAATAGAACTAAGTTCATCTTGTTGGAGAAATCTTTCTAGAATATTTTGAAGCTGACAAAACGTTTCTATCGTCTAGTCTGGATATTTACAGACCGTCTGTTTAAAGTCTGAAGACTTTCTAATCACCAGACTCGGCACTCAAGACTCAAGACTATTCTCATTGACAGTCTTTCGATCCAAAGTGTCGAAGGAAATCCAGAGTCGAAGTATATGGTTGAGGATTCAATCCTATATCCCTCATTCTTAATGCGAACAGTCCAACACAATCACCTAGAGTGCTCGGAATCTCACCACGAAACATGTTGCCTGAAATGTCCAAAGTAACTAGATGTTCCATTTTTCCTAGTTCCGCTTGCATATTCATCGGATGGGCAGTGAACGGACTTAATGGATGGTCTTGAATTTAAGCTCATATGAACAAAATCTTGGTCAAGCCCAGATTGCCCTTTAGTTGACCGAAATTATGCGTGCCAGATTAAAAAAAAAAAAATAGTTTTCATATTATTATCAAGATTTGGTCACATCATTAATTCTCGGCAATATCTTTGGGTTATATGCGCAAAAATTCGGTCAAGGTTGTGGGATGTGCAAGAAGGAAATTGACCGCCATTAAAGAGGAAAGAATTGGTATAGGGATTTTATGATTCCCTCTGTCATATTCACGTGATATTGGCAATATAGCAAAAAGGAGAATAAATAAAAACCAGTCTCACCTGACAGAGAGGAAATCAAAGAATATATTTCTTTTCCTTGTCCCAAAATTTGATTTCCTGGACCATAAAAGGCACAGCAATACAAGAAAAGGTGGCCACACAATTGAGAATACACGGCCACAATTCAGAGCAAAGAGAACGAGTGCACGTTCGTTCACGAGAAAATAATAAGATATATTGAACCCACAATTGAAAGAAGCTCACGGCCAAGTGGACATTGGTGCCGATTATTCATCAAGAGCTCGCCCTCACATCCCCCGATTACTTTCTTTCTTCCTCAGATTCAGGGCCAGGTGAGATATTCGTTCGCTGCTTCAGCAACACCGGAACCAGCGCAATTCGAAGAACAACGAAGCAGTTCCCAGCTGCAACGTAGTCACGTGACCTTGTCTAACATCAACGTTGCTTCCTTCCTGGCCGACGACGAAGCACTTGCTGTTCCTGTTCCTGCTGCCGCTGTGACAGCGACGCTGCTGCTTAGCCCAAACAGAGACGATGCCAACCTTGTCATCACTGCTCAAGACCTGCTGCACATAGCGAGCTGTTGCTGTTGTGATCCATCAAGTCGCAAGCTAAAACTTAGACGATCAGCTGTGCCATCTCTTGCTGCTAATCGTTCCATCCGAGTTTCTGTTTTCACAGGTCCTCAAAGGTTCGTCCGTGTTTACCAAACCGAGTGTCCGACCGTAAGACCATCAATGAACCGCGACCCAAGCTGCTTCCCACCGGACGATCTGCTGGCGTGTCCTGTCCACATCGTGTGGTTTATTTCCAGCAAGTCAAACAGCTTCAACGGAATCCCGATGGCGTCCCTGCTGTGAAGTCCTACATGCGATGACACGTCTCAGGGTGTGGACTTCATAAGGACAGACACACGCCGACGTACTTGGGGATTTATGCTTTGGATGACACAATACGCACAAATTGAACTTCTATTGCTATTCTGTGTTACTGACTCGAGACCAGAGAACTTCACATTTCTTTTCGGTTGCAGGTCTTCAATCGGTCTTGCCTTGGGATTCCCTCGTAATCTAAATTGCGAACGGTATCTCGTGGTGTCGCATTGCAGCCCCCGTGATCTCTCCGGGCTGAGCACCATTGCGAGACCTCGCCGGCTAGCATTACTGTGAACTACCTCGTGACTCGAGTCTACACCGTGAGTCCCACCCTCGATCACCACATCGCGCCACTGTCCGCCACTGTTGATTCAAATTTGGCCACATTATCTGCAGAATTTTATTCATTAATTTGAATAATATCGATTTTAATTCGATTCATTTGAATGATGGGCATATTATCAATAAGGATATACTTCCAAGCCGCAATCACATATAATCTTTAATTCTATCTATAAGGCTTTAAATGGAATTTTTATTTCTTAAAATTGATATTTTGATATTTAAGGCTTAAGATTAATTTATCGATTTTTTTCGCAAAATTTTGGATGATTAGATATTGTTTGAATTGATTGGACAGGTTTGAAAAATTTGATTGCTTTCCTTGTCCAAAAAAACAAAAAGATTGCATTGCATATCATGTAAGAATAAAGTAGGTCATATTGCATTTTTAAGTAGATTCAATAATATTTTAGATAAGGATTAACAATTTAAATTAGGAATTGGCATTGTTTAATGCCTAAATTGAATTAGATATTTTTTTTATTCTAGATAAGTTAATTTCATTTATTTTTAATGATGAATTTTGAAAAAAAAAATAGAAAGATGTCATGTGCATGTTGTGATATCCCAAAATTTGGCTCCTATTTCAAAATATATGAAATGGTCATTTCATCGATGCACTTATGGTTATTTTACTTTGAACTTGATGACTCGTGAATTAACTAATCTATCGGATGATGCCATGAAGGGTTAAAGCATGAAAGACTAGAGAATTTGATCAAAATTTGATTAGTGATCAGCTGCTCGACCATAAGGATTGACAAGGGTCAAATACCACACAATTATAAGTCAATAGCGAACGGATATACCACAACATTGGCGTTACTCTTAGCATGAATTATTGTAGCAGGATAATGGCTAGGAGAATTTGAAAGGCATTATGGCATTAAGATTTCCAAGGTTTAGCCAAGGCTCAGGACCCCACTATTCACCATATTTGGTTTGGTATTGTGACCGCGCATGACTTTGAGAGTCATGATGATATTACGAGGAACGTTAAATCGTATGTAGTACATTCACAGGTGATTATGCATGATTATAATATTTGCGTCGAATGACAATAAATCAATTTCTTATTGATCCTGTACTCATGATACTTGATTGAACCCTCACGATTACATGACAACCAAAGGTCGTCCACAATTCAAAAAGGCACAAACGTGAATCGAAAATTATTGACCACATGGGTCAACCATGTGAGAATCCATGAAACCACCCAATAGTTTGGATCATATTAAAGTCGCATTCAATCAATTTTTAACCATGAAATTTAATATGATTTTGGGTACTGAATGACTAATATATTGGACTTCACCTCATCGTCTGGTGAATTATTAGCAAGTTTGAAATTTTTGAAAAAGAAATTATCGAACGAAAATTGGGAACTAGAAAAGGAAAAACCAAACCCAATGGCAAAGTTGTAATTTGTTGGCCAAAATTTTGGTTTTAAAGAAAAAGGGAACAAAAAGATAAGGGGGACATAAGGCTTGGCTAGGAGGATTTTGGGGAATGTTGGTGCAAGAAATGATGGATTTTTAGAGAAAAATCTAAAGTAAATCTCTCTCTCCCCCCTCTCGCCCTCCCACCTTTCCCCCCCCTCAGTCGACTCTTCCTCCCCATTTTCCCCCACCCTCCTCTCTCTCCTTCTTCTCCTCCCCATTTTCCCCCATTTTCGTTCCCTCCATCTTTCTTTTTCTACCGCCTAACCACACCCCTTCATCATCGAACCATCACCACCTGCGTTCCCCCATGCTATCCACCCATGCAGTCATGCCGCTGCTCGCCACCACCATCCACCACCTCCATCACTACCATCTCTAATTGAACCACCCTCTCTAAACCACCACCTTGCCGCCCATTTGACCACCATGCCTTATCACCACTTCATCGCCGCTCGAACCGTCTGCCATCACTGTTGCACCATTGAACACCCAAGCCCAAGCCATGAGCTTGAGCCACCACCACCACCATCGAGTCTCTAATTGAGCCACGAGCATCACATCCTCAATGTCATCATGCCGTTGTCGCTGTCGCTGTCGCCACAAGTCCGTTACTGTTGGAAAACCCGTGAGTCAACTCCTAATCTTCGATTAGGTAGTTAATTACATTTAGGGGTAGGTTAGTTTAAGGATAATGGCGGTTAACGTTAGTTAATTTTAGTTTACGTAATTACGATTAGATTAATTAACCATGTTAGGTTAATTAATCAGGTCTATTTTTATTAAGCATTATTATTTTAATTAATGAAGATTAATGTTTAATTAATTAAAGTTAGATTAATTAATTGAGTTTAGTTTAATTAATCGTAATTAGCTTAATTAATTGTATTAGTGTATATTAATGACGGATTAGCCATTAAGTAGAATTTGATGCTTGTTTTTGTGGATGATTTTATGCATAATTATGATTGTTTGAGCTTGTAATGATGTTCTATTATTTGCCCAAAACATGAATTTTATATGCTATTTTCAAAGAACGTTTTATTAGTAAGAAAATGGCAAAATTTGAGATGTCATGCTTGGACACCATATTTTATGTGTTAAATGGGGCAATGGGATTTTAAAATGAAAGTGTGCAAAATTTAGCAGGTTGGTTTAAAGTACTTGACCACGTGCAATTATTTTACTGGAATTTTAAAAAAAAAAATCTGAGATTTGTTATTTAAGCACAAACTCTTTTCCACCGGGCTAATTGACGACATATAAAAATTGGCTTAAGTTTTGGCATGCTTAAGTTGTTGAGTGCTCGTGTGGTCACATAATGGCCCTGATGCATATGATTATGTGGGGTAATGGTTCCATCTTGATACATACGAATATGCGAGACAATGTCTGATTTTTATCGGATGCTTGGCGGGGTTCGGATGACGAGTCGCCATTGAGCCCGAACCAATGCTCCTAATGAAATGTCGTTTTGATGCATATAAGTACGTGGGATGATGCCATGCCTGATGGGGTAGGACAATACCCGGTCATGCCAGAAGACCGCCAACTTATGTATTGGTCATGGTCCGAGAGGTTTAATAATTGAAACACGTGTCGTGGCAT
The DNA here is from genome assembly GCA_014182585.1 of Eucalyptus coolabah. NCBI lineage: Eukaryota > Viridiplantae > Streptophyta > Magnoliopsida > Myrtales > Myrtaceae > Eucalyptus > Eucalyptus coolabah. The sequence goes on along the minus strand of CM024620.1, from coordinate 9,780,354 downwards.
TATGCATGGGATGTTATGAATGTCTTCTGCTTATTGGTTATACTTGATACATTGATATTGGCATGTGTGAATTATTAACATGCAGGGGTGTGCCAAGGCAAAGTAAGGATTTGTGATGTTGTATGTTTAGGGTTGCCTCCAAAACAAATTAGCAAATCGAGGCTTAGGCTATTGACTCGCTGGAATTTATATCTCACCCCGTTGTTGATAATTATTTTCAGGCCCATAGTATGAAGAACCGTCGCATGTAGTTTGGGGTCCTAATGGACCAAGACGCGGGCGTGCTTGGCATCACTTTTGGTTGGTCCCAGTGTTAGAGAAGTTCAATTAACCTTGACCTTTGAAGGTTTTTGAGTTAGTCGGTAGGAAGTGGCCGTAGAAAGGCTTATGCTTATTAAATTTCTTAAGGTTAATAGTATATAATAAAAGCAGTATTTTAGAAATGGTTGATGTGTTTACTATCCCTGCCCTTAGATTGGTTGACTGGCTATTTATATTAAATGCTTCAGTTTGCGTTTAATTGAAAGATAAATAGAATGGGTCGGCGACACATCCTAAGATGTCGCAATTTAAACGACTGCCATGGAATGTTCTCACACTCGGGGTTCAAGACATGACACGTCATATAGATTAATTGCATCACATTCGTGTCATTTGCCATGCCATATAGTTTAGGTCATGTCATTAATGCATGTTCATCTAGCAATTGCCTAATAGGTTCGTTTAGTTAGATTGCATGTCATGTAGGGTAGTTGCATATTAATTATTGTCCATCATTAGAATTAGGCTAGACAGTCAAATTGCATGACATATAGCTTATTTTCATTTTAATAGAAGAAAAAAAATGCTTGAAAGTGCCTAATAAATGAAAACCATGTTAGGGTCAATATGTGTTTTTAATTATTATTAGTGCACATTAAGTTGCTTCGAGGTAAGTAAACTCTTCCTTATATTTGCAATATATTTATTGCCTTACTTAATTGAGTGTTTGATAATGATTGCGTACCCACATAATCATCTCGCATATTAGAGATAAGTTAAATCAATTTAAGTTGCCTACAAAATATTTTCCAAAATAAAATTGAAAAAGCATTGTAGTAATCTAGCATATTCAAGTCCCCAAACTCATTTAATCTTTGGTTTGTAGAAGTAAAGTAATTCTCCCGATACTTTACTTCGCTTTCTAAATGACTCACCATAAATCAATTAGTGGTGGTTCTTAGATAAAAATTATTTACATGTTAAAGAATTTGAATCTAATTGTGAATTGGTATGGATTTGAGAGAGCCCGAACTAAGTTTAAGCTTAGTAATTCACTAGCCGAACTTCTAGGTGGGTGTCACCTGAGATAGCTAGTATAAGCACCTAGAGGCGGTGAATAGGTGTAAAAATAGTTTCTCGTGATAAGTGAGCAATACCAAATAGATAATAGAAAGGAAGTTCGCATTTTGTTAACAAAACGAATTATGATCAAAGTTCAAAGTAAAAGAGAGTAAGGAAGAGAAAATGAACACATAAATTATAGTGGTTCGGTTTATTCCAAATTTACGTCTACTCTTCCGGACTAACAGCCCACTGGCTGGATTTCATTATAACAAAGGAGTTGTTACAGCAAAGCTTTCCCTTGATTCCATAGTGTAGATACTCTACCACACTTCATCAAGGTTTCTCAAAGATATAGACTCTTTTTGCGTACAATATTTCACTCAACAAATGAATTGACTAAGAACAAAGAGTTTCAGACTTTGGAATTCTTTTATCGCGCACACACTCAAACAACTAGAACGTCTTCCTTATATACTCCTTTATGCCATCATACCTATTAGCACTTACTAAAGGAATTCTTCCAATCTACCCGTTGGACAGAATAAATTATGAAGATCTTCGAGCTATTTAAGGAATATGATGATAGCCTATCAATCCTGCTCGTCTATACAATCGGGATCTCGGTTTCCATAGGTAGAACCTTCCAAGTATACTTCGCCAATCAACAGATCCACAATCCTTGAATCAATCTTGATTTGAATAATGGATTCTAATATGCTATATCCAGCCAAGAGATCTTCTCCAGTCGATAAAGTCAAATCCTTAACGAAACATCTAGTTCTGGATAAGTCTTCTTCGACGGACTAGAAACTGTCAATGGTGATAGATTTTGAGTCTTGAGTCTGGCAGTCCGGAGGTCTTCAGACTTTGATGAAAGAGTCTACAAGTCTTCGAGACTAGACTGATAGAACCGTTTTGTCGGCTTCAAAACACTTAAGGAAGATTTCTCCAACAATCTCCCCATTTTTTATGGTGACAAAACTTTCCTGCAGATTTGGATATCTTTGACCTGCAAAACATTACTCAAGCAAATATGAATATCTCACATAGATAAATGGCTTAATAACACTAGAATCTGCATCCACATAAGGTAGATTAGTTATTTAAATAAGCAAAGCCATGAGATATCAACAGTGCTTAAGATAAACAAACATTCAAACAATCAAATTCAAATCCAGTCCAAATCCAAATAGCCAAACGCAAAAGTCAAGTCAAAACAAAACATCATAATAGTCAAGAGTTCAAAAATTCAAATCAAATCTACACATCTCTCCCCCTTTTTGTCATCATTAAAAAGGTAGAGATGAAAAGAGAAAGGAATTTAAGATTGCTTTGGAACACGAACAAGCTGGAAATCTCCCATTGACTGGACAATCCCTTCCAACTTTTTCAAGTCCTCCTTCAGTTGCGCCACATCTTCACCCTTAGCATTTGCTTGAACTTGAATAGCAAGGGCTTGAATTTGATCATTCAAAGAAATTGAAGAAGCTTGACCTGCAGTCTGCAAGTTCTGTACTTTGCATCTCAAAGCATGTATTTGATCTCGCATCTCTAAGAGAACATCAAGAATTCTGCGAAAATATGTTAAATTATCAGTCTGAGTACGGCTTCTACACGATCGAGACGGTGTAAAGGCGGAGATGATGGTAAATCAGCATAGTCACGCAGATTAGGCGATGAAATATCATATCCCTCCTCAGGAAATTGAGATGCATAGATGTCATCTAAATCTGCTGGAGAGCGGCTTACTTCTTCACTGGTAGTAGGGTATGAGGACATTCCTCTGTTCTTAGGATCTCCCCCTGTTTCCATGCCTTTAGGTGGAGAAAAGTGTTCCTCATGCTCTGCTTCCGCTTGATCTCCTCTCTCCTCTTCTTCTTCTTCAATTATTTCCTCCTCTTCATCTTCTTCTTCTGCTTCTTTCTCCTATGCTTGTCTTTCCTCTGCCTCCAAATTTTCTCTTTCTCCAGTCCTCTATTCTGTCTCATCCATGTCCTTTTCTTGTCTCTCCGTTGATTCTCGAACAGAACGACTCAAGTTTTTCAATGTCATTGCAGAAATGGTGATATCATCCTCATCCTCTTCATCCTCAATAATGAGAGCTCTTCTTTTCTTGGATGAAGCAACCATGGGCTCCTTCCCTTTTCTCTTTGCAACCGAAGAGATTTGATGAGACTTGACAGGGGTTTTCTCCTTGAATTTCTCCAACGCCTTGTTGAGTTCCTTCGAGACGCATTTTGGAGACCATTTTCAGTCCTACCACCATTTGATCGCACGCTCGAACACAAAGAATTCAGGTAGGCTGAACGTTCAAATGTCTAAATAACTTGGTCACAAGAGCTAGATAAGAAAGTTGACCCTTGTCCTTCACCACTACCCCGTACATGTGGAACATAATGGTGTGTGGAAAAGAGAACTTTTTCTTAGCACCGATGGCATACATCGGCTTTGCCTCCGAGTTTGAAACGTCGGTCTTTGAAGTAGATTTTGATCTGAGGTAATTAATCACAATCTTGTGAAGCAGAACGTTGGTCGCATTCATTCTCATATAGGAAATATTTCCCTTTGTCCTTGTATCCTGAACAAGCTCCAACGTTGCATGAGTAATAAACACATAATAGATTTATATCTCCCTCTTTCAACCCCAATCGCATCAGCCAATATATTCATGTCAACCACATAATCATGATCTCGAATACTAAAAGAGAACCTATTCGCATCCAAGAAACTGAGATTCAAATAGAAATAAACAGTAAGTTCAGCATACGCTTCGGTAGATTCGGAACAAAACTGTTCAAGCTGAAGAAGACTAAATTTCTCTCGCAGATTGACATTCACAGAGTCAAGAAAATCAAAATCCACACTTCTAGGGCTTATTACCCCCACGCTTTAGCAACTTAGAGTATAGTTGCTTGTATTCCTCCGATCGAAACAAGTCTGTCCTTCTACTTTGGATTTTTGCCGTAACACCCATTCTCAGTTTAAGCTGATTGTACATCCTATCATCATTGTTCCCATCTGGTTGATTAAATCCTTCAACCCGTGGATCATTTGGGATATTAGCAAAGGCTTCTTTCGCTGACCCCGCAGGGGCAATTCCCGAACGTTCCATTGTGCGTAAAAAGAAAGTTTCATTTCTATACCATTTGTCTTTCAGAAATTCATCAATGTGGTTCAAAGGAGTACCACCCTTTTTCAAAGCACAATAAAGCTTGTAGGTAAAAGAGGGCTTATGAATTCTTACAAGTTCTGCGTCTTCGATTATTTCTTCCTCTTCTCGATATACAACATCCTAAGGTCTAGAATGAGGAGATGGACACTGCTAAGAATGTTGATGGCTCTGTTGCTGATTAGGAGATTCTTCTTCTTTGATTAGATTGAAGTGCGTAGGCCCCTCACGCATTTGCTATGGTCCCTTGTTTGCAATCCTTAAAGACTTTCTTTGAAAAAAACATCTTTCACAGTCTTTGAGAGATTCCAAGCTTGTTTTCCCAAGAAAGATGACAACTTTTCGAAGATTAAACAAGAGAAGAAGACATAAATGGAAGATCGATGCTCTCTTAAGGTTTTTGAGAGTAAAGCGAAGAGAAACCGACAGTATATAAGACAGTTGAAGAGAGGCATATGGAACGTCATAAAAAGGAAATAAAGAAGCCCCTTTAAAAAAAAAAATAACTGCCTTTTAGAAATTAAATAACTGTCATTTAAAAAATAACTCATTTTTCGAAAAGGAAAGATTGTAATAATCACGTAAATTAAAGATAGAAATAATCAATCACGAGTTGATGATTGTACCTTTTCGAGATTTGATTCGAGAGATAATAAAATAACTTACAAAAGAAAATCTTGATCGTCTGAGTCTGAGTATCTTTAGACTTTCAATCCTGGGTCTAAACTTGCTCAGATTTTAAGATATTGAGTCTAGAACGAATAGCTTCAAATTAATTTTTCTCCAAAGGCTTTGTGAAAATATCCACCGTTGATTCTTTGAGTCAATAAACTGAATCGAAACTTCTCCATTTTGAACATGATCTCTAATGAAGTGATGTCAAATCTCTATATATTTTGCTCTTGAGTGAAGAATCGGATTCTTAGTGAGATTGATTGCGCTGGTATTGTCACACTTGATTTCAGTGCATGAATCTTTAATTTCTAAGTCTCTTAACCTTTATTTTATCCACAAGATTTGTGAACAACAACTTCCAAGAGCTACATATTCTGCTTCATTTGTAGAAAGAGCTACGTACTTTGCTTCCTTGAAAACCAAAATACTTGTCCTGCTTCCAAGTAGTTGACAGTACCCAAGGTGCTCTTTCTATCAACTCGCATTCGGCGAGGTTTGCGTCCGAGTATCCAAGAAGAGTAAAATCTCCTTTTTAGGATACCGAGACCCAAAGTTGAAGTTGAGGCAATGTATTTGATAATACGCTTTGCAGCACTTAGATGAGATTCTTTAGTGTCTACTTGAAATCTAGCACAAACGCAAACACTAAACAAAATGTCAGGTTTAGAAGCAGTAAGATAAAAAAGTAAACCGATGATACTCCTGTATAGCTTCTGGTCAACTTTCTTTCCTCCTTCATTTTTGTCTAGTTTCAAGGAACTTGACATTGGTATATCAGTCTTTTTGCAATTCTCCGGTCCAAACTTTTTAACAAGATCATTGGCATATTTTTCTTGATGAATAAAAGTTCCTTCCTTCAGTTGTTTCACTTGAAGCCCGAGAAAGAAGGTTATTTCACTCATCATGCTCATTTCAATTCATCCTACATAAACTTAAAGAATTTCTTGCACAGACTTTCATTAGAATATCCAAAAATAATATCATTAACATATATTTGAACAAGTAGAAAACTTTTGTTTTCTCTTTTGATAAACAGCGTACTGTCTACTTTACCTTTGACAAAACTGTTTTGAATTAAAAACTTACTCAGCCTGTCGTACCAAGCTCGAGATGCTTACTTTAAACCATATAAAGCCTTTTCGAGTCCGAATACGAGTCTAGGTTTCCTTGGGTCTTCAAAAGCGGGTGGTTGTTCTACATATACTTCATCATGGATAAATCCATTTAGGAAAGCATTTTTGACGTCCATTTGGAATAACTTGAAATTCTTATAACAAGCAAAAACAAGTAATAATCTAATTGCTTCTAACCTTGCTACGGCGCGTAAGTCTCTTCATAGTCTATCCCTTCTTCCCGCGTATATCCCTTGGCCACGAGTCATGCTTTGTCTCTTATGACCTTTCCTTTCTCGTTCATCTTGTTTCTGAAAACCCATTTAGCTCCAATAATAGATTTACCTTTCGGTTTAGGAGTCAATTCTTAGACATCATTAATACTGAATTACCTGAGTTCTTCTTGCATAACTTCAATCCAGCTTTCATTAGATAAAGCTTCTTCTATGCTTTTGGGTTCTATTTCAGAAATAAAAGCCACAGACACTAGACTCTTCGCGCCTTTTGAATCTTGTGCAAATTCCTTCATTAATGTCGCCAATAATGAGATCTTTGGGATGACTGGACTTATGCTTCCGGTTGCTAGTTGATTTGCCGATTGTTGATCTTTTTCTTCATTTGAATCTTCGACAATCATTTGTTGCTAGTCTTTTGAAGTCCGAGCTACTTCTAGAGATTTAGACTTTGTAGAGTCTGGAATAGGTTCGAGATTCTTTAAGATGAGTCTAAATAGATTCATTTTGCATAGAATCTTAGAATTTGACATTCATTGATTCCTCTACGATTGACTTGTTGTAGATTCTGTAAACTTTGCTTGTGGTTGAATATCCAAGGAAGATGCCTTTGTCTAATTTTTCTTTAAACTTGCCAACTCGATCATTTGCATTTTTCAATATAAAGCATTTACATCCAAACACATGAAAATATGAAACAATAGGCTTCTTTTATTTGAATAATTCATAGAGGGTTTTCTCTAGAATAGGCTTTAGAAAAAATCTATTAATGATATAACATGCTGTAGAAACTGCTTCGGCCCAAAAATATGAAGAGATGTTACTTTCAATTAAAAGAGTTCTAGCCATTTCTTGAAGCGACCTATTCTTTCTTTCCACAACTCTGTTTTGTTCTCGAGTATATGGAGAGGAGAACACATGCTGAAAACTAGATTCATCACAGAATTTTGTAAAGTCTTGATTTTCATATTCACCTCCATGGTCTGTTCGTAAACTTGAAATAACATACCCTTTCTCATTTTGACCTTTTTAGCAAACTTTTCAAAGTAAGAAAAGGTTTCAAATTTACTTGCCAGAAATATACCCAAGTAAATCGTGAGTAGTCATCCACAATTACTAGGCAATATTTCTTACCTCCAATGCTTTGAGTTCTGGTTGGTCCAAAGAGATCCATATGCAGAAGCTGCAATACACGGTTAGTTGAAACTTGGTTTATTGGTTTAAATGATTTTCTTATCTATTTTCCCAACACACATGGTGTGCATAGATCAATCTTTTGGTATGACAGATTGGGTAGACCTCGAACAAGCTTCTTTACTGAAATTTTGGCTATTTGTTTTGTGTTGATGTGCTCAAGTTTTCGGTGCCATAAGTTTGTTTCTTCTTGAATTGAGATTAGATATTAGGTTTCATCTGGTTTGACATCCAAGAGGTAGATATTTCCATATCTTCGACCCGTAAAAGATTGAAAGGAGTCTTTATTGGTTCCTGAACATATTCCTTCTTGAAAATTGATTTTGAAACCGATGTCGCACAGTTGACTAATACTTAGCAAATTGTAGTTGAGTCCTTCCACTAAGGAAATATTACTGATCATGAGGCTTCCAATCTTTACAGCTTCCGACCACAATTTTTCCTTTGTTGTTTCCTCCAAATGAAACTTTTCCACCATTAACTTGAACAAGTCTTATGAAGCAATTTGAATCTCCTATCATATGCCTTGAGCATCCACTATCCAAGTACCATTTAATATTTTTTTGATAGTTACCTGCATTTAGAAAAGAGACTCAAGCTTTCTTTGGTACCCATATTCTCTTGGGTCCATTGGTGTTAGTATAATATACGGTCTTTGCCCATACTTTCTTAACAGGTTTCCAAACCATAGGACATTCTTTTTCAAAATGGTCTAAGCTATTGCATTTAGAACATTTAAGAGCATTGTGACTTACTGGTTTTACAAAAACTCTTTAGGAAAATCAATTAGAGGAATGGTTTCCTTTATTTTAGGAAAATCAATCATTCCCAAACCAGATTTATTGAAATAAGGTCTTTGAGCAGAAAGAATTTTTTCCAATTTCTCAGATCCTATAGAAAATTTTTAGAAATATTTGAGATGTCATTTTTCAAGAATGCATTTTCTTTTGAAAGATTGCCTTCATTTTCTTTCAAGGTAGAAATACTTTCATCTAAACTTTTGACGTTTTCTTTCAAAACATTTTCTTATTGTTTTAGTGCAGAATTTTCTCTTTTAAGTTCAAAATCCTTTTAAGAGAAGTTTTGAGACTAACACACAATTCATCAATGTATCTAGAGACTTTAGTATGGATTTTCAAATTACTTACCTCGATTTCATTGTCTGAATGAAATCTGTCTCGGAGTTTGAATCGAATCTGATTGTGCCATTAGATATATATTGGCATAATCATCATCACTTTCTTCACATTCTCGTATCACTCCAGGTTTTCGCTTTAAGAGTCTTTCGATATTTTTTAGCTTTTCCTTTCTTCTTCCTCGAATGGGACAGTTGGGTATGATGTGTCCTTTTTCTTACATTCAAAGAAGACTACATCTCTATTGGATTCATCATCCTCAACAGACTTACTCTATTGCTTTTGAAAACTTTATTTCTTTGGATTGAATTTTCTTCCTTTTCTATTCAGCTCTCTAAATCTTCTTCTCATGAAAGCAAGCTCCTCATCATCCATATCGTCTTTAGAATCTGTAACATCAGAATCATCATTGGATTTTAATGCAATTGATTTCTTACCTTTAGGATCTTCATCTTCATTGATTCGCTCCACTTCATAAAACTGAAGAGTCACAACCAACTCATCGACAGATAGTAGCATAATTCTTTGTGTCTCCCTTATTAAGGTCTTTATGTGATTCCAATCCTTGAAGAGTCCACGCAATAGCTTATTTACTTTCATGGGATCAGAAATTGGTTGACCTTGATTTTCAAGACCATTCACGATTTCGTAAAACGACTAAACATGTCGGTAATAGATTCTTCTGATTTCATTTTGAAAGCTTCGTATTGATCGAGGAGAATGTTGATTCAGGTTTCTTTCGCTCGATCAATTCATTCATAGGTGATGTGTAATCTATCCCAAACTTCTTTAGCTGTAACACAAGAAGATATTTTGTTATATTCAGTAGGTGACAAAGTGCAATATAAAGAATAAATTGCTTTTGCATCAAGAGCTTGTCTCTTGGTTATTTCTTCCTAAGTCATTTCACTAGACTCAATAGATTTTTTCCTCTCTCTAGACAGGTGCAGCTTTAGGAATGATTCCTTTGTCTACCACATCCCATTCCGAGGATCCTTTGATCTTAGGAATGCATTCATCTTGTTTTTCCATATGTTGTATTCATTTCTATCAAAGTAAGGCGGTCTGGTATTGCTTTGCCCTTCTACTAGCCTTGAAGCCAACATACTAGCCATGGATCTTTAACTCTGAAATAAAACACTTCAAATTAAGTGAGTATACGGGCTCGATACCAATTGAGATAGCTACTATAAGCACCTAGAGTATGGTGAATACGTGTAAAAATACTTTCTCGTGATAAGTGAGCAATACTAAATAGATAATAGAAAGGAAGTTCGCATTTTGTTAACAAAATGAATTATGATCAAAGTAAAAGAGAGTAAGGAAGAGAAAATGAACACAGAAATTATAGTGGTTCGACTTATTCCAAGCCTACGTCCACTCTTCCGCACTAATAGCCCACCAGGCTGGATTTCACTTATGAACAAAAGAGTTGTTACAACAAAGCTCTCCCTTGATTCCACAATATAGATACTCTATCACACTTCCTCAAGGTTTCTCAAAGATATAAACTCTCTTTTGCATACAATATTTCGCTCAACAAATGAATTGACTAAGAACAAAGAGCTTTAGACTTTGGAATTCTTCTATCGCTCACACACTCAAACAATTGGAACATCTTCCTTATACTCCTTTATGCCATCATACCCGTTGGCACTTACCAAAGGAATTCTTCCAATCTACCTGTTGGACAGAATCAATTAAGAAGATCTTTGAGCTATTTAAGGAACATGATGATAGTCCATCAAACCTGCTCGCCCATACAATCAAGATCTCGGTTTCCATAAGTAGAACCTTCCAAGTATACTTCGCCAATCAACGGATCCACAATTTCTGAATCAATCTTGATTTGAATAATGGATTATGACATGCTATATCTAGCCAAGAGATCTTCTCCAGCCGATAAAGTCAAATCCTTAACGAAACATCCAGTTCCGGATAAGTCTTGTTCGACGGACTAGAAATTGTCAATGAGGATAGACTTTGAGTCTTGAGTCTGGCAGTCCGGAGGTCTTTAGACTTTGATGAAAGAGTCTATAAGTCTTCAAAATAAACTGATGGAAACGTTTTGTTAGCTTCAAAATACTCAAGGAAGATTTCTCCAACATCACCGAGGTAGGTTGCGACAATATGAAAGATGCATCTAAAAGACATTGTGAAGAGATGGGTTAATCTAGAGAATAAGGTTATGGAGATTGGAGATGGTGATGATAAGCTGGCTAAGGCAGTTATGGAGCCACTTTAAACAATGGAAAACTAGCAAGGAAGGTTCTACTAAGGAAGGAAAGACTGACATGCCTACTCCTAATATTGCTAAAGGAAAGACATAAGTGACTACTTCTACTCTAAAGAAGACCAAGCAAGTGGTTGACAAATAACAAACATCGGGGCTTCATTAGCTACGGGAGAGGAAATAGAAGAAACAACCAAAGTGGCCAAAGATCAAAAGAAGTTGGTTAAGGAGAAAGATGATAAGAGAAAGGCGATAAAATTCATGGTGAGCCTTCCAGAGAAAAGCACAAAGAATCATCTGCATTGAGTGAGATGAAAGATAATGTCAAAAGCCTTATAGAGCAAATGACTAAGCTAAGTAATTATCTTCAAACCACACAGATTGGTTTTGGGAATTCCCTAAACAAAATCAAGCATACTTTGCATTCCATGAAGTTCTATGATCCGCTTAAGGATAATCTTAAACACCCGATGACACCTCCGTCCTCCAAAAAATGAAGAGAGTGATTTGTGTTTGTGTTTACTAAATTAAATTCTAAGCTATTCTACTTTGTTTTTTTTTGTTGCAAATTTTGGTAGGAAAAAAACTACAAGGTTGACAAAAGTGACAAAGAACAGTTGATACAAGCAACGAAATAGAGGGAGCAAAATGATGCTTCTAATTGCACTCTCTCACTCTAAATTTGTTCCCCTAGTTTTAACTGCTATTATTGGATTGATTTGAAAATCCTCATAACCATTTTTACTAATGATCATCCTTAGTTCACCATATAAATAGATTTTCAACTCTTATCACCCATTGTTTCCTCTAGTTCTACAAACTTTTCTAGAGATCACATCAATTGCTTGCCTCTACATTTTTTTTGGTAAAATGTAATAAATATATTGAGGAAAGGCCAAATGTACAAAAGATCCCGACACCAAAACTTACACTCCAAATGAAGGATCATGAGGAGTGGAAGGAAGCCGAGATGTAAAAACCAACAAAACGCGGCACAAACACAATAACACAAACACCAAAAGATAAGCACGGCATGGACAACCGGCTTCCAAACAAGCCTCAGACAAGGAGGAAGGACACCCACTATTCCAATGCAGCAGATGCCAGCCAAATTATAGGTCCCCTGAGAATATAATCGGGTCAAAGCCCCAATTTCTCTGCAACCTTCTGTTTCTAAAATTATCTTCAATGTTCTTGAAGGTGATAGCCTTGTCTCTGACCACTTTAAAAAGATGGTTCTTCATGGCCGGGACAATAAGAGGCTAATCTCTAAAGAGAATGTTATTCCTATTTTTCCAAATGATATGACAAAGAGCGCCGAAGGAAAAACGGGCAATGCAATTATAGAAATCTTTACCCATAGAAAAAAGTAGCGGCCCAGTGGAGGTTCTCCCTCCAAATCATCTTGCGCCAAGGTAAATTTACATTTAGAAGCCCAAAAGAAAGCAACGCCAGCCGTGACACAGTAACCAAAAAATAAGTGATCGATAGAGTCAGGCATACTCTTGCAAAACGCACAAGAAGCACTCCTAATTCTACCATAAGACAAAAGGAGAGCCTAGGTAGGAAGTCTGCGCGTCACATCCTAGATTTTCACTCCTGTTTTCTATTGATTAAATCGGGCATTTCATCAATGCACCTATAGGGCTGTTCTCAAAGTTGATCACTCTCAAGATAACTAGACTATTCAGGGAAGCCATTAAGGAATTTTAATGCGATAGACTTGAGAATTCGATCATAAATTGGCTTCTCAACCGTGCTCATCTTTAGAGGCCAGTACGATATAGTATAAAATTGATTCGAAATCAGAGAGAGATTGGTTCGATTGAAATGTGTGGCTAATCGTGGGTGACACCAGTAAATTAGGAAATTCTCATCGACCGGCACTAGACTGATTTTCTTATTGTTTTGGTACCCTATGTCCGTATTTGAATCCTCGAGATTTTCACGACAACCAAGAGTCGCCAATAAGTCAAGTGGGTTCATTATGGCTTGAAGAAAATTGACCACTAATCATTTGCACTAAAAATTTCTGAAAACTACCCGGTAAACTAGATCACGCTAAAAACACGCCTGAGTGAAATTAAACACGAATTTGAGTCCAATTTTAGAAATTAAAGATTTTTTCATATCACAATAAATTCTAAGAACATCGACTCAATCTCAAAAGATTTTTCTGCAACCTAAGACTTTTTGGAAAAAAGTCGTCCTAGGGTTGTTTTTGTTCAGAAAATACCGGGGATCATTTTTGTAGCAAAATTGGGATGCAATATGGATCCACTGGATAGAAAAAAAAAACCAACTTGGTCATTGAGGTACTAACGGAATTTGTGAGGAGCAAATAGGTTGATTTGAGAAGAAACAAGTGTCCAATTGAAGCCATTCCCTTGCAAATTCGCATGCCCCCCATTCCCTATGGTTTTGGACCATTTCAAGATTGTTAGAGGGTGCCTTGGTGGCCTAAGGAGAGCTAAGGAAGACTTGCTTGGCTATGGATGAAGAGTGGGGGACAAAGGAGAAGAAAAACAAGGCATGTGGACCCCTCTTCCCTCTCTCTCCTTCCTCTCTCTTTCCCCCCTTGCTATGCGACCTCCATCCCCTTACTTGGTGTGCCTTGGAGACTTCTAACTACAGAGAACAACCAACAAGCCACCAAAAGCAGCCATGCCACCGCCGTCGCATGCCATCGCCGTCCACACGCCTCGCCGCCCACTCACACTATCCCACGCTTTGCCGCACGACCCTAGCATCCAGCTATCCCCCTCGCACCCTCACGCCATCCTAGCAACCCCCTCAAGCCGTGCTAGAGTTGTTTGGCCCACCTCTGACCTTCGTGAGTCCTCGACAAGGCCCGGTTTAACCCTTTAACCCTTTCCTAGATCAATTCCCGCTCTAAATCAACTTTGTTCCCTTCTGTTTCAGTAAGAACAGAACAAAAGATAAGTGGGTTTCAAAGTGCTAGTTGGTTTGTTTCGATGTTGTCCCAAGCCTCGTTTGCTAGGCCCACCTTGAGGAAAGTCAACCCTCGCGACGCTCCCCTCATTAAATGAGTTTTACTCATTAATCATCGCTTAGTATGCTAATGATGCTTAGGGATTGATTAGATTTAATTAAGTGTGATTAGGTGGATATATTATATTAGAGTAATTAAATTAGAGATTTACCGAAGTATGTTAGGTGGTTAGTTGTAGCAGTTAGTAAGTAAATAGGTTCTATTATTTATTAAATGAACCTTGAAATTTTTCCGGATCCATTTTGACATCCAATTAGGCATTACGGGCCTAAATTTGATTTATTGCATTTATTTAATAATTTCTGTAATTAATTAATTATTTCCTGGAAATTAGGCTGGGATAACCGATGACTGGAATTTTACGTTGATCATTGTGGTGCAGTCCGTTTATTTATGTGAGCTCTAATTTGTGTCGAATTGATTTAATTATGGTTTTAGAACTTTATTCCTAAATTATTTAATTTCAGTAATTGATTGGAAAATAACCAAGCGTCGGCCTATAGCGCCAATAATATTTTGGTGGGTTGTTTAAAGTGGTGAAAAAGAATATTGCATTACGTGACTCGGTGGATAAGTATATCACCTTGAAGAATGTACATGACTTGTTGAGTTGGTATATCACCTTGGAGAATGCACATGGCTCAATGATTAGGTATGTCATCTTGGAGAATACACATGGCTTGGTAACTAGACATATCATCTTGGAAAATGCATAGTGTTGACTAGAATGGCCGGGAAATGGTCTGATTGACATGTAATCAACTAGATTGATTGATCGAGGATTCGATCTGATTTGATTGAGTGCTATGTTCATTAATATTTATGAATTGAACTGACTTGTAGGAAGAGACTTGGCTAAGGTAAGTCCTCTGACTCGTGTTGTGCTTGGGCAGCCCTAAGGTGTATTGGCTTCCTAATCGAGTCTTAGAGGGTTAAAACTTGTTGAGACGTAATCTCACCCCATTATGGGACAATATTTCATGTCCTTAGATGGCAGCACCTCCACCTTCTCATCCTCCCATGCATTTTGGTATTCCCGAAGAGGTCATCGAGATAGGATATCACTTCTCAATACACCCCCACTTGGAAGGTCTAAAGTATGTTTTGGTGAAATCCACCGTCTAGGTCGATGTAGGTAGAGACGGCCTGGTGCCCCACGAGTATAGGTCGTGGTATCGTCACTACCATGATGGGCAAAGAAAGGGTCTCGTGCCGAAAGGTGACATGCCTCTGTTCGTCTTAGAGACAGCATTCAGAGAAGGGATAGCAGATCCTAAAGATGGATCAGTGGTTGATGCGAAAGATCCTACGTTGGGTGATGATCCCGACTCTCCAAAGCAATCACCAATAGACTCCAGCTGAAGCATAGAAGAATGAGTAGTCTTTAAGGAGGAGGAGTGCCCGAAGGAGGAAATTGAGAAAAAGCCTAAAGAGGAGGACTTTGAAGATGAACTTGAAGAGGAGTCGGAAGAGGATCTAGAGGAGGATCAAGAGTATGACTCGGATGAGAATTGAAACCCCCACCTTGTTTTGCAAACCCAATGTGTGAACCGATATATGATAGATCGACTCTTATAAATAATAGTGTAATATATAATATGAGGTTTGCTTATATAAAGGTGTGGCTGTGGTTTTTCAATTGTGAAAAATATAGCCCTACTTTTCTATCACATTATTTTATTGTCCAAGGATTTTATATCTGCTTCCGCATGCATATTAAAATGAAAGGGTCGACGATACGTCCTAGGACGTTACTATTAATCGACTAAGTGAGAGATGGGCGCTCGCTCGAGTATCGGAGCGTGACACTACACTTGGCCATCAGCCAAAGATTAAGTTGATAACATGGCACTATGGTGTTGCTCCACACGAAGGCATGCCAAAGGACCCGAGCCCTCTTTGTCCTGATAAAGTTCCACACCGTTGCCACCATGAAGTGGCTTGAGGGGCTTTCTTGCCAGCAACAACGATCCGGGTCACCAGCAAGGATCGGAAGGGATGACCCCACGATTCAAGCATAGTCTTTAGAGCCTATCCAGCATCTAAGAAGAGGTCAACCATAGAAGCCTGTCTAGAAAGCCCTAAGCTGTAGATAAGCAAGTCAAAACAAAACAAGTTCAGGGGCCTCGTAGGATGCCAATTATCAAACCACAAAGAGGTTGCAAGGCCATCACCAATTTTCCATTAGAAGGCCTTCCAAAAATCACTCCTTAGGTTCAACAAACTCTTCCAGACCCGGGAGCCATAGGTTGGTTTCCTAGTGACCCAAAAGTTCTTGTTTTTTAAGAATGTGGAATGAATCCACCTACAACAAAATGCCTCCTTGTCTGAGAACAAGAGCTAGATATGCTTCAGCATGGCAGCTTTATTGCAATCTCATAGTCTACTAATACCATGCCCTCCTTCCTCTTTTGGAAGGCAAACGTCATCCTAAGCTACCTTAACACCACCCCTACTTAGATCCGGACCTTTCCACAAGAATTGTCGAAGGATTTTCTCTATCTGGTCCAACACGGCTATAGGTAAGACAAAAAGCACTTGCCCGAATGCTTGTATAACATGAAGAACTCGACACGATAAGCTGAAACCATCCAGCAAGAGAGAGGAAGCGTTGAGTCCAAGAATGAACCTTGCAGTTATACGGTTGACAAGGACATAGCAATCTGCTTTGCTAATCCTCAAAGTAATAATAAGAACCCCCAAGTAGCGTACCGGCAAGTTCCCTTCATGGAATCCAAACTCACAGAGAATACAGTTCCTTAAGGAAGGCGCACCTCCAGCCAGGAAAATTTCACTCTTGCTCAAGTTTGGATGAAGGCCACTCCAAGAGGAAAAGATTTTAAGACCTTGCTTGAGGAGAGCTACCGTAGGCGGTCAGCCTCATAAAACGGGAATACATCATCCACAAAAAAAAAAAAAAAAAAAAAGCAATTGAAAACTTTTTAGTATAAAAACTTTAATCACTTATGGTCATTGCATCTGCACACAAGTGAATAGTTTTGTCATTATTCAAGCTACATTTGTATATTGTTTGTAAAATTCTAAATGTCAATGAACGTGTCGATCAAGGATATTGTCCCACAAAAATTGATGATTAATAAACCAATTAACTATTAAAAATGGACTAATTCTAAAATTTATTTAACATATTAAATAGAATTGAGAATAAATTAAAATTGACCATCTTAGAAGCAAAAGCTCGGTATCATATGCAGTTAATCAATCAAATAAATACATTAGAGCAAATCGATTTCACCATGACTACTAGATATGAATTTCATATTATTATGCATATAAGAACAATGCCAAACATGTGATGGTGGAATTTCCTAATTTATTTACTATTTTATCTCTAAGTGTAGCAAACCTATTCAATTTACCATATCTCTACATGAATTTAAATAAATATAAGTGCATTAATATATGTAAACATTTTTGGCTCACAATGAACCTTTTCGACCACCTTATCATCGAAAGCCATATCAATAACACGATATATCTCTGTCTGCATTTAATTCATTGTTATATATTATAAGGAACAATTACATATTATCACTTATCAGGCTCAAACATACATGTTAGATCATTCAAACAATGACCAATTACTTAAAAGTATTGACCACTATAATATATAACTTACATGAATAAAATCACTTGCACAACATAAAAAATATGAAATTAATATCATCATATCGGCTATATCGTAGCTATAACAGAAGAAAATTAGAATATACTAGAATAAGAAAATATAAATTAAACCCAACATCTTGAATCAAAGAATAATAATTTTTGTCACCACTTTTTGTCTTCTCTTCAAATATTTGAAAAACTCCCAAAAACTATCTTTAAAAAAAAAAAAAAAAAAAAAAAAAAGGACTATCTCTCCAAGCTTTCAATGTTATCCTATTTATAGGATGCATCCAATACTTCTATCACAAGACAGTTGCTTATTTTTCACATAAAATTAGGGAATAAATCACAAAATTCATGATTTGGCATCCACCTTCTAATGTTTCCTCCTTTGAATTCCTAAATGGCAAAATTCTTCCTTTCCTTCTTTTTGCCATTTTTTCCTTATTTTCTTCATGTCTTATTATATTGCATAAACAAGGAAAATTTGAGTAAATGGAAGGAAATCCAAATATTTTCTCGCAAATATTACATATATTTGTTGCCTAAAATGGTAAAATAACTTTATTTTTATAGGGTTATGATATATCTCAAGAGCTACTAGTGAATTCCAGCCTTATTGGTGACTATTAGTCTGAAAGAGTGGATGTAGGCTTATCTCAAGACATTCCACTATAAATATATGTATTTCTATTTCTATCTCTCATTACTTGTTGTTTTATTTATTTGATAGAAGTAACGCGCACGTAGTTTCTGCATATATCCATTTTGGTTCTACTCATACAGACTTGTTTCCACTTATTTTTGCAAAGAGTTGCCAAGTTTGTTAAATAATCTATTAACCCCCCCCACCCCCACCCCCAGGTTATATCACTAGAGAAGACAAGCCTAATATGATTTTAAATCAAATCTCCATCGACCTAGGGTGTATAATGTGGGAGCATTAAGTTCTAATAAGAAGAAGGCAGTCAAAGATTTTTTGTTCCGAGTTGGTTTTCTATTTTGAGTGGGTTTCCTAATTTGACTAGGTTTCCTAGTTTAATGTTTCCTAATTAGATGTTTCCTAAAGGTTTCCTATTTTGATATTTCCTAGTTTAAGATTTCCTATTTTTATATTTCCTAGTTTAATGTTTCGTATTTTAACATTTCCTAGTTTGATATTTCTTTGTTAAGTTTCCTAATCCCTCTATAAATAAGAGGTGCTTCTCAATTTTGAGATGCAGATTTGTAAATTCGTAATATAAGAGTTTCTATCAAGTAACCACTTCAACGAGTGTGCAAGAGCAATGACGAGTTTTCCGATTGACGTTCTAATGGAGATCTTCTTGCGTGTCTCTGCAAAACCTTTGGTCCGATTCAGGTGTGTATGTAAATCTTGGAATTCTCTTATCACCAACCCCTTTTTCATCAAAGCTTATCTCGAGAGATCAATCAAATTGCATAGATTTGATCTTCTTAAGTATGACTTCAACAACCTTTCGAGAGTCCAGATTCGCTATTCTCCCAAGAATGAACTATCATCAAATCTCGATAATTCATTTGTGGGTGATGGCGAAAAATTCAAATTAGTTGGTTCATGCAATGGAATCGTTTGTTTGTCCACCTTTGACTGTAAGAATCCTCACCACTCAAAGATCTTTCTATGGAACCCATCAACGGGTGAAAACCGAGCCCTTCCTCAACCCAGCTTGCGTGTGTCAAACTTGGTTGGATTTGGATTCGATTCCTCAAGTGGTCATCCAGATGATTTTAAAGTGGTCAACGTGAATATTCGTTTTGAAGAATATTCGAACTATACCTCTCAAGTGGAGGTGTACGGTTTTCGAAGAAACTGTTGGAAACAAGTTGGCAACATTTTCCCTCCAGTGCTTACGCAACACTTACGCCATCAAAGCTTTTGCAGCATTTTCCCTTCATCGCACTTAGGCCATCAAGTTATCTTCAAGAATTTCATATGTTGGTGCCCTGTTTTTTGTGTCGATAATGAAATCGTCACATTGTTAATAATATTTGATGTAGTTCAAGATGTTTTCCGACAATTGCCATTTCCAGCTATAATGCCTCCTGCAGAGAAACATATTAACTTACTGGATGGATGCTTGTCTGTAATAGTACATAACTCATTGACAAACCATTATGAAGTATGGTTCATGAAAGAGTTTGGTGTTTGCGAATCATGGACCAAGTTGTATACAATTGGAAGCATTGAGAATTGTTGGCCAGTGGGGTTTGCAAATTCTGGAGAAGTTTTCTTCCTAAAGAGATTGTGTAATGGTTTACGCTACCATTCTCCCATTCAATGCGTTCTATACAACGTGGGGAGTGAAGACTACAAGGAATTTGGAGTCGAAGTCGATTCTCTCTATAGCACTCAATTGGTTCCCTATATAGAGAGTTTGATTTCACTCTCGTCCACAAACAATGCTGAGCATTAGTTGGTTGGGAAAATTGCTTTGCGACATGTTAAAGAGACTTCTATTTGTATGAATAAGATTCTTTTATTTCAATGTACTTTTCATAATATAGCTCTTAATCGGATTTTGATGACTTGATTGTTGAGTTAGTTTGGAGTATTATTAGTATAATCCCCAGTAAAGTGAACTTCTTGGCCTAATCCTTCCGTGTGTTCATAAATGTTATGTATCTCTCCATGCGATAGCAGATTGCACTAGATTCACTAATTCACAAGAACACGACGTATTGTTCTTCTTCAAGCAAGCTGACTCAACAAAGAACTTTTGATAAAATATACAAAGCAACAAGGCAAAAGAAGTCTTCCTAAAGTCCAGAGGAATGTTGACCCCCATCTACATAGTGTTAGAAGCAGCCCATTACGTTTGAGAATCAATTTGGAATATCTCAATGATTGCTTATCAAGGAGTGTCGGACATCCTAATTGTGAAAACCTGGCATGGGTAGACACTTAAATACCAAAACTTCTAAAAGGCAATACTTTGGTGCCAAAATCAAAGAAGAAAGGGACACTTTAGTGCCAACGACAAGAAATTCTAGCCAAAATACTGATATTACATTTCTCATCGACTTTTTTTTTATTGAGGTGGCAATTATTATTAAAATATATATATATATATATATATATATATATATCCATGTAGTGCTAATATGGCTAGTTTTTCCCAAAACGACATCGTTTTGCCTTTAAAAAATGATTTTTGATATGAATATTAATTTAATTTAATTTAAAAAGTAAATTAAAAAAAAAAAAAAAAAGAGGCATCACTCAGCAATGGCTGAAACAACATTGTTTTCCACATTGATTGCTAAGTAGGCAACTTCAGCAAGCTACGTAGACCACATTTATTCTTAAAATAAGGCACATCAAATTTCTAGCTACCCTCGGAGTTGGCACTTAAGTGTTACACCTCCACTTGGGAGGTACAATAGTAAATATGTTCACTATGTGCTTTGATATGTCAACTACTTTAAAATCGTCTAGATGACCACTTAAGGAATCGAATCCAAATCCAATCAAGTTCCACACATCATAGGGGTATCCTGTCACCGCGGGTTTCATAGAAAGATCTTTGAGTGGTCTAGATTCTTGTTGTGAAAGGTGGATAATTGGTTGACTTTTCATCAAACATTTGACCCAAAAAATGAAAAATAAAAAATAAAAATGCACAAATACATTTCTTTTAATGCCAATTTGAATTTTGTATCGAAATTTCACAAAATCCGATTAAGAACCTCAATTTCTGAATTTTTCCGTTTTAAGTTCTTAAATCAACTAAAAATAAAATTACTTTTATTCTAATCATAATTAGGTATAACTCCTTCTTTGACATTTGATTTAGGGACTATTCGAAATCTGCCTGTGTATTCAATTTTGTGATTTATCGAGTCAAAATGCAAATTGCCATTTTAAGCCCTAATTAGGAAATCAAAATCGATCATTCATAACTTGCGAACGGACAATTGTTTCTCACTCATTTTCTTAAGATAAATCCAAATTTAAAATCAATTTTGAAAAGTTCCCATAAGAACTTATCATTTTGAAGGATTATATCCTTCCGAGCATAAAAAAAAAATCAAGCAATTAAGCTTCAATCATCAAAATTTGAATTGACCCATTCATGGTTATGGTTTAATTTCACAAACCTAGATTCAATTTTAATATTAGGCTTAGATCAATATTTGACCTTAACTCGAGCACTTCAATTCAAGGTTAATTTGAAGGCGATAAGTGATCTTACACACGTGTAATTCATTAGATAGGACAATTACTAATTGAGTGCAATTTTAGTTAGTTTTAAAAATTTTCGCATTGAATTGCAATTTTAACCATTTTAGCCCTTTATGCCCAATTCAAAGCACCCATGGCTTTGACTTTTCACAATAATCATTCAATTAGATCAATAAAAGACCCCTAGATCATGTTAATAAGGTTTGATTATCTTAATTGTATCTTAATTGACCAATTTCTTCTTTAAAATGATTTTAAAAATTCAATTTGGTCTGTATAAATTTTGAAACCACAAGGGTCCCAAGTGAAAAAATGGCTAGAACCAGACCAAACCGGTCAACAACGGTCAAAACCAATCGAATCAAACCAAACCGATCGGACCGGTCGCCGTCAAAGTTGGCCGGTTCAAGCCCTTGCCAGCCGGTTCCTGACCTCTAGCGACCAGTTCCGAGATCCTCTCAATGCCAATTTCACTTCTAAACCTTTAATTCCCCAAAATTTTACATATTACATATTAATTTCATTCATTAAATTACAAATTAACCCAATCGGACATTTTGATGCAATTCCAATTTTAGCTTGGGTTTTTGCAAATCAAACCCACTAGATCAATTACCCGATACCTCAAGATCATAATGGAACCTTTGAAATCGATTTTTGACTGGTGGATCAAAATTTCAACCATCAAATTGAACCAACGGCCAAAATCGCTTAATTTGAGGAGTATATAATGAAATCTTCTCCCCATTTTAAGGGGGCTTCATTATGCACGAAAATCTCTCTCATTAGTCTCTCTCTCTCTTTTCTATTATTTCCCTCCATTTCTTATTGCCGCTCGGTTTTGCCCTTCACCGACGGCAAAAATTGATCAAAGCCATCAACTAAGAGGTCCCTCAGCTCCTCCTTTCCTAGATCACCAGCATAGGTTATCAAAGATGCAGCCACAATATCCATTCAGTGGCTTCTCGATTATGGCACCAAAGATCGACAATCAAGTCGGTATATTCCCCAATCAACCGATTCAATTGGATCGGCGTTGATCACCGATCTTCCTCCTAACAAGATCTGGTCCTTGGAGGTTCGTGAAGATTCGATCAAAGTTTCAGCGAAATTCTACTCAATCACAACCGAAATTGAGAGAAACAACATCAAAAGGTAGTTTCTCGGTCTCAAACCCCATGAAGCAAGACAAAATTAGCCGGCCGGGGTTAGGTTTCAATATTAGGGATATATGCTATACTCATATGATCTTTGATGAGTTGATGAAGCTTGAACATGAATGATTATGCTTGATTTTGCTTAAATCTACATTTTCGTTGTTATAAGACTGATTTACTATTTTGACCAAAACAAGAAATGACCTCATTTTAACTCAAGTCCTCTTAGGATTAGATAAAAGACATCTTGAGCTTCAAAACAGGTCACATGCCTCAATGAGCATCGTTTGGCCCTCGAAAAATATCTCCAAATATGAGAAATTCTAATGTAGTTCAGTTGATTTTTCGATTCTATTTTTGCTCTAAAATGAGACTTTACTATTTTTTTTGTAGCCTTCTGTGATGATTTTTGGACAATCTTTTCTTCATTTTTGTTCCAAATATTTTTGTTCATATCTTGTAACTTTTTCATGATTTTTGGATGTGCTTAATTAGGTCAGATCTACTCAGATCCAAGCCTAGGTCAATTTGTTCCATATTGATCTATGATATTGTCATTTTTGTGCTGATTTTTGTGTTGAGTTTTGGAAGAACTTTCATTAATGAAAGTTGCTCGTAATATATGTAGAATATTTTTAATATTATTATGATTTTTATATGTGCTTAACTAGGTCGAGATCTACTCATATCCAAGCCTAAGCCAATCTGCTCCATATTGATCTATGATTTTTTTCATTTTTTTACTAATTTTTGTGTTGAGTTCTAGAAGAAATTTCCTTCATGAAATTTTTTATAATTGTGTGGAAAATATCTTGTAATTTTTTCATGATTTTTTGAAGAGTTTAATTAGGTAAAAATTGCTTAGATTTGAACATAGAACAATTTATCCTAAAATTCTGTTTTGATAAAATTGAGTCCACAAATGAGCTTGTTTGGTCTCAAATTATTAACGAAAGTTGAAATACTTGATACATATGTTCAATTGATGCAAGCTTTGCAAACTCTTCAAGTTGGCAAGTGAGCCAATTGCATGAGTTAAATGTTAAAATGTGCTGCAGCAACACATAGTCTAAATTCGCATCTATTTTATTATGCGATTCATGCAATCACATTTAGACTTCAAACTCTTAACAAGAAACATTCATCATTGTATGTTCTATATGTATGATTTTTTGTAATATTTTTGCACATCTTGTGATGGCTGAAATCATGCCCGTTCCGTGAAGTTAATGCTGAAACGGAATTTTGTCATATATGCATTTTGCCATTCTAGTTTTGGGTCTTTTAGAGACCAAATCTTACAATAATGTATTTTTGATACTTAAACTACATGTTACAAGGTTTGAGTACATTTGAGTGTCATTTTGCAAATTAAATTTGTGTCATAAAAGTGTTCATTTTACTTAGCACTCACAAGTATATTATTAGGAATCTTGAATCATTTCATAATATCATTTAAATTGTATGACATTTTGCATGCCAACCTAGGATTAAATGATTATCCAAATTTTAGAAAGTCATAAGACACACTTAAAGGTTTCCAATGCCACTAATTTTACACAAATTGCTCATCATTTGGATCATTTTCCATTTTATCAAAACTAGATCAAAATTAGGACATGGGATCAAATTAGGACCCCTATATGGACCTTTGATATTTTTTCCCATTTTTTCTATTAGGATTCTGCACTTGACCTCTTAACAAAACTTGTTTTTCAATATATTAATTATGTTGTGTGAAAATTTGGTGATTTTTAGATTTCTTTGATAGGACAAATCCTTATGGTATGGACTAAATGTCCTGCTTTTTTGACAATTTTTTTACATGCTGTTGCTCGTTGTTTGATTTTTGTAAAATCATGTGCAACTCGTTTAGGAAAGCTTCCTTCATGAAAGTCTTTCATTATCATGTCGTACATATTATTTCATAGCTAGATTGTTAATGGGTATTACTCAATTTTGTTGTCTTTACGTGCTTGTTCTGAAATTTCCTAATATGAACATGATTGTAATTGTTTAGTTATACCCTTTACGTTAGTTTGTGCATGAGATTAGGCCATGCCATCTTCATGGAAGCTGTTCTAAATGCTTTGATCTTTATTGTTAAACAATTGGCATTTTCAAATTGCATCTTTCAAAAATACTTTGATATATGTGATGTTTCCCAAAAACAATTTCTAAGAAATTCTTTTCCAAAACTCGATTTGGCTTAAGGAAAAGTCGTGGTTTGGACCATATTCAAAATGTCTGCGACGCTTGTGAGGACATTTATGCGAGCCCTGGGCTAGCCTTGGCAATTGAATGTATTCCACAGCCTAGATATTCCTTAATCCTAAATATTTTCAAATCTTTTTTTAAAATCCTGATTTGATATCGTGAAAGGCACGGTTTGAATTGTATTCACAATGCCTACAACGCCTATAAGTGCATTTATGCAAGCCCCAAGCTAAGCTTGTCAATCGAATGTCTTTCATAGCCGAGACATCACTTTGTCTCAAAACTTTTCATGGATGATTTCCAAATATGTTTTCGAAACATCACATGTACCCCCCATGCATACAATCCTATCATTCATTTAGAAGTGCCTGTGTTTGTGATTGGCACATGTTTTTGGTAATAAGTAACCTGCCGATAGTTCACTTTCTTGCTTGATTAGTTAGGAAACAAGGTCCAAAAGACCTGCATACATGTTTAATTCCCGCAAATGCATGTGATTTCTAGATGAATGGTAGGATCGATGCATGATATCAAGAAAAATTTTGGAATCACATAGATCATTTCATTAGGAGACTTATAAGTGTTATTGGCCATGCAAGAACACAATTGGCCAATAACGATTATAAGTCATAAAAATGGATTGGGTAGATATCTTAGTGGAACCCACGCATGAAAGACAAAGGCCAACCCCGAGGCCCCAAAATCTAATTTTCACATTAAACTTTCTTTAAATGATTGATCTTGACATGATGTCGTGTTTTTTATTATTTTAATATGTATGCTTGTTTCTTTCTATTATATGCACCTAGTTATAGATTTCCTAGATTAGGTTTAGAATAGGATGCCGAAGATGGAGGAAGCACGATGATAGTGGAGGTTGATGTCCATTCTAACCATTATCATGTACTATTTATTTCCCCAACATATGTCTCGAGTTCTCTTTGTTATATAAAGCCCGATAAGTTGCGGGTTTTCTCTCTTCCTTTTTATTTTTTCAATTGTATTTCTTTTTTATATTTTCTAAGATTGCATGGTAGGTTTATCGTTTTCCTTGATTGTTTACTTACTGTTTCGTAATTTCAATTCCATTGATTGCTTTCTTTTCTTGTTTTCTAGAAATAGAATAGTATGAAAATGACGAACCACGCATGATTGCTTAGTTTAGGACTAATGATCCTGAAAATGTAAGAAAAAAACGCATGGACACGTTAGGAAAACACAACATACTATTTAGGTACCAAAAGGGCACTAATAAAAATATTAGCATAACCCAAGTCCCCAAACCTAGATATTTAGTTACATAGTAATCAAGGGAACACTCCTAACCCTCGATTGGGTTTTCTAGCCAACCTCCAAAATGAGGCTAGTGACGACTCCCATCTTATTTTTAGGTTGTCATAAACAACTAGACTGTATAAATAAACCCGTCGTGTAGGGTATGAGTTTCGCTGAAACTCACCATGGTTTAGCATACTCAATATAGGAGTACCCTAAAGGATAAAGTGATGTCATCCTTATGGGTGAAACGTACTATTGAGAGGGCTATCATGGTAAAGGTACCTTTAAATATAATATCTACACTTGACCTCTTCTCCCGAGGTGTGTCCCCGTGTGGATATAGATCACTACACTTTGTTGTCACGCGGGATACAAGCTTAAGAGAGCTTGCGATCTTGTGAAGGGAACTTACGAAGGCTTGATCTGAAAGGCGAGGTTATGACATCTTTTGGAGCGCAAGCCATGAGAAAACTCTTGTGATCAAGTACTCCTAAATCTGACATTTTCCCCTTTTCTCTCCTCGTGATGGTGAGGAATCGAGGTCGGTGAGATCGGGTTGCAACATCAATAAGTTATGATGTTTTTATTGTAATCTCTATATCACTCAGGAAAAATCACCAACACTAACAATCTCGCCCGTCTTTTGTCATTAAAAAGAAAAAAAAAGAACTCAAATCAACAGGGATCATTTATTAAGATGCAACAATCCAAAGGGCCAAAATGATTCTTCTCAATAAGTCAGAAGGCATCTAGGTCCCATGAAAAGGCATCATAGTTTGCATCAAAGTCAGGAGCAATTGTGGAGTTCAGAGAGATTAGCTACTTGAAAAATTTTACAGAAACAATGATGAGCTTTCGAGTTTAGGGTCTTCTTAAAGAAACAATGTAAATTTTGAAATGTTCTTCCTAAGAGCACCTTTCATTAAAGCTCATCTTGAGAGATCAACCAAATTGCAGAATTCGATCTTATTAACCTGGGGAAATTCTTCAATCGGTCCTAAACCTATTGTATGGATACTGATTCAACTATAAACTTTTCAATTTTGCCAACTTAGTCATAAATTTTTGTACGAAATTTCAATATAATTCTTCTAACCAATTTTAGATGGAACTTACCAACGTGGTGGTGTGCCACACAGGATGACCGACGACAACTAGAGCACTGCCACGTCAATGGTTTTCATCAAAAATCAACCGAAAGGACTACAATGATATTACGTTTTAAAACTAAATTGGTAAATTTAGAAAGTTTAGGATTAAACTAGCATACGTACAATAGGTTTGAGACCAATCGGGTAATTTCCCTATTCCAAATGGACTATCAAATTGTTCCTTGCCAGGTCAAAACTTTAATCAAATTGAACATCTCAAACCAGTCCATTAAGTAAAAAATTTTACAAATTATGAACGTCCGGGCCATGGTGGCGACCAACTTTAAACACCATATCACTAAATAATAGCCGTGACGCTACACAAATAGATTGGTCGCAGGGCAGAAATGAGTTGCTACCTCAAAACAAATTCAACCCTATTTACATTGAAGTAAGAAGCGACTTGTGAAGTTGAAAGAGATGCAATGTGCAAGATCATATGGAAAGTCTTCCAGATGACATGCTATGGGAGATCTTCTTGTGGCTCCCCGCAAGACCTACAATGCAGTTAAGGTGTGTGTGCAGATCTTGGAATTTTCCTCTCTCTGAGCCCGTTTTCATGGAAGCTTATCTCGAGAGATCGAACGGATCGAACAACATCGACCTTCTCAAGTATGACCTCAACAACTATTCGAGTGTCCCGATTCGTCATTCTCCTAGATACAATGCCAGACACCTGGAATGCCAAATTTGGCATCGATAGACACTTAAGTGTCAAAAGTTAGGAAAGTGATACTTAAGTGTCAAAATTGCAGCACAATGGATCTCTTAGGGTGTGCATGATAAGACTTATTGGCCGGGGAACAATTTTCTTTCAAAAATAGTTCTTTCTATTTCTACTCCAGGGAACAATTTCTGAGTAAAATAAGATATTTTATAACTACACAAAATTTATATTCTTAAAATAGAAAAAAAAAATAGAAATGTGTTTGGTACGATATATTATTTTTTGTATTTATTTGTTTTTATTCTTGCTCACGAACCGCCGATTACCGCTCACTTGCCACCCGTTGCTCGTCACCGCCGCTCGACGGCCACCACGCCGCCTGCCACCACCACCCACCGCCACGGGACCGCCAACCGCCGACCGTCACCATCAACCACCGGCGGTCGGCAGTCTGCGGTGACGGGCAACGGTGATGGGCAGGCGGCGGCGCGACAAGTGACAAGCGGTGGTGAGCAGCGACCACAACAGCAATTGGGGGGCTACGACGACAAGCGACCGGCGGTCTGCGGCGACGGCCGCAGTCTGCGGTGACGGCCGGCGGTCGATAGTGGCAACGGCGGTCGGTGGTGTCATCGAGAGGTTGAGGGTGGCCGGTGGGCTGTGGGTGACAACAACGACAATCAAACAGCGATGGCGATGATGGTTGCTGCCGGTGAGGCAACGGTCGGCGACAACCGGCAGTCGACCGACAGTGCCCGCGGCCAGCCAAAGGTGGCCGGCAGTTGGCAAGCGACCACCCATGGCCACAACAAGCAAGAAAAACAAAAGAAAAAATTGGCTTATTTCTTGAAATTGTTCCCGGAAACAATAAGCTACTTTTTTTTGTTTCTTATTTTTGTTCCAAATCTATTTCTAGAAACAAAAGTTTTACCAAACAGATTTCTATTCTTTTTTTGTTCCGAGGAACAAAAGAACAAAAATTGGGAGAAATAGAAACGTTACCATGCAGACCCTTAAGTGCCAACAGTGAGAAAATTTGGCCAAAATGCTAACGTGGCAATTTTCCGACAAGGTAAGTGCAAAACGACGTCATTTTACACACTGACGTGGCTAGATAAATGCAAAAATGAAGTTATTTTACTTCTAATGTGGTAAATAATTAATATAAAAAATTAATTAAATTAATTTTAAAAATAAATTTATTTACAACATTTGAAAAAAAAAAAAAAGGAGGGAGAAGGCACGTAGCCGAAGATCGAGCCCTTACCATCGCCCCAATGGCCGACAACCCTTGGCCTAGCTAGGCGAGGGCCGCCAACCCTTGTCAAATCTAGGGAGGGCTGTGACCCACGCCCCAAATCTGGGCGGGCTCACGGGCCGTTGCCCCGATCGCCGAGGTCATGGCCCCTAGCTAGAGCTCGGAGATCCCGGCCGACCCTCCCCCACCTTTGCTGGCCCTTCCCGGTGACGGCGGGAGGTGGCAGCAACGAAGGCTTAGCCCTCAACCGCTTTCTTTTTCCCTCCCCCTTTTCAAATTATTTATTTATTTATTTATTTATTTATTTATTTATTTATAATTTAATTAATTTTTATATTAAAATTCAAATCCATGTCAAAACGATATCGTTTTTACATTTTTTTCCAAAATTAGCTCTCTGGTGAGCCATGTAAGTGAGAAAAATAATAAAAAATTGCCACGTAAGATTTCCGGCGGTGTTCGTTGGAAATGGCACTTAAGTGCTTTCAAAAAAAAAATGTCACTTTTCTAACTTTTGGCACTTAAATGTCATTTCATACCAAGTTTTGGCACTTGAGGTGTACTTCTTCCGATACAAATCGTATGATCTCGATACTTAATTTGTCGAAAATAGCAGGAAATTCAAATTAGGTAATTCATGCAATAGAATTGTTTGATTATCCTCATTTCACAACAAGAATCCAGACCACTCAAAGATCATTCTGTGGAACCCGTGGTGACGGGATACTCCTCCCTCGACCCACATGTGATGCGTCGAAGTTGATTGAATTTGGATTCGATCCCTTAAGTGGTCATTCAGATGATTTTAAAGTAGTCGATGTGTCAAAGCACATCGTGAACATATCTAATACTGTACCTCCCAAGTGGAGGTATATGGTTTTGGAAGACGGCGTTGGAAACAACCCGGCCACATCTCTTCTTCAACGCTTACCGGGGAGTTAGGCGATCAAGTCATCTTCAAGAACTTCATCTGTCGGTGCCGTCCTTCGTTTCTTTTCCAGTGCTGATTCAAAACACCGTTGATCCTATTTGATGCGACTAAATCGCGTCCCCGCATTTTGAAGTATGGAACCTGAAAGAGTTGGACGTCCGCGATTCGTAGACCCAGTTGTATACAATTAGACTGAACGTGAGAAGAGACTGAACATGAGAAGCAGTATGGTCTGTTGGCTACTTGGGTTTTGGGGATTCTGGAGAAGTTATCTTCTTGAAGCAGACGAACGATGCGTCCGCGCAAAGAATCTTCACTTATCTGGGCCTATGTGATGGACGGAGTGAAGAACTTCAGGAAATCGAAGTCAAGTTCCGACACTACTATTCCACTCAACTAATTACTGGTGCAGAGGGTTTGGTTTTCCTCTCATCTGCAGTCAATTTCGAGCAATATGTAGTTAGGAAATTTGATTCATCAAATAAAGAACGAGTAGAGACATGTTTTTGTACCATGTTGAAGAGACTTTTATTGCTACGATTAATAAGATTCTTCCGTTTAGATTTCATTCGTTTCGTAAAAAGTACTTTTCTTATTTTTCAGCTCTTGGTTTGTTTAAGAAAATGAATTACCAGAATATATATTTCTAGCCAACGGAAAACTTATAATTAAATTCAAGAAAATGATTTTCTCTTTAAAATATCAAAAAACATTTTCCATAATATGATTAGATTTTGGTGTTTAGGCCTGAGACTCTACGTTTGGACACTAAAACCCGACGTCAATCCTCAGGTCCCCGGCATTCAAGATCAGGTCTTCAGCGCCCAAGCCTAGGTCTATCAAGGCCGAACACCCCTGTCTCCAGCCCCTTCTTTTTTTTTATGCCTTATTTTTGGCTTGTCGAGTCAAGCCATCTGGCTAGGCTCCTGCATCCCCCAGCCCCGTTTGTGTGAATATTGCATTTATCTAATGTTGTGGACTAGTTGCGCAATTTTTCAAGGGAGAAGTACATTATTAGTGTCATAAGTTATGTACGGAGCTCACTTTGATGCCAAAAGTTTCCGTCGAATCACTTAAGTGCCAAATCAGAGGAAAAACGATTACTTTGGTGCCTCGGCAAGAGATTCCGCCAAAATGATTACGTGGCTTTTATATTTAAAAAATAAATAAAATCGACAAGGCCTTTAAACAACGTCGTTTTCTGTCCTCCTTAAGAAATGATGTTGTTTTGCCATCCTAAGTGGATGGCCTCGAGAAAACGACGTCGCACAACTCATTTGGGTTTTTTTTTATTTATTTGGGGATTGAAATTAGGGTTTTTTTGTCGATCCTCGCCCAACACCGGCTGCCATCGCTCAGCCTTCGTCGTAGTAGCACCATGTCCCAATCTCGGTAAAATTTCACCAGCTTTAACATCCTCAAATTCTTCGAGCTGGGACCGCATTTAGCAGCTCCAAGTGGGCATGGAGGGCGAGCCTCTAGCGACTCGGCCTTCGATCACGAGCCAATGGTGACACACAAGGGAGCACCGGCCCAGGTCGCCGGAGCCTAGGTACTGAAAGATGTAGGCCAAGCACTCATTGGGGAGATTAGAGATGGAGAGGGAGAGA
Source organism: Eucalyptus coolabah (assembly GCA_014182585.1). NCBI lineage: Eukaryota > Viridiplantae > Streptophyta > Magnoliopsida > Myrtales > Myrtaceae > Eucalyptus > Eucalyptus coolabah. The sequence goes on along the minus strand of CM024620.1, from coordinate 9,748,160 downwards.
TCGAGGGTGATGCACTCGTCAGCGGCCTCCCCAAGCACTAGCCAAATCACAGCCTTCAACTTGGCCGTCGAGCACGGGGGCCATTGAGGACGGCGACTAGCCCATTGCCGTTGTCTTATCTTCTCTCTCTCTCCCTCTCTCTCTCTCAATTTGGGGATTTAGGGTTTTGAATTGGGGGAGAGACACCAAACAATGTTGTTTTGTTGTTTAAATGCTGACTGTACTCTCTGGCGAGCAACATCAGCTTCAAAAATTTTAAAAAAAAAAAAAAAAGTGCCACGTCGGATTTCTGGCCAACTAGATCAGAGTTAGTACTAAAATGATCGTTTTTCAAACTTTTTGACACTTAAGTAATCCGACAGAAACTTTTGGCACCAAAGTGAGCGCCGTACACAACTTATGTCACTGATAGTGTACTTATCCCATTTTTCGAGTTCAAGTGATTTAATAGCGTGCTGCAATTTTCTTTTTTGATTTTTCATTTTGGGCTGAGTGTGTTACCAAACTGGGCCCATTCGTTAAGCCTAGTCCAACCCAGGTCAGATGCAGAAGTCCGACCTGGTATGTTTATTTATATGATATATTTTTATTTTATTTTATTTTCGAGTACATTTATTTATATGACATATTTTTATCTTATTTTATTAATTAAAAAGTAAAATTTCAAAAAAATCAAAAAAATATGAAATTAGGAAAAGGCTAAAAATAGTTTTCGAAAAAATTCATGAAATGCCCTTCAAAAAGATCAAATCTTGAAGTTTAAAAAAAAGATTACATACCAGAAAAGCATTAGTTGAATAACTAGTATGATGAGTTCCCAATCTTAGTTTCTCTAATTGCTTAGGAGTAAAGTATTTTTCTCAGTATTTTACTTAAATTTCTAATTGACCCATCAAAAATCAAATAATGACAACTCCTAAATGAAAATGATTTGAAGGTTGAAAACTCGAGTCATATATCGTGAATTTGGGGGCTTAGGAGAGCTTGGACTAAGCCTAGACTTAGTAAAGCCATTAGCCTAACACTGCATGGTGGTAGAGGTCACAAAAATGGTTGTCGATTTTCTTACGTGACTCATTAAAATAACATTAATCATTTTCTACGTCACTTTAACTAGTGTTGAGGCTCACGTATCGGCGTGCTTGAAGTTGGGCAATTTTCTATGAAAAGAAAATGGGTAATTACATGCTGGAGAAAGTGAATGAAATGAAAAGTTATACGATTTGCTTATTATTTTACAAAAAAATTATAAAACGATTCCTAAAAATAGAAAATTAATTTGATGACATATATTGGCGTGTTTATTGAAATTTTAATAATCGTCTATCAAGCTATCTAGATATATCCAAATATATCCTATTGATATTGGTAACATATTGGCCTAAGCATGTCATAAACGGGTTGAACATATTAATTAGTCGAAGACATGGTTGCCATTTGTGAACAAACAGATGGTCCATTTGTGGCCCGAATATGATAAAGCTCAACTCAAGCATGCTTAACTCTTGTACATGTCTTGCAATTGGAGGGCCGGCTGAAAGATTAACACCATAATATTATTCTTTTATGATAACCCTAGCTGACAAGGACAATCTAACAAGACAACATTTTCCCTCCATCGCCTGACCAATACTTAGGCAGTCAAGTTATCTTCGAGAACTTCATTTGTTGGTGCCCTTGTCGTCCTGGTCGTGAGATGGTCACGTCGTTGATCCTATTTGATGTAGTTCAAGATTCTTTCCAAAAAATAGCACTTCCAGATATAATGCCTCTTGAGGAAAAACTTATCCGCTTACTGGATGGTTGCTCGTCTGTAATAACACATAACTCATCCACTGAACATTATGAAGTATGGATTAGGAAAGATTTTGGTGTATGTGAATCGTGGATAAAGTTGTATACGATTGGAGTGTCTAGGAGAAGTATTGTGAGTTATCAGCTAATTGGGTTTGCAGATTATGGAAAAGTTTTCTTCGTAGATGCCTTCGATGTGGGATTACAATTCAAATCTCCCAGTCACAACGTATGGAGTGAAAAGTTTGAGACATTTGAAGTGGCAGTTGATTGCTACTATACCACTCAACTGGTTAGTTGTTTAGAGAGTTTGATTTCTCTCTCCTCCACAAACAATGTTAAGCATTAGGAGGTTGGTGGAATTGCTTTTCAGACTAAAGAGCACATGGAGAATTATGTGTTTTATTATATCGAAAAGACTTCTATCTGTATGAGTAAGACTATCTTTTATTACCATGTACTTTTCATGATATAGTTCTTAGTTTGTTTTGAGATTCATGAATGTATAATATGTAAGTGAATATTCATGTGATGTAGAAGAAATAGTAATACTGTTAACCCTGTTTCAGGTTGATTTTACTAACATTTTACCTAAAATGAATACGAAGAAGTCTAACACATGCTAACACATACCGTTAATGCTAGTCCAGCACCAGCTAAATTGAATGCATTGCGATCTCGAGGAAAATGAAGAATCGAGATCAAATAATTTATACTTGACAGGACAACACATCTGCACTCTGGCCAAGTTGTCAAGGTCATCAAACGTGCAACCTGGTTGATGAAGAAGATGGTTGAGAGTAGAGAATCCCATGATTTACAGACACGTCTAAATCAAATCAAAGGTGTTGCCGAGGGGCTGAATAGGATCTCCATTAGGATGTTAAATGGGAACCTTGCCATTGGTCTTCGCACAGTTTTTTACGAGTGCTCAGCAAAATCTCTTAAATCTTCAGAAGTTGCTTATGATTTCTATGTAAATGGTTGTCAACTTCTTTGGCTGTGACGATGCCTTTGGACTTTAGGAAAACTTCTCTTTTGCCTTATTGCTTTGAAGTCAGCTTACCACGAAAGCCAGTGAATGCAATGCATTCTACTATCTACATGCTCCATTTTCGAACTACTTAAACCAAAACCCTTAGGTTTTAAAGTTTATCTCAGCATTCCGTCTTCTCATTCGCTACTTTTCCATGTTTTATAAAAAAGCTCAACATCATCGGGGAAATAACACATACACAAGGAGATATTTTCCTTAAGTAATCTTGATGAGCTTGTGAGTTGTATTCACAACCATTAGATGTTTTAAACCTTAACATTCTTTGCATGACATTTAAGTAGCAACATTTGACAGTCCCTAAAGTCCCTTGCCAAGGGAAAACATAATCACAATGACTGATTCTTGTGCATACTCGGCCTTTAATATCAGAAGATTTGTCGATATGAAAAACAAAAGATACAATTAAATATAAATTGTGATAGAGTTTTTGGCACCCAAAACAAACAGTACGGTGCTATTTCCACCCTCATTTTGGCTAAGAAATTTCTTCCTTTTATAGATATTTAAAAAAATAATAATAACCAATATACCCTTCTACTTCAATTTATTTTTTCATGCTAATAGAAAAACTGCATTTATTTCTGTCATCTCTCTCATCAATTTCATAATATAAATGCTCAATTATATCCAATAAGATATCATATTATCCCGCATCCTGTTATCACTTTGTGTAGAAAAGGTTATTAATTTTAATTCGTGGTCTCATATTTTATTCACAAAAGCTGCATAGAAGATGTTAAATTTCCATTTGTGATGGCTTATGAGTGCAATTTTTTATTAAGTACTTTCAACAAACCTTCATTTCAGAATTGAAAATTAAAATTCAATCCAATCATCTAGCCGATCTTCACCTTGTGGGCGTTTTTCCGGAATAATATTTTATAAAGTTAAACAACGCTTATTCTATGCTTTTTTTTTTTTTTTTTTTTAGTCTTTCACATTTTGATGTAAATTGCATGATAGGGTTTGAAAATCTTGTTACACACTCTTCACTTTCAAACTCACATAAGATTGTTTCAAAGGAAAGTTTCAAGCTTATTTTAAAGTTTTGATCCACTTGCTACAAGATTGAAACTACAATTGATATTAATTACTTTCTTTGTGATAGGAGACAAATGACAAGAAATAAAAACTCTTCTCATCACTCACTCCCTCTCTCTAGCATGCGTTCTCCTACGATAGGACCCCCACCTCCTCGAGACTCTTTCATCCCGGACCCCTACATTGGCCCTCATCTCATCCGCCTTTACCTCTTCCAATAGCGGGTTCTACACCTCGACCTCCTTCCCCAAGCTCTCTCCAAGACCCACATCGACATCTCCTCCCTCTCCGGCTTCCGCCACTCCCTCTTGGACAATCATGTCATCTACGACTTCTCCAAGCTCCATGCTCCCACCCATAACTTCCTCGCCAAGCTCTTCTGCTCCACCTCCTCCTCCTCCTCCTCCTCCTCCTCCTTCTCCTAGCGCTATCTCATTTTGTGACAAGGACGCCGTCATCTTCCAACGCAATTTCAAGTGCAAGATCGACATGAGCCATGTAAAGGACCTCCTCAAAATGATCTACTAAAGCCATATGGTCAGCATCGCGAAGCTGCTTGGTGCTTTCATCTTTGGCGACAACATCTTTTTTGTCTATGAGTTCGTCGACGACGCCAGCCTCTCCAATTGCCTGCGGAACCCTAAAATGCCCAATTTCATAATCCTCAGGACCTAGATTTCAAGGATGCAAATCTCCACCGACACCATGCACGGCCTCAATTAGATCCATAACAACACCAGCCTCAACATGATCCTTGTCCACAACAACATCAAGAGCAGCAACATCATGGTGACAGAGCCATTGTTCAAAGCCAAGATCTGCCACTTTGGGTGTCATGCCCCGAGCCCCCAAGCGTGCAAACATCCCTCAATAGTCATTTAGTTACGATATCTTAAGACGCATTGTCGACCCATTCTTTTATTCTTTCAATTAAACGCAAGTGGAAGCATATTATAAAAACCCAGTCAAACATAATCATAGGGATGATATTAACACAACAACAAACATTTCCAAAAGCACCACTTTTATTTATATACTTTTTAATCCTAGGAAGTTCAATAATTACAAGCCTTTCCTATGATGGCAACTTCCTATGTAGTCGAGGATAGTAATAAGTTTGCTAATGATCTAACATCGACATTGCATTTCAAGTGTTGTATCTACTAGATTTTGATGATTAAATGTCCTCCTAGTAGAGAATTAGAGATTTTACTTACTGAGTTAATGACTCACCCCATTGTTTTTCAAAATTGTAGGTATAGAGGAGTTGTAGTCTCAATAGAGGAGCTAAGATTTACCCCGGCCTTTTTTAGCATAAAGCATGTAATGGTTGTAAATATAATGACCCATGACAAAAAGGGCTTGTAAATATAACCGATGTAATAGTGTGTTTGCAAGTGGTTGTTTTCTTGGCTGCTTATTGTTGTCTGGGTGTTATATGTGCGCTCCCGAATGTGCTTAATGAAAAGATAAAAAGAAACGGGACGGTGACACGCCAGGCCGTCAAAAAAATAACCATTGCTGCTCAAGACCCTGAAAATGGAGTTGAAGCCGTGACACTAGTCGTTAACATTCTCCAAACGAATTTCTTCCCATCAATCCATTAAACAAAATCTTGGAAGTTTCCTCTCTCCAAGTCCCTTTCATGGAAGCTTATCTCGAGACATCGAACAGATCGAATAGCATTGATTTTCTCAAGTGTGACCTCAACAACTATTCGAGAGTTTTGATTCATCATTCTCCTAGATACAAACCATATGATTTCAATACTTCATCTGTCGAAAATAGCAAGAAATTCAAATTAGGTGATTCATGCAATAGAATTGTTTTGATTTTCCACCTTTCACAACAAGAATCCAGACCACTCAAAGATCTTTCTATGAAACCCGCGGTGACAGGATACCCCTCCCTTGGCCCACATATGATGTGTCGAACTTGATTGGGTTTGGATTCGATCCCTTATGTGGTCATCCAGACGATTTTATAGTAGTCGACATATTAAAGCACATCGTGAACATATTTACTACTGTACCTCCCAAGCGGAGGTGTATAGTTTTAGAAGATGGCGTTGCAAAAAACTCGGCCACATCTCTCCTCCAACCCTTACCGGGGAGTTAGGCGATCAAGTCATCTCCAACAACTTCATCTGTCGGCGCCGCCCTTCGTTTCTTTTCCAGCGCTGATTCAAAACACCGTCGACCCTATTTGATGCGACTAAATTGCGTCCCCGCAGTTTGAAATATGGATCCTGAAAGAGTTGGACGTCCGCGAACGGTGGACCCAGTTGTATACAATTAGACTGAACATGAGAAGCGGTATGGTTTGTTGGCTACTTGGGTTTTGCAGATTCTGGAAAAGTTATCTTCCTAAAGAAGACGGACGATGCGTCCGCGCAAAGAATCTTGCACTTATCTGGGCCTGTGCGACGTACGGGGTGAAGAACTTCAAGCAGTCGAAGCCAAGCTCTGATCACTGCTATTCCACTCGACTAATTACTGGTGCAGAGAGTTTAGTTTTCCTCTCGTCTGCAATCAATTTCGAGCGGTATGTAGTTGGGAAATTCGATTCATAGAATAAAGAAAGAGTAGAGAGACATGTTTTAGTACCACGTTGAAGAGAGACTATCATTTGTATGATTATTAGGATTCTCCCATTTAAGCTTCATTTCTTTCACGGAAGATATATTTTCCTTTATTTCTAGTATTTAGTTCGTTTAGAAAAATATATTTCTAATCAACGAAAAGCCTATGCTTAAATTCAGGAAAATGATTCTCTTTTTGAAAAAATCAGAAAATATTTTCTAAAATATGATTAAATTTCGATGCTTAGACTCAAAACTCTACACTTGGACATGGGAACTCGACGCTGATTCTCAGGTCCCCAGTGTTCAGGATTAGGTCTCCAATGCCCAGACTTAGGTCTATCGAGATCAGACACCCGTGTCTTCGGCCCCCTTGTTTTTTTATGCTCTATCTTCAGGCTCGTTGAGTCGAGCCGTCTCGCTCAGCTCATTCGTCCCCCAACCCCGTATGCATGAATATTGCATTTCCTTAATGTTGTGGCCTGGTTGCTCGATTTTTTCGGGTTCAGATCCGCGTTTGCTCACCGCCGTTCTCGCCCAGTAGACCACGCACGCCACTGGCTTGACAAAAGACCCGGTTCACTTTGGTTCTAGGCTAGGATTTTATTTGTGTGGGCCGGCTCCCGTTAGATAATTTAATCGCGGGCCGGGTTTTTCTTTTCTTTGATTTTTCATTTTGGGCTAATGTGTTACCAAACTAGGCTCATTCGTTGAGCCTAGTCCAACCCGGGTCGGACGCGGAAGTCTGACCCGGGTATGTTTATTTATATAATATAATTTTATTTTATTTTATTAATTAAAAATTAAAATTTCAAAAAATTTAAAAATATGAAATTAGGAAAAGGCTAAAAAATAGTTTTTGGGTAGTTTTGAAAAAAAAATCCAGAAAAGTCCTTCAAAAAAATCAAATCTCGAAATTTAAACGAAAAAAAAAAAATTCGATACCGGAAGGATATTAATTGATAAACTAGTGTAATAAGTTCCCGATCTTACTTTATTTGATTGCTTAGGAATAAAGTATTTCTCTTAATATTTTACTTGGGTTTCTTAGGATGCGCATGGTAACGTTTCTTGTTTGGAAAATAATTTCTTTACGTAAATAGTTCTTTTCTATTTCTACTCTAGGAAACAATTTCTGAGTAAAATAAGGTATTTGGTAACTACACAAAATTTCTACTCTTGAAATAGAAAAGGAATAGAAATGTGTTTGGTACGAATCAATTTCTTTTTTATATTTATTCATTTTGTATTCTTGCTCACGGATCATCAACCATCAACAAATCGGCGGCGGCCGGTGGTTGGTGGCGGCGGCCCAATCGGCGGCGGCAACCGTGACGGCGACAATGGCTCCGAGCAGTTGGAGGTGGCCGCGGCAAGAGAGAGGAATAAAAGAAAATAAAATAGAAAATTGGCTTATTTCTAAAAATTGTTCCCGGGAACAACAAGCTACTTTTTTTTTTTTTTTTTTTTTTTGTAACCCGGGAACCTCCGCCCGCTCGTGTGGCGGAGAGTAAACCCCGAGCGCCGGGGCCCCACCGCCGACCCCGTACGCGGTAAGTCGCGCGTTGAGCATTGAAGATCTGCGTCCACGAAGTCTCGAACTCTTCCCCTTGGCGTGGAGGGTACCAAGCCTTAACCGCGCGGCCACCACGGGCGGTGGTAGCTACTTTTTTTTTTGTTTCTTATTTATGTTCTAAAACTGTTTCCGAGAACAAAAAAAGAGAAATTGTTCTCGTGAACAAAAGCTTTACCAAACGGATTTCTATTCTTTTTTTTTTTATTCCAGGGAACAAAAGAACAGAAATTGATAGAAACAGAAATGTTACCATGCAGACCCTAATCAACCCCTTACAAATCGATTTGTGACGACTCATAAATAAAAATAACTTGTAAGTTAAAAACTCGGATCATAAGTCGTGAATTGATGGGCTTAGGAGAGCCCGGACTAAGCCTAGACATAATAAAACCATTAGCCTAATGTTGCGTGGGGGTAGAGGTCACGACATGACTATTGATCTTCTTACGTGACTCAGTAAAATAACATTAATCATTTTCTACATCACTCTAAGTAGTGTCAAGGCACACGTCTGGGCATGCTTAAAGTTGGGCAATATGGGTAGTTACATGCTGGAGAAAGTGAATGAAATGAAAAGTCATAAGATGTGCGTATTATTTTACAAAAAAATATAAAATGATTCCTAAAAATAGAAAAATAATTTGATGCACATATATCGGTGTGTTTACAAAAATTGTAATAAATATATATCAAGTTATCTAAAAATATCCAAATTTATCCTGTGGATACTGGTAACATATTGGCCTAAGCATGTCGCAAACAGATTAAACATAGCGATTAGTCGAAGACACAGTTACCATTTGTGAACGAACTGATAGTCCATTCGTGGCCTGAATATAATAAAGCTCAACTCAAGCACGCTTAACTCTTGTACATGTCTTGCCATTGGAAGGCCGGCTGAAAGATTAACAGCATGATATTATTCTTTCATGATAACGCTAGCTGACAAGAACAATTTAACAAGATATGATATAACAGATCAACAAGGCCCAAGAAGTTCCTGATAAAGTTAAAAGGCATCGTTACATCTAAAGAGATTCAACATTGTTTACATTGAAATCAGAAGCGATTGGTGAAGTTCAAAGAGATGGCAAGCACTTGAGCAAGTGTGCAAGATCAATGGCAAGTTTCCCGGTTGACATTCTAACCGAGATCTTCTTGAGGATCTCTGCAAGACCTTTGGTCCGGTTCAGGTGTGTATGTAAATCTTGGAATTCTCTTCTCACCAGCCCCTTTTTCATCAAAGCTTATCTTGAGAGATCGACCAAATTGCATAAGTTTAATCTTCTTAAGTATGACTTGGACAACTTCTCAAGAGTACAGATTCATAATCCTCCCGATAATGAATTGTCTGATCTTGATACATCATTTATCAGAGATGGCCAAAAATTCAAATTAGTTGATTCGTGCAATGGAATTGCTTGTTTATCCACTTTTGACCATAAAATTCCTCACAACTCAAAAATCTTTCTATGGAACCCGTCAACCGGTGAAAACATGGCCCTTCCTCAACCTAGATATCACGTGTCCAACTTGGTTGCATTCGGATTCAATCCCTTAAGTGGTCATCCAGATGATTTTACAGTAGTCAACATGAATTTTGAAAAATGCCCGAACCATACTCAAGTGGAGGTGTATAGTTTTAGAAGAAATTGCTGGAAACAACTCGGCAACATTTTCCCTCCATCGCTTACCCAACACTTAGGCAATCAAGTTATCTTCGAGAACTTCATTTGTTGGTGCCCTTGTTTTGGCCTTGATCGTGAGATCCTCACGTTGTTGATCCTACATGATGTAGCTCAAGATGCTTTCCAAAAATTAGCACTTCCAGATATAATGCCTCTCGGGCAGAAACTTATCAGCTTACTAGATGGTTGCTTGTCTGTAATAGCACAAAATTCATTGACTAAACCATGTGAAGTATGGATTATGAAAGAGTTTGGTGTCTGTGAATCATGGACCAAATTGTATACGATTGCAGCGTCTACAATAAAATTTGCAAGTCGTCAGCCAATTGGGTTTGCAAATTCTGGAAAAGTTTTCATCGTAGATACCTTTCATGAGGGAATACGATTCAAATCTCCCAGTTATCTAAAACTTTACGACATACGGAGCGAAAAGTCTGAGACAATTAATGTGAAGGTCGATCCTTACCATACCACTCAACTGGTTACTTGTTTAGAGAGTTTGATTTCTCTCTCCTCCACAAACGATGTTAAGCATTAGGAGGTTGGTGGAATTGCTTTTCAGACTAAAGAGCACATGGAGAATTATATGTATTGTTATATCGAAGAGACTTCTCTCTGTATGAATAAGATTGTCTTTTATTTCCATGTACTTTTCATCCTCTAGTTCTTAGTTTGTTTTCAGATTCATGTATGTATTGGTATGTAAATGAATATTCATGTGATGTAGAAGAAAGAGTAAAATTGTTAACCCTGTTTCAGGTTGATTTTAGTAACATGTTACCTAAAATGAATACCAAGAAATCTAACACCTGCTAACACATACCGTTAATGCCATTCCAACACCAGCAAAACCGAATGCATTGCAATGTTGACGAAAATGAAGAACCGAGATCAAATAATTCATATTTGACAGGACGACACATCTGCACTCTGGCCAGGTTGTCAAGGTCATCAAACTTGTGCAACTGGGTTGATGGTAGATAGTAGAGAACCCCATGATTTACAGACACGTCTGAATCAGATCAAAGGTGTTACCGAGGGACTGAATAAGATCTCCATTAGGATATTAGTTGGGATGCTTGCCATTGTTCTTCACACAGTTTTTTGCAATTGCTCAGCAAGATCTCTTTAATCTTTACAAGTTGCTTATGATATCTATGTAAATGGTTGTCAATTTCTTTGGATGTGACGATGCCTTGGACTTTAGGAAAACTTCTCTTTTGCCTTACGGCTTTGAAGTCAGCTTACCAAGAAAGCCAGTGAATGTAGTGCATTCTGCTATCTACATGCTCCATTTTCGAACTACTTAAACCAAAACCCTTAGGTTTTAAAGTTTCTCTCATTATTCTTTCTTCTCATTCACTACTTTCCATGTTTTATGACAAAGCTCGACATCATCGGGGAAAAACATGTACACAAGGAGATATTTTCCTTAAGTAATTTTGATGAGATTGTAGGTTGTATTCACAACCATTAGATATTTTAAACCTTGACATTTTCGCATGATAATGTATGTAACCTCTTTTTTTTTTTTTTTTCTTTTTTTAGCATGCATTGACATTTAAGTAGCAACATCTGATAGTCCCTGAAATCCCTTGCCAAGGGAAAACATAATCATAATGAATGATTCTTTTGCATACTTTTCCTTGATATCATAAGATTTGTCAATATGAAAAACAAAAGATACAATTAAATATAAATCAAGATAGAGTTTTTGGCACCCAAAACAAATACAACGATGCTATTTCTACCCTCATTTTTGCTAAGACACTTCTTTCTTTTTTTAGTAACTGACCAAAATACCCTTCTTGTCAGGCTAATAAAAACTGCATTTATTTCTATCATCTCTCTCATCAATTTCATAATATAAATGCCCAATTACATCCAACAAGATATCTTGTTATCCCCCATCCTATTATCATTGTAATCTCTATATCGCTCAAGAAAAATTGTCAGCACTAGGATCTCTCCCATTTTTATTTTTTTTGTTAATAAAAAAGAATTCGAATTGACAAAGATCAATTATTAAGACGCAACAATTCAAGAGGGCCAAAATGATGCCTTCTCGATAAGTCATAAGGCATCGTTAGGTCCAACGAAAAGGCCTCATAGTTTGCATCGAAGTCAGGAGCAATTATGGAGTTAAAAGACATTAGCTACTTGAACGGTGGCTGCCAGCAAGACCTTTCTGTTCAATTCAGGTGAATATGTAGATTTTGAAACGTTCTTTCTTACGAGCACCTTTCATCAAAGCTCATCTTGATAGATCAACCAAATCGGATAATTCGATCTTGTTGGCCAAATTGTTGAGCATTAGGTGATCGGGGAAATTGTCTAATCAATCCTAAACTTATCATATGGATATCAATTTAATCATAAATTTTTCAATTTTGGCAATTTAATCCTCAACCTTTGTGTGAAATTTCAATGCAATCCTCTCAGCGAATTTTTGTCAAAACTCGCCAACGTGACAATATGCCATATAGGATGATCAGAGATGACTGAACCACCACCACATCAGAGATTTCCATTAAAAATTGATCGAAATGACTCCATTAGTATTTTGCTTCAAGACTAAATGGTCAAATTAGAAAGTTTATCATTGAATTGGCATTTTATGATAAGTTTAAGATAGATTGGGTAATTTTCCCCGATTCCAATTGGAATATCAAATTGTTCCTCGTTAGCTGAAAACTTTAATCAAATTGAACATCTCGAACCAGTCCATTAAGGAAAAAATTTCACAAATTACAGAGGTCTGAGTCATGCTGGCGATCAACTTTAAACGCCATTTCACCAAATAATAAGCTGTCTTCTTTGGGTCAAACGCTCGAGATCGCTGCGACCCAATACAAATAGATGGTCGCACGACAGAATGAGCCGCTACCTCAAAACAAATTCAACCCTATTTACATTGAAATCAGAAGCGATTTGTGAAGTTGAAAGAGATGCAATGCGCAAGATCAGATGGAGAGTTTTCCAAATGACATGCTGTGGGAGATCTTCTTGAGGCTCTCCGCAAGACCTTCGATGCGATTAAAGCGTTTATGCAGATCTTGGAAGTTTCCTCTCTCCGAGTCCCTTTTTGTGGAAGCTTATCTCGAGACATTGAACGGACTGAACAGCTTCGATTCTTCTCAAATATGACCTCAACAACTGTTCGATAGTCCTGATTCACCGTTCTCCCATATACAAATCATAAGATCTCGATATTTCATTTGTCCAAAATAGCGAGATACTCAAATTAAGTGATTCATGCAATGAAATTGTTTGTTTTTTCACCTTTGACCGCGAGAATCCAGACCACTCAAAGATCTTTGTGGAACCTGTCAACTGGTGACAGGATACCCTTCCTCGACCGACATCAGATGTGTCGGACTTGGTTGGGTTTGGATTCAATCTCTTAAGTGGTCATTAGGATGATTTTAAAGTCGTCAATGTGAAAACACGTCGTGAACATATCTCCGACTGTACCTCCCAAGTGGTTGTGTATAGTTTCAGGAGACCACGTTGGAAACAACTCGGCGACATCTTCCCTGCATCCCTTACCGGGGAGTTAGGCGATCAAGTCATCTTCAAGAACTTCATCTGTTGGCGCCCTTCGATGTTTTGCAGATTCTGGAGAAGTCATCTTCCTGATGCAGACGAATGTGGCGTACGAGCAATGAATCTTGTACTTATCTGGGCCTATGCGACGTATGGAGCGAAGAACTTCAGGAAGTCGCAGTCAAGCTCCAATCACTACTATTCCACTCGACTGGTTACTGTTACAGATTGGTTTCTCTCTCGTCTGCAATCAATTTCGAGCAGTGGGCAGTTGGGAAATTTGATTGATAGAATAAAAATGAGTAGAGAGACGTATGTTTTTGTACCATATTGAAGAGACTTTTATTTGTATGATTAATAAGATTCTCCCATTTAGGCTTCATTTATTTCGCAAGAAACAATTTTTTTTATTTTTCGACATTTGATTCATTTAAGAAAATGAGTTAACAGAATATGTATTACTAGTCAATGAAAAATATACTTAAAATTCACGAAGATGATTTTCTCTTTAAAAAATCAGAAAAACACTTTCCAAAATATGATTAAATTTCAATGCCTAGACCCAGACTCGATGCTTAGTCATGGGAAACCCAACGTTAGTTCCCGAGGCCCCAGAGTTCAGGACCAAGTTTCCAGCAGCTTGGGTCCATTGAGGCCAAGCCCAAGCCACCAATGCCACACCCAACTTCATCAAGGCCCGACCCCAGTCACCAATGCCCAAGTCCATCAAGGCCAGGCCCAAAGTCTTGGTGCTTGTGCCCAATTCCTTGGCACCTGAGCCCAGGTCTATAAAGGCAATGCTCAAGTCCCCAATCTTTGAGCTTTAGTCCCTAGCACTTAGCTTTGGATTCACAAAGACTGTGCGTGGGTTCTCGATGCTCAAGTTTAGATTCTTTCTCAATATGGTTTCGATTTCATTTAGGGATTGCTGTGTAATTTGCCGTCTAGTGAATTGATGGAACATTTTATTGGAATACAAGTCAATGTTCATCTGTTATGGATAACAAATGGGAGCGCTATTAACCCACTATCAAATTGATTTTACTAACATATGACATGAAAATCGAATGGGTTTTGCTAGCATAACAGTCCTTAAGGTACCGTGAAAATAATAATCTATTATAAACCACAAATTCTTAAAAAAAGTAGTTCCACAACAATTTATAATTATTTGTGATTTGATTTTTCGTAATCCATAATAAATCGTTAGTCTCATATTAAAAATTATTACACAATCATTTCTCAAATTGAATATCAAGAAATCTAACATGTATCATCATTTTTTTTCTCTTCATCACTCAAAAATATGGAGTATCAAAACTAATTTGGGGAAAACAAGTAACAATCTTGGGTATCATAAAGCCCGTTATATTTGGGAACAGATTTCATGTCGTTAATGCCCATTCCCATACTTTTTTTTTTTCTTGATTAAAACCATCAAAAATCCCGAATGCATACATCCATCCCAATCATATCACAAAAAATCCTAAACGGATATAACCATGACAAACCCAACAAAACTTTAAGGCAAATTCGAGATACATATGGTGCGGATGTACCAATTTGAGATTTCTATTGTTATTAACCATTTCCTTTTTGTATCCCAACTCCAAAATTTGTACTCGCTTCTCATACAAATTGGGCCTGTATAAGACAAGGGTGGACGTGAGAATTTTAAGACACGCGAAATAGAAATTTTGCCTTACGCACGTGTGAAAAATTAATGATTTTTTCGTAACTTTATAATTTTCGATACATTGATTATTCCCATGATGTGTACAATCAGCGCCTCTAAGAATTCACGCGAAATTTAGAAGGGATCACGGGCAAGGCGACTTGTCGGGCCAACCAAAGTTTGGAATTCGAATGAGAAGCATGTACAAGTCATTTCCTCCTGGTCTCTTTTTGCCGATGATGGACCCATTGGACTTGTTCGTTCTTATGATTAATATGGATGGGCTGGCCCGACACCAAAGATGATCAGATGTGCACAAAGACTGGGCTTGGAATTAAGACAATGAAAAGTGAAGATGGGGATATCTTAAATCCTTCTAATTTACAAAAAGGTTTACAAAGGTTTCCACACCATCGAACCAAGCACAAAATGTCGTAGCGTCATTAAATTTGAAACTTTCTTTTTTTTAACAACCATACATAAATTCACTCGTAAACCATCGTATATTTCACTTTTAGTGTCGCGGACGTCCCATTGCTTTTGGGTTGGACATCCAATATTGTGCCGGGATTGAGAACCGGTCACGACGGGCTCAACTTCCGTCTTAATCTAGCAGCCAACATTTATGGGGTACGGTTTGACATCATACCACTGTGTGCATGAATATTTCTCCTCAATAATTTGGAAATCTAGTAGGAAAATGACACAAATAGTCTCTGAACTTTGTTCGATATATAATATTGTCCCCGAACTTTTAATATATTTAATGTGATTTTTAAACTTTAGCATGCCATGAACTTTTAATTTGTTTAATAGAATCCCTGAACTTCTAGTGTATGTTCAATCTGATTCTTGAACTATATAAACATGTTTAATATTGTCCTTCCATTAGTTCAAGTTCAGGAATAATATTAAACATTTAAATATAATTCGAGGATTAGATTAAATGTATATTAAAAATTTAAGGATCACATTAAACAAATTAAAAATTTAGAAATGGCATTATACATTAAGATAAAACTCATGGACTATGTTGAACAACTGAAAAGTACAAAGACAACATTGTATATTGAATCAAAATTCAAGTATTATTTGTATAATCATCCAAATTCTATTAGCAGAAACTTGAGGGGAGATAAACAAGAACTCTTGGCAATTGGATTAGATGCTACAATGAACTCATGCATTTTGAGGCTTACTTGATTATTGTAATTATCTCTTTGGCTGCATTAGGTAATGTGGGAAGGTGATGTTTGATTAGCTGCTTAAACTATGATTAAAAAAACATAACTATAATAAATAAATAAATCCCTCCAACCCCACTGCCCCACGTCACAATCATCCGTTGGCCAAGATCAAGCCCAAAGTAAATACAAACCCTCTTGGACCTGTCTCAAATGCACAAAGAAACAAAAACAACAAAGACATATCAAAGACCCAAACAAGAGGCAGAAGCTTTTTATTATATTAATAAAAAATATTCCCTTAAACACAACATCTCAAGAATCCAATGACGATTGCAATTAGGAGGGATAAATAATAATCTAATCATGATTATCTCCCCATAACAAATGGACATAACGACATAATCAAACGGACTACCTAACAAGGTTAACCAAAGACCTCAATCCCGCGTTCTAATTTTATTCGACTCAACAACGACATGTCCAAACTCTCTAAATTGATACATGAAAAGAATATTAAGACATGATAAATTGATACAAAAAAGGGCATGATTATTATAGAGTTAGCAAACTAGCAAATACCCATCAAATGATTAATAACAATTTGTCATGCCACCATTAAATTAAATCAGTATGATAATAGAGAAAACAACATGAATAATTCTTAAAACTCTGGCCCAATATTATAGAAAGTCAATAAAATAAATTGAATTTTTGGGAGTTGACCGAACATTTAAGTCTTGGAAAAAAATTATTTTTAGAAATATTTTCCTAAGAATGATTATATATATCTAATGAAATAATCCGTCAATGGATAATGTTTTCATTATCGATGACAATTTATATATAAATATTTTTGTGGGGATGAAAGTATTTTTATTTATTTATTTTTATAAATAATACAAACAATTATTTTTAAAAAACATTTTTAAAATCATTCGTCTCTTACTGATAGTTGATGGGCTAATCAAATGAATTAAAAATTTAAAGAGATGCAAAAAAAAAATTAAGAATCATTTGTGTCATTTTCGGTCAATGATTATTCGTGCCTTATTTTTATTACTGCATGAATGTCATATTTATCCTATCATTTTATTTTGTGGGGGTGCGTGCTATTTTACCATTGGAACAATGATAGGTTGAATTATCAATCTCTGAATCTCTTTCTCCATCATTCATCCCCTACCGGCCACCACCCATCTCTCTCTCTCTCTCTCTCTCTATCCACGTTACACCTCTCTCTCTGTCTCTGACCCTGACACCAACATCTCTGCAACTCCCTCTGTACAAGCTCGCCTTGTCCTTCTCCTCTCGGATTTGTTCTTCTTCCCCGCGAAAGCTTCCCCAAAAGCTGTCCCCCTTTCAGATTCTCTCTCTGACAATTCCCCGGCTTTTTCTCTCTCTACCCCACCCACTCCCGACTCCGACTCCCTCTTTCTCTCTCTACCCTCCCCCACCCCCATCTCCCCCATCGATCATGCTTCAGAGCTCCCTCGTCCCTCAATCCCCCATCGCTTCTCCTTCGACCACCCCCGCCGCCCTCCTCCGCCCCGCCTCCTCCTCCTCCTCCTCCATGAAGACCAAGCGCCCCGACCGCGACCGGGACCTCCCCGGCGCCGGCGCCGGCGCCGGCTCCCCCTCCTCCGGCGACGACCGCCCCTCCTCCTCGAAGCGAACCCACTTCTCCGGCGGGGACGACGCCACCGTCTCCGGCGAGAAGGCCGCCTCCGCCGCCGCCGAGGAGGCCGAGCTGGAAGCGCCGGCGCCGGCCGACGAGGGGGAGGGCAGCGGGCTGCGGCTCCTCGGGCTCCTCCTCCAGTGCGCCGAGTGCGTCGCCATGGACAACCTCGCCGACGCCAACGACCTCCTCCCGGAGATCTCCGTCCTCTCGTCGCCGTTCGGGTCGTCGCCGGAGCGGGTCGCGGCCTACTTCGCGCACGCGCTGCAGGCGCGCGTGGTCAGCTCGTTCCTCGGGTCGTACGCGCCGCTCGCCGGCCGGGACCTGGCCCTCGCCCAGTCGCAGCGGATCTTCCACGCGCTCCAGTCCTACAACTCCATCTCCCCGCTCGTCAAGTTCTCCCACTTCACCGCGAACCAGGCCATCTTCCAGGCCCTGGACGGCGAGGATCGCGTCCACGTCATCGACCTCGACATAATGCAGGGCCTCCAGTGGCCCGGATTGTTCCACATCCTCGCCTCCCGGACCCGCAAGATCCGGTCCGTCCGGATCACCGGGTTCGGGTCCTGCTCCGAGCTGCTCGGCTCCACCGGCCGCCGGCTCGCCGACTTCGCCAGCTCCCTCGGCCTGCCCTTCGAGTTCAACCCGGTCGAGGGCAAGATCGGGAGCCTGCCCGACCCGGGCCGCCTCGCCGTCCGCCCCGGGGAGGCCGTCGTGGTGCACTGGATGCACCACTGCCTCTACGACATCACCGGCAGCGACCTCGCCACCCTCCGGCTGCTGACGCTGCTCCGCCCCAAGCTGATCACCACCGTCGAGCAGGACCTCAGCCACGGCGGCAACTTCCTCGGCCGGTTCGTTGAGGCGCTGCACTACTACAGCGCGCTGTTCGACGCGCTCGGCGACGGGCTCGACGGCGACAGCGTGGAGCGGCACGTGGTGGAGCAGCAGCTGCTGGGGTGCGAGATCCGGAACATCGTGGCGGTCGGCGGGCCGAAGCGGACCGGCGAGGTGAAGGTAGAGCGGTGGGGGGAGGAGCTCAGGCGGGTTGGGTTCCGGCCCGTTTCGCTGGCGGGCAACCCGGCGGCGCAGGCCGGGCTGCTGCTCGGGATGTTCCCGTGGAAGGGCTACACGCTGGTGGAGGAGGGCGGCTGCCTGAAGCTGGGCTGGAAGGACCTCTCGCTGTTGACCGCGTCCGCGTGGCAGCCGTCACCGTCCGATTGACCTTACCCTTTTCTTCCCCATGCGGCCCCCATCAAGATCGGACGGCCACGAAGAGGTCTCTGGGTAAGGCTGGCATACGACGCGGGCGGTCATTTAAATAATGAGCGCGTGTCCAAATCCGTCGATTTCGAGGCGTATTAAGGAAACTCGGCCCCGTGATTGGGCGATGCGGACATCGGTGCACGGGCGCTGCCGTACGTGCAAAAGCAGCTGATGAATTCCTCGGGAGGCTCGAATGGTAGGCGGAATAGCGTTCGGACAACGGTGATTCCGAAGCGAAGGCAAATCTCGTTCGCTTTTGTTGTTGTTGTTGTAATTCTTTTGAGGGATTAGTAGGGCAAATTGTATTTATTTGTCGGGAAAAAAAAAAAAAAAACCCAATTTTGTGAAGACCGAAAAGGGTCTTCTTTTTTTTTTTCTTTTTTAAATTGTTTATAGCTCCTGAATTTTAGGAATAAAAGAATCAAATTTCTATTCTTTGGTAAACAAAGAGAGAGACCCCCATGACTTTTGGGGATTTGAAGATTTGGTCGCTTTTTGATACATATGTAGGGGAGCAATGTGATTAGATTATCCCTTTTTCCTGCCCCCCTTTTTTTGGGGATTCAAACAAGCTTTGGAAAAGTAGAGTTGTACGATCTTTGCTAGGTTCATTGTGGAGATTAAAAAAATGTGTATGCATGTTATATAGTAATTGGCCATTTGAATTTTGGGTTCGATTGATGGAACATGTCCGAAAGAAGATGGTGCTTTTGTCTGAATTCGATCGCCCGAGGTCTACAAAGGACACCGAAGGAATCATAATATATGACCTTATCTTTGGTATGCCCATTGGCAAATAATATTCATATGTAAGTACTGATGGGATTTGAACATACGACGTCCATAACTCCAAGTCGATAAGACATTTAGATTTTCATGCTACATTTAGAAAAAATCTAGTCGTAGCCCCCTTATATGAGTTATTATTATCAGGTATCTAGTCAAAGAATTGACTACAACATGTCAAAATTATCCTTTAGTAAAACACAACGAAAGTGTCGAGACGTTTTTACCAAGACATGCAAGATATCAAGGTGAAAGTTCAAATGATTAGCCCCATAAACTTTGGCCATTTACACAAAGTGCCATTGAAAGAGGTCGTAGAGCACATTTGGTTCGGTTTTGGGGAAATGATTTTAAGAAAACGCAAGTACTTTTGAGATAAATGGTTATCTAAAATATTACACCATTTGATAAATTGTAAACTCAAATAACATTAGAAAATTACTTTAGCATAAATATTGTTTGTAAGACCCACATTTGTAAACAACTTTTGCTATTTTTTTCAATTAAATTCAGGGTAGGTTGGTCATTGGCCAACCGCTAACCAACCGCTGACCAACCGCCATACGGCTAAATCTAACCTTCGAACTGCTAGATCTTGCCATTGAACGACTGGATCTAGCTATTGAATGGCCAACTCTAGCGGCCTAAGGTCACGACCTAAAGTGACGCCACCTAGAGCGCGACCTCAAGCAACATTGTCGCCTAAGATCGAAGAGGCTAGATCTAGCCTTCGAACCGCTAGAACTAGCGGCCTGAGGTCACAACCTTAGGCGACATTGCCACCTAAGGTCATATGACCTCAAGCAACAACACCGCCTAAGGTCACGCACTTAGGTGGCATCACTTGTCTTGCAGGTCGCACCACCCTGGGCTATGATTGTTGGGGACACGCAACGCCCAAGCAAAGGTGGTGGCAATCATTGGAGAAGCTCGACTCTTAGGCAGCAAATCAAGGAAGACAAAATGAATGAGGAAGAAGATGAACAGTTACGCAAATAAACAGTAGACTTGTATTTCCAAAAGTAGGTTCGGACCTGCACTGGGTTTATAGCATTCCCAATATTGACATTTGGTCAATGGAGTTTAAAAAATGATGTCAAATGCCTAATATTTCTCGAATGGCCTTTGGAGGCTTAAAGCCCCAAGTCCCTTGGGAATGTTGAACCGAGGCCATAACCGACTTAAACAGTTTCATTTGGGTTAAGCTTTCAAAAAGACTACTTCTCGACCAATTTTTTCTAGTATTTTCGTATCCAAAATAGGGCATAACATGACCCTTCTTTGGGTTATTCAAGAAGTGGAATAGTTGTGTTGAGTTTGCTCGATCCTTTTGTTAAGAATTTACCAGTTAGAAATTTTGTTAAGAATTTACCAGTTCAATTTTCTAATGGGAGTAAGAATAATAATACAAGCTTGTGACTATATGGAAAGTGATTCTTATTTCTGAATAACATCACAAAGACTCATCCATCAAATGTTGGAATTGAGGTATCACAAGTATCCTCTTGAACCACTAACATCCTCATCAGAGTTGACACATTTCGTCTAGCGATATTCCTCTTATTCGACATGCAACTCGATCCATTCCTTATCGTCCTAGAAGTTCACTATGTCAACAATCACTTCTCTATCTCATCGGATTGGGTATGGGCCTATTTCTCTACGAATCATACATATATTTTGACATCATCTACAAGAAACCCAATTCGTTTTATGTGAGCCAAATCCTCAAAAGAATTACTCAAATAATCACTAGAGCTGCTATTTGACTGTCGATCTTAGCTATGAATAACATCATAAGATCTCGCACATATGATGTGGTACTTGAGAAATTACACTTCTGTCCTTCCCTCCTCTTTACTTTATTTATCAAAAGAAAATTAAAAACGCATTAATATCGGACAAAATTGAAAGAAAGCGTATTGAGTAACATCAAATGAAGAGAAATAATCCGAATAACCTTTCAGGAAGAGAGAATGAAGGATTAACGTTATCATTTATTTGGTAGAAGGTAGGGTGAGTTGAAGGGGAAAGAAAGGAAATGCAATGTCTTTTGAAAAAAAAAAACTTAAAACACTAGTTAATCTCAAATCCCTCCAAATCTTCTCACTTTTAGATAGAGTTAGGGGACTAAGAAGTTTACCAAAATAAGCATGTAAGGAAGAAGGTAAATCCCTCTAAACATGCCAATACATTTGCTAGAGATCAAAATATAGAGATAATTATCCAAAAAGTCTTGAACTTAAGAATAATTCGGTCTTAAATTTTTTAAATGAGACAATTTAATCATTAATTTTTGACGATTTTCAATATGGTCCTACCAGCTAATTTTAGGCGGAGGTCACTAATGTGGACACTAGCTGTCCTAAGATGGCATAACCGGCTCTAATGTCAACGATTTTTGTATTTTTTTTTTAGGATTGAATTGGTTATAGTATTATAAGTCAGGATTTATTGAAAAAAAAATTAAATTATAAAAATTAACACAGGGAATCAAGGACGGCAACGCGCAAGACGTCATCGCGGGATATTCTAAAAGTTCGAAGTATTATAATCGTTAGGAACATCTACGTAGTAAAAGATGCGGGAAACGAGTATTTTAAGCAATGCATACCAGAATTCCAAAACCTATTTTTCTCCATTTAAACCGACGGGTGGGTTCGAATCCGTTCCATTTTGCATGCCCGATGTTCATTTTTATCGTTTCGATTTCGTTTATGTCGACCAACCAAGCCGACGGGAACATTGAGAAAGCACGAATTCGACACAGCACGACAAAAACAACTCTAAAATCGACAAGATGCAGGCTCTGTCGGTTTCGTGATAAACAAATAAGTTGGAAAACGTTTTCCCTAAAAAATATCGCTCATATCACTTGATTTAATTATCAATCAAAAAAGAATATTTTCATTATCCACAGTATTTTATGTCTGAATAATTTTTTGGACAAAGAAAATTTCTTTCATTCGTTCATTTTCATAAGCGATATAAGTGATCATTTGGAAAAGAACACTTGCCAAATCATTCATTTCCCACACAACAAAAGCACCCTTAGTCAGCATCCTAATCCAATCAGATCATCCAACTAGGCAAGGTTTAGTTCAACCCAAACACAAAAATCTATGATTCCTGATAAAATGCCATCGCATGGGCAGCTAACCCTAATCCACTTAGAATGAGGAAATTGAAAGGGCTTGTTGATAAATAAAAATAAAAATAAAAATAATTCGGAGAGTCTAGTTATTTCAACCTTATGGCGTAGATGGTCCCAAACCAGGCGTCCAGAATACTGAACTTTGCCCCTAACTTAGCTTTCATTGATTGAGCATACAAGCAACCACCACACAATATCTCTTTCTTCTTTTAGGTGGGGAATGGAAATTTGTATTCAGCCCTCAGCCACCAAACGGTGTCTCTTACTTCAACTTCTATTCAAAACCATTTCTTTGCTTAAAAACAAACTCTCGTCCATCGCACAAATTTGACCACACCAACTTCGAAATTGCCACCCCCCCCCAAAAAAAAATAAATAAATAAATAGACGCACGAACTTCCATCTCGCTCAGATGTTATATACCGCCTGTTAAAATTCTGTCGAGTATTGCAATTGAAATAGTCCGTTTGGACTTGTATCAAAGTAAGTTCGATAACATTGGGTATTGAGTTAATCGCGACTCCAGACTCGTTATACAATATACTGGTTGAGCTTAAAATAAAGAAAATTCAAGAAAACTTAGAATGCAACTGCATAGCGATCTTGGTTTTGCAAAACTCTTGACGCAATAATGATCGGTTCAAAAAAGGGGATTTGGAATTAGTCTTTATGGATTTGTGGATAGAACCACCTTCAGCTCGATTCAATAAGTCCTAGACATTTCCATGAATTGGGAATCGAAAATGAGATTTGATTCACGCGAGAACCAGCCTAGAACCGGACCCCGCGCCGTATCAAGCTGATTTCCGCAATGAACCAACTCAGACTGCTCCCCTTGATTTGGAAAGCATGTTCATAACTCGACAGATGATATACTCAAAAAGACTTTAATCACATTCAGGAGAAATCAGGAAGAGCTACATACAACCACCGACAATGCATCAATCGAATCCATGAGGACCCCTTTCTCTGTGCATAAGGGCAAGGGAAATGAATGAAAAATAGATTCCCCGACCAGCTTCGACCCTACACTACAAACCATGCAGAAAACAGGCTCTCCGACCAGCCCGTTGCAAACCGAAACAGGCTAAAACGAAATAATAGATGAATAAATTCGCAATTAAAATGGAAAACCAAATATCAAAACTTCAAACCGAGACAGCAAACTTTTCCTGCTTGGCGGGGACGAGTCCGAGCTAATACCGTTTTCCCAGGATGATCCCGAGGACGACGGAGAAGAGGGCAACTCCGAGGATGAGCTTGAAGGTCATGAAGGGAGACGTGTCGTGGGCCTGAGCTTGTGTCTGTGAAGAGGTCGAGGCCAGAGGAGGCGACGGTTCAACCTTTTTCTTGCTCTTCCTTTTGGATGGGGTCGAGACAGGCGATCCAATGTCCCTGGACTTTATCTCAGTTGCTTTCTGTGGTTCGACTTCACTAGCAGCAGTGTCCTGCGAAAATAAGACATTGATTGTC
Organism: Eucalyptus coolabah; assembly: GCA_014182585.1. NCBI lineage: Eukaryota > Viridiplantae > Streptophyta > Magnoliopsida > Myrtales > Myrtaceae > Eucalyptus > Eucalyptus coolabah. Next base: position 9,723,661 of record CM024620.1, on the reverse strand, counting down.
AGCAAGTTCATGATGCCCAAAGGAAACTAAACCAAAAAAGAACACAAACAAATCACTGCTGGGAAAAGGTATGTGAATGCCGACAATCCATACATATTAGAAAGAAAGAGCATGGTGGCTCAAGGACGTTATGGAAAGAAGAGGATTTTAGGCCAACTTATATATACTTTCAGTTGCATATGACCCCCTCTTCAGTGTGCAGCAACTTGTTTGAATGCACTTACACTCAATCTACTGCAGCATGGACATGAATTTGCACCAAATCGTATTTTTCCTGTTTACATTGGATGGCTTCATCCTAAAAAAATGAACTTTCTTTTCCCAGAAGAAACCAACCTTTTCTAGTAGTTTAGCTTCCGCTTGTTGTAATTTGTGCTCAAGCTCGGTGACTTGCTGCTCCAGAGTTACGACTGCTTTGCTTTTCTCTTCAAGTTTTTCAAGGGACTCCTTTAAAGATGCTTCTCGTTCCACAAGTGTTTCTGCTTCCGCTCGTGCCCTCTGCTTCAGTGAATAACAGAAACTCCATTTATTTACTGGTCCAAATATCCAGCCAAAAGATGTGCTTTGAAGTATGGCAAAAGACACCTATTCCCAGCGAACTAGTATTGCTGGTGGCGTCTTGTGATCTCACATGAATTAGAACAAATAAACAGTACTCAGATTTCCTAACCTCTTCGGTAATGGACTTCTTAGCGATCACCTCTTCAAGTTCCTTGAGACGAGTTTGCAGCGCAGACTTCTCCAGGATCTCAGCCTTAAGATTTTCAATTTCACATTGCAAAATATCTTCACTTGTTTGCTTCTCCTTTGCTCGTTCTTCCAGCTGGAACATCAAAGATTCAAGCTCTTTCTTTGAATTACCGTATGTTTCACCAAGCAAGTTCTTCTCTTCCATGAGTGAATTAATCTATAGCACAAAACAAAACAAAATGAAATGAAACTTCTATTACGAAAAACCATTCAAGGAAATTCCACTGTGATCATTTGATATGATATTCTGAGATAAGAACATCAGACCTGAGATTTCAGTGTTTGCCCCTCTGTAGTAAGCTGCAGTTCCAATGATTGAAGCTGCTCAGTTTACTTCATCCTTCTTGGCTACTGCTGCTGAAAATTTCACCTGTAAATCATTGAGTTTGCCTTCATAAGCAGCCAATTCCTCAGCAAGTTTTAGGTTGGCCTCAGCTAACCCTTCATTCTCCTTTTGTGCCTGACTTGACTTGGCCTGTAGTTCCTCGACAACATCTTCCAAATGCTTCAACTTCAATAGGGTCTCTTCCAGCTCAACCTTTTTCTTTTCAGTAGTCATTGATACTTCACGAGCTTCTTCTTTAAATGCTTCTATTTGGCCTTCCAGAACAATGAGCTTCTCATTCAACTCTTTCGCTTCTGTATCTTTCTGACTGAACCTGAGTTCAGCTTCTTGCAACTGCTTCTCTGCCTCCATTATGCGAGCTTCACTAGCTGTATGAAGTTCTATAGCTCTAGAGTGCTGATCTTTCAGGTTGTTAACATCGCTGACATGCAAAACAAGCTGCTGAGTAGTGGCTTCCCTCTCAGAAATTGCTGTGTTCAGTGATTCCTGGAGTTCATTAACCCTGTTCTTCAGTTGGACATTAGTCTCGACCAACAGCTCATTGTCTGAAATGGATTGTGAAGCCTTATTTTCCACTTCCACAATCTGCTTTCTGAGTTCCTCAACTGTACCCTCCAAAAGAGCCACTTTCATCACACTCCGATCCAATTCTTCCTTCAAAGTGTCCGCTTCCACAATCTGCTTTCTGAGTTCCTCCACCGTACCCTCCAAAAGAGCCACTTTCACCACACTCTGATCCAATTCCTGCTTCAAAGAGGCAGATTTTCCCGATGCTTCAGCAACTTGTCCTTCATAACCTTTTGCTTGGTCTTCAAGAATTTTCAGTTTCTCAAATAGAGATTTTGCCTCAGAATCTCTGCTGGAGAAGCTTGTCATTGCTTCTTCAAGTTTCAGCTCGAAATCCCGAGTTACAGATTGATGCAAGGATTCAAGCTCTGAGTTTTTCGATGTAGTTTGTTCCAACAATTTCACTTGTTGCTCTATTTGCTCCTCCGCAAGCCTAAGCTTTTCCAGGACTTCGATCTCTCTAATTCCAGAAGCATTGAGATTGCTCTCAATGCTCTCTAGCTTCTGCTGTGTCAAACCCAATTCATCCCTCAAAAGTTCTAATAGATTTTCTGTTTCAGCAAGCTTTGTAGCCGGAACTGCTGGATGCATCTTCTAACCTTTTCTTCTCCTCCGTAGCCACATTCAAACACTCTGTCAGCTCTTTTTCTTTCTCCTGAGCTGTTTGCAGTGCAATTTCCAAGCTTGAAGACCTTGCTTGGAATGCCTCAACTTCTGATGCTAGTTCAGATGCCTTGTCAGAGAATTTCTTGGAATCTGCCTCTGCATCAGCACATTTCTTTTCCAAAGAACTTATTTGTTCTTCAAGCTCCTGAATTCTGTATTTCTCTGTCTCAAGTAACAATTCCAATTCACTCACCCTTTTGCCTGAATCCTCTGCTTTGGAGTGAGAGGTCTGAATCAGATCTTCCAACTCAAGGCTACGCTGATGGGTCATTTTGGCACGGTCCTCATGTTCAGCACATTTTCCCACAGTGCTCTTCAAATTCTCTTCAAGTTCAGAATGTCTCATAGATGACTGGCTCAGGGAAGCTTCCAACTGGTTAATTTTATCCTGGTATTCCTGTATTAAAGTACTTTGTTGTTCCTTTCCCCCCTCCAATTCTCTCAGTGTGGTAGTGAGTTCTGACACCTTAGCAGCAAAGTCTTCCAGTTCTCTCTCTGCATGACTGCTTGTCTGTACTGCTAAATTCAATTGTTCCTCCAGCTCCTTGTTCTTCTGTTCTGCTGCTATAAAACGCGCCTCTAGCTCTTTCATTTGGGCCTTTGCTTCTTCTGCTGCTGCAGTCGAAGCTTGAACAATACTCTCAAGCTCAACATTCCTCTGTGTAGCTGCTGCTGCTGCTTCTCCAGAAGCATTATGGAGCTCTTCCAAGGATTTCAACTTCCGCTCAAGTTCTCCATTATCTGACAATGCCTGAGACAGAAGAGAATCTGCTTTGGAGAAGTTGTCTTCTGATAGCTTCAATTTGCTTTCAAGTTCCCCACATAGATCCTTCATGAGCGCCACATTAGCATTGAGATCACCCACAGTTGCCTCAATAGCTTCTTTCTCGGTGGCTAGTTTTGCCAACTTTTCTTGTACATCCAAAAACTGTACCTCCTGGGTTTTGAACTGACCTTCAAATGTTCCCCTCATATTCATTTCCTCCTCCAGCTTTAATTTGATCTGCTCCAGTTCTTTAACCTTCGCTTGAAGATCATCCTTCACAGATTCCAAAGTATCCTGAAGGGTTGTAAGATCTCCCTTCACCTGAGATTCAGAAGCCTTTATCAAGTCCAACTCCTGCATCAACTCAGCTATGGCACCTTCCTTTGAAGAAAGTCTCTGCTCGAGTTCCAGTGTTTGTGATTTTGAAAGCGTCAGCTCTTGCTGGACAGCAGAAAGTTCTGCTGTTGTTTTCTCAAGCGCTTCTTCCACTTTCTGATTTTCAGCAATCTTTTCATAGAGGCCTTTCATTTCTTCCTGCAGGGAAATCATCTGATCCTCCATTTCTTTTGCACTCAGCTTTGCTACTTCCAGAAGTTGTTCGAACTCCGAGGCTCTCTTCGTCTGAGACTCAGCATGTGAGCCACTTTCTTTGTGCAGCTCCTCAAACTTGCGTGCTTCGCCTGCCGAGCACTGCAGCTCATGCTCCAACTCTAGCAACCTCTTCCTTGAGTGCTCATGCTCAAGTTGAAGACCATCAAAGTCCTCTTTCACATTGATCAGCTCCTTGTATTTCACTTCCTGGGCTTGTAAAGCCTGCTGCAAAGTGTTAAGTTCAAGACCATATTTCTCTTCAGCTTCAATAATCTGCTGTTGCAATTTCTTGTGATTGTGTTCAAGTTCTTCATACTTCTTTCCGCTTATCTCCAACTTCTCCTTTGTTTGTGAGACCTCATCCTTCAACTGAATATTCTCAGATTCGGTATGCTTTAGTGCGCCAACCACTCTTTCCAATTCAATCTCTAGCTCTTTCATCTTCTCTTGGGTTTCTAGCAATTCACGGACAGAATTACTTGAACTTCTCTCAAGAGAAGATGTATCGTGCTGTGGTGAAGCTGATTCCACCATGTGGTGACTGTCCTTCCCTTCGAACGACTCTTTCTCTACTTTAATGAATTCACCATCCAAGGCAGTTTCCTCCTCCTCTTTTTTTCCTTCCTTGGCAGCAGGAGGCACGTCTCCATTTAGAGCCTATAGTAAGATCATCATTATTCATATAAGTACCACTGAATACATTCACAAAGGTCCCCTTTTATGATCCTCCCCAAACTAAAAGCTCAAAATATTGTAATGGCTATATCCAAGGAACAGATTGTCCTTGGCAATACAGTTTTTTAATAAAAAGGGAGGGAAGTATCACTCTAAGATTTGTGTTTTCAAGAGTAATTCACAAATTCTTTTAAGTAGGAAATGATAGTAATCGCCATATAACTATAAATACAACTGCAAGGGCAATTGCTTTACCCATCTTTAGCTTTTTCTGAGAACAGCAGATCAGAACTACAAAGCTAGCCAAAATATAAAACAGATTATCAACTTCTTCCATCTGCAGAATGTCCAGAAACTCATCCTAAGTAAATGCTAAGGGGAAATGAGAGTGAGTGAGTGACTTGAGAAGCCCATATTAAAGTTGTTAAATTCAACATCAATTTATAATATAAGGCGTATAGCCAAAAAAGGGTGGGGAGGAATGTAGTCTAATAGCTACCTTAACAAGATCAGCATTGATCTCGCTTTCATCAATGGCTTTAGTGACAGGAACAACTGGACTGGCTGTTGTCTTTTCATCCATTTCTAAGGGAAGCTAGAAGTACCCCTTTCCGTCCGTCCAGAATGCCTGGCAAATTCATTCCCAAGTTACAATTAGCTATGAAAAACATAATTGGAAAACAAGAATAGAAAACCACAGATTACAAGAGAACTAATAAAGATCTTATGTGCCCATGAATGATGGCCTTTGATGACTTTGAGCAAACAAAACTCGTTACCATGCAGGACATTTGAACATCAGTTTGTGGGAATATTCAGCTAAACTATCTCATGGGCAACTATATAATCCAAATGAGTTGATGGAATGAAAATTGTATATGCACCAAGTCGTACCAAGTTCAGTAAAGACGAGGTGTTAACATATACTTCCATGCAATGCAATGCCAATATAAAATAAGTAGAAGCACAACGAATAAAAGGCCATAACACAACTGGATCGAGAGGAGGGCTGATAATTTTTCGTACAAGATGACACAATCGGATGTAAAAACGAATAGGCTATTCCTTTTCTATTTTCTAAAGATGTTCTAAGAAAATACAAGTAACAAGACAGATAAAATGTGAGTCTTTTCGGTCCTTAGGAGGTATCATGTCTTATAAACTTTCACCCTTAGATTAAAATGCTGCAAATCTCAATCGTTCAACATATATCAGCTCCTCAATCAAAAAAAAAAAAAAAAAAACCCCTTGAATATATATAATTTGAATTTTGTACACCTGCATTACTCATAAAAAGATGTACACCTACATCTGGACAATTGAAACAGAAAATATAAAAAATAAATTCATTTGTTTCAAATCCCATACTCATTTTGATTTAACCATCCCATCAAAATAGATAATACGGTTCAAATTTCAAAAAAAAAAAAGTATATATATATATATATGGAGTATGTTTGCATCAAATTTTTGCTTTTTTTTTTAAATTTTAATTTTTTAATTTAAAGAAAAACCAAATCATATTTGTCGCAATAAATAGCAAATGAAAATCAATTCTTCCAGATCTGTAGTTTAAAAAAACTATTCTAAAGAAGAGAATGATCTCGGATAATGCAAAATGCACGGATATCTCTAAGGCACCAGCCACACCAACCAAGATTCGTACAGCATACCGACAACACCGACGGGGGATCTAAAGCGGGGTCCCTTCAATCTCACACATCCAAATCAGACACACATGCAAAGGCCACGATGACACCTCCTCAAGATTCTCAGCTGCCAGTCTTTATGTACTTTAAAACTCTAAAGGGTACACCGCTTTATAATCTGCCACCATTTTTCATCCCCTATCGAAACCTTTTCTTATATAGTATTAAAAATCCGAAATAATCTACAAGCATGTAAAGTTCCCTTATAACACTTGAAAGTATAAAATAAATTCTGCATTTCGGTAGAAAGTTATGCAATTTTTTGGGAAGAAATCTATGTCCTTTAATTAACCCAAAAAGACCCATTCTATGTCTCGTGCAATAAGTTACAATGACCATATTGAGAGCAAATCGTGCTAGATAGTGGAAGGCCCACTTCAAACTAAAATAACCTTTTTTTCTAGACATCGACGGATGGCAATGCGTGAGGATACCATATAAAGAGAGAGATCGGAGGTGACAATACGACAAGAGTAGAAAAAAAAGGGGAAGCAAGCAAGAATTGCTCTCTAAATAGGAAGGAAATCATTAGTATCATTAGAACAAATCATGAGATCACACGTGGCATAACTGTACTCCAGAACATATAAATAAATACAAAAGGGAGAGAGAAAGAATTCTCGTTATAACAGTGTCTAAAACTCTCAGCGACGCTCACTGTCAGACTACCCCCGGTCTCGTGATCTACGCATACATGTGATGCCGCCAGGCGGACCAATCCATGATCCGAACAATCGCAGACTGGAAGGTGAAGCGGCGTCAGCAAAAAAATGTCTCAATCTCGTGCTGTTACCCCGTCTCTTTCCACTTAAATTACTGCCCTTTCCGCAATCCACGTTAAATAAAATAAAATAAAATAAATCCACCGTACGGCGCGAGATACTCGCCATACGTGCGCAATCCGAAGTTCCGAACCTAAGCCAGGGCTAAAGACAGCGACGCACACCAACCCAGCCTTCTATTTTCAGCAAAAGATCCAATTACACACGACAAATTGGCATTTTTCCTTTATATCATTTCGACCCAGTAGGAAGGCCTTTGCTGCTTACCACGATGGAAAGCAGCGGCGCTCCTTTGCGGGGGAGGAAACACTCGGTGACAAGCAAAGCACTGACCGATGATGGTTCAACCGTAAATAGATCCTAAAGCTCAGGGGCGGGGCGGGGCCGGGCGGGGTCCCACGGGAAAGGAAGAAACAGTTTCCAAGTAAATAAAACAAGCCAGGATTGGCTGTCGTCTGTGCGATTTTCAACACATAAACCAAAGAAAGCATTAGTGGGTGGAGCCCATAATCGAGGTGGGGCCAGATTCCTCTCTCCTTTTTTTCACAGCCCTTTAGCTTTTTTCCTCGCTTTTTCCCCATGGATTTCGAGAAGAGTTTTTTAACCGCGTGGACAGCTCAATCACAGAGAGAGAGACACACACAACGATTCCTTCCCCGCCTTCCTCGTAAAAACCATCGATTCCTCCTTGATTAATTGAGTGATTAGCGCCCCCGCCTTACAGAGAAAAGCCACCTCGAACAGGAGAGGGACAGCTAATCGCCCACTGCTGTATATGCTCGTACGGTCGTAGAAACCGAAAGGAAGTGTGGCTACAGCGGACGGTTTTCCGGAAGTGGAGAGACGGTGGTGATCTTCGAGAGTAGCGAGAAATGGCGTGTGGTGATGCGGTTTGATTAGCGAACATGCGCCTATACAGCAGAGAGTCTGCTGAGCAGACGATGGATTGAGCGTGGGATCAAAGAAGGAAGATCCCGTGCGAGTGAAGGTATCGGAGAAGTGAATCTGATCGGAATTTGCAGGTGCGGTGGAGGAGAAAAAAGCTTCTCGGATTGAAGGATCGGAATCATCGAGATCAAAACAGGGGCGGGGAAAACAGGGAGCGACGAAATCAGACGAAACTTTTTACCAAAACCGGAAGATTAGATATCAGCGAGACGGAAAGGAGACGTTAAAATAAAATAAAAACCGCGGAGGAGAAACAGGGGAATGGCGAAACCGGGACGGCAGATCAAAAATCGAGCCGGCCGAGAAGTTCGACGGAACTAGGACCAGCGATCTACGTTCAACTCGGCGGCTTCGATCCGATGGAGCGATTACCGGCGATCGGCCGCGGCCGTGCTCCCGGCGCGCGAAGACTAAACAGGACGCGGTCACGCAGCAAGCACACGCACTAGTACGAGACGGGCGATGACGTCCATCGCGTCGCCGATCGGAATCGGGGAACCGCCACCGGATACACGGGACGGCGCACAAAGCTCAGCACGCGACGCCGCCGCCGCCGCCGCCGCCGCCTCCGACGCCGCGCGACGGCACCAAGCAAAACGGTCAAAAAAAAGCCAAAGCGGAATCAACGAGAGAGAGAGAGAGATTGCCTTAGAGAGAGAGGGGTGTGCGGGAGGCGTTTCCGATCGGGCGGTGCTGAGTTCCTCTCGCTCTGTTTTCCTTCGCAGAACAGGGAGTGACGCAGAGGGAGAGGAGAGGGATTGATGATGATGATGGTGATGGCGATGATGATGATGATGGTGGTGGTGGTGGTGGTGGTGAATGGAATTGAAAGGAGATGGTTGAAATATGAAGGGGGAAGGGGCAGGAGTAGGAGTCCACTCCCACCAAATATTTTCTCCCTCCTTCTGGAGTGGCGCGGGGTCCACCCCCATGCGGGTCCCACCACCCCGCCACATCCACATCCAACGGAGCGCGCAGTAGGGTCCACCGGGTCCTCTCCTAGCCGCTGCCGCAGCGCCGCCCTCCCCGCCCCACCCCAACCCCTTTTTCTTTGTTTTTCCTTCTATATACGAGCTTTTTCCCATTTGCAACCCCGCGTCCACCTCCATTTTACAGTTGTGCCCCTCAGCTTGCTGGCGTTTCACGCGCCGTCATTTCACGACCGCTCCCCATCTGTTTCGCTCGAAATTTCACGTTAAAGTAAAACGTTTCTTTTTAAATGATGCATTTAGTTTTGCGAAAAATTAATAATATGGAAAATATATTTTACAAGTATCAGTTGAAATAATTAGTCAAAAAGATATATTTTCATTACCCACAACAATTTATATCTCAATATTTCCATGGACGATTTTGCCTACTCGTATTTATTTGTGATGCCGGCAATTGTTTTTAGAAAATATTTTGTTATTTTTCACAAAAATAAACGGAGTCAAGGTATTTATTTGTTTGGTGAGTTATGCTTCTTACAAGAAGATTTGAGCGATTATTTTCACGAATTACTTTTCAAATCATTTATTTTTTGCGAATCAAATGAAACCAAAGTTTTTATTTGTAAGGAGAGTGATTTCCTTCTTATCATAAGAAGAAAATCTTTTATCATAAGAAGAAAATCGTTTTCCTCCCACTTAAACTTGTTGTTTTCTGTCCATGCGATACACTTTTGATTGTCCAAACACTAGAAATCAAAAAATAAATTTCCGAAAATAGTTTCCCTTCAAACAAACAAATCCTAAGAGTAAGTTAAGATATTGACATGAGACTATAAAATAAGCATGTTCGACACTTAACAATAATTCGTCACCTCAATTAGAATACCAATGTTCTAGATCAATCTTAATGCGTATACTTATCATCTCTTATTTTGCAAGACTCTTTGCAATTTTAATTGGAAACTCCAAACTTTTTGGTGAACCAGCGACGTGGTGGCTGATTTTCTCCGGGTCATGTTCAATAAATCCCCAAATTAACTCCCTTATCTAGTATCTAGTAGCACTCTTGCCTAAGCAATCTTACCAATGTAGACAGCTACCCCAGCCATTACATCAAAAGATGTTTCTTATTAGCTAATTTCAGTTTTACATGTACATTATCTCAGGATTTGTTTCTGGTGTGCAATTCAATTCATTCTTGCTCACTCCGCCATCAAGAGCCGGCCCTTGCTCAAGGTCCTCTCATCAATGCTGACGTGGAGGACATGAAGGTCATTGGGCAAATGATCCAAATTAAGAAAAAAACGATGGCCCTTTTGGTCTCAAAGTGGCGGCCACCGGGCGACCGACCAAACCGTCCTTCCCCATGCGCGGCAGGAAAGATTGGGTCAGATGCCGACTCTGTCATTTGGCTTTGCCTGATAAAGACCCTCGCTCTTCCCTTTTTGTATTTTGAGGTTCTTTCCTATTTCAACTTTTCAATCACCTCCCCCAAAAACTAAAATAAATCTACTCTATTTTAGCCCCGCTTTTTCGTTGTCATTTACACCCTTGCAGATCCCGAAACCGTCATAATTTAAGACGTCTTTGGACTTAAATAAGCCCTTAAACTATTTCATCTTAACAACTTTTGAACGTAAAGCACCCATAGGTATTTCCCCCTTTGAGAAAGAAAAAGTTACAAAGAGAAATTAAAGGGGGTTAGGTGTGCGTGTATCGGCACGTTAAACATTACCCTTGTAAGGAACCCAATACCATGGTAATCAAGAAACCTCTTGTACATCTAAACTATTGATTACATGATTTTATTTTTTTCAACCCAAAATCCGCTCCAATTATTCTGAAAAAAATGATTATATTCGCGGGGAGGGGTTGGATTTGTGATTATTCATCCAATCGCCTATTCTCTTTTATATAATAAATTATGGTAAAGCATCGATCGTCAATTGAGATGAATTAATGTTGGTTTTTTGGGTAGAGTCATCTTGTCTTCTACTTTTACTCTCTTTTTAAAGGCGTGCTTGATTTAATTTTTTTTTTTTAGTTGTTTAATGCTCCATTTAAAGATTCAAGATTCGGGATTCCTGGGGAAGTTCATTTGTCTAACGTCATCGATATTTTTTTTTTTTATTTCGAGATGTGCACCAACCATTCAAGTTATCTCCATCTTTCTTCTTTTTAAAGAGAAATCTCAGCAAGATTCGACCAATGTTTCGTGGTCAAAACAATTGGCTGTATAAATAAAGTTTCCATGATGCGGAGATATAAAAAAAAATCAAAAAATATAATATGAAAGAAGTAAAAAATTATTTATTTGATGCCTAAAAATACAAAAAGTAACATAGGGGTCAAGAAATAGAAGTACCTCTCCGATGCCTCTTTTTCTAGCTTATTATTATATAAAAGATATTTCAAAGAAAAAAATATTAAAATTGGCACCGATTAGCTAACGGCAGCAAAAAGGTAATAAAATCGATTTTTATTTTATTTTATTTTATTGCTATGTGCTGATTTTTCCTCTTAAATAGGAGAAAAAGAAAAAGAAGCTGGAGTTTCATGCGTCTAAGCATCGTTAGGGAGCAACTTTGAAATTAGGCTCTCCTAATAATGGGGCAGCAAGAAATTACATGCGTGCACTCAATGGATGCCTTTCTTCATGTACCAAAAGGCATTTCTCTAAGGAACCAGTTAACTTGAATTAGGGTTTGTTCCATTTGATGGTACAGGAACTCTTTGGGACGCTACACTCGACCTACATTCTAAACGCTCCAACATTTAAAAAATTATTGGCTTTTTTATATGTCGGAATGCTGCACTTGTACTCTTTATCGTGGCTAAGTTATAGATAAATTTGCATAACTAGAACTCGATGTGTGTCACATGTATGCTGCATGAAATTTATTTTGAGGTCATCTTGAGAATGAATAAATCACAATTTCATCCTTCATCATTGTTAGAGGGTAGTGCAGATGTCAACGATTTTTCGGAGAAAATTGCCTAGTCAATTCTAAAACAATTATACGAATGTTGGTTCATTCCTAAATTTTTTGATGTTATCAATTAAGTCTTAAATATTTACTCGAAATTCCTATATAGTCCTTTCAACCAATTTTTGTTTGAAATCGTCAACATGCCAATCCATTTGTCACTTGTCATGTCAACGATTTACAGTCGAAATGACTATATTGGAATTCCGCACAAAAAGTTTAAAACTAAACTGACAAAATTCAAAAATTCAAAATTGAAATAATAAGTTTAGAATTGATTGGATAATTTCTCTCAATTTTCTAGTGGATAAAATTCAAGACTCGGATTTGTAAATGGTTTAGATAGCGCACTTAAATGTGACGGTAAGGAAATCTCTAAGTATTCATAGTCATCATTTCTTGAAGAATCTAGATGGGAACTTTTTTTCTTTCATTTTGGCGTTGATGGTAATTGTGGCGTTTAGAAAACGGCAATATATATGTCAAGAACCCCTGAATTGAATGTTGAATGTTAGACTTGGAATTCGGCTGATAGCTGTGTGGCAAAACTTCTGTCTGCCAAAATGTAGTCCTAAAAAGGATTTCAACACTGAAGATCTACTTAATTTAGATAATTCACAGGTGAATATATCTGTGATCCGGTAATATAATGAGAAATTTTGATTTAGGAAACAAGTATGATGCTAATTACTATAGTTTTTTTTTTTTATCAAACTAAGTTTTAAAGAAAACATTCACCATAAATGAAAAGTGGGCACAGGTGGGTTTGGGGGGGCCCTGGGACAGAGCAGAATGACTAGATCTTGGCTGGATTTCTGCTTTAATAATACCCACAAAAAGCTATGTGGACTAGTAGTTTTAAGATATGCAAAGTTCAAAGGTCAAACCCACACAAATGGTCAACCAAGAGCTCTCGCAATGCCGCCCACAATGACATCCGTCCTAACTCCCTAATAAAGCGAACTAAAGAGTAGGAATCAGTCCATTGTGTAGACAAGGAAAAGCTGCAAAAGCAAAGAGATATTGCTAACTCGTCCCCAGCTATACGTCAAATTGTATTTCGTCCCCCTCGTCCTTCTAGTCTTTTATAATTAAGTGAATACCACGATCTTTCAATACGCTACAATGGGACCTCAAATTTAGATTTACGGCTGCAGCTGAACCTACAGTCGGATTGTGTGATGTGATTGCCATGACTCTTATGTTTCATAATACATGTTTTGAAAACCATGCAACCTAAACTTTGGACGACGGAAACTTCTTAAAAACTGCTGAAAACCGGGGGCGATACCACTCCGAGTGTCTGAATAGTATGGGAAAATTACCAAAATAGTCCTAAACATTTTCCATTAATACCAAATCAGTCATATAAACTTTTTAATTTGATCATTTTAATTCTAAACATTATCATATTGGTACTAATTAAGTCATTCCAGCTAATTTAAGCCGAAAATTGCCAACGTGACTGCCGGCGGTATTATGTGGCGCCATGTGAACAAATTTTATAAATTTTTATATTTTTTCAGATTTTAAAATTTTTTAAAAAATTTTTTCTCTTTTTTTTTTTTTTTTTTTTTCATTTCTCCTTACCCTTTGGCCGACAAGGTCATCGGCCAACCATCGCCAGCCAAAGGATGGTCAAGGCGAGGGCCCCTGTGCCCTCACCGATCACTAGCGAGAGCGTTGGCCCCCACCCAAATCCAAGTGAGGGCCCAAACCCTCGCCCCTTTGCCAATGAGGGCTACCACGCCCTTGTCATCGACCACAAGCGAGGGCATGGCAAACCTCACTGGCCAAGGGCGAGGGCCTCCACACGTTCCTCAGCCACAGGCGAGGGCGCGAAGGCCCACACTCGTGGCAGGCGAGAGCCGCAATGCCTCAAGCAAGGCCGTCATGGCCCTTCCCGGATTTGGGCAAGGGCTCGATGCCCTCACTCATGGCAAGCGAGGGCATCATGCTCTTACCTAGACCTAGGTGAGGGCCATCGAACCTTTGTCCGCCATGAGCGAGGGCCGCCGCACCCTCGCCCGGATCTAGGTGGGGGTCAATGACCTCGCCTATGGCCGGCAAGGGCGTGGCGGCCCTTGCTAGTGGCTGGCAAGGTCGTGAGGGCCCTTGCCCCAACCAACCAATGGTCGGCGATGGTCAACCGGCAACCTCGCCAGCCAAGTGATAAATGAGAAAGGAAAAATAATAATAATAATTTAAAAATATAAAAATATATTTTTAAAAAATTATAAATTTTGTCCACACGGCGCCACATAAGACTAAATTGGTACCAATGTAAAAAAGTTTAGGACTAAATTGATCCAATTAAAAAGTTTAAAATCGAATTGATACCAATACAAAAGGTTTATGACTTTTTTGATATTTTCACCAAATAGTATACCATATGAAAACTACAGCATCCCCTTTCACCGTTGAACCTGTTTCAAAAAGCCGTATCGAACGGTCTCGTGTATGAATCGCCTGCAAATTTCCTCCGATGGAGAAACTCGATGGGTTTTTACATTGAATCCGCCCCTCCTATTTCTTGCAATGGAGACAAACGGAATGGACAAAAGAAAACGACGGTCGAGAATGGGTGATGTTGAAGACGGGCACTCAGGGAAACTATGACAATATCTAGGTCAAAGAGTCAATGGACCAAAAGAATAAATCTCGATTTCAAATAACCAAAAGGCAAGTTATAAGCTAAAAGTCCTGCCCCTGAACATCATGAGATCAAATTTATGAACGGGGCTAAAGATCATCTAAATTCATCGTTAAAAACTCCATCCTCTTAAACCCATCTTGCATTCCGAATTACTTGGTCTTGCATCATGTGATGGATTTCATTCACTGTGGATGCTTGTGAGGAGACTTCCCCGAGATCAAGCAGCGAATGTTGAGATTAGATTACTAAACTGCATTTAACTCTCAAATCAGATAATGATTTGGAAAATCAAAGAGAGAACTCGGCAAAAAGTTATTGACACAGCCTCCTTCTATTAAGCAAGTAATAAACTAAGCAAGTCAAATTATACACAGGTCCACATATGAGCTATTACAAACCACCCACAGCCAGCTTTCCGCTGCATTTGCTTTCAGACCACCCGCATGTTCACCAAGTTCAGATAATCTCACTCAAAAGCTATATCGACAAAAGTCGTTCCAACACCAACTTGATTTCATGAAAGTATGCATGGCCACAGATAAGGCTAGCAAAGATCACAGATAAGGCTAGCAAAGATCACCTGTTCGCCCATGCAACTATATTGTGGTAGAATGCCTTTTCTTTTTCATCAACAGCAGAATGGGAAGAAATTACAGGCAGAGGTGAGGGGAAAAATAAGATATTTGGTATACATTATCTAAAAGTGCACAGATGAATCAGAATAGGCAATATAACAGATAATGAGATTAATGCTGAGCCAATGCAAACGAGAATTTGAAATCATCGCTCAAGAATGTGCATGTTGTGTACACTTGAAGGAACCAAGCAAATGTTGGTCCTAAAGCCGCAGCAAAAGTCGATTAATGGAGTACCAGGCACATTCTTGAGGTATAGCCAACCTACACTGATCAGATGAAAGCAGAAGTTCTCTAGCGCATGGAATGGTGTGTTCACTACATGTACAAACAAGATTAATAGTAAAGTCAACAGTCGCACCTCCTCACCAGAGACAAACATAAAACTTGGCCTGAATATCTCAATGCTGATCACAATACAACATGCAGCCGCCAGACAGCTGCAGTTTGGATGAGGGAAGAACTATCCCCAGGCACTTTCTCATTAACAAATCTGAACAGAATAAATATGCTGTGATGCTAACAGATAAATCTGTCAGTAAATGCACCAGAATGAACTGGTCAGCAGCACAAATTGCAATCATTGTGTGTCCGCAAGCAGCTTATGTTCAAGTGAATTCCGATTTCTCAGCTCACCAAAACTTGATGGTTGGAGGAGGTACTACCAAGCACTCAGAGTCAGAATCCTATACTTGATCACCTAACGACAACTTTAAACCGGACCCAGATGGAGGTTTCTGATCAAGTCCCCCTGGGATGAACACTGGCAACTGCTTTGAAGCCGCATCTCGCTTAAACCGAGATTCACGTGGTAAATTCAGTGCCACCCTCTCGAAGGCCTCTCTAGAACCTTGACCACCTTCAGCTCTCAAATTATCCCTTACTGGGACGCTTAAAAGTGGACCACCAAAGAAGATAGAATCCCCCGTGTACGTGAGTTTCTCTGCCTGCTGCACCAACGATACTGACTCAGAAGATGAAGATTCCTGCTGTGGAAGCTTTCTTCCATAACTATTCTTTTCTACTCTAGGATTTGGCTTTGCCAAAGTTTGATTGGATAATCTATTTCGAGCTTCTGAAGCAGATACAGGGACTGAGATGTATCTACCTGCTTCTTGGTCCCAAACAACTGATGTCCTTTTGACATCTCTAAGAATAGAGTGGGCTGGAGCCGATAGGAGTAATGGGTCGGTGCTACTTCCCTTTTGCACCGTTTTATTATCAAATCCTAGTCCAGGATTTGTTACTGGATTGTTCAGACCAGAATAAGTTGCCCCGGAAGTTACAGGCCGATCAGGAGCAATTCCAGGAACTGAAACACCCAAACCATAGCTTTGTGGTAGAGGGCTAAGCGTAACAGTCTCGTGAACATGGCTTGGACTGCTTATGCTACTCACACTTTGAGTATACAATTCACTCTCTTCCTGGCTACCCTGACTAGGAGCAAATGAGTTCCTAAACTGAGACATCCTCAGATCATTTTTAATTTCCTTATTTGCCCCCATGTCGGTGCTCACACTACTTCTCACACTGATGTTTTCACTAGAGCTTAAATCAGTATCATGTAAACGCCGACCATCAACAGGTCGCAATACCGAGGATGATGCCCTAGCTCTGGCTGCTGCTCTCATGGCATCATGAGAATCCAATTTGGCGAGCCTCCATGCACTAATTCGAACTGGCCTTTTCGGAGCCTTCTGCCCTCTGTCTACAATTCCAGCTGCATCTGGGTCCACAGTTGATGGAACCATTCCAGGGTCCAGGTGAGGTATAACTTCGTCCTGTGCAGTATAATAGCTATGTAAGAACCCATCAACTTTGTTGAAGCTTATTATTGGCATGTTGGAAAGGATGCTTTCCAGCAATCAAAGTGAGAAACCCACACAAGGGAATAACCAGCCCAAGATAACCATGCACATGAAGAAGATGGCATGAAATAGCACGCCACCCACCGAATGGATGGGAAGTTGATGATGAAAAAAATGTTGCCTAAGGAAATCTATGAAATTCAATACATAAAGAAAAAGAGTAACTTCAACTCGCACACAAGAGGAAGAATGATGATGAAGGTAGGATCAGCACCTAAAGAGGAAAAACAGATCATGAAAAGTGAAAGCATATCAGCGTTTTACCAAGGGGGTACCAACCCCTGTAACAGATCAGTAGGGAAAGGCAAAAGCACATTACGATATAGAACATAGGAGAAAAAGCATTGGACCTTTGTAAAAATGATTCGGTTTTGTGGGCCAATTAAGTTTGGAGACACTTTCAATTAAGAGATATCTCACCATTTTGTCACTTGTTGGACAGATATTTAATCCGATTGAATATTCTAAAACGATCAGTTAATTAATTCTAAGCCGTCTCAAAGTTGAGCCATCGTCAATCCAAGTTACCCAATTTAACAATTTAGGCTGAAAGATCTAAGAAATGTGTAAAATTGCGGGAGCAAAGCAAAAGCCAGCAAAAACATTCTTACTAATTTGCGTAGCTGGGCTTAATTAGTCTTACTCACTTGTAAGTCTCCTTTCTACCCATTTAAAACCTCATATTTAACCCCTCTAGAAGTGGCTAGACCACGTAGTCAGCCATCTAAAGCCCTTACAGGGACAGGAATCTGCTGCAAAGGGTATGCCATGACGCTCACTTGGATCATTAAGTGCACCAAAATTAATAAAAACATCATAGACACCGAGGAAGTACCTGATAGTCCACAAAAACTCTTGGAGGGGTGCACCATGAACCTTTGTACTGCAAGCCAAGAGAACTGCCACCACTGAAGCCGGTTGTAGCAGATCCCGATGGAGAATACAGCAGATTAGGAAGTTCCTCATCTACGGATGCTGGTGCAGGTGCTTCACTCATGGCCCTCATTGCCACCACATACTCATAAGTTGTAATGCCCTGGGGAAGAAAACCAGACCATCAAGTTTAATGAAGAAAAATAACTGTCCAATCTCCTATTTCTTTTAAATTTCAGTAGCTTTCCAAAACAATGGTTTTGAAAACAAGTAGGAACTGGCAGTTTTGGTCATGAAGCAGGCTACGCCTGCTCCAGTTTAACCTTAAGAAACAAAATTGGTCAAAAACATGGATTGAACTGGCATTCCTTGGTTCAACGGATCCAGCTGAACAGTTATACTGGGTTGAACTGATCCAATCATCTGACTCTTTTGATAAAAGATGAAACAACAATCTAGGAATAATAAGCTGAAGTCCATGTCAGCACACTTTCCTGGGATTGTTAAAGCACATCAAACATTGGACCAAACACTTTCTCATGGATTGGTATAAACTTCTTACATATCAGACAAAATGCAGACCTAAACACTAACTAAAAGAAAAACAACCAAAAATATTCCAACATGCTACCTGTTTGTAATTGGGCATTCTACACCCATCTCAAACTGGATGGCCACTTTGACCTCAATCTTAGGTGGAGAATTTAAACATTATGTTGAACTGGCAGCTCCACTAGTTTAAGCGATACGTGAATCGGTCTCTTGACGGATTCTGACACTAGTCTAGATTTAATTAGACAGGACATGACTTGCATGTTTAATTCCCCTGTTGAATCAAAACTTAGCTTCTCCAGAACAAGTGTCCCTACAGCTACAAATGATCAGGAGATTCAACATAGTTGTTTACAATTACAAAGCTTATCTGCTTACCTTCCTAATCAGTATCATGTGGAAGAAGAAAAGTTCACCTAAAGGTACACAAGCCAACATAGACACTGCAGTACAAACAGCCTGCACACAATGTAACAGTCAATTAGGGATAGATGTTATGACTAATACACTGCAGTACAAATAGCCAGAATGCAATGTAATAGTAAATTAGATATATAGATTTGATGACTAAATTAAGACATTTCTGGCGAGAAACATACCACCACTGATGCAAAGGGGATCCGAGAAAAACCATTTCCAAGCCTGTCAACAATTTCAGTCTCCATATTTTTCTTGTTAACGAAGCATCGTACAAAGATAGCAATACCAACTCCCGCCTCAATGACAAGCTGAGACAAGCAATGGCAACATTAGCAGCTGAGAAACAATTTATTTCAAATGAACATTAACTATACTCACCCAAAGCAAACTGAAAGCCATGAGAGATATGAAAGTGACATAATTTCTCCGTCCCACACAATTGTTAAGCCACTACAGCAATGCAATATTGGTTGAGATTAGACAACAGTAATAATAGGTTAACTTAATCATCAAGTCAAGTCAAAACCAATTCAAGTTCCAAATTGTACCCGACAATGGTGATCAAAACCATCCACGCATTTATCACAACTTCTGCAATGTTTACTGAACTTGCGAACCTGCAGCAAAGAAGATATGTCTCATGCACCAGACCATATAATGGTGGGACAAATCACTTTACACATGCAAAAGCATACACGAGCGCATGGAGTTTTTTCAGCAGATGGCAGAGAAGCAATTCTCATCCTTTTGCAATATGTTCCACGGTGCCCGTGATAGCAGCAGATACTCATTCAAGATAGAGGCTATACCATTGCCAAGCCAACTGATCAATGTTAGCAACATCCATTAGTTGATGGACGTGGCGGTACTGATGGCTAGCATGGCAATGGTCTTAGAAGGCAACTAGCTGGCACTGGTGGTGCTAGTGCCTGATGCCAAAGATGATGGTTTGGCGGGTAAGTGTGGTTGTCTGTGTGTGTGTGCTTGTGTATCTGCCGACTGTGACCATGCTGTGAGGCCGCTGCCTCAGGCAACCTCTGAATTGAGGTCACCAGAGGTCCACAATATCCATAGGGTTGCTACATATGAGCATGCAGCCATACGAGAGAGAGAGAGAGAGAGAGAGAGAGAGAGAAGAGAAGGAAGGGGAAAGTTTGCAGCTTGCAGTGGAGAGCAATCTCATGTCAGAGCAGTCAGCAATTGTCGTAGGGTGAGAGAGAGAGAGAGAGAGAGAGAGAGATAGAGAGAAAGTGAGATGAGACAGAGGAAATGGGGAGCTACACATGAAAGAGATTAGTGTATGGGTATTCAGGGTTTTATGGTTTGTAGTGATTTAGGAATTATGTTACTATTCTTCTCTAATGGCTTGAGAGAATGTTGGAAAATCGAGAAATCCCATTTTGCTAGGCTATTATTTTATAGTGACCCATTTTTCAGAATTGTATCCATTTTCTCTTGCCTCAGTGCGTGAATTAAAAAGTAGGTTCTTGACCCACTTTGCCACATCTATTTTAAATCTTTCTCTACCCCTTCAACTTTGCAACTTAGTCTTCATCCATAATCACAACTCCTCAACAAAACTGTGATCGGGAATAGCAAACAAGTATGCACAATGGAGGGATAAGAGGTTCTGACAAACCTTCTAAGCAAATATATAATGTAAAGGCTCCAAATAAATGCCAAGAAACTTTCTCACTAGAACAGATATCCACATAAAAACCGAACATGCATAATTGCTCGTTAAGTACCATAAGGAAACTCAGATGTAATACCAAAATGAAGCCATATGATTTACCTCAGCATTACACAATGTGCAAAACAAAGCATCTTCAGCAGTGCCCTCTTGCTCAGTCAAACCATTCTCATTTCGACAATCTTCATGCACAAATAGAGCACACAAAATTCCTCCAATTCCACAACCAGATTTCCTCGTGATGGGGGCGGGATTCGAAGAAGTATCTACTATCTCCACATCTCTATCCATGACTTTCTTACTAGTATAAGTTGGTGCTACGGAACTTTTGGAAGCTGATGATGGAGAGGAAACCACACCAGCACCAGCTTCATCAAGATGTCCAGAGGGGCCCATTGCAGCCAACCCATTATTCTGGTTAGTTTGAGTCCTGGACTGTGGGTCAAATCTTGACATAATGCCAGGATCTGCAGGGTTAATTGCAGTACACCGGACATAAAGAATGAAAACAAGAAGTGCCTGCAATGCCAGCAGGGAAAAACAAGACATATACCTTTGTGAGAACTAAAAAACATTTGCAAAGAACTACATGAAGCAAAATATAATGTACTCGCTATGACAGCATCTACTAAACAGTCCGGTCTTCTGATTGAGAGACCAAAAACAAAAATTCTGAACTCCAAAAGCACATTAAGAAAGGCCCACAAAGGAGGGATAAAACCATCCAAATAAACTCATCTAAAATCACATAAAAAATTAAAGATAATGAAGATGGGGCAAGAAAGCCTCAAAATATAGAGAGAAGAGTTTTACATACCACAGGCGTGTAAGTGCCAATCAAGATGTATTCCCACAAATGTCCTCCAAGGAAAGGTGCAAAGAAAGCATAGAAGGCAATCACCAGTAAGCAGAAAACAGTAATTGCGACAACCTACATAGGTGAAAATTCGAGCTTTTAGAATATTATGTGTCAACCATAAGATATAAAAATACAATCTAGGTGCCAGAGTAAGTTTGGCAAAGATGAATGCTATACAATCGAAAAAGACGAAACCATCAAAGATCTCACTTAACAATGTCAACTAGAGACAATTTCAAAGGCATCAAGAAAGTTGTGTTAGATGTTTTAACATATTTTTTACCCAAGAGATTGATAAAAAATGGTCAAATAAATCAAGGTTATTTGCCAAGCAGTTGAGAACAGCTACAATTTCATACCCAGCCGTCCTCTCGCCACCGCATCTCGGTCTGGTAGCATGAGAGGGGGTACTCCAAAAGTCTAACCAATCGAAAGACAATAACCAGTGCTCCTCTCTAAGAAAGAAGAGTTCTTCAACAAGCCGGAATGTGGGCGACAGATATCCAAGCCCCAGCACGAGCACAAAAGAGCAACAATTGAATCCCCAAGAGAAAAAAAGAATGAACATCGACCAAAACACATACCACTGGGAATACAGACCTCAAACTCCAAAAGAAATCAAGCACCAGGAAGTAGAACTAGAAACACATTGGCAAATCAAAGACATGGAAGAATCTATATCATTCCCTCTAGCTACATTTTTTTACACATCTTGTTACTTATATATCAAGTTATCTTAGAAATGGACATGAAATTGTCCCAACTCCTTGGCTTATCACTTTTCGTATAGTTAGCACGCTAGATTTTCCCTAAACGACCAACAAAGGACGACTTTCTCGTCCATGTGTGCTATTTTATTAGATGGGTTGTGTGTAACATCCTTTAGAACAAGGAAAGTTCCATAATTTCGATTGATGCATGGATCCAATATACGGAAAACTCCCCCCCACCAGATCATATACCTTTGTCGTCTCGTATCAATAATTTTTTTCATCAAAAAAAAAATATTCATAGAAACTAGAAAGTTCCAAAATTTCACACTCGCCTGTCTTCACGCTTCTCAAACTGCAAACAAAAGCTCAATCTCACCACTTCCTCACTAGTAACCAACGAAAAGCTTCACAGCTCTCGGCAAGTCTTTAGCTTCTTCCCTCACTCCCTTCTCGGCAAGAGCGCAACACAGAAGGTCCACCAGGACCGCGCTTCAACTCAAAATCGCAGGAATTCAACTCATGGGCGCTTCACTCACGCGCCCACGCTCTAGAGGCAGACGCACCGCCTCTCCATCAATTTCTCAGAAACCAAAACATCCCGAAAGGGGGGAAAAGGCGGACGGGGAGAGAGAGAGAGAGAGAGAGAGAGAGAGAGAGAGAGAGCGCGAATCACAGTCCAGCTCGAGAACGAGCGAGAACTCCACCAGAAACAGCAATGCGATCGAAGAGAACCGGGCCGGGTCAAGTACCTGTAAAGTGTGGGCGGGAAGCTGCCATCCGTGCTTCCTCACCATCTCTGCCGAAAGTAAACTCCCCCCGCGCGCCGCGCCACCGAAGGCCGAACCGAAACCCTAGACACACGCGCCTCACTGCGAGGCGAGCCGGCCGACCGTGCAAGAGAGAGAGAGAAAGAGAGCTCCTTTACCGAGTCAAAGCAATGACGACCGTCCGTTGACAAGATAATGCTGTCCCCCGCGCTCAGTCACTGAGCGAGCGGCGCCGCCGCAGCAGCAGCGCGGCGAGGCTCGCCGGCATTACGGCCATGGAGAGGCGATTCGTCGGCGGCGGCGGCGGCGGCGGCGGCGGAGGAGGAGGAGGAGGAGGAGCGGCGGAGGTGCAGGTTCATGGAATCGGAAAGGGAAGGGAGCAGCAGAGAGATGCGGAGTGAGAAAGAAGAGATGAGAGAGAAAGAGAGAGAGAGAAATGGGGGGACAGCTTTTCTGCGCAAAGTTGGGTTGAGAATGACCGAGAAAAAGAAAAGCAGAAGAAAACAATATTTATTAAATAACATAATTAAATGAATGAATAAATAATGTGAAAATGAAACCCTTTTTGCCAGAAGAAATCATCGGGTATGGTTGAATGTACAGATGAGATGTGTGGGAGAGCATTAGGTGAGTAGGTGATATTGTTAAATGTTGTGGGCCTTTTTGGTGGGTCCCATTTAACTTTTAAGTTTTTTTTTTCTTTTTTGGATAAAATTACAAATAATCTCTGAAATTAAACTTTTACTTTATTTGGCACATTCTTTTCTTCTTCTTTTTTTTATCGCCTTATTATATTCCTATTTTAACTCTCACTTTCTCATACTTTTGTCCTACCGAAATCGAAAGTCATCCCCGAAACTAATTCATCCCCGAAACTAATTCATCCCCACTCTAACCCTCCAAAGAAGGTGGAAATTCGAACCCTCACATCTCCCTTCCATATTGAAAGATGTGAAATTGAAAGAAACCTCAATGGTTATTTATTTGGTATATTCAAATTAAAAAAATACCCAATGTTAATAACAATATTGAACATTATTCATATAATCTAAAGATCAATTCGAAAATATATTTAAAAAGTTTGGGAATTACGTTAAACAAATTAAAATCATTGGGCTCAATTTTCATAATCATATTAAATAAATTAAAATTTTAACATTTATGGATTATTTGTGTTATTTTTATTTTTATTTTTATTTTATTTTGTCTTTCTTGAGGGTCACAAAAGCATTGTCATTGTCGGCGATTACGCGAACTCCGAAAAAAATCCCGTGGGGGCTCTTCCGCAAATAATAATGCTCGGGGCATCTTGGCGTTAAGATATGATGAGCACCGTCGATAGTGGAATCCTAACTGGCAAGTGGCGTGTAGGTTTTTTAGTGATATTTTTTAGCAAAAACGAAGATTTTGTATTTGATGGAAATTACACATATGTTGCGAAAATTATTAATACGAAGGAACTTTTATGGTAATTACAAACGATTATTAATTTGAAATGATATACTGACGACTTGCGAAGAATTGTAACTAACAATTAAATAGAGAAAATTACATCCATAATTGAGAAATTGCAAATCAACACAAAAAAGAATTGTGCCTGTGTCTATATATATATATATATATATATTTCATATTCCTGTATGATGTTCACAAGTTATCAATTAATTTTGGCAAGTTTTGAATTACTTTTGAAGTTATGAAATTACTGAGAAGTCTTGAAAAATTACGAAGTTTTTACCGTAATAGCAAACTTTCCATCATAATTAGATTGTGCAAAGAATTTTCTTATGCTCAGTAACTTTTTTCTAAAGATTTTCATGTGGTTAGTAAATTATATTACGCTCAATGAGTTTTTATGTTTTTTTTTTTTTTAAATATATATAAGCAATAAGATTAGCCAACATTACAGCACAACGAGAACATGCTTCACGGTTGTGTAGTCTGTCCAAAGATCAATACATCCCTTGTCATTCATGCCCTATGCATTGATCTACAGCAAAACCAAAAACCTTCAAAGGAAAGGGGGTCATCCGCAACACATGAGTTCAACCATCGATGCAGGAGATCCGGATCTGACACATGAATATTCCATTCTGATCCAGTGAGGACATCCCATTTTCTAACAATAAATACAGCAGAATAGTCATAGCCTACATTTGCTTGTTGAATCCGCTGCACATATTGCATGGTCTGAACCCGGCCTTGCAACTACAAACCATCTCGTTCCCCTCGCAGCTATTATAGACCATGGCAGAGTCATCAGTTTCAATGGTGAGAAAGGCCTAACGTTTGCGGCAGCCAGTGATGCTGCTAACTAAATTACTTGACAAACAGCCCCTGCCGCCGCAACATCAGCACAATAGGTGACACACTCCCTTTACAGCCTCCAGCCAAAGCGTCACGTACTGATCTCACCATCACAACTCTTATCTGCTTGCTGTCCTGATCAGTACATGCTTGAAGAAGACTAACCCACCACGCGGCCTTCTCTAATCAGTACATGCTTGAAGAAAACTAACCTGCATACTCTTCTCAGTCCAGTCAAAACTGATTCAAGTTCAAAATACCCGACAATGTTGCTGAAAATTATCCACACATTTGTCACAACTTTGGCTACACTTGCTGAACTTGCAACCAAAGAGTATACATCTCAGCCAGCAAATTAACTCGGAGAGACCCTTGCTGGGAGGGAAGAAACCTTCGCTGCTCTAATCCCCGAATCCAGATTAGTCAGGGCTTCGGTTCCGGATACCGGGCGGGTTACACCCAACCCACCCAAAAAAGTAACAATGACAAATCATAATATCCACAAGGCTAGAGAGCCGCGAGCTTTAAGCAGATGGAATGGAAGCAGGTCATCCTATCCTTTTTGCGACGGAGCATATCTCCCATGTGCCAGTGATAGAGGTTGTTACTTACCCGCTAGAGGTTGAGGCTTTTGCCTAGTAGCACCTTTTAATTGATGGTAGTGGTGATACCGACTGCTAGCTGTGGTAGTCATCAGTTGTGGAAGGAAGTGATCCGGAATTGCTTGTCTGTTAGCAACATCATTGCTCAGTAAGTATAATGAGGAAATTAGCATGAATGGCCAAACGAAATCATTCAACTGCATCTCTAAAAAGGATGTGCGATGGTTTCTGTGAGTTTCTAGAGCCAATTGTACCACTAAGGACTTTGTCCTACCTTAAAACTGTGTTTGAGGACTTACAGTGTCATTACTTTTCGCTTATCACCAAATTTCTGAATGCGCATTTAACCCTTCGAGACTAGAAGAAGCGTCTGCAATCCAAAAGTCTCTCGTCACCCCTTCCCCCAGCAGCTCATCACTTTCATTGTCGCTGTCAAAATGACTATCCCAATCGGAATCTTCGGACTCAAATAAACTCTCAAAACCATCATCAGAAAATTCCCCATTATCCCTGTAAGCCTCCTCGGATTCCACGATAAAATCACCAATATTGTTCATTTCACTCTTTCTCCTTTCTCTTCTGATCCTTTTCCCTTCCATAACAAGGTCCATTAGTTGATCCTTAATTACTAAAGACTGGTCCTTCTCCAAAAGAGTACCATTGTCATCATATCCTTCGACTAGAAAGACCGAATCCCTCTGCCCTTTCACGCTAACATAGAACAATTCTGGATGCCTTACAATCATATCTCTCAACTTATTAGATAGAGCAAAATCCTTCCTGAAATGAGTTAAATGGTCTATTAAAGTCCTCTTTTCAACTGTCATGCCCAAAATCTCACGTACTACACTACATGCTCTCTTCTCTGCCTCAATAGATCCTTTGCTTAGCTCTGATGCAACAGTGTTATAGGGGCATACATCTGGCAACTCCCTGAATCTGATTAAGAAGTCCTGATGGCGTCTCTTCACATTCAGCCCTTTCTGGAGTTTTAAGCGCTTGAATTTCAGCGGTCGATCAACTATGAGCTCACGAGAATCAACTTCTGTAAATGATAGTGGCCTAGCCAACTCTGGATTCCATGAAACAAGCTCAAGAGCACGGCCATAGGATGTACCAACAGTCTTAAATTTATCCGGATGCTCATTGCAAAGGCGAGAACGAAAATTTGGAGGTAGACCCATATCAGGGGCAAGGTGAACCAGTTTGGATAAAACAAGGCGATGGTGAGATGAGAGCATAAGAAGTTTCTGCAGTTTGGCAGCCAGGACATTGGAGATAGCTGACTTCAGATTGGATTCTTGGGCTGCGAGAGCAGATGCAGCTGGTGTGAGACGAACACAGAGCTGCAAGAGCGATTTTGTTGCATTAAAGGGTGTGGGAGGTGTTGGGATGGTAAAGAGCTCAAAAATGGCTGGATATCTAAGTATCATAGAGAGAACAGAGCGAGAATCCGAGAGTGAAAGGTAGGACCGGCACTTGGACAGAATATGAAGCGGGATGAAGTGTTTGGGTTTAGAGAGGAGCAGCGTTTTCAGTTTCAGAACAAAGCGAATTTTGTTTTGCCTCACCACATGCTTGTCCAGTGAAGGATTCTTAACAATCTTCAGCCTTGAATGGCAAGGACAACTGTATGGATATTGTTTATCAGTGTGTCTGCAAAGCAAATGATGCTTTGCAAACTTTAAAGGAGAAATTGGAGGAAGGAAGTTGGACTTGAATCCCAGGATGAGCTGATCTTTATGGGATGAGACAGGGAGAGAAAATTCCATGATTACATCTGATAATGTTTAGATTTATAGGTTTTTAACCTCCAGAAGTATCATAAGCAAACATGAGCTTACAACGTCAACCACCCTCCTGCCAATTTCAGCTGGACTTTAGGAAAAAATATATAAACGAGTTCTCCTGAGCAAATTAAAGCAAAATTATAGCCCTTGATAAGACCAGTCAAGAGCAATGCCAATACACCAGATATTAGGAAGAAACATGAGGATCGGACCTAAATCAAAGCAAACAGACATCAACTTTGTAACAAGCAGAACACTGGAACGGTCTATGAGATTAAAAGCCTCACTACTTGGCACGAAAATTAAAAGAAAAGTGAACGCACAGAGTTTCCAAGTGAAAACTCAGAAGCCATAGACATCCGTCACAATTAAAGGTCAGTGTAGGGGATCAGGATCCGAATAGTCTATATAAGGGCAATTTAACAATGCATATGAATTAATGCATCCAAAACACCAGAAGAAACAAGAGACAGCTTTGGTCACAGAAGCTAGATTACAATGATTAAAAACAATCACTAGGCATATGTATAGCACTAGAAAATTCCATGGAAACTAAATTTGGCACATCACCTTTGTTTCCTCCTGTGCCAACCATTTAGCTAATTTAGATCATCTTACATTTTTTAAATAGGGCAAACCATAAATATCCTTTGCCTGGTATAACTTAATTACACCCTAAATATCATTAACCCAATGCACCAAACTGCACAAATCTTTGTTGAAAAAAAATCCCACGCACGAAAGTCCATCACTTATCTGTGCAAGTACCTGTATGCGCTTAAGCAACTGTCCTTAAGCAGTAAGCACGTTATGAAGGAAGTGATGCAAGTTAATCAATATACATTCCTCAAAATGAAACTAATATGGTTTGCACATTTTCTTGAACTTTTGTGATGTAGTAATCTATGAAAAGCCTGCTCCATAGAGAACCAGACCCTTTCTACACAGGCTACCTGAAGAAATGCAAAATGTCATTCTAGTCATCCACCAATATGTCATTTTTAACAAACACATGGAAAGGATCAAATCAATGTGCATGATCTAAACTCAAGAATAATTTGGGATATAACAATTTCTACATCAGATAATTTTATAGTTTGTGTTAGATCCATTCTCACTACTGTATTCCTTCATAATCCCCAAAACACCAAGATTTTGGCAAGTGATACTAGACAACTGACGATCTGTTTCTATTTCTGGGGTGTTGATCAATCCCTGAAAAAGCACAGAACCTGTGGTGCTCCAAAAGTCTAACTAATCAAAAGACAATAACCAGCGCTCCTCTCTAAGGAAGAAGAGATCTTTAAGAAAAGATCGGGCGATAATGTGGACAACAGATATCCAAGCCTTAGCACGAGCACAGAAGAGCAATGGTTGAATCCCCAAGAGAACAAAAGAATGAACATCGACTGAAAAGCACATACCACTTGGAATACGGACCTCGCACTCCAAAAGAAATCAAGCATCAGGATCAGAAGCAGATTGGCAAATCAAAGAAACACAACAATCTATCTCAATCCCTCTAGCTACATTTTTTACATATCTGGTTACTTATGTGTCAAGTTATCTTGGAGATGGACATGAAATCGTCCAACTCCTTGCCTTATCACTTTTTGTATAGTTCGGACACTAGATTTACCCTAAACAGAGAGAGAGAGGGACTGAGCTCCTTTACCAAGTCAAAGCAATGATGACCCTTCGTTGATGAGATAATGCTGTCTGCTCAGTCACTGAGCAGGCACCACCACTGCAGCATGGCGAGGTTCGCTGGCATTATGACCATGGAGAAGCAATTTGGAGGAGGAGGAAGAGCAGGAGGAGCGGAGCTGCAGATTTATGGAATCGGAAAGCAAAGGGGAGTGGCTTTTCTGCACAAAGTTGCGAATGACCAAGAGAAGGGGAACATCTTCTTACGGGGAGGGGGAAAATCAGCACAAGGGTAACAGCAGAACCATGAGAATCCCACATCTTCATGCCAAAGCCAAAAGTGTTTGGGACTAATCAAACCCATTTCGCAGGATCACAACCAATTCCAACAAATTCTCAAGACATAATTTGAGAGCATATACTTTCTCTATCACAGATTCGACCTAACGAGGAAAACTAAGCAACCCAAAACTAGACATGCAGTAACAGAGCATTCGCCGCCACCGGTCAATGCCTGCTTGATTTCCCATCGTCTTTTCATCCTCAAAAAGCGACAACAACCAAGAAAATTCAAAGACAGGCGAATCTACCCATCTCCTAATCATACCCACGAGCAGCAAACCCAACTCCAATCCCAAGATTCATACGCAAAAAAGCACACGTACCCATGTAAAAAGAAAGAGGAAAACGAAAGACACGATCTTGACGGTGGAATCGACACAAACCAACGAAGGAAGGAGACGGGTAGTTCTGCTTCTTTGCACGCAAACCCAACTCCAATCTCTTATTCATATCCACGCGCAGCAAACCCAGTTCCAATCCTAAGATTCATACGCAAAAAAGCACACGAACCCACGCAAAAAGAAGAGGAAAACGAAAGACGTGATTTTGAAGGTGGAATCGGCACGAACCAGAGAAGGGAGGAGACGGGTAGTTCTGCTTCTTTGCGCACTTCGCGGTTCTGGGCCTCGTCGGACGAACTCGAGCTGTTTACAGATTGACCCAGGAAGGCAGAGCCGAAGAGAGACTGAGTCGGGGAGTTTGAAGAGGAGGGGGCGAAGTTCCAAAACTTGCGCTGTATGGATGAAAAGCGGAGGAAGATAAGTCGACGCCAGATAGAGAGAGAGAGAGAGAGAGATTTTTTTTTTTTGGTCGAAAAGATTTTTTGTCCGAGAGATTATGCTTTGGTTTTTTTTTTTTGTTCGTTGTTCGAATAAAATTAGAAGCGAAAAATATTATCCCTTGTCTTTTTTTTTTTTTTTTTCTTTTCTTTTTCTTTTTTTTTCTTTGAGTAATTTTTCTAAAAGGCTCCCTGAAGGGCTTGAATCGGGAGTTGTTCGCCCAATGTGGGATGCATACCACGGAAATTTGCTCTCCTTCCCAGTTCTAAGTCTAGGCCCATTCATGGTATCGAGCCCATGGTTTCGCTTTTGATTTTATCCATTCCATGCGCTTGTTAGGTGAATCCATCTTTGAGAAGATCTCTCCACACCATGACGAAAACCGAAATTCTCGAAGCACCCATTTCTCTTGCTCCTTCTTCTTCTTCATCCTCAGCCCTGTCGAATTTCGTGTTTCTAATGCTTCTAAGATGGTATCTTTCTGATCTCTTAGTGATGAAACCAAGATCTACGAGACTCGGCTTCCTCTTATGAACCCCTGCTTTTGCCAAACCCACCTCATCATTCTCACCTATCCGCTCTATTCGCCAACTTATTCACCAAACCCCAAAGCAAGTAAAGGAGTACGTCCGGTCCTCCAAGTTTGACCAAAGATTCACCTCGCGAAAGGAGTATTTTGTTACTCTCGGATCCCCCGAAATTTCCCGGACAATGGGTACAACAGGGATATTCTCATGTCCATTATGGAGCTGTTCGTCTTGCTCTCACCTTCCATGGTCGCAAAGGTTTGCCAGTTGTGGCAAGGATTGCTTTATTGGATACCAGATTTTTACAATACCGGCATGCTTGCATCGGTCTTGTTCAAACTACCTTAAATGCTTAGGAGCAGTCTTTGTGACTTTGTATCCAAACTTCAACATCGCTCTTTCGGACCCCCAACTACTTTCTTTTCCGAAAGTACAAGTCCAACTCACTGGAGCCCCACTGCTTTGAATCTGTAGCCGCAACTCTACATTACCGGATGGTTTACCCAGTGCGGAATCATGCCCTCGACCTCAACTTCAACAATGGGAATGAAGACGCGTTGTTCATCTCCATGCGGAGAATGACCAGGGCATCCTGCATCCATGTTCCCAGACAAATCCCAAAGGATACACTAACTATGAAAAGCTACATCGCTCAAACCCTCCCGGAGACTTGGATCACTTTGGCAAAGAACTCCTTCTATCTTCAAAATCTTCAATTGCCATGTGTTCCAAAATCATTTCGAACCAGACCCCAACATACAAACCCTTCAAATATGGTCATTGTTTTTGGGATCCTTTTTGCCGGTGTTCCTCTTGTACGGACTAGATCCTTTTGCAAGATCTCCTCCTCGACGAAAAAGGACCAAGGATAAGATTTATCGCAAAAAGATGGAGTGTGATAAATACCGGTTCATGGTGTCCATCAACCTCCATTTGGCAAAAATCACCACCCTTTTCGCCTCGGAAAAAGGAAGAAGCTCCTTCTATCTTCCAAACCATCTTCACGATTGAGCATGGAAGACATGTGTTCCAAAATCCATTTTCCAAGATAGAACAACAAGATCTCCCAAGAGATGCATATTAGACACAACATTTAGGTACAATGGTGATGGGCATCCCACTGCACCCTCCATTACTATAAAGACAAATCGGATATAAGGTCACCTTGTTTATTATAAGGGATCAAATCTTAGAATCCTTTTTGAAGGATCACCAGTGTTCCTACTGTCCTCTACAAACATCTTTCCTCTTTCTCATCCTTCTCGAGACCATACGACTGATTCTACTCCTATTGTTCCACCAACTTCACAAATATTCATGTAGATCAAACTTTGCAAGATCTCCTCCTATGGCATCAAAAGCAGTTCTTCTCCATTGAAAAAATGGCGGAAAGACTTGGACATACTTGGTTGTGTACACAATCCATTACCAACCATGGATAAGACAAGGTTTATCAACGGACTCATAGAACAAGATCAGCTTACGTTTTATTGACCCAATTTCAGCCATGCTCTTACTTAGATTCAAAGAGCTAAAAAGAAGGGAATTCTTCGAAGAAGATGTTGCTCCCTCCGTCTTGACAAGATACGACTCTTGGTGAGTGTCTTTCTCACTTCTATCCCTCACAGATAAACGGATAAGATCTTTCTTTGGTCGGAAGATTATGCTTTGTCTTTTTTTTTTTTTTCGAATCATTCTCAAAAGGTCTTAGATTTAAAGATCAATTCTCTGAGTTCGTTAACATTCGAGAGACTTTCCATTGAGATGAGTTTACTAGATCCAATCATGCAAAGTTGCTTGAATCTGTTGAATCTCATTGAAATTTGCCCCGAAATGTTCCCATCCTTTATGGGAAAACCACTGAGTTCTTTGTTCGTCTTCCTTTCAAAAGAACGAAGATATCAATCCCACCAAGGCGAGTCATTTGGGAATGAACCCGAACACTTGGCTCTAGCCCAAAGGAATGCTCGGAAATTATTACAACAAGGCCTTATTGAAATTTCAAATTCTCAATGGGCTTGTGGCTTTTATGTCAATAAGCGTCTTTGAGCAAAGCGGAGGAAAAATGAGATTGGTAATCAGTACCAACCTCTCAACCTCTTTCTCCAAGATGATAAATTCCCTTTGCCATCCGAGAGATTCTCTCTTCTTTGGTTTAACCAAAGCCCATTTATTCCAAATTCGACCTCAAAGCCGGATTTTGGCAATTGGGTATTCATCCGAAGACGGACCCAAGCGAGTTACGTATCCCGAACCAGCACACTTCAATGGAAAGTTCTTCCTTTTGGATTAAAAGTGGCACCATCTCTTTTCCAAAAGGCCATGTGTCGTATTTTCCAGCCAATATTGTCAAGTGCGAGTTTGTATATATAAACGACATTCTACTCTCTGATCTGATGAAAAGTCACCTTTGTCAACTCCTTGAGCGGTTAAAAATAGTAGAAAGCATGGCATTATGCTCTCTCAAAGGAAGATGAATATTGCCCAGACAAGTTGAATTTCTTGGTATGCACCTCAATAAGGGTACATATTATCCCGGGGCCACATATTGCTCAAGAGCTATTGAAGTTTCCTGAAGATAACTTCACAACAAAACAAGTTCGGCAATTTAAGGGATAATTAACTATCTCGGAGATTTTGTCCCCAATATTGCAAAGCTTACGAGTCCTTTGCAATCCATTGGTCGGAAGATTATGCTTTGTCTGGGTGGGTAAAGAGGGCTTAGTTTTAGTTTTCATATGTCGAAATTACATGCCCTTTTCAATCAAATTCTTAAGTTTTTATTTTAAAGTTTTTGAATTCACATAAATTTTCTGATCAAATCCATCTAACATCATTTCCGAAGATTAGAGTAAAAGATCATAAAATTGTACCTCCAAGAATAAGCCACTATTGACTTGATCTTTCCCATCACGGGAAGCCTCGTGAGATTTTTTATTTTCATTTTTGTTAAGTGAAAAACAACAAAACTCAAGAGATTTATAATAAAAAGGAAAAAAAGTTCAAGGCTGGCTCTATTTTCATTCTTTTTATTGGCTCTTGACACTCCTATCACAATGAATTGAATATATTATCTCTTCTCAGGATCTCACTATTGATTTAAACTTATTTATTACATTTTTTCTTTTATTTCAATTTTACTAGAGACGAAACTACTCATTCTCTTTTCAAATAACATTTATTGAGATTAAATATGGGGCAACTCTTGATTTAAGACTAATTTTGCCTTTCTTTTCCTTTGTTGGGTTTTTCTTTTCTTTTTCCATTTAGAAATAAATTAGTGTCCATATTTTCCATAAAATAGTTTATTTTGTAAATAGCTAACTAACTATTGTATTTCTAAGCAAAAAAAAACTATTTAGTTTGTTAATGAGTTCTATATTTCTTTTTTTTTTTTGTACTAGAAAATTGCTATTCAAAGAATAAGTTAAACAAAAGTAAGAAGATAATCTTTGAATAAATTTTATATAATGCCTATATCAATCACAATATTCAAATTTTAAGTAAATTCTCATAAATTTGTACAAAAGGTCTAAGCGAAAATTTCACGATCATAAAAATAATATATATAATGAAGCAAACAATTTGCAAATAAAATCAAAATTTCTTTACTACAATATATAAATGGTACTTGCTTAAATTATGATAATGAAGAATGAGTTCAGAAGAGAACAAACATTAAGGATGCATTAAAATGAAATAGGTGTGGAAGAAACAATTAGAATGAAAAAGACTTGTTTGGAAAGAATGTGGGTAAGTTTTCCTTTTTAGGAAATATAATTTAGGGTTAATACTACGAGGGATAACATAGTCAATTCACCACGATAAGTAGGGTGTGAGCTAATAAAGAGTGGAAATAGCATGATTTCCAATCAAAATTAGCCGATAAATTTAATAAGTAAAATGTGAAAAGATTTAGAACTAGACTAACATAATTAAAAGATTTATAATTGAATTGATAGAAATGCAACAAGTTTATGACTTTTTGGATAATTTTATAACCTACTTTATTAGAAATTTGTATATTATATTTTCAAAGCAACCAATGGAAATGAAATCAAAATCATACATAGCAAATATAATTTAGGGTTAATACAACGTAAAATTAAAAATTAGTACACATGTGATAAATTTATCTCAAAATAATTTTTTGACAATTGAATACCATAAATTGGTACAATGTGACAAACTTACCCTCATTTAGTTTCCATTTTATTATTAAATTACCGTGTCGGACCAATTTTTAGGTTTTACTATTTGTTTGTCACGATAAACCAATTAGTGTTTTTTCATGGTGATAATCTAATTCAACGGAAACCGAACAATAATAAATTGTTACAACTATATTAGTTTTAAATTTTCGATGATCAAAAAATTAATTTGCAATAAATTTATCACATGTATACTAGTTTAGAGTATTTTGTGATAAAAAATTTATTTGAATTAAATTTGTCACTAGTATATCGCTTTTAGATTTTTGTAGTATTAATCCTATAATTCTTGAGTAACTTTTCTAATTTCCAACACAACAACGAGCAATAAAAGACAAAATTGTAAAATTCAATTAATATATTACAAAAATTGAGTTATTATCCATAACTAATTTGTCAAATTATATGCTTATACTTTTAATGCAATAAACTATGGTATATGTTAATCGAAATCGAACTATTTCAATTAAATATCATAGTTAATATTAGGTCTTCTATAATTTACGGTAAGTAGTATATTGAACTTAATAAACAAAGGAATTGACCGACCAAAAAAAAAAAAAAACAAAGGAATTGTGGTACCCACACCCCCTTTTCATTTTTTCCATCTGCCTTGACTCTTATCCTTACTTAATTCACTCGTGACCGATGACGAGGCATCAATAGCAACCTCAATTTTTATTGAAACCACTTCTCTACTCTTTCACATTTTACTTAAACAAATGCAAAGACTATAGAAGCCGCCATTAGGTATACATTGGAATCCTATATTTTCCCTCATTAGATATGGGATACATTCAAATTCAAATCACTATAATGTATTTTCCACACGCTTCCGAATATGGTATGAATTTAAATGCAAATAACTATAACGTATTTCCGTACATTTTGCACATATAATCATGTGTTTTTTCTATATTTTACCATTGGAGCCCCAACATGTATCTTACAAATTGAGTGATTACTTCGAGTATGGAAACAAGTACATAGACGGTTATAAAATTAATATGAAAGTAGTTTTAGAATGTTGAAAAAACAAGAGGAAAAAAGCCATGAGATTGTATCAATTAATATTTCTAAATAAGCCTTTTAATCAAGGGTCCTGTGTTGGGAGCCAATAAGGGGGTGCATGACAACTCTCTATTTCTGTTCCAGAGACAAATTTTCTATTCCAGACTTGTTTCTGGAATAAAAATCCGTTTGATAAAATTATTCAATTTTTTTATTTTTGAAATAAATTTTTGTTCTAGAAATAGGTTTGGAGTAGAAATCGAAGAAAAAATTTTTACTTCTCATTTCTAAAAATAGAAATGAGAAATAAAAATTATTCTAATCGTTGTCAACCTGGTCCTCCATTTATTGATGTCAACATTGGTCACCGGCCGCCGCCAACTTTGCCATTCGCCAGTCCGCCGCCATCCAAAAGAAAGAAATTTTGTATCGTTATTAAATAAATTTCTATTTTTAGAGTAGAAATTTTATATCGTTATCAAACGTGTATTTTTATTTAAAAACTCATCTAAAAATATAAAAATCTATTTCTTTTACAGAAATCAATTTATAGCTAAAATGGTTATTATTCGCGCTCTAAAGGGCTTGAGTACATTATAGTAGACATTTCACCCACCCTCAACTCACCCTATACTTCCCTACTCGACCATTACCAGCACTGAAGTAGTGACGTGCTCACCAAACAAGCAACTTAGCGAATGGGAATAGGAGAGTGATGATATGGAGTTTCTCACCTTACGATGCCACCTTTTCTTCTGCATGAGTTTTTAAGGGTCATGCTTAAGTCCAATATTTTCCAGTTTTGATTAAGAAAAATTAATCGAAAAAAAAAATACTAATAATTCCCGCTCAGCGGAAAAAGACAGGAGGCCCGGGGCGGGGGCGGGGGCGGGGGCGGGTGGGGGCACAGCTGGCACGCGCCTGGGGAGGCGAGGGGGGTGACGGAAGCGGGAAGTCGGCACGCGCGGGGCGTGCGAGTGCGAGCAAAAGGCGAGTGGCGAGTGCGGGTGGGAGGAGAGAGAGAGATAGAGAATAGATAGAGAGAGAATAGAATTGGCGAGCCCTAACGCAGCAGCGGCAGGAGGAGGAGGAGGGAGATCCAGCGCCCCCACTCGCCCCACCCCGTCGCGTGAGGCCGCCTCCCCGCTCCCAGATCCCACGCTCTCCCCAGAGATTGTACCTCCAATCGCTCTTCCTCCCCCTTCCTCCCTCCAGTTCGTCGATACTCGTAAGACCCCAACTTCGCTTCTCTCTCTCTTCCTCTCTCTCTCTCTCTCTTTCTGTGCACCGATTCTTTTCCCGTTGGATTCGTGATCGATGACGATCGCGATGGGCGGTGATCGATGATCGGGGACGTCGCCATTGATTGATCGATGGATGAGCGGCCGCGATGGCGTGACGTCGCCGAAGCGACGTTTGAATGGGTCGGGCGCTCGCGTCCGCGTGCGTGCGATCGCGTGCCCGGCTTCCGCGTCGACGCGCGGTTCCGTCCTCGGCCGGCGAAGCTCGCTCGGCTTGTGGGGGGACTGGGCGATGTGCAATGATCGCTTTCGTTACTTCGTGTGCGAGTTTCGGCCGATGCGTCCGGTTTCGCGAGGTTTAGTGGGCTCGTACGGTGGGAATTTAGGTTCTTGCTTCCTGCCGTTTGCTTCTTCTTCTTCTTCTTCTTGGCTTTCCGATCGTTTCCTCTCCTCTTCTGTAGTCCTGCAATGGTTGTGTCTTTCGGGTAGGTAGAAGATCCTTAGGGAAAGCTCTTGGGCGTTGGTTTCGGCTAATTTAAATGGCGATGATCTTGTTCGTTGGGATTTCAAGGGGGGAAATGGGGGTTATCTTTCTTTGTCTGGGGATTCTGAGAACTGGGTGTGAGGCAAAATTGCGCATTGCTGTGATATGTGTAGTGTTCTTCTTCCAGTGTAATCGATTAGCTCCAAATTCTCTCCTTTGGGGACGTGCTTCTTGACTTTTTTCTTTGCTAGCCTTGGTTTATCACGTGAGAGTAAGTATTTCACTGTTTACAAGCCAATCTGTACTAAGCTTGAAATTTGTTTGAAAGAGAACCCTTCTCGTCTTATTTGGCGAACTGTAGTGGTGTACAGGAGCTCACCATTGTATTTGAGAATTGCAAAATGGGCTTATTGTCCACTTTTGCCCATTCTAAATGGAGAAATCTACTCGAACACCCCCCCCCAAAAAAAAACAGAAAAAAAGAAAAAGGAGAAGTCTACACCAACTACTGCTGGATGTTCAACATGAGATAGCCCTGAGCATGCACAGTTTAAAATGGGCTTGATTGCATTTCTAAGCAATGACTTCCTATCAAGGAACCATTATATTTATTTTTTGTCATTCATTCCGTTTACTTTATGTTATTCTTTTGGATTCAGGAGGATCGTGTGCATGACCTGTTCTTTTTCCAAGGTAGTTGAAGATATTAGTCAATTTTCTTTATATTGTGGTCATCCTATGAGATGAGCTGTTGTTTGCTTCTGAAGCTGTGTAATTCCATCTCCGTGTGCTGATTCTTATGCCACTTTCGTGTGAATGTCTGCAATGCAGCCAAGAAATGCTTTGAAAATGTGAATGCACTTCGATTGGATCATAAAAGAGGTTGATACTTGTGAGAACTTTTGTTATTGATATTGGGCTTGTGTGGTTTGTCATGTCCTTTGTATATACTAACTCGAATTGGCATGGTTAGTATTTTGAGTTGCTTTAATGCCCACTTTTTTCTCCACTTTTCAGGTACCGAAGAATAGCATATTGTTGAAGCTTATCATCTAAAGTCATGGACATTGATCTGAGGCTACCTTCTGGTGGACATGAAAAAGAAGAAGAAGAGCCACATGGTATTGACAACATGCTGGATGCCGATGAAAAATTGCATAATGGCGATATGGTGACTACAACTCTGGCAGATCTTGGAGGTGTGTCTCATGCTTCAGATGGAGGTGCTCTGAATCCCCCCACAGCAGATATGATGGAGGTGAAAGAGTATATGAACCTTGAACCACTTTCAGGTATGGAGTTTGAATCGCACGGAGAAGCCTATTCTTTCTATCAAGAGTATGCTCGGTCTATGGGTTTCAACACTGCAATACAAAACAGCCGTCGTTCAAAAACGTCTAGAGAATTTATTGATGCAAAATTCGCATGTTCTAGATACGGAACAAAAAGAGAATATGAAAAGTCTTTTAATCGGCCTCGGGCCCGGCAAAGCAAGCAAGATCCAGATAATGCAACTGGTCGACGAGCTTGTGCTAAGACGGATTGCAAAGCAAGTATGCACGTGAAGAGAAGGTCGGACGGAAAATGGGTTATACATACCTTTGTTAAGGAGCATAACCATGAACTTTTACCGGCCCAAGCTATCAGTGAACAGACGAGAAAGATGTATGCTGCAATGGCTAGACAGTTTGCTGAATATAAAAATGTGGTTGGTCTGAAGAATGACACGAGAAATCCCTTCGAGAAAGGTCGTAACATCGTATTAGAAGGTGGAGATGCAAGGATCTTGCTTGAGTTTTTCTCACAGATGCAATGCTCAAATTCAAATTTCTTTCATGCGGTGGACCTGGCTGATGATCAGCGCATTAGAAGTCTGCTTTGGGTTGATGCGAAGAGTAGGCATGACTACAGTAGTTTCAGTGACGTAATCTCCTTCGATACGACTTACATTAGAAGCAAGTACAAGATGCCTCTTGCCTTATTTGTTGGTGTGAACCAGCACTACCAGTTCATGTTGCTTGGATGTGCATTATTGTCGGATGAAAGTGCTGCTACATACTCTTGGCTCATGCAAACTTGGTTGAAAGCCGTTGGTGGTCAGCATCCAAAAGTAATAATCACCGATCAAGACAAAACCATTAAAACAGTCATTTCAGATGTTTTCCATAGCTCTCTTCATTGCTTCTGCTTGTGGCAAATATGGGGGAAACTTTCTGAAAATCTCAGTCATGTGATAAAAAGGCATGATAATTTTATGGCGAAATTTGAAAAATGTGTCAATAGGTCGTGGACTGAGGCAGAATTTGAGAAAAGGTGGTGGAAGATTATAAACAGATTTGAACTAGGAGAGGATGAGTGGATGCACTCATTGTATGAGGATCGCAGGCATTGGGTGCCAACCTTCCTGAAGGATGCTTTCTTTGCTGGAATGTGTAGCATTCAGCGAGCTGATAGTGTAAATGCCTTCTTTGACAAGTATGTACATAAGAAGACCACTGTGCAAGAGTTTGTAAAAATGTATGAAGCAATTCTGCAGGATAGGTATGAAGAGGAAGGCAAAGGAGAGTCTGATACGTGGAGTAAGCAACCTGTGCTGAAATCTCCTTCTCCTTTTGAGAAGAGTGTTTCGGGATCATATACACATGCAGTTCTTAGGAAGTTTCAAGTTGAGGTTCTGGGTGCAGTTGCTTGTCGTCCCAAAGAGGAAAGACAAGATGAGACCGGCACGATTTTCAGAGTTCAAGATTTTGAGAAGGACCAAGATTTCACTGTCACGTGGAATGAGATGAAGTCAGAAATTTCTTGTATATGCAGGTTGTTTGAGTACAAAGGTTATCTGTGTCGACATGCGCTGATTGTTCTACAAATGCGTGGTCTTTCTGCAATTCCATCATTTTATGTTTTGAAAAGATGGACCAAAGATGCAAAGAACAGGCTTTTGATGACAGGGGAATCTGAACAGGTTCAATCCAGAGTACAGAGGTACAATGATTTATGCCAGCGGGCAATGAGATTGAGTGAAGAGGGATCGTTGTCCCAGGAGGCTTACAGTCTAGCATCCCGTGCAATTGAGGAAGCTTTTGGAAACTGCGTTGGTCAAAACACTATTAGTAAGGGTCTTGCTGAAGCCGGGACATCAGCAACTCATAGTCTATTGTGTGCAGAAGATGACAGCCAAGTCAGAGGAATGAGCAAGACAAATAAAAAGAAGAACCCAACCAAGAAAAGAAAGGTTGGTTGTCAATGTGATTGGAATTGTTTCTTACTGGCATCCTTCCTATCTGATTATGACACCAATTCCTTTCTTTTACAGGTGACCTCTGAGCCAGATATAATGACAATCGGGGCACAAGAAAGTTTGCAACAAATGGTTTGTCCCCTCTCTTCGTCTTGGAGTGATAATCTATGATCAATCTACTACTTTTTGCCAAGGGGTCCTGTATTCAGACAACTTGCTAAATGCAGTAAAATTTTCGCTAGTATATGCTGAATGGAAAATGCTGGATGTTCATGTCGTTGAGTTGAGTTCTTTTTTTCTTTCTTTGTTACAGGAGAAACTAACCCCAAGAGCGGTGACCACCCTTGACAGCTACTATGGCACTCAGCAGAGCGTTCCGGGGATGGTAGGACATGTTCTTTATCCTTGCTTTGGGGGCTATTAATTCATTGTATAGCTAATTCTGTGCTGGAACTTTTTGTAGGTACAACTAAATTTAATGGCACCTACTCGGGATAATTACTATGGGAGTCAGCAGACGATTCAAGGGCTGGTATGTTGTAAATAAAGTGGACAAGCTTGTTGTAAATTGTTCCCATGCAGTTTGGGTTATTGATGTAGCATCTGGATTCCACTGTTGTAGGGGCAACTCAACTCAATAGCACCAAGTCATGATGGATACTACACTCCTCAGCAGAGTATGCATGGGCTGGTAAAGTATCTCAGGCTTAGAATAGTTTATGGGGTTTGGTAGATCTCTTGCATGACTAATTTATGTGATTACTCTCGCAGGGACAGATGGACTTCTTCAGATCCCCAGGCGGTTTTACTTACAGTATTCGGGTGAGTTTGCCAGATTTAGTCAGACGTGGTTGTGTCTTTTAAATGGAGACACTTATGATGGTTTTTCTGCTCCTCAATTGGTCCAGGATGATTCCAATGTCAGAGCAGCACAGTTACATGAGGATGCATCAAGACATGCTTAACATCTGTTAGATAAGAGAGGTGATAGCATGCAGTTTATAGATCTCTTAATTTTTGTTGGAACTTTGTCAATATTTGACTTACATTTTTGTGTTCAACAGGAAACAGAAGCTGTAGTTTGCCGAAGGGCGGCAGTTGAACTTACATCTCAAATGGAAGTAATACATAAGTCTCCAATTGTAGTGTTTGTAAGATAGCGGATAGTCTAATGATTTCATCACCATAGATCGGCTGTTGTATTAATTATGGAATCCTGAGGAAAGTCAGGGTAAGCTCGAGGTAGGGTTGTCGTCAGTTGTACAGGCTGTTGTTCCTGTTGTATCTTGGATTGCATCAGCTCAATTAGAAATAGGATTTGTTGAGATCAGTCAGTAAATTCTCCATTTATTCGGTCTCATCTATTATGTTAACGTTTGCCAGCAGCAGGGTTCCTCTCTCTCTCTCTCTCTCTCTCGGTGTTTTCACTACACCCCCTTGGATTGATGCATTGAGGAATGTGGGGGTATAGGGGTGGAGTACAGGCAGGCCTTTCCACTTCAAGTGGAAATAAATTTGACAATCTTTTGACAGGCTTCTCAGGCCAATGAGCTGCGAGTTTACATTTGTAATCGTTTGCACGGAGCCTTTCCTCCAATGGGAACGGCGCGAGGTTAGCAACCAAAGAAGAAACAGGAGGGGAAAGAGCGCAGGGAGTAAGATCAAGCAACCATCACTGGCCAAGGAGCCAGCTAATTTTCTAATGTGTGGTCATGAGTACTTGCAAAGAGGTAATCTTGGGAATATGAGGTCGGTATATTAAATTGATCTTACCAACCATGTACATTGTATTCTGAGTCAAGTTACCTACACACAAACCACTAGGTTCACCCTTCCCCACCCTTCCCACTTGAGAAGGGAGAAGTGGGAACTTTGAATCTTCACATTTTTAAAAGATTGGGGGTGGGAATAATTTAGTTTCAAGTGTAGATTTTGACTCTCATGTCCTATAAGGAGGTAGCGTAAAAATCTGAGGGTGAGAGTTAAAAATTCAAGTAGAGTAAAATTGACCAAAAAAAAAAAAAGATTTCCTACACAAAATTGGTTTATGAAGGTCGGACCTTTAGGTAGCCCTTCAAGTAGCCATTTCTTCATGTCTATTTCCCCGAATTGTAAGAATAAGAAGAAGACAAAACCATTATTTTGGAATCCATTTTTACGAATTGAGGAGGAGATGATAGATGAAAAATAGGGTATGGTGTCTTGAGGTAAACCCCTGTTGCTCTCTAATATGATTTTGTGGGCTGACTTCTGTCAGGGAAGATGCTTCATGTTTTTTTTTTGGTCATGTTTGTATCACATGCGATATTTGTCCAACTCGAACATGATCAATTCCATAACCTGTGGTAATTTTGAAAGCCAAAAACCACACATTATCATACAAGTTAGACAAAAACCTTTTGTAAAAATGAGCTCTAAGACAGAGTGCTTAGACATATCTTAACGTGCCTACATATATTTAAACGTCATTTTAATATGATTAACAAGTCAAAAGATTAGACATGCATGAAACAAATTTGTATTAAAGAAACACATTTATCACATCAACACA
This sequence comes from Eucalyptus coolabah, assembly GCA_014182585.1. Lineage (NCBI taxonomy): Eukaryota > Viridiplantae > Streptophyta > Magnoliopsida > Myrtales > Myrtaceae > Eucalyptus > Eucalyptus coolabah. The sequence goes on along the minus strand of CM024620.1, from coordinate 9,680,176 downwards.
ATTAAGTTCGACATGGACGGTCTCAATTGAAATGATGCTTAAATAGGTGATATAAGAAATTATATACTCTATTTTGTATAGGAAAATAATACTCTCTTTTTTTAACTTGTGAAAAGAGTGATCACCACTAGAAACTCCCTCTATGTGTTAGTTCTAGTTATGGCATACTCGGTTCAAACATTAACTTAAAAAAAAAAAAAAAAACATATTTCAATTTTATTGCTTGGCAAAAATGAATGATAGATCAAGAATCACAAATATATTTAAAAACATTGATTTGTTGGATTCAGTTCGATTGGATAATACATCATTTCCCTATTCCCTCACGAGAAAAAAAGGCCCATGGGTTTGGGTTAGGGCCGTTGAATGGATGGGTTCGGTCAAATTCGGGTTGAGTGGGCTAGCCCTCATTTCCCCTAAAACCTGTTCCTTTTCATGTTATTTATTTATTTATTCCGTTCAAATCATTTCCTTGGAGACCTAAAATGTTATGTACAAATTTGATCCATTTGATTTGGTGCAATTTTGTTCTATAATTTTTTTTTTTAATAACTTTCTATAGTTGTGTGTTTGATTTCTAAGAAATATTTTGTGCAGTTTAATCCTCTATTTTTCTCATTTTATTGCAATAGAGCCTTCCCCAACCGCTTTAACCGTCTTGTCAAATTAGCCAATAAAGCGGCATTGCTTTTTTTTTTTGGGTAAGTGGCATTGCTTATGTGGTAGAAAATGAAATGTGATACTAATTTGACGTCAAATGAGCAAAAAATAAATTAAAAATATAAGAAAAAGGAAATCATAATTTGATACTACTAGCTACAGCGTGCAAACAAAGCACTTATTAGAGTTGGAGGATTTGATTGTGCAAAATAAAAATTAGAGTATTAAATTGGACAAATCCAGAAAGTCGGAGGACTTGATTGCACAGAATAAAATTTAAAAGGACCAAATTACCCAACTACCAAAATTCAGAGGACCAAAAATCTGCCTTGAACCATATTCTCAAAGCCCTTCGGAGCCCTAGTTTGCCCTGCGCTCTCTCGCCGCTATAAAAGAAGCTTGCGGGGAAGCTGAAGTTGCCGCCGACCCGTTTTGATCTCTCTCTCCTCTTTCAGTTCTTGCCTTGTGTATGCCTCTCTCTCTCTCTCTCTCTCTCTCTCTCTCTGTAGTTAGTTCTACGAATTCAAACGATGGTTTATTCGCATGTTGCAACCCTTTTTTCTTGTGAATACAAAGGTTTCTGCTTTGATCGTAATGAACCGCATGGAAGCTTGCCATCGTTGTCCACTGAAAGTTTCTGGTGGTTAACGTAGTATTGGGCTTATTGGGTATTAGTTGTTTTGCGTGGATGCTTGGATTTCGGTTCCTGGAATGTTAATGGTGGACTTCTGCTTATCTGGGTCTTTTTCCATTGATTCTGCTCCCGTATCTGCAGGTTTTGCCGAGCCGCGATGTATCTTCAGTTCTACATTAACGATAATGGTGACAAAGTGTACACCACAAAGGTGCTGTGTTGTTCCTTTTCTCTAGATATTAATTTTGTCTTGTTTATGCATGGGTTGTTCGTGGTTCCTGAAATGGTGGTAATGATACTAATTTCGCGCCTGCTGATTGGATTCATCTGGGGACGCTTTAGTTAGGAAAAGAGATGCTTAGCTTAATGTGACGCCGAAATTTATGCCTGCTACTTTACTGAATAGAATAGGAAAAATGAGCTTTGCTTTAGAGTCCTTGTGCGAATGTCTGGGGATTTTGGTATTGGTAATGCCTTGTGATGAGCAAATGAAAATTATTTTTGGATGTTACGATGGTTGTTTCGACTCTCTTAAAACATTTCACAGAATTGGGTAGGAGCATCAGGTTTTAAATTGTAACATGTGATTGTCCTGCCAGAGAGTGATATTCGTGTGGTTAGTAGACAGATAATTACAAAATTATACAAGAATCCAGTTTGTTCGCTTTATAAAGAGCGTGATTTGATTGGTGATTGGTTTTTGGGTAGCAGTCAGTACCCACTTGGGGCCTCTCTTACTTCCATGCTATTTTGTCAATCTGTGTCCTAAAATGGCTGCTTGATTGTATGCAGAAGGAATCACCCTTGGGTCTCGCTACACAATCTGCACATCCAGGTAAGTCACCTCGCCTCATTTGATCTTTCATTTTCTTTTCTTATGTATTTGATTGTTATATTTGTTTGATTTTGCTACACAAGGTTGTTCAAGTTTTTAAGTTATCTTCTTTCTCTACCACTGTCGAGAACATTTTTTGCCCTTATGGGAGAAGTTGGATTTTCATTTGTTATCTATTCCCACATTCTTCTTGTGTGTGGACTTGGTTGAATCCTACCTTTGAAGTCCATCTTGGCAAAGCTAAGAGGTCTAGTGGCAATGATTAGCTTTGAATGCTAATGGACTTAGATCAAATGTCACTCTTAACTATCCTGCGCTTTCTTCCTCCAATAAAGCTGCAGTTCAGTGGAGATGAAACATATAATGCTTCAACCGCCGAGTGTTCTTAGTCCAAAAGTTGGATTTTCATTTGTTATCTATTCACACATTCTTCTTGTGTGTGGACCCCCTTGAATCCTGCCTTCATAGTCCATCTTGGCAAAGCTAAGAAGTCTAGCGGCAATGGTTAGCTTTGAATGCTAATGGACTTAGATCAAATGTCACTCTTAACTATCCTGCACTTTCTTCCTCCAGTGAAGCTGCAGTTCAGTAGAGATGAAACATATATGCTTCAAAACCACCTAGTGTTTTTTGTCCATATGATTTGAATCATGCCTCTCGTATTGCAGCTAATTGTTTACTGCAGAACTTCTTTAATAAGGTTTCTACAATATGAAGTGTTTTTGATTTATGTATTTAGTTACATTTTGATCATGATCTTTCTGCAGCTCGCTTCTCGCCTGATGACAAATACTCAAGGCAGAGAGTTCTTTTAAAGAAGCGATTTGGATTACTGCCAACCCAACAACCGCCTCAGAAATACTAAATGTGGGATATCACATAGGCGTTCTTTTTTAGCAAAACTAAGATCCTTGCATGTAATAGATTTGGTTTAAGGGTCGAAACTTTGTAGTACCGTGTGTGTCGGCACGTGCAGCCCTGTTACACATTCCTTCGCTTGAGTACTTCACAAAGTTCAAGTCTGTCGGATATCCATTTGATGCAGTGATTTAAATAGGACACAGAAATCTGGGGTGAGTATGTTCTAAACTGAACAGTTGTTCTGCACAAGCTTCATTGTGTTACCGAAGTCTCATCTTTGTCGTTCATGTCTTTCTGCCCTTCGCATTTTGAAGATCGTATTATGTGACATCCTCGCTGAGCTGGTTCGTTCTGTTTTCTTCCTGTCGGCTCTCGCCCATTTGAGGCTCCATCCAGAGCTGGTCATGGACTGTCCTCGCCTAAAGAAAGGAATTCGTCGGTACTCGACTTGGTTTTGCTTCACCTTAAGAAATGTTCATGAACGCGAGTGTAAATTCCTTGTTTAAGTCCGAAGAGGTTAACCGGGAAGCAGAAACAATGTAAGGGTATGATAGGTTCAGCTCTGTTTTCTTGCGAATTTTGCTAATTTCAGCTTGGACGACATGTCTATGATTGAATCCTGGAGGTAGACTGACGATGGGGGTTTAGTTTTTTCCTCGGATGCAAACGTTAGACTCAAAACATATTACAGATCCCCGATGACAAAAGAACAAATTTCGATCGTTTACCGAACACTTCTGATGTGTTCGCGAGGTACAACAATTTTGTGCCGAAAGGTATCTCGAAACGCCTTAGTATAAAACGCATTTAGGACGGTGAATTGATTCCTTGAGTGATCGTAGAAAACACCTATTTAGGTACAACATTTTTTTTTTTCTCTTGGGTTCTCACGTTGCTAGGTTACCAAATAATATAAAACACTTTAGGACTAATTTAAGGATCCAATCGAATTAATTAAAAGTTCAAATTTAACATCGCTTATTAAATAAATTTTCAAGAATTCAATCAAACTGACTGATATATCAAAGATGCTGATAATGTCGTTATCCTTAATGCAAAAAGTTAACTAGATTAATTGAATGTGTAGGGACGACATCCCACTTTACAATCCCACTTTACAATCTTTGGTAAATAATGATTAATCATGATCGACTATACAATTATAAAAGCCAAGTCAGTCAATGATTCAAGACACTTATTAAACACATAATTTAGTTTGTAACAATCCGACTCTCAAAATAGTGGTTAGGCACAGCATTAAAATAATCGGTGTATGAAAAATTACAATATTATTATTAATTACTCCCCTCCCCACTTCCTTTCTTCTCAGTCGCCTGCTTCTCCTCCTCTTCTTCTTCTTCTTCCAATCATCGTCAAATCAGACCAGAAGCTCCCGAATTCATCTGCTTAGCCGCCAGCTCCTGAACCGGAACGCTGTCGTTTCATCTGCCGCGGCTTCCTCTCTTCCGGGTAAATCTCCTTTCCGGCGCTTCCCTCTCTTCATTTCCTCAGCTCAATCTTCGCCTTCGCTTCGAGTAATCCGAGCATCGCATCGGGACCGGCCCGCCTCGCGAGGTTCGAGTGGCTCGCGGCTGTGCTCCCGATCATGACTTGAGCCGGGGCGGGTCATTTGTCGGCGTGGGCAATCGCGTAATGACGTAAAAATGCGATTTTTATCTTTATTTTGTCGTACCCTTAAATCACCCACGAGACAAATGGTTCTAAAGACGACAGATTTGAGCCTAGGACAAGTGAAAGGAGTGTCTCCAACGTGGGTTCACTGGGGTTGTCTTGTTACGTGGCGAAAAAGAGTATCAAACACGAGGAGAATTCCTCATACAAGTAAGAAAAAGTAACTAAGTTTCGGACTTCCACATGCGTAGAAGATCCATATCCAATACTTCGTGTCTTTTCTCTGTGTTGGTGACTAGTGGGGCGTACAAATTATTGACTACGAACGAATGGAATTGCGTGATGACGGCTTCTTGCGGTCATTGACGTGTTTCGGTGCATGGAAAGTGTCGTACTGTGACCATCATTTCTTTTTCTATGCCAATTATTCATCTACTGAAATGCTTCTGTGTGAGATGAGTACAATGGATTTAGTTTCTTCGCATAGTCTGTTATTTGTTTACATAAAGATTTGTAACAGTGCACAAGGATATGGATAAAAGTTGATACATCCAATTCCAATGACTAGAGAAATGCTTTACATTATTGTAGGTGCTATTGTCGTATGAGGTTTGGACTTCACTACTTGGAGAGTGCGGAAAATTCAGTGGGGGCACTTGCACCCACTGACCATATGGTGGTGCTGTCCCTGACTTGAGCTCTTGGACTGAAGGCTTTGTTGGTTGGTTTTGTAGTGAATTCTCTTTTTTGTATTCGACTCTGGTGTTACTGTTTAATCAGTCATTGGCTTACAATGGCATGGGGTCAGGTCAATCATGTGAAAAACTTTTGTTCAATTTCATCAGAGTGAGTGGAAAAATCAACACACACACGCACGCACGCACAAATGGTTGGATTGAGTTACTTAGTTATTTAAGTTGATTAAAATGAATGTAATGGCTCAGATTGACCTGGCTTGTGGAGTGTGGTGGAAGGGAGTACCCATTTTTCCATCATTCCACAAAACTTAAGTTTCTTGAAAGATCTTCGAACGGCCAGCAATGAATTTATACAGGCATACTCAGTTTGTCTTGAAGTATTTTCCACCTTCACAGTGTGAATTCTTACCCCCAAAACTAAAATATTTGGTCATTGCCATATCATTTTTCATGAAATATGTTTCTGGATTTGTCATCTGTAGAAAGTTTACTTCTTTGTTTTGCCTGAAATTTGTGAAAAAATTTTCCCATGTTCTTTCAGGAATCTAAGAGTTCATAAGGTAGTTTGAACTTCCTTCAGATAAAAAAAAAAAAAGGTTGGACTCTAACAAAAATGTAGATTTGGATGTTGTAGAGTCTTCCAGCATAATGCCTGCTGAGGAAGAGGATGTAAATTCTCACGAGGGGAGTGAAAATATTCTGGTAGCACCCCACTGTAACAGCGGGGAAAATGTAAATTCTCATAATGGGGGTGAAGATATGATGGTAGCCCCCCAGCATGACAGTGAGGAAAATGATGCTTGTATTATGAATCAAGTGGGGACAAACTCCATTGTTGATGTTCATCATAGATTGTTGAGTACAGATCCCTGGATTGGTTTAGAATTTCAAACGAAGGAAGCAGCATACTCTTTCTACAGGGAGTATGCTCGCTCTGTTGGATTTGGCATCACAATAAAAGCGAGCCGTCGCTCAAAGAAATCTGGGAAGTTTATTGATGTGAAGATAGCTTGTTCTAGATTTGGAAGCAAGCGCGAGTCCAGTTCAACTGTCCATCCGCGCCCCTGTATGAAGACGAACTGCAAAGCTGGAATGAATATGAAGAGGAGGGAAGATGGCATATGGATTATATATAGTGTTGTCAAGGAGCATAACCATGACATTGACCCAGATGACTTCTATAATACCCTCTGGGGAAGGACCAAGCAAGTTGGTGCTTTAGCCTATCAAAAGAAGGGTCTACAAGCTTTCCTAAATGAGGAAGACACACAAATGATGCTTGAACATTTCGTGAGCATGCAGCAGGAGAATCCCAATTTCTTCTATGCAATAGATTTGGGCCCTGACAAATGCTTGAGAAATGTCTTCTGGGTTGATGCTAAAGGTAGGCATGATTATGGCAGTTTCTGTGACGTGGTCTACTTTGATATCTTCTACATTAAAGAAAAATATGGTATTCCTTTTCTTCCTATTGTTGGAGTCAATCACCATGCTCAGTACTTACTGCTTGGATGTGCATTAATTGGGGCTGAAGGGAAATTGTCTTATAGTTGGGTAATGCAGGCGTGGCTCAATGCAATGGGTCATCAAGCTCCTAAAGTTATCATAACTGATCAAGACAAACAACTAAAAGAAGCTGTGGCAGATGTATTTCCAGATATACGCCATTGTTTTTGCTTGTGGCACATCTTCAGAAAAATTCCTCTAACTTTGGCACATGTTTTAGATAGATATGATAAATTCATGGATAAGTTTAACAAATGTGTGTATCTGTCTTGGACGGAGGAACAGTTTGAAAAGAGATGGCAGAAACTGATTCATAAATTTGAAGTAGGGGAGGATGAATGGGTTTGCTCATTATATGAAGATCGTAAAAAGTGGGTCCCAACTTACATGCAGGATGCATTTTTAGCTGGAGTGTCCTCAGCTGATCGAACTAGAAGCATGACTGCTTTTTTCGATAGTTACCTATATAGGGAATTTCTTTTAAGGATTTTTTTGAAGCGATACAAAGTGTATTTGCAAGAAAGGTATGAAAGGGAGGCTGCATCGGATGCCGAATCACGGTACAAACCACCTGTATTAAGGTCTGCCTTAACATTTGAGAAGCAACTGTCGACAATTTATACAAATGCAGTTTTCAAGCAATTTCAGGACGAGGTTCTGGGAGTTGAGTTGTGTCATCTGCAAAGAGAAAATGGAAATGAACCGGCTGCAATCTTTCGAGTTGAAGAATATAGGAAAAATCAAAATTTTGTTGTCTCTTGGAAGGAAGTTGGCTCAGAAATTTTTTGTTCATGTAAATTATTTGAATACAGAGGTTTCCTTTGTAGACATGCGATGCTTGTTCTTCAAACATCTGGCATTTCTAGCATCCCATATCAATATATTTTAAAGCGCTGGACAAAGAATGCAAAGATAAGGGAAACTGAATCTGAAAAATCAAAAGAATTGCTTGCTTCCAGAATGCAGCGGTTTAACGATCTTTGTAAGAGAGCAATTAAACTGGGGGAACAGGGCTCTTTATCTCAGGAAGCTTACAATATTGCATGTCAGGCCCTAAAGGAAGTGTCGAGACAGTATTCAAGGGTTAATTCTAGGTGGAGTGTTTCGGAGCCTGGCTTAGTTGCTGTTCACCAAAATGCTGAAGCCCCAGAAGAGAATAACCGGAATGTAGTCAAGTCACTTAAGAGAAAGAAAATATGTAAGAAAAGAAAGGTCAGTTTACGCTTGGCATTTGACACTTTGAGTAGCAAATGTGTTGCAGCTACTGTTACGTGATCCAGCCCTTGAGCACAACTTTATTCATGCTGCAGGTGGTGCATTTTGAGCAAGGAGGTGCTGCTATCAGGACTCAAGATAACTTCCATGATATGGTTAGGCTTATTCATTTTAGTTCATTCCGTTGTTATGATAGTGTCAGCTTGTACATTGAGAAATGGTGTAACTTGTCTTAAACTGTAGGAACAAGCAAGTTCAAGAACAGAAGGCCAGGAGAACCGTTGGATTTCCCAACAGGGCATGCAAGACATGGTATCCAGCATGGAAAATATTTCAAGATTATGCTGTGGTTATTGTCTCTCTCATATTGTCGTCTTTCAACTGTGCAGGAATTAAATGTCAGAACAGCAAGTCTAGATGGCCACAGTGATGCTCCTCAAAGTATGCAAGGAGTGGTATGGAAACTTATTATCTTTGCTAAATGGATTTTACCTGTCATGGATAGTGGTATTGAGCTCTTTTGTTCTACTAAATGCGGCAACAACTAGATTCAACATGTCCCTCTCGCAATGGTTATAATGGCAATTTACAGGATGGCCTGGTTTGTGTATTACGTGCCTGCATTCTGTCCTTAACTTCTAATGCATAGTTCTGTGATCCTTTTGGCCATATCTTCTGGTCTTTGATCCCGACCTCGATCTTATTAGGGACGTCTACATTCAGTGCCATCACAAGTTTTTCACTGTGGGACCCCACAAAGTTTGCAGGAACTGGTACAGAATCTAAATAACCAATATCCCGGTGAGGAGAATTTCTTTCAACAATTTAATTGATGGAGCAAGTTTGTTGATTTCAGGGACATGTTGGTTTTAGAGCACAAGAGATTCCTGGGTGTTTCCCCGTCCATAGTGATTTCCAAAACACTGTACGCATCTTAAGAACTAAGTTGTGCTTTTTCTTTTTGACTTTCCGGTTGTATTGGACCTTAAGCTTGGCGCTGTGCAGGGACAGCCTGTCGGTTCGATGCATTTGCAGTTTCAGGGCATTGCATTGAAGAACTGGCAGGATAAGAAATTGCACGGTTGAATTTACCTATTGACCTTCCCGTGGCTTTATTGAAGTTGAAAATGGCAAGAGCATTTTTGATTAGCTCCCAACATCTGTAAGGGGGGAAAGAGGAACTCCGAGCGTCATGTATATTCCCTTTTCTTCTAATTAGCTGAGCATGGGCGACAAACTGCAAAAGTGTATAAAGAATGATGTGATCTTCTCTCTCTCTCTCTCACGCATGCGCATTGGGAGTTGTCGCGGCAGCCTCCTTTTTCTCTTCCTGTCATAAGCATTCAATCTAGTTCATGTTGCAAATCAGAATCTGTCATCATTTCTCAGTTCTGTGTTGTAGTTGCCAAATCAAGCTAAGAATTATCAATTGGATACTTCATTTGCTGCAGTGAATCGTATTGGCAATATCTGGTAAAGTGCCTAAGATAACGCTAGCCCTGTGCTGGAAAAAACGTAAAACATATTGGAAAAGTGAAATTTCACGACCGATAAGATAGCCACTTAATACCCGAAATTTTTTTCCCCAAATGAAGCAATTTTTTTTTTTTTTTTTGGTAGCAACCAATTCCGTCCATACAACCTACAGACATCCAAGTAGGCGCATGCAACGAGTGCTCATTATGTTTTTCCGCATATGACTTTGCTATTCAAGTCTCATATGACATGAAATCAAAGAGAGTCATTGTATAGAACACCAGATTCTTGCATCTGGTCTCAACTCTTGGTTGGGGAAGAGGGGCTTTGCCGGTTGAATCTGTACCATGCCGGTGAACTCGAGTCTGTAAAAAGCAAATGTAAGATCTGTTTATCAATAGCAAGGTAAGAGACAGAAAGACAACCCGAGAAAAAGATGATTTGCCCAACCATTAATAGCTTGTAATGCATTCTGACGATCAGATTTGCGGCTGATCAGATCTCTTCCTTAAATTACACCACAATCCGTTCTTTGTGTGGATTGTTGCGCCCGTAACAAGTTCCACAGAGTCGGCAGATCCTTTCAGTTCCACATCAAATTTCTGGAGCAGCATAGCCAATGCCACCGTCGACTCCATTAGGGCAAATTGGTCCCCAACACACTTCCTAGGCCCCCACCAAACGGCAAGAAGGCAAAATCCGAGACGATCTGATCATCGCAACAAACGATTAACATTCGACAAAGGATGTGAGGCATTTTTTTGGCCAATTAGACTGAGTAAAAGTGCTTGAAGCGTGGAGATTCCAATTTGGAAGGTCACCTCATTCGGATATAGCGCTCCAGGACTCCGAGATGGATCGAAGCCAGCCCACCCTTCAACCCCCTCACTCTTTCTTTGTGTCAGGAACCTCTCCGGTTCAAAGTCACTGGGGCGATCCCAAAAATATGGAGATCGATGAAGGTTATACACCTGAATAATTAAATTTAAAGGACAAAAAGTCATGCACACCAGAATGAGCAGAAGCAGAAGGGACAGACTAGATTTTTAACAAAAGTGGCAGTGCAAACTGATAAGAACTAATATACGAGCAGTGCAACTACTTACAGAAATGAAGATATCTGTGCCAGCAGGGATCGCATAACCATTTTTGTCACCTTTATAACCTCCTGAAAGGCAGAGTTGACTAAAAAATTCAGAATTCTAGTTCATAAATAAGGTGAGGACTAGCATAGAAAAATGATTACAAAAATAAAACAATGTCTTCATTCCCCATCGACATGGTTCTATTACAGCGATGCATTGAACAAACACTTTTGTCCCATGGAATAATGCCACCTCAACTAGCAGCTCGTTTGAATTTCACTTGGTCAATTGGATATTCCCTATTGATCATCACGTAAAATTTTTCGAACACAAATAATAAGATTAGGGACTTCCCAGTATAACTCATTAGCTCATGCAGAGGAGAACTTGCGGTCGAGAAACTCACTGCAAACCATGTTTATCATTTATTTTAAGGATGACCTCCTGGAAAACCACCAAAAGTCATCCCTTCAAAATGAACTTGAGATGGTAATGCCCGCAGATCAACATGACTGACTCATACTTAATCTATCAAGAGTTTCAAATACAATTTCTCTCCTATTTGATCCACAAGTGGCTTAATATCTCCGTTCCCCAGCAGTCATCTCAACCACCGATAGTATTTTCTTTCCTGTTATCTGCTATTGCACCAAAATGATCACTGAACTATAGGAGGAGATTAAGCGACAACCAGGCTTTTTATCCCAAGGTAGCATTGGTACAAATTATTAAGTGTAAAATTAAGTTAGCAATCAAATTTATGATTTAGTAGCTAGTATTACCTGGCAACCGATCTGATTTGAGGGTACGCCTAATAAGCAAAGGTGGTTGAGGATACAAACGAAGTGCCTCTACAACTATCAGTCTAATGTACCTGAAAGAAAGGAAAAGGCATATGAATTTTGAAAATCAAGAAGAAAAAAATAGTCAAGATACAAAACCATTCAAGCGAATCACCAAACCAAGGATTAGAGAAGAGAAACTTTTCCATTATTGCATACAGTTCATAAACATGCATGAGCTTGCTACTAACGTAGATGGATTTTGATTAGAGAAAACAAAAGCACTTCAGGAGATCTTTCTTTTCCACACGGTCTTTTGGGGGAAGTAAATAGAAACACTAAGATGAGAAGTTGCAGCTAAAGAGCAAACAAATGCCATCATCGGAAAAGATTGAGGGAACAATTCTGCAAACGATGCCCCTCTCTTTCTCTCTCTCTCTCTCTCTCTCTCTCTCTCTCTCTCTAAAAATGCAATCAATTTGAATTAGCTTTGAGTAGCAAAAGCAGAGGAATTAATATGCAGCTCTTTTGGTTTTTCCCACACATGCTCTTTACACAAGATTAACATATACAGATTACTGTCTGCAGAAGTAGCACCAATGACTTCCATTTATATAAGCCTTGCCTTCAAGAAAGAGATTAATGAAACAACACTCTGATTCTGAGCTAAGGAGTATTGCCCTTGAAGGGAGAAAAATCACTCAAAGATGGGCAAGAATCACCTTCCACACTCGTTTATCACTACAGTATTCACATATGCACCGAAAAACAAGGAAGATCATCCAAAACAAACATTAACATTGTACAAGTAGATACATGACTCACTCCAACTTCTTTAGAGATTCAAAAGTTGGCCTCTTTTGACCAAGCACTGAATCAATTTCTACTTGTGCTTTTCTCATTTTTGATGGGTTCTGCATTCAGAAAATTAAAGTCAATAATTTAAATGACAACCTTAGGCAAGTAAATTTCAAGCAGCACAGACACGTTAAAAACAATACAAGATTGCAAGACAATGAAGTTGGTGATCAGACACATACTTGAGCAAGTAAGAAAACAGCCCAGGTAAGAACAGCAGCTGTTGTTTCATGGCCGGCGATGAGCATAGTCATAAGGTCGTCCCTCAGCTGTTAAAATGAGTGGTTCAGAAAAAGCCAAAGGTGAATAACTGAACTAAATCTGATACTAAAGCAAGGAGTTTCAGAAGCACAGGTGCACTGCTATGATGAATTTTTTAGAAGCATATGATCCAATGTAGGCATGAGCAACTTGCATTCACTGCGTGTGAGCATACCTCTAGCCAGGGATGGATACAGCACTAATATCCTGGGCTTCAGACTTTGCAAGAGATATTAGTTTAGTGTTTAAACACCCTTTAGAGATATGTGCGTCCAAGATGATCAAATAGAAACAGTTTTTGAAAATAAAGAGTGGTGAAGGCAAAGAGAAATACAACACTGCTAAAGTACAAATGAACTGAGCTGTATTCTTTGGTTTTTTGGTTGATCTGGTTGCTTTGGTTGAGAAAAAGGAAATTGATTGATTTGGTCTGGTTTCAGAATCACCCATCTCAAAAGTAAACCAAAACAGATAAACCAAAGACATCCTTACATTTTTTCTCTATATATTTTACTTATACTTAAATTTATACAAGCACTTATAGATCTTCGGCTTGAAAGGATGTTTTACATGGAATCACAGATATTTCATTACCTGCGATTACTGAAAAATATTACTTAAAATTGTGGACAACAGTCTAATCAGACCAATTGGAATTAAGAACCCTTAAAAATAGCACTAACGGTCAAATCGAAAACGAGACAATAATATTTGTTTGATTTAGAAGTTTTACTTCTCCAGTTTAGCCCTGTGAACTTTTCCTAAACAAACTTGGCACGACAACGATTTCAAAACAGACCTTGGACAGCAAACAACTTGAGGCACTGCACAGAGTGAGATATCACATTGTTCGAGAAACCCAATAGCAATTTACTGTTAACCACTGGGGAAACTTCACCTAGCTGAAGCTTTGAAAGATTACAAAATCATACTTTACCTGGCGATCATCTACATCCACACCGCGCATATCAACTAGAAAACGTAGAAGACTGGCATCCTGCAAACTTCAAAAACACATGGCCTGGATTTGATAACATATATGCTCATTGACTTATGCAAACAACTCTTAAATTGAAAGGCACAAGAAATTAAAAAATGTCTACCCACTTTGAGACTTAAGTAATCCCTCTGCTGCAGTTTTTCAACATCTGTTTCCTGCAGTTTAGTTCCATCAAAGATAAATCTTCAAATGGTTTAACTTGAAAGTAACAGAATTAAACAGCAAATTTTCACACAGGCTGCTCCCACTTCACATAGATGTAATTCATTTGCATTTTGCAATCCATGTCTCCGCAAATGGTGTTCTTGCTGCTAAATTTCTCAAATGGAGGGCAAATTTTCTTTCATAGATTACACCATCCAAGAATACAAAATTTGTTAAGGTGAAGGTTTTCATTGCCAAGAGAACAAGCCCAATGTTTTTTTTAAATATCAACAGCTATATCACACACACTCTATATAGTGGTTATTTTCTAACCTGTCTGGTCTCCTTTGCATTTTTTATGAGTCCATCAAGACAGTCATTGATAACCTTGAGATCTTTCTGGAATTTCCGCTGCCTAGGCACAATCCAAGAAGCTAATGGGACCTTCCAATAAGGGATGTAAAAGGTAGATCTATGCTCTGCTTCAAAAAGAGTACCATAAACCGCCTACACCAAAATGACAAAAGGTATCATCAAGCTGTCAAAGAGAGTTTGGCACCATGAACTGATAATTTTGAATCGTGTCTTTAAGATCCAGTGAACTAGCTGTCAATTCTAAGGACACGAATTAATATGAGAGAAAAATGTAAAATGAGATGTTTCAAGCAATGTTGGATGAGACCTGATCAATGTGAAAGTACCTTGCATTAAAATAAGACCTGCAAAATATAGCCACTAAAATATCACCACATCTTCGTCTTTATTTAGAAAGCAAACTCAATGGGTCATTATTCTGATATTGTGGTCCTATGTGGAGCCTTTCTCCCTTAAATGACAGCAGTAAAATCAAAACCACACAAGAAACCAAAATTCTAACTGACAAATATTTGAAGACTTAAGTTTATATAGATTTTTTTAACTGTGATAGTATTGAGAACAGTTTACACAAGAAGGAAGCATCTTTAACAGATTAAACAAAACGAATGGCACTAAAGGAAAAAGACTAGTCACAACTCATCAAACCTTGATGACAGGTGACTCTTTTGTGACTGAACCAAAGTCATAATTGAAGACGCCAAGGCCTATAATATCAAGAGCCAAACTTGAAAATTCTGCTTCAAGATCCAGCTCAATTTTCCCCTCTCCATGTTCATTTGTGCCTTCAGATAGCTTCTCAAGTTTCTGGATGGTCTTCTCCGAACATTTTGTGAACACTTCGGTCATAGCTTCCAAGTATAACGAATGAAACCCAGGAGCAATAACTGTAGTTTTCAAGACAAGTTATGCTAACTTTTAGACAAGACCACATACACTTGCATTACCCTTGCAATTCAAACAAGAACATTGATAGTTTGTTGATGACAAAGGCAATGAATAATTTATTACAAATACATTAACCAAAAAGAATGAGCACAACACTTCACTACAATAACATTTGATAATTCAAGATTAATATTTTCTCATCACACTCTAATAGCTTAAGCTTTTTGAAGAGCTGGCAATGGTCCAGCCATAACTTACAATAGATAGCTAATGATAGGATGACAAAGAACAGAAAAATTAGATGAAGTATCAACAGTATGCATTTGACAATAACTTATTTTAAAGCAAAAGGTGCGATGCTAAAGGGAATTAATTGAGGCACCAGCATCCAACTTACCATTGTCATCTGAAACAACTCTGATTGAACAAAGGGAATTCTAATTTAAATCTTAAGGACACTTTGAGAAATTGATGATATTGATGCAAAACAAGCTAAACCATAATAATATTTCTTCCATTGATCTCCTACATAGCCATTTGAAGGAAAAGTATGCAGTCATGATTGGTAAACCATGAACAAGCAAGGATATGATTGGAGTTAATCATTGTATGATTGTTTTGCTAAAACAGTTGTTTATTGCTTCTCAAGATAATTTATACACTGCATTACTCGTAAGAAGGCCAATAACTTTTTCTAAGAAAATATTTTGAATTGCATATACACTACTTCATGTGGAGGAAGCACGATATACTTGAGTTTTAACTAAAACTGATTGGCAGATACTCCAGATTGGTCTAGACCCATGCCCAAACCTGAAAATGGCATAATCTTAACTTGCTCACCTCTTCTCCTCTGCTTCCAAGTGTCAAGGTCCGCAGGTATAAGTCCTTTTCCCATTATTGGCTCAAGGATATCAGCTAGAACTCCCTATTATAGCATAAAACACTTGCCGGTGAGCCTTTAGAAGGGATACTAAGATATGATGAAACTCTCAAACTGAAGTAAGTAGCCTATACTGATCATCCAAAAATTTGTATACTCCATTCTCTCTTTCTCAAACTTGTGGCAGAAATCCTACGCATTTAGCAAATGCTCAAATTACCAAATTGTCTCTGGATCTAATTATTCAATCATTTTCACACAACCAGATTATCTCAATTACAAAATTGGAAAATTTCGCTATTTTATTTTTCCAGCACAAGCACATAAATGGTACAAAATGAACCTTGACAGGTCACAGAAGCATATAACTTCATTACCTTATCGTACGAAAACGCATTCTCTCTAAGGATGTGCCTTGCGACTATAGGATCGGATACAACAACAAATGCTTTCGGTCCAAAAGCAAGTTTATAGACAGCTCCATGCTGCACAATGATTGAAGTGGGACTGAGTGCCTTCACAAACATTACAAGATAGCAGATAAAGTACCTTTTGAAATTTTCTTTTTGACATGATTGGCATTATAAGAAATTGCAGGGAAAAAAACAACTGAGTTGGTAGTTCAATTGAATTATGAACTTTCTACACATTTATAAAGAACGACAAGCAGCAACATGTAATAGTGAACTCCTAAGAAGAAAATAAGTTAATTGGATGTCAACCAACAGCCTAATTGCTGAGCAAAAAAAATAAAAAAGGAAGAAGAAAATCGGCAAAGAACTTCAATGATTTCCACGAGTACCTCTAAGAACCAATCATACAGTGAGAAGAAGAGAGGCTTGCCAAATAAATCCGTCACTGCACCTTCAGCTATTGGCATCAATCCCAGACTTCCCCACTCAACAGATTAGTAAGAAGATTGCTAGCATTGTCGAGAAGATTCCTTTTTGTTTTCGGTTCATCTGCACTTGTTGACTGACATCTGTCATTAAAAGTATTGATAATAAGCATTCAAAGTGAAGCTCAATCAATCATGCAATGCTGGCAGTACAAAAAACATGGAACCTTTTCTCTTTATTTGGTAATTTAGAATTAGTTTATGTCAATACGAGCAGCATGAGGAAATGGTGGAACTTTCCAACTCCAATGAGTTTGTATAAACTAAAAGGAGACTCTATACTCTAAAATGATTGGACAGTCACAGACATCTCTATTACAGACCAATAGGACTACGCTACAGTTTCCATTTAAACATTTTCACCCAAGACTCTGCCTCAAGTCAAAAAAAATCTGTGGGCGTATTTTCTTAAGATATAAATCAAATTGGCATTAACCTAAGTCCCAAAAAAACCAAGCACTCTTTTTGTATCTCTCGAGGTAGTTATCCATTCCCTGAATTCAAACTCTTTCAAACAGAACACTCCCTGGACCGTACATTAGCCCATAGCCAAACTGATGGAAACACAGTTTCTCTCTCTTTCAGTTTTCTTGCAAAAAGGCAGGGAGGAGATTTAAAAAAAAAAAAACAAATTGGGTCTTCATCACCTACAGCTTCATCACTTTTTAGAATCTACACGATTTGTTTCCTGAAGGTTTCACTTCAGCACGAGAATTTCAATATTCAATACCATTAAGCCACGATTCAAAAGGCTAAGCGACACTCAGAAACTAATTGACAGTTCTTGCACTCGCCCAGGACTTTAAACTTGAACTTCGCACCCTCCACTCAGCTGGCAAAAATTTCAGGACCCATCACCGCACACCACACAAGAGCTTCTCCAAAGCCAAAACAAGCACACAGAACTAGACGAAACAACAAACGAGAAGAAATGGAAGTTATCCGGCGGTTCTGCTCAAGCAGCGTTCAAACAATACCGGATACAAGGCCCCCTCGGCCCAGCAGCGTAGGAGCGAGAAGATCGACGCGATCTGGAGACACCCATGAGCCCAAAATCGCTCCTTTTGAAGCCGTCGTTGAAGACGGCGACGGAGAGCGAGTGCTGCAGGAGAGGGACGGTCGCCATTGACGCCAGCTTAGTGCTTCGAAAAGTGACCAGCCCAGTGCCCAGCACTGGCCATAATAGGAACCAAAGATAAAGAGGGAAACTTATCTGTGGAGCAATTTGCTGAGTTTTGATAAACTTTCATTATTAGATTCAACTGATCTGTCCCGTTTATTTTTGTGCTAACAATTGCATTTTGCCTAAACTGGTGGGTCGGTGTGCCTGCCACTATCAAAAGATTGAACACCCAATATATATATATAAAAGAACATGAAGAAATTAGGGGCAATTGATTTTTGGTTTAGTCCGATTTCAAGGTGGAATTGGGATAGAATTAGGAATCGAGCATTGGACTGACACGAAGTGAAAGAGAAAAGGAGCTTAAGGAATTTTTTTGTATTCACTTTGATTTGATATGTGTTCTTTATATATGTTTATATTATGAAGTGTAAACAATAAAAGGAAAATATAAACATACGAAATTATTTTAAATCATTAATTGATATCAATCTAAGGTAAGTATTTTCAATCAAATCAATTGCACAAATTATATCTCCAACATGGTCACTTTTTTTTTCCCACTATTTGGAATCGAACTACTTAACATTTTACTAATTCTTTTTTTAAAGAAATAATATATATACAATTGGTTGGTCCGATCCAATTCTCCCTTGAAACAAAGAATTGGACCGCTTGGATATTGATTTCACTTTTAAGAATCGGAACTGGATCAACACTCCAAGGAACCGGACTCAATTGGCTGATTCAATTCGGTTCTGCCAGTCCGCTTTGCGTATCCCTAAAAGAAACTCCTCTTTGATCGAAGAATTGGATAAATGCCCATAAGTCCTAAAACTAATTTAAAATTGCAATGAAAAGTCTCATGTAGATAAATTTTATTTATTTTTTACTTACTTTAAATCTTATCGTATGCATATTTATTCATTTTTTAACTTGAGACATTTGACAACTTTCAGAATATATAAATGTTGGATAAATAGATTCAAATATAACTTTTCATAGTCTTTTGGCATTCATACAATAATTATAAATATTAGCAAGAAAGTAAAAGGGTATTATTTTTCTTATATCTAAGTGAAAATAAATAGGTTCTAAAACTTTCGGATTACATAATTAAATCCTAAAATTTGAAAAAGATCCTGCAATCAAGTATCTTAATCAAGTCAAATAGAAGTCACCATTGACGACTTATTGCTATGAATGCTCCAGTATTCCACAACGTGACTTGCAAGTGGAGGTTATGGGTACGATTTCCCAACTTATTTTTGATCTCAAAAAATTAAAAAGAATAAGTTACAACTTAGATGCATCACTAGTTTTGGATTTTCGACTCACGTGGTGGGGTAGAATGGCGAGCTAACCTAATGAGAAGTGATGCACCGTTTAAATTAATGGCTATAGACTTAGAGCATGTTTGTTTTTACCTTAGATAGTGTTTGATTCTATTATTTTATTATTTTAAAAAGAAAAAAAAAAGTGTTTGATAAATTTTTATTTTCGAAAACAAAAAAATATTTTTTTATTTCCGGGAGTATTTAGAATGGAATTTTTTTGTTTTCTGAAAAAAATAAGAATAAAAAAAAAACAAAGAGTTGTTTTTTGTTTTTTCAAGGCGTTCTCTCTCTGTCGCGAGTCACTCCCTCTGTCTCACTTCTGTCGTGAGTCTCTCTCTGGTCATTCTATCCGGCGCCTCTCAACTGCAATCGTCTCTGCCATTCTCTCCGTCATCCGGCGCCTCTCGACTGCTCATTCCCTCCGGCGCCGACAAGTGCTGCTCCTTCACCGACTCAAGCTTGTCGTTCGAGGTAAGTTATACCCATCTTGCTGACTTGCACACTATGGGAGGGATGCCTTTGGCGAGGGCTTGGTCGAGTGAGTGCAGCCAGCCGTCGCCGATCTAGGCGAGTACTCGCTCGAGCGAGCGCGGCCCTCGAGCGAGTCGTCGCCCAGGTCTGCAAGGGCCACACTCGTCTAAGCCTTTGTTGATGTGGGCGACGGCTCGCTCGAGCCCTTGCGTTCTGCTCGAGCCCCGACCCAGCGCTGCTCGCTCGAGCGAGTGTGGCGAGGCGACGATTCGCTTCGGCGAGCTTGGCCCTCGTCATTCGCTGCACTCGCTCGAGCGACCCGTTGGTGAAACATTGAAACAGCAAGTTGACTCCGTGAGATGGTTTGTCTCTGCCCCAGTGCTTTTAGTTAAATGCTTTTAGTTAGATAATTTGGCTTGCAACCCAAAAACTAAAGAAAACTCGCGTCACTCCATCAGGCGTCGGTGAAATGGAGTTTCGCTAATCTTCTGGTTTTATTGCAAATGATAGTTCAGGGGAACAAAAGATCAGAGAGTCCCTTCTCTCTCTGTTTTGTTTGTTAAATAAATTTATGCAGTGTAGTCTGAAGATTAGTCTAGATCTTTTTGGAATGAACATTAACTTCGTAGGCAATGCAAAGTAGATCCGCCAGGGCCGCGCTCAGCCCGAGCCAGTGCTGCTCGCTCGAGCCCTCGCGCTCAATTTCCTGCATTAACAAATACACATGTCCTTAATTGGTGATTGATTGCCAAATGCACAAAGTTGAGCTTAGGTAATTGGTTTTTATGCTATCCAGATCAGTAGACCTAACTGTTCCTCTGAGCAATGTCGACATGTTAGCATCAATGAGGTTCACACTTAGTTTTCTCTTTTGTTGGTTTGCTGGTGTGAGACCATGATCATTAGTTTTCTGTTTTGTTTTGTTGACTAGGCCCAAGTCGTAGTATGACATGTTGGGTTGAGCTTGTGCATGTCCAAGATTGGCTTTGGACCAGTGAAAACTTATTGAAAATGAGAGTTTATCAAGACTGCACTCCACTTGACTAACCCTTCTCAATCTCCAGCTAAGCTTAAGTATAAGGGCTAGGGGGCTTAGGGCTATGGCTGTCACGAATTCAATTTTTTCTATTTGTGTAGTTGAGCTCGATTTGGTTTTTGCTTCTTGTCATTGCGATTATTTTTCATTCTCACTCGACCAGTTTCTACTTGCTCACTTGACCTATTCATTTTGCTAATTGCGTAGATCCATTGACATTGGTGCTTTCAAAATCTTGCTCATCTCCAAAATCTGATAGGTTTCTCATAGTGTTCTTTGTTTCATTTTGGGTATATTATTTCATTGATCATTGATAGTCATAGCACTGTGTAGCCCTTGTAGCTCAAAATGCAATTTTGTCATGTTCTATACAAGCTAGTTCAAGAATTGTCAATGCTTTGCCATTAGAGTCTTCTCTGCTTGCATCTCTTGAGAATGGTTGTGTATTGCATGTAATTCATACATTATTATGTTATTACTTTAATTCATAACTCATATATTGCTCAGCTGGTCAAGGTTAAATGGCATCTGAGAAACAAACATTCAGTGCAAAATGGACCGAGTCTTTAACCAACCTGTTTGTAAGTTTGTTGGTAGAGGAGATCAAAAAGGGGAATCGCACCTCTTCTACTTACAACAAAGCAGGGTGGAATAACATACGGGTTGAATTCATTAAACAGACAGGATTCCAATATAGCATACTACAGCTCAAGAACAAGGTGAACAAACTAAGAAAACAATATGAGAGTTTTAAGAAACTCCTTTCACAGTCCGGATTTGGTTGGGATAGTGTGACAAAAACAGTTGTTGTTGATGATCCAAGTATGTGGGAATCTCACATCAAGGTATTTTTTTAACTTTTGGTTATTTTGATATCATTATAGATGTAAGTTTTGAAATGTATGAATATGTTGCTGACATGTCATTATTATGAAAATTACAGGACAATGTTGAGTGGGCAAAATTCAAGAAGGATGGATTTCCTCAGTATCCCGAGTTATGCATTATATTTTGTGATACATATGCTAGTGGGGATCACGCCATGGGAAATGTCGAAGATTTGATGGTGTCGGAGGAAGGTGACAATGGTGGTGGCAATGCAAAGGACTTCAGTAAACATCACATTGATAAGAGAGTCTTTACATCCAACAATGTTGCAACTCCAGTTTATGACAAACACAAGTTGGATAGGACTCCAAATACTAAGAGGAGAAGAAAGAGTAACTCATTCGGTATGGCTAACGGTTGCAAAGCCATACAAGATTTGATAAAAGTTAGGACAAGTCAATCTATGAGTGGTTCGAGTGGTTACGTGACCTCAAAGGTCACACCACCACCTGTAGACCCTTTCTCGGTATCTGTTTTGATTGATATCCTAGTTAGTATGCATGAGTTAGAGCAAGATCTTTACAACAAAGCAGTGGAACGAGCATGTATTAGTGATACATGGAGGGAGGCTTTTATCAGATCCCCACCTGAAAGAAGATATGGACTTCTTCGATATCTTTAGTAGATGTTGGGAAGTGTATTGTGAATTGCGTGGGGTTTTATTTGATAGTATGACTTATATTATCGGTTAATACTTAGGCTGCATTTGGTTTGGTTTTGGGGAATATCCTTAGGGAAATGCAAAGGCCTTTAGTCTAAAGGGTTTAGCGAAATGTAAATACTGTTGGTAAACTAAAATTGAAAAGATACCTTGAGATGCAACTTGGGAAAATGTTATTTGGTAAACACATATATTTGGAAAGTCCTTTCATGTGCCAATTTAAAAATTTTGCAACTTTAATTTGTTAAAAATCAAAAACAAAAATCAATGACCTCAACTTTTATATTTTTTTTTTTAAGTTGAGAATAATGTATAAGAGACATATTAATAAAATTTTAAATAAAAAAATCACATCAAATTCAATTAAAAATAGAGTAATTTCGTTATAATAAACATGACAACATATGTCTGAAAGAAATAAATAAATTATCGTTAAGTATTATAAACATCTTTACCTATATATCAAGTTTATAGCTATATCATTACGTAAATGTGTCATATTAGGGAATGCATTATTATTTGAAGCACTTGTCCCCTCATTTACAACATTATGATCGACTGAATATCCATACTCGGAATCCAAATATGCTGTTTCAAAATCGTATCAATTATAGCATTTTTTTCTTATAAAATTGTGTAAAATTATTATAGTTATGACAATTTGCACTTACTTTTCATAGGATAACTTGGCATAATAGTTAAAATCTTCCACTTCATTTTTAATACAATAAAGGCTTGTTCAATTTTTGAGTGAAATGAGGAATGTTCACGGTTGAACACTTCTCAATGACTCGTAGGTGTAGGACCTTGTCAAAATATCAATGGAACTTCTCATAGTTTCTAGGAGAGCAACGGAATAATAGCAGTATGGTTTTTGAATTGCTGTATTGTATCCATGTTCTTTCATACTTACACGGACTTGAGCTAGTAGCTGTCATCTTATTAAATGTAAGAAAATCCGACAATGGTCCAGCGTCCATTTAAAGAACATAGCTTCCGCATGAGATTCTTTGACCCCAAAAAAGGAGGCAAGCAACATGACTTCATGAGAAGAAATTAGTATTCAAATCTATTTGTTGGAAGGATGCTTTCGCATCCATTCTCCATCAATCGATATAATTAACGTATTGTGCCTACGCCCATCTAATCTAAAGGAAGTAACTTTTCACATATTCTTAATTAGTAATTTTCACATAAGTACAAGGACTCATTTATTGATCTAAGAAGCATCAGCTAACATCAGTGAATTGAACCACAAAAGTCATCCATTTTTTGCCCAAGATGTGATAGATGTACCCGCTAACAAGTTTCTTCACGTCAAAAGTCTAAACCTTATGATTGGCCTGCTTCTTCCACCCAACGCAAACTAGTGTCCATGACATGCAAAAAATCATTCATTGTTCCCACTTTCGTGTATGATGTATGAGCGCAAATCGTGAGCCATGATTGGATCAAAACAAGCCAGACTTATCATGTGCATCGAAACTAGAAATACTTATAACCATCTAGAGAAATTGCACATGACATTTCTTTTACTGGGGAATATGGTACAGTGCTCTCAAGAGGACATCTGTTGTGAGACGCAATTAAATTTTGAAGAGAGTTACATTTACATGTCTATTCTTTCCTTTCATCAAGCTACATTTTACAAAACAGAAGTAAATGAAGTTAAGAGTATGCCAATTTGAAACCTTCAGTAAGGGTAACTACTTTTGCTGACACCTTGGATTGCAACTTGGATGCAGCTTGTCTAATATCCTGTGGACATTACTCAATTAATCAGCTCATGAAGTCAGTCACCAAGCGAGCAAACTTAGAAACTGCTTTCCAAACTGACCGATATGCCCTCATTCACTGACCTTGGATGATTGGATACTCTCAAGTTTTTAACCAAGAAATATTCTGACGGTAAAAGTTCAACACAAAATGTACACTTACACTCACTGGAGTAAATATACACGCAACCATCCAACTAGCAAAAATTAAGATGATGCATGAGGGTGCTATAAAGTATAAAGTGTAAATGTGTCCTTTCAGATATAAAAGAATCCACTGACTGGAAATCTGTGGTATATGCTCAAGAAAGCTCTAAGAATAGAATGAGGACATATAAACATCCACGTTTGAACGTCCTTTAGAATATTACCTCAATATTGTAACGGGAAGAAAAATGAGTGAGCAATATCGCCTTACTTCGAATCCATTGTGCGTGTTCAATAATCTGCATATGTAACAGAATAAGCCCAGTTCATGGTCCTTCAAATTTGGAACTTCTAGAGGTAAGTGATGGAGAAGTGAGGGGGATCAACATAACTCAAATAACTGATTGTGGCCATGTTGCTGTGCACGCTCTATACTTATGTTATCATCGAGAAAAGTCGCCTGGTTCATGAATATCACCAGATTTTGTTAGGTTGATTTGATATTATATACGATGAAACTACTACTCAAGATTATGTTCATTATAGATAGCGACAGTGAGCACACCATCTAATCGACCATGTCACAGTGCTTCACTGTACTCTTCAGCAGCTAGTATTCGTCAACAACTTAGGGCGTGCATGTTTGTGTTCTTTTTATCTATTTATGAACAGATTTTCTATTTTTTTGTTCCCGGAACAAAAAAGAACAAAAACGCATTTGCATTTTTGTTCAAAATCTTTTTTTCTGGGAACAAAATTAGAACAGAAATAAGAAATAAAAAAAGTTTTTTTTTTTGTTCCAGAAACACTTTTGAAGAACAAATTTTCTCTCTCATTTGTAAAAGGCGAGGTCAAGCCTCGCCGGCACGGGCGAGGCTCGGCAAGTCTTGTCGTGGCTGGGCAAGGCCGCCGGCCCTCGTTGACCGATCGCGGCCATGGCCGAGGCAGATCGGCCAAAAGAAGAAAGAAAGAAAAAAGAAAAAAGAAAATAAAAATATTAAAAAATTAAAAGAAACAAAAAAGAATACAAATTTACCAAACATGTTTCTATTAATTTTTTATTACTGGAAGAAGTTTACCAAATGCGTCTTTTTCGGTAAAAATTGTTCCCAGGAGCAGAAATAGTTTTTCTATTTACTGTTCCTAGAACAATTTTTGAATAGAAACATAAACAAATGCACCCTTCTTGACTCATGGCTCAAACTTCAAACTATGGAGAGAAACGTCTTAAAAACATGACTTATGCAAATGTGGTACCTAGGAAAATAGGACCAAGCATATCTCTATGGTTGTGATGTGCATTAAAATATAATGAAAATAGATTTCTAAAGAAAGTAAGGCTATTGATAAAGTGCAGGCATGCATACTTAATTAAACTATTTTGATAGTGCCAAGCCTCGTTTGGTTCAGCATTTGGAAGGGGCTTTGAGGCTTTAAAAGGGTTTGGGCAAATGCGGATGGTGTTTGGTTCAATTTTTTGAGGACTTTGGGAAGATGTAATTGCATCTCCAAGGGGCTTCAAAGGCCTTTAGGGAATGGAGTGGTAGAGGTGCATTTGAGAAGTAGCATTTTCGAATACAACTTCCTTGTTTAATGAAAGTATGTCAATTGCCCATTTTGTCCTCATTTATCAACCAAAATCCGTTTTTGCCATTTTCTAAATAGAAAGCCTAAAGCCTCCTCTTCCTTACTGCAGCCTCACGCTTTTTGTAGCCTCACGCCTCCTCTGCACTCTCACGCCTCTCTTTGTTGTCCCTCATTGTCTCCTTTGCGAGCTGCTCTTCGGTGTCCATTCGAGATCAACCATCCCAACCTTGAAGATTGCCTCTCACCATTTTGCTCTTGCGCTCGCATCGCACTCGTTGCAGGGCAGTTGGGTAAGCTTGAAAGCTTTGATTCCATCGCTTGTTCGTCCGATTTCGCGGTCGCCGCTGAAGATTCCGCATGAGATTACTCACAAGGGCTGCGAGCATTACTCTTTTCACGCTCTCACGCCTCTCTCTACCTCTCGATTGTTTGTGTCTAACCCTCACGTTGACTCGCCTCTCTAGGTAAGATTTCCTCGGTTCTGTTTGGATGTATGGAAGTCCATCGCCTTTCTTGTACCTTGACAACTCCCCCTTTCGTGCTTAAAGCAGCGTTCCCTCATGGTTGACAAGGGTTTGAGTTCTCTTCCTTGCATCACTCCTTCACGCTCGTTGCCCTCGAGCTCTCTTGTCACGCTCATGCTCGCTTCGGTCCAGGTTAGATTTTCTCAATTCATATTGCGATTTTTGTGGAAATTTGTGTGGTTAATTGAATATCTTATGGCTAGAGTGGCATGTTCTGATTTGGCGAGAGATCGTAGCATTTGAGAGGATGATTGTTTGTCCATCTCTCCATTCCCCTCGCTTTGTCCTCTCTGTTCGCTAATTTTGCTTCTCTCTTTCTTTGCTAACTTCAATTTCTATACAAGTTTTTGTCGTGATGATTTTTCCTCTTTGAAAAAAAAAATGGGTTGTGGATTTCGTTAGAGAAATTGTACATTTCATAATGGGGTCTTTAGGATCGAGAAAACCTTATATTGAAGGTGCATCTATTGTCAAAGTTATCAAGGTGCAATCGATTAAAGATTGCCCATCGAACTAAATTGTCTTCCAGTTGGTTTAATCGCATTTTTAGTGTACAAAATTCTGAATTTGATGGGAGTTTGGTGGTTGATTGGTTATTTTGAGCTAATTCTGAATTCAAGTTCCTTTGCTTTTGCTAGATGTTGGTTTTCTAGTATTCATATTAATAGGCTTTAACTTTTTCTTTTCCTCTCACTCATTTAAACTCCCTTTTCTTTTTTCTTTTTGTTAGATTACAGGCACCATTTTGTCTCTAGAGGTGGCCTTTACTAGAGATACAACATCGATTACATGCTTAATCCACGCAATGCAGATGCTTTGAGGGCAAAAGTTTTGATAACCGAGGTGTGAATGAAAAGGCTCTAAGTCCCAATGTTAATTGTGTTGGTATATTCATTGTTATCATCATAGAGATCATTAATGTTTGCCTCTATTTAGTGGTCCAACTAGTGATCGTTCCAAATTATTTAATTAAAGTGAAAATCTAGCTTGTTCCTATGTATTGAGATGCCGAGTATTAAAATTTATCCTTAAGCTTGGGTTATCTTAATTAGTTTTTAGGAATAAGTGTAATAGAAGTCTTAAAACTTGTCACGAAAATACAATTGAGTCATAAAACTTATCAAATTGTTTTAATCGAGTCCTAAAATTAACACGGTCAGCCTTTTAACGGAAAATGTTGATGTGGTGCGGACATGGCATTTTAAATAATTTTTCATTTTCCACATGGCTTTTTTTAATTATTTTTATTCAATTTTTAAAAATAGATTTAAAAACTAAAAAGAAAAGTTAAAATTTATTTTTAAAAATTGTTAAAAAAGAAGAAGATAAATTGGCAGCTCCTCCCGCCGCCACTTTGCCATCACCGTTGCCCATTGCGGGCGATGGGCGGCGGCAAGGAACCCGGCCTTTTTTTAAAAAAAAAAAAAAAAATATTTAGCTTTTCTTTTCTAATTTTAAAATCTAATTTAAATAAAAAACAATTTAAAAAAAGCCACATGGAAATAAAAAATCATTTTAAATGTCACTTCCGCGTTACGTCAATATTTTCCGTTAAAAAGGTTGACGGTGTTAACTTTAGGACTCAATTGAAATAATTTGACAAGTTTTATGACTTGATTTTTTACAAGTTTTAGGACTCAATTGCATTTTCGTGATAAATTTTAGGACTCGATTGCATTTTCATGACAAGTTTTAGGACTTTTATTGCAATTATCCTTAATTTTTAAAGATATTGGTGTTGAGACCGTTGTACTTATGTAATGGCATGTGTACGATGGATTGCTTGGAATTTTTATATTGGGTTTGCTTTTAATATACGACTTATGTTATTGATTTTTATTTGATATTTTTTTCAAAATCTATATTGATATTCTTATATTTATTTGATGGTATAAGTACTATGGAAAGGGGGATCAAATAGTGTGTCTAATGAGCGGGTAGAATTAGTTGAACAATTCTTGGATGATGGTAATCTTGACATATTGATAGCATGGTTGTGCATTGTTACAATGGACATGTTCATGCATATGAAAGAACTTATTAGAGACAGTAAACCGTTAGGACCCGAATGGATAAGAGGGATTGTTTATGGACATTTAGATAGAATATATGAAGCATTCATGATGGAGAGACATGTTTTTATGAACTTATGTGATTTAAAGAGAGCAAGAGGTTGGTTGAAAGATAGTTTGTATGTTAGGATAAATGAACAAGTTGGAATCTTCTTATCTTTGGTTAGTCACAATAACTCCAATAGAGATTTATGTGAGAGATTCCAACATTCAGGAGAAACGATCGACAAGTGTTTCAATATAGTATTGAAAGCAATTCTCAAACTCTCCAGAGAGATTATCAGACCACCATCCTTTGATGTCGTCCCATATGAAATTCTTATATATCCTAATCATAAACGTTACCTCAAGGTATGATTTTCTTATTAATTTTGCACCATCAAATACATGTGATTGATAATCTTGTATAACATTAGATTGGTAATAAATTCACAGGACTACGTGGGTGCTATGGATGACACCCATATAAATACTATTGTCCTCGTGTCTCGACAAATCTCATTTAGAGGCAAAAAGGGATTATCACCCAATGTGGTGTGTATTTGTTCGTTTGATATGAAATTTACTTTTGTATATGTTGGTGGGAATGATCTACCAACAATTGTCGAGTGCTTTTGGCAGTACTTGAGACTCCTCGACTTCAATTTCCTTGACCACCAATTGGTATGTACTTTATCTATAAAGAAAAAATTTCTTTATAATTATATTATGATTACATATCATAACAAATTTATATATACCGTGTTATAGGGAAATACTATGTGGTAGATTTTGGTTATGCGGTACTTTTGAAATTTTTAACTCCTTTTAAAGGTGAACAATATCATCTGAACGATTATAGAGGGAATGAAAGACGGCCAAGAACAACAAAAAAATTGTTTAACCATAAGCATTCTTCACAAAGGAATGTCATTGAGAGGTCATTTGGGGTATTAAAGAACTACTTCACCATTTTGAGACATATGCCTCCATTTACAATTCAAAGCAATCACTTATTGTAATTGCATATTATATTCTCCATAATTATATTCATGACCACGATAGGATGGACAAATTTTTTTCCCTATATGGAGTTCGGAGTATCCATTTAGGATTTAAAGAGGTGGAGGTTGTAGATGATACATTGCAAGAGCAGGCAATTGGGATAAACATGTTTAGGAAAAATATCGCAAATAAAATGACAAGAGATTATAATATGCCTGAAATTTCATAACTTTTGTTTCTGAATATTGTAATATTGTTTTTAAGTACTAATTTATCAAAGTCAATCTGATGAAGTTGAACAATGGACTACGTTAATTTATTATTATGATGGTCATGTATGAAGGATCGATGTAGAGATCTATAAGATACTCTTCTTCTTACTAGCTCTTGTTGTATAGACTTTACTTATAATATTATGCTTTACAAAATTTTCTTCCAAAAGTATACATATCACCACGTTCACCATGTTTCCTTTACTCACCATGAACAAAATTAAATTGGTGAGTGCTCCATGAGAATGATAATTAGATATCAAGTTTACACTCCTCTAAAAAAAGCACTTGAATTTTTTTTTTTGATATAAATTTTCTATAGTTACTAAATAGATTTCTATTTTTTTTCTATTTCAAGAATAAAAATATTGTGTAGTTACCAAACATGTTCTTTTGCTTATAAATGGTTCCTATGAACAAAATCAGAAAAATTCAAGTTTGATAAAAAATTATTTCAAGAACAAAATAGTTACCAAACGCGTCCTTAATATTATCTTGTTGGTGGCCTACATTTTTGCCAATGCTGGACACCTCTTTTTCTGTGGAAAACACATGACTGAAAATTTTTAAATTGCATTGTAATATTTCTCTTTTTTAAAGTCTACTTTTAGGACCCCTAGCTATAATGTTGCACTCAGCTCATCAGACAAAAAACTGAAGAAAAAGAGGAAGAATTTGGAAAGATAGAAGTGGAGATGTTTTCTAAAGAAGACATGTAAGATTTCCACCAAATTTGAAGTGGAAGCACCTACTTGGACTTTTGAAAAAAATTAACAAAACAAAATTTTCATAGCCTGCTCTAGAATTTTGAGACAAGACCATGGACTTCCACGACCATTCCATATTTGGTTTCTTGGACTTCTGCAACTTCCATTAGAGCGGGAACCGTCTCTGCTTGTCTGGGGGTTGCCCGCATGAAGGAGTTGCTGCGGTTGAGAGCGAGCATGAGGCGAGGGGAATGTTGGGTAAGTTCCTGGGATTGCCTTATCAGGACATGGAAGTCGAAATTGAATCATCGATGCCGGTAAACTTATGGAGTTGGGATCGCTCTTCTCCTCTGATGCTGAATGATTTGCGCAAATGCAGGACACAAGCTGGGAGGTTCGAGCGGCGCAGCCTGTGACACGTTCTTGGAGGAGGCTGGCGTGTCCGCAGATGGAACTTGCTCGTTCTGGGAAGCAGGAAGTTGATGCTGCTGATGATTTCAGATCCGTTCCTGACTGTATATACCAGCTCTTTACTTTTGACCTCGGTGTTTTGGTTAGAAAGGCTGATGTAGCCCAAACACCTAACTTGTCTTATAGATATGTTGTGTTAATGTATCGGCTTTTCCACCCAAAAAAAAAAAAAAAAAAACCATAACTATATTCATAGAAAAAGCCAATTGCATGAATAAAAGGGTGGTTGATTTTAGAATGGCCAGAGAACTGATCATATTATCACCCATTTCCAATTTTTGGAATTAAGAACTGAACGAGCCGATTCTAGAGTCAATTGGAGAATTGGTCCTACTTTTCAAGAAAACAGACTTCAAGTAATGATAGTGAAAAATCTGTGGTATAGCAATTAAGGTATTGAAGAATTTTTTTAGGTGTTCAAACTTGAAGCCCATCCCCATCATATCTTTCTCTTATTTAAACAAAGTAAGAGGAGAAAAAAGAAGCTAGAAATCGATTTAAAATGGTTCTCGGATAGAACGAAGGTTCTAATGGAATGATCAAGACAAGTTCTCTGCATTTTATCTAGAAACTGGTTCTTGTATAAATAAGCCGAAAATAATTTGTTCGATACGATCGACAAATTCCCCGCATTTTATCTAGGAATCAATTGTAAACAGTTTTGAAGTAAATTTATTCGGTTCGATAAACCATCAAAACGAGTTTCCCACACTTTAGCTAGGAACCGGTCCTCGTGCGAATGGGCCAGGAACCAGTCTGCTCAGTTCGATCATCGGTTGAACTTGCTCGGTTGTTCGCTTATTACATAAGTTTGCCAAAATAAATGAAATAAGGAAAAAAATCACAAAAAACCTCAAACTTTGTCAAAGTGATAAATTTATCCAAAACTTTTTTTGTGACATGAAAAATCCCGAAATTTGCTAATCGTGACACATTTATCCTAAACGTTTTTTATGACACAAAAAACCTGAACTTTCATTTGTGTGACACATTTACCATAAATCATAGGGGCATTTTGACATTTTTACTTAATTTTTTTCTTTTTCTTTTTTTCTTCCCTTCGCCGGCGTTCGGCAAGGGCCGCCCTTGCCCGATGCACTAGTGAGGGTGGCCCTCGCCAAATCTGGCAAGGGAGGCCCTCGCCCAACGCCGATGAGGGTCACCTCGCTTGATCTGGTGAGGGCGCTCTCGTCGGTGCTAGCTTCCCTCCGTCGGGGCCAGAGGAGAGAAGAAGAAGAAAAAAAAGAATAAGACGAAAATATCCTTAATGGGATGAATGTGTTATAATTTATAAAATTTGGGATTTTTTGTGCCACAAAAAAAAATTGGGGTAAATTTATTACTTTGGGCAAAATTTGAGCTTTTTGTAGTTTTTTCCCATGAAATAATTCTAAAACCCTAGTTCTCTTTGATTTTCTTTATTTTATTTTTTCTTTTGTTAATTTCTCCGAGTGACCGAAGCGGTGAGGCTCGCCTCTCTCGCCTCTCTCCAACGTCGGTCTTTAGAAAAGGAGCAGACAGCAGCCATTTCCGCCGCCGTCGCCGTCCCAGCAACTCCTCTCCGCCGTCGCAGGAGCGTCGGCAGCGTTCACTCCCCTCACCCCGCTCACGACCGTCGCTCTCGCTCGCCGCCGTCGAGCATCACCTTCACCGAACCGGGTTCGTTCTCTCTCTCGCGTTTTCTATGAATTCAGTAGATACTTCGAAGTTTGTAGGCGAACAATCCCGTGGGTTGTCGTTCGATTCAGTCCGGCGATGCGCGGTTCGTGAAGCGGCGAACACTGCTACTGCCCCTTGAGGGCGGAGACTGGGCTGAAGGTTCCCGTTTCTTTTCGCTGTTGTTGTTGGTGTAAGAAGAGGAGTTTTCTGTTTCTCGCCGTTGGGTTTTGATGTAAAGGCGAGAGGGAAGATGGGTATTTAATTTTACCGGCTTAGCTGGTGAATGTCTCTTCGTTGAGGTTGTTTGGCGAGCGAATGTGGTGATGGCATACATTGGAGGAAGAAAGAGAGAATTCATAGATGCGGGTCGTGGCTATGATAGGTTCTTAATGACTTCTTTGTTTTTGGGCGTTGTGATTTGGAATGTCGATTAAGGATGAGTTGAAGGGGTCAAGATGTGAACCAAGTGACTTGAGCTCAATGAGACTGTAATAAGGAAAGAAGAGTTGAGGAGAGAGGAGAGGGAGAGGAGAGGGAGAGAGAGAGGTACTTGGGGAAGAACAAAGGAAAGGAAAGGAGAAATTTTGAGAGGAGAGGACATATATTTCCTACTGGTAGTTTGTTGGATTCTACATCTTCTGTAATATGCATCTCTTTCTGCATTATTCTCCCCCTGCGATCCAAGTGTATTGGCACCCCCTTGGTGCCGAATTAAATAATTTTTCTTTTATGCCAAAAAGAGGAGAGTTGTATTTTCTCTATGTTGATCATGTGAACCTGGTGCTTCTGCATTGTTATTTCCATTGCATCCTGCTCTTTGCTTCTGATGCTACTGGCTTATACTCAAAATGATTCAACAGTTATAGTTAAACAGTGTACTGCAGTGATGCTATGTTTGAGACAAGTTACTGACCATAAATCTGGAACTTGGATCTGTAATTGCAGTTCTGCTAGCATGAAGCTATGAAGCTTTGATAG
The DNA here is from genome assembly GCA_014182585.1 of Eucalyptus coolabah. Taxonomy (NCBI): domain Eukaryota; kingdom Viridiplantae; phylum Streptophyta; class Magnoliopsida; order Myrtales; family Myrtaceae; genus Eucalyptus; species Eucalyptus coolabah. The sequence continues at coordinate 9,646,793 of CM024620.1, read as the reverse complement.
CTCTCTTTATCGTCTTAGTAAGCAGCTGACAAGAAGAGGTGAGGAAGAGTATGAGTGCCCGTAGATTATCCCAGCAAGTAGCAATCTCTTGGTCCAGTCTTATCTTTAAGCCGGGCCTCACCAAGAGATCAATACACACTATACCCTTCCTGTACTCCGATACCTGCTATTCCTCTAGCAGAAAACTCCCTTTCCGTCATCTTCCCAGATGCCATTTTTTCACTTCCCCTGAGGCGGCATCGAGAGCTGTTCATGAACTATTGGCGGAGGTGGAGAAGGAGAAGCAAAGGGAGAGAGAGGCTAGGAGGAGGGCTGGCCTTGATACCAAAGACATCGATGCAGAAGATGAAGAAGACTACATGGGTGTAGGCCCGCTTATCCAAAAGCTTGAGAAGGAGAAGCTGAAGGCCGATGCCTCTGCTGATCTTGATATGTTTGAGGAGCCCACTGACTCAGAATCCGACGACGATGACGAGCGATTCAGTCCAAACAATCTCAAGAAGAGGTTTGAGCAATTCGAGAAGAAGTTCAAGCGCCATGAGGAGTTGCTCAAGAATTTTGTTGAGTCTGGTACTTGCATTTTGCTTTGTTTTATTCCTCTATCTCTTCAATGGTTTTAATTCCTTGGTGATTTTTAACGCTAGTTGAAGGTATATAGAGTTTTTAACATCATACCGAGTTGGTACAAGATGGTCTTACCATTCCGATGCAAGAATTGATTTCTGTCGAATTTGTCTTAGTGGGACCAGTGGGATTGAGTTAGATCTGCTAAATGGTTATATTTGTTAGTTTTGTCCACGGCAGTTTAGATTGCTGAAAATTCCAAGCTTTTTCTTTTGGGCTTGAGCAATTTTCCTGCAATGAATGCAATTTCTATATTACTGCTTATCCCTTTCTGTTTGCTTTGTAACAGATACACTTGATGATACATATAAGTGGATGAACAGAATCGATAGGTTTGAGGATAAACATTTCAGGCTTCGTCCAGAGTATCGAGTCATTGGAGAATTGATGAACCGTTTGAAAGTAGCAGAAGGGAAGGAAAAGTTTATTCTTCAGCAGAAACTGAATAGGGCTATGAGATTGATAGATTGGAAGGAGGCTTATGATCCTAATAATCCTGCCAATTATGGAGTCATTCAACATGAACAAGTGGGTCCCTCAGTTGATCTTTTGGATCAGGCTGGCTTTGAGAAAGAGAGGCAAGTTATACAAGGGGTTGATGATGATGAGGATGAGGAATTTGATGACATGAAAGAGAAGGATGACATGTTGATTGAGAAAATTAATGAAATCGATAAGAAGCTTGAAGAGAAGCTGGCACAGTTGGATCATACATTTGGAAAGAAAGGAAAGGTGCTAGAGGAGGAGATCAGGGACCTGGCAGAGGAAAGAAATGCTTTAACTGAAAAGAAGAGAAGGCCTCTTTACAGGAAAGTAAGTAGTGGTGGCATTTTCTTTCTTATTTCATGCGTAACGGTTGTCTTCTTAGAGGAACCAGGATTTCTGGTCCGTGCCTTTTTCTCTTAATTTACTCCTTGCAAGTAGCAGACTACCAAAGACTGCCATAGGGCATTCGATTTTTTCTTCAACGTGGTGACAAGTAGACAACTACTGTTGCCATTGCTATTGGAACAACTTTCAAAGACTCTGAAGTCCTAAATATGCTTGCATCTTATTCTATGACTTCATTCTGTACTATTTAAAGAAAGATAGATGGAAAAGGCAACCTCTTGAAACTTAATCTCTTCAGTGTGTAGAATTCTTTTGCTTCAGACATCAATAGTTTGAGTACATGCTGTTATTCTGGTTCAAAGGCTTTTGCCCTTTGAAATTGTTTGACTCGATAACACATAATGATGAAATTTCCTTATTGATGGCAGGGGTTTGATGTGAAATTGATAGATGTGAATCGGACTTGTAAAGTTACAAAGGTATCATCTGCCTTAGAGCTAAGTAAGTGCTTCAATTTCTTAATTGATATTGAGTGGCTTGAGTGAAATTTGTGGCCCTATTCTCAGGGTGGGCAAGTGATCAAGTACACTGCTATGTTGGCTTGTGGAAACTACCATGGTGTTGTTGGTTTTGCCAAAGCAAAGGGCCCTGCTGTTCCTATTGCTCTCCAGAAGGTATAGTATTGGTTGATTGCTGTTTGAACTCTTACATGTTATATCTAGTTAGCTAGGATTGTTTTTTGAACATTCTTGTTCTTAATGAATGTGGAATTCTAAGTGTTACTCCTTATTTTGCTAAAGAGGAATTTGAAATTCAAGGATTGAATTCATCAAAAAAGTATTTGCTGATTGAACAGACACTACATAGAAATGTCCTGCATAATCTAGAAATACATGGTGTGCCTTTCTTTTTGGTGATAGGGCCATTTCCTGGTTACTTGAATGTAGGTTCACGTGAAGGCTCTAAAACTACTGTGATGAAGAGAGAAGCTGCTTTAGTTTTATCGCGTTGTATGTTGATTATCTCCAAAATATAAGGTGGATAAGAAGTCCTTTTCATTTATCTTACGAATTTGTTTGAATCCATCAGGCATATGAGAAATGCTTCCAGAACCTTCATTATGTGGAAAGACATGAAGAGCATACAATTGCACATGCTGTACAGACAAATTACAAGAAAACCAAGGTTTTAAATTTACTCTTACACTGTGCTGGCTTTTGAGTACTGTGCTTAAGTGGTCAAAGATCCTGTGCATCCTGTGTTTTTTCTTTTTGAATCTATCTGAAGATGGTTGCTTGGTTAGGTGTATCTCTGGCCAGCTTCAACCAGGACAGGTATGAAAGCTGGAAGGACTGTTCAAACAATTTTGAATTTAGCTGGTTTCAAGAATGTGAAATCTAAGGTAACTGATCGTGTTACAAATGACAGTTAAAGTGATTATTCAGTGGGAAATCTCTAATGTAAACATATATCTCTATAGGTCATTGGCTCGAGGAATCCTCATAATACCGTTAAAGCTCTTTTCAAAGCTTTGAATGCTGTAAGTGTACCCTGCTGCATTTACTGGATGGTATTTTTATTTAGTCTTCTCAACGTGATGATACATATATTTGATTTAATGTCACTACAGATTGAAACTCCAAAAGACGTTCAAGAAAAGTTTGGCCGGACAGTTGTGGAGAAGTACTTGCTATGAAAGTCCTTGCATCTCCAGTATACTTTCTTGGATTTTGCAGTGGCCAACTAAATTTTCGTTAAGCATGCTAAAGAAGTTTGGTCAGTGCCGGAACAGTCGCCAATTACTTACTGTGAACTCTTTGCGTCTTCCAGGCAGTATGTTTTCTTGGATTTTGAAGGGTTCGACTATTTTCACCCCTTTGCTCACTTGAGGCATTTAGCTATTTATCCATACGCTCTTTTGAATAGGAAGTTTTTTGCGAAAAGTTAGTCTTTTTCACCGGATCAGTTCAGGCCATGATGGGTGTGCTCATCAGGGACGCCCACCTGGATTTACCTTGGATTCCACAAACAATGTATTAGTCTAGTTTTTCCAAAAATAAGGTACCCGTTTAGTCAAAATTTGATTTCTCTTTTCCCTGTATCATCCCTTCTGCTTGTAAAAGCTTAATTTTGCATTTTTCATTTGCATACCCCTTGAGGATTTGGATTCTTTTGTGTGTTCTTCCTTCTCTTTGATGAATTTGCTACTTGTTAGGTAGATCTTAAATCGTCTAAAGATTCTATTAGAGTTTTGTAAATTGAATTTCAAACTCACCTCACAAACCTAAAATGCAAATTCTGTCAAAACATTATTATGGTCAGTAAGTGGGAGCATGGTTTAGGGCAGAACCTGGAATCTGAGAACTAGATAGGTAGGAATTTGTAGGTTCCAGATTTCAAGGTATACAGAGTGGATTTTAGGACCTGTTTTGATGGATAGGATTCAAGTTCTTAGTTGGAGGAACTTGTAATATGTAACCTATAACTTAAGTTTTAATGTTTTCTTTTGGTCCACGTCTTTGTATGATCTTGCAATATTCTATGCAATTCATTCAATGATGAATGTATAATATGAAAATATTAATTTGAGCTTCTATTTTACGACTGGAATTTTTACTTTATTAATGTTTATAACAAGTGGTGGTAAAAAAAAAAAAAAAAAAAAACAAGTGGTGGTAATTAAATATTTTAATTCACTGCAATCGTTTAGTTAATTATATAGGTGGAACGTGGTAGACCATGAAACCTGTGATGGAATATGTTTCAAGTTTTTAAGTATATGTAGGTTTGGGATTTTAGGTGGAACCTAAAAACGAGGAACTTGTTCCAACGAGTAAGTTTGGGATTTTAGGTGAAACCTGTATAAAACCTAGAATCAGCTTACCCTAATGGTCAGGATTAGACGGGGTGAGATACCCGATTGAAGCCAACTTGCTTCTATCCCTACCTTCGAATGATGGTGATGAGCGATGCACAATTCAATAGTTGCTTAGGAGTTGATGGGTGTTGTAGCGTAAAATGTTTGCTGTTGCGATCGGTTCAACATGTGATGAAAGGCCCATTTGTTTTGCACGGCGAATGGTTTTTTTTTTTTTTTTTTTAAAAATCTTTAGAGCCTTTGGCACTTGGCAATCAAGTTTCAATTAATATGATAGTTCAGATAAAAAAAAAAAAATCGATATGATAGTTTCCTGTTTCAAGCCACATTGACACGGTAACTAGTAATCAACTAATCCTTATTAGATGTCATAATTTCTCGATCTCTAATTAGAACTTAGCCGCTTAGATCACTGCTTGATCTCGTGTGATTCAAGCAACTATTGCTTGGACCTAAGAGATGTCGTTTGAGCTTGCACGACTTTAGGTGAGGTTAGTCGGTGCCAGATTGGTTTCCCACCAACTAGCTTTGCCGACAGTTCGTCAGCAATCTCAGCCCTTGCTGGTGATATCATTTGAGGAGGGTACATTTTCGGACTTATGAAAGTTGAGTGAGGGAAAGTTAGAGAAAAAAACAAAACACTCAAACCTCAAAGCACCCTGAACCTACCTTGGGTCGAAAGGTTTTTAATGAAGACCTTTAGAAATGCAACGGTATCTCTCCAAAACTCTCCAAAACTCTACAACAAAAAACATAAAAAAAAAAAAATCATCTACAAGGCAAAGGGTATTTTGCCTCGAGTCAAATGGCTCTAGAGTTTCAAAGGGTTATTGACAAAAAGTGTTGCCAATTGTACTTTTAGTGGTTGGCTTACCCTCCAAAAATGAAAAATTTGTCAAACCTCATGGTTTTCCAAAAAGCAGTCTGAATCCCTGCCGTCTTCACCGCTCCAACACCAACCCGCGGCGAGAGGTCACGTGGCAAACGAATCGTTTCAGGACAAATGGGACGCACGACTTTCGGCCATCCACATGTCGACCGCATTTAAAAAAAAAAAAAAAAAACATAAAGAATAATAATAATAATAATAATAATAATGATAATGAAAGGGAAAAAATAATTAAAAAAAGGGAATATTCGAGACCGAAGGAAAAGGAGCACGGGAGAAGACCCGTTCAACGCTGCAAGCCTCTGGGGGAGGCATCTCCTGAGGTTCCGACGGTTATTTGAAGGCTCCTTCGATCGCCGCGGCGATGGAGAATCAGGCGCCACCGCTCCTACTTCGTCCACCTCCGCCGCCGCCTCCGCCTCGCCGCCGCCGCCGCCTCCGGAGGAGGACCGCCCGGCGCCGCCGATCCCATGCCTTCGAGCAAGCCCGTACGCGTCTACGCCGACGGCATCTACGATCTCTTCCACTTCGGCCACGCCCGCGCCCTCGAGCAAGCCAAGAAATCGTCCGTCCCCTTCTGCTTCGGATCCTCGATCTATTTCGCTCGATTTGGGCCCTCGTTTCGCGGTTCGATTAGCGATGTCGATTTCGTTTTGGGGGGTTGATGCGTTGACGTAGCTGGCGCTGGCTCCGGCTGCGTCCTGTGCTATTTCCTCTTGATCTGGTGTTCGATGCGGGGGGAAGTGAGCGCTGATTCGTGTTTTTTGCCGTGTTCGGTTTGGGGCATAGGTTTCCGAATACTTACTTGCTCGTCGGTTGCTGCAACGATGAGATCACCCACAAGTTCAAGGGCAAGACCGTCATGACGGAAGATGAGCGCTACGAATCGCTTCGCCATTGCAAGTACGTTTGCTCCTCGATCCCCTTCTTCTTTATTTTTGTTTTTTTTTGGGGTCTCGAAGCTCGTTTCTCTTCTGTCGATCCGCTCGGTATATGATGAAGCCGAAGATGGGGTGATGAGAAAGAAGGTTTTTTTGAGCAGCCTGCTACCTCGGCTGTTCGTTTTATATTTGTATGAAAGAAAGGAAGCACAAGCGGTTTACTTGTCGATCTGTTTGTTTTGTCAGATGGGTAGATGAAGTTATTCCGACGCTCCTTGGGTGGTCACGAAAGAGTTTCTCGACAAGCACAACATCGATTTCGTAGCCCATGACGCACTTCCGTAAGACTACTAAAACCGAATTCTTGATTTTGTGATGAATGGGAGTATGCTGGATGGTGATGATGAGGTCGGAGATGAAAAAGGCCATGTTACTGGTGGAATTGTGAGGGCTCTTATCGTAAAGGGGAATGAGAGATTTAATCATGAGAAGAAAGTAGCATCCTGTATTCTAACCTGGATGGCGGTAACCTACCTGCAATGTTGTTGGATAAGAATCGATGAATAACTAAGTGAGAGTAAATTGTGGGATTTCTGTTTGCCTTCTGCTACCTTATCATGATCCCCTGTAAGTAGCTGATTATTTGTCATCCAGGAACAATTGGTAATATCCCTGAATTTTAATCGCTTGCCGAATAGTTTGTGCCTCAAATCCTTAAGCAATGTTTTTGCACTATTGAGGATGTGAAGAGGATGGTACTGTGCTGGTGAAATCTCTCCCATGTCAGATAGCAGAAAAGGTTGCAGATAGTAGGATGTATTTTATCTACCTCTTGTACTGTTTCCATGGCCATTAATATGAATTAGGGATTATTGCTGACTTTTTACTTGATTCAAGTGCCAAAGGAGATGTAAACAAACTGCTCTAGGCCTTTTGCATGAAAAGAAAAGACAATTTAGTGTTTTCTCATGACTGCGGTAAACGAGCATATTAGGTCCGCCCTACTAATACATCCAGTCCTTAAGGTTGAGACCCTAGGCAGTGCCTATAGATGCATTTCGCGTTGCGTTTTTTGTTTTATAAAGGGTGCTGCGAATTTTTAAGGCCAAAATCTATTTATTTATTTATTCGTTTAAGTTCCCATGCACCTATGGTAGTAGAATTGCCTGAAACTCTAGAAAGTTGAAAGGTTTTAAGTTGACTTTGCGAATATGGAAAGATAAGAGGTTTTTTTTTTTTTTTTTTTTTTTTTTTTTTTTTTTAAATACGGGTTGACTTTATGAAAAAATGACTATCATATTGGCTAGCTATTCCATGGAGGCTGAACTCTATCATCTGATCCAATTTGCAAATATGGGAAGGACAGATATCTCTTACGGCATCTGGATCAAACGGATGACATGCTATGGATTCCTTGGTGTCCTGACTGCCATAGTCATGTTACGTTAGTTCACTCCAATCCCTTCTCTGGTTCGGGTTGGCGACCAGTGATTTTCACATGCCTGCAATCCTTGTTCATCTATATCTAGTTAATAGACTCGATAGTTGGTGGAGTCTGGATGGGCTTGTGCTACGTATTTAGACAACCCTGCAAAATCTGCTCGCAGGGCAGCGAGCAACTAGAAATGGTAGATATGTTTGCTTCTAAGTTGGAAGGTCATATTTAATCTTTTCTTCAATATGATAGTGAATTACTCAGCTAAGCTTTGTGTAAGACATGTTGCCCTTATATAATCTTTCATGAAAATTGCATAGTTATGCTGACACCAGTGGAGCTGGAAACGACGTATATGAATTTGTACGTAAGAGATCTTCTGCTTCTTGTATTTGCTGTTTTTTTCTCGGAATATTATCTTAACAAGAGTTTACAGGTCAAAGCTATTGGGAAATTTAAAGAAACCAAGCGCACTGAAGGGATTTCTACATCGGACATCATAATGAGGATCGTCAAAGATTACAACCAATATGTGATGCGGAACTTGGACAGGGGCTATTCAAGAAAAGATCTTGGTGTTAGCTATGTGAAGGCATGACTCTTTTCTTTCATGTGAATATGTTCTTTCTGATGTCAAGATGTAGCTCCAAATTATTATCCATGGCTAGGCAGTTATGTGTTTTTTACATTTTACATAGCAATGAATAATACATGTTATTCAGAGGCTATAGTTATTCGTGCAATGATGTAAGCAGGAAAAGCGACTGCGGGTGAATATGAGACTAAAGAAGCTTCATGAAAAAGTGAGGGAACAGCAAGAGAGGGTAAGTAGGAGATCAAGCTCCAGTTTGTTTCATTCTTTTGCCCTAAGTTTCGGATGTATTTCGCTGTATATTTTGAATTTCATTTTCCAAAACATTTTTTTTCTTTGAATTTCTACATAGTTGGATAATTTTTATTTTTTTATTTTTTTCTGAATAGAAAAATGCCCAACATCAGCAGTTACTTACATTATGTTTCCCACACGTTGATGATGTTTTTGTGTGTTCTTCATATGTTAGATTCAAACTGTGGCGAAAACTGCTGGCATGCATAGGAATGAGTGGGTTGAAAATGCTGATCGCTGGGTTGCCGGATTTCTCGAAATGTTTGAAGAAGGTTGCCATAAGATGGTAAGGAATCTCAACTTTTTGTAGCTTCTAATGATTTAACATGCAATTTTTTTTTTCACTTGCAAGTCGCAACTTCTGTATTTTGCTAGGGCACGGCCATCAAGGATAGGATCCAGGAAAGCATAAGGAGTCAGCTATTGAGAGATTCTGATGACCTGTTGCTGAACGGGAGGGATGACGATGACAACACCGATGAAGATGACGAGTACTTTGATGACTATGGACAGGAAGAGTACTATGATAACAACGAATATTACGAAGAGAAAGTGGAGGAAGTGCAGAAAAAGAGCTAAGCGTATCGACTGCGAGTTGCTGTCGAATTTTCGTTTTTTAAGCTTTTGCGTGGTATTATTATTATCCATGGAATGCTATGTGGCAAGTGCAAGCTCATTTGCAGTTAGATGTATTTGGAATACCTTGTTCTTTTTGTTTAGTTTTATGAATTGAAGCTTTTACTATTTATTATTCTTTTCCTCATCTTAAATAGAATACTGTGAGCGCATACTTTCCCATCTTTTCATTCTTGATTTCCAAAGACTCCCTCGCCTTTAGGTTAGGCTTTTCCCTTTCCATTAGGGTGAGCGTGGTTCCTAGGTAGAACTGTAGTTTGGTTCCCGGTTTTAAAGGGACTGGTTCTGGTTTCCCGGTTCCAGTCCGGTTAGGGCTCCAAAAAGCCCCAAATCAGAAATTGACATTCACATTATGACATTTTCAGTTTCATAGTTCTTTCTTTGCCTGATCTCTGCCTCTGTTGGACGCCACCGCCGCTGACTACTGCTAGACGCCATCGCCGCTGACTACTGCTCGATGCCATCGCCGCTTGCCCTTGATGCCACCACCGTTGACCTCTGACTTGCTGACCTTTGCTTGACGCCACCGCTGCTGACCTCTGCTCGACGCTGCTTGCCCTTGATGCCACCGCCGTTGACCTTGACTCGCCGACCTCTGCCTGACCTACCGCTGCTCACCTCTGCTTGATGCCGCTTGCCCACTGCGCTGACCTCGACGCCACTGCCGCTCGCCCTCGACGCCACCACCGCTCGCCCTCGATGCCACCGCTGCTGACCTATGGCTTGCTGACCTCTGCTTGACGCCAGTTTTGCTTGTGGTCTTTTTGAAGTTTGAGATCACGATGTCATATCACTTCGTTAGGTCACCATTTTGCTTTTCTATTCCAGAAAGAGTATGTCAGAGTATGATCCACGCCTAGTGGCTCCAGCCTGCCTGTACTTGGCAGCAAAAGCAGAAGAAAGCACTGTGCAGGCCAAAGCACTTGCATTCTACATCAGGAAAATATGTAAGGATGTTGTAATCAATCGTGTTTTGTGGCTATCAAATTCCAGCAAGATGGACGAAGCAACCATAGCTCAAATGTGAGAACTGCTAAGAGTCCTTTACTTATTCTATCCAGATTCTGATGAGAAGTATCGATACGAGGTGAAGGATATTCTCGAAATGGAAATGAAGATATTGGAAGCTCTGAACTATTATTTGGTCGTATTCCATCCTTACCGTTCCTTGACACAGTAAGTCCTTCGTTTCATTATCTTTGCTATGGTTCTTTTGCCTATGCACTGCCTTTTGAAGTTGATGGTACTTTTGAGAAATGTTACCCCAATCCATGACTTGGGGAAAGGGTATTGTGAAGTTTATCAGAGGAAAGCCTCCAACCATTTTTTGCGTTTCCTAATGTTTTAGGATTACTGGTCACAATCATTTTTATGCCAAGAACTAGAGTTCATGTATATCCTCTGCATTGCCTTTTGAAGTTGATGGTACTTTTGAGAATTGCTATTCCAATCCGTGACTTGGGGAAAGGGTATTGTGAAGTTTATCAGAGGAAAGACTCCAACCATTTTTTGTGTCTCCTAATGTTTTAGGATTACTGGTCACAGCCATTTTTATGCCAAGATCTAGAGTTCATGTATGTCCTTCATGCATGATCAGACACAATTAAATACTTTTAAGATGCTACTCAATCTAATTATTTCTGAGGACTCACAATCTGAACTCTCTCTCTCTCTCTCATATTCATTTTTTGGCAGCTTGCTTCAGGACGCGGGCATGGAAGAAATGACCCAATTTACTTGGTAAAACTTCCACTCTTAAATTTCTGCAGACACTGCCTGTAAGCTGTTCTCAAAATAGTAATGGAATAATCATGCATAGGCTTCTTCTACTTTTGATGCATGATTTCTTGAAGTGAAATAGAAGCAGAGCCATTACCCTTTAGCTTTAGATATTTATGACTCAAATTTATTCTTTGAACTGGATTTTTATTCTATTGAGATGAGGTGCTTGAGAGTTATATGTCTTCGGGATATCTAAAGATCAATTATTTTATTCATATCTAGTGCAGTATCTTCATTAACTGCTCCCATCCGGGTTCCCTTGACCATGTGGCTGTCTTTTCAGTGCACCCAGATAGTTAAGATATAATGCAGATCTTCTAATGTGCTCAAAAAATAAAACGTCCACATGACATTCAAGAAAATATAATTGGTCGTCAAGACAAACAAGTGCGACTTTTCAGGATTTCATATGTTCAGAGAAAAGCTTATTAGTTTAGTGACTTCTCAATAAGTTGCCCCATTGATATGGTGCTCGGTCTTATACTTGCGACGCGAATATAGCACTATAATTTTCGCATGAAAAAAAGTATAGAGCAAATGAACTTTTGTTTGTCCTGTGGGTCATTTGATGCCATGATCTTGCTTTCAGTTTGTTTCATAATGAAAAATGATTATGTATGCCAAATTGATATGCAGGGGACTTGTGAATGATACGTACAAGATGGACCTCATTCTTGTGCATCCTCCTCACTTGATTGCACTGGCTTTTATATACACTGCAAGCATATACAAAGACAAGGACACTACCTCATGGTTTGAAGAGCTTCGCGTTGACATGAATGTTGTGAGTTTGAATCTCTTAAGTTTTCTTCCTTTTTCATATCTATACCCACTGCATAAGCCTAAAGAAGATTATCTTGGTTTTTCCTTGTACTTTAATTTCATAGCTCTTTAAGAAGATATGCAAATAATTTCCAAGGGGAAATTTTTGAGTTGTTCAATCCTTAGATTGCCTGGTAAAATTTGAGCATGTTTTCATCTAAAAGAACAGCTTACAGATAAAGAAAGCTTTAATTAGGCTTTCATCAATTCTTGTCAAATCTGATATCAAGAATGTTTATATACCTTCAGTTAGTCTTTACACAACTCTCTTGTAGTTCCTCTTCTTTCTTTATTTTCTCTTAGTCAATCAAGGTTATTGAACTTCTCAATCCCAATTTTGTTATAAGCAATTAAGAGGAAAATATAAAGCTTCTTCTTCTTGAGGTTTTGGATTTGGTTGTTGGTACAAATGCCCTTTCCCGTTGATTGTATTTCTTGACAATAAGTCCTCATCATCCAGGTTTCAAGAATTTATAACTGGTCATTGAATCTGGCAACTTGATTTAGTGACGTGTTAATTCAGTTAAAGCTTCCAAGGGACATAAAACTTTACCATCTCTGCTTAGCTACTTTTTCTTGCTATAGGTCTTTATGAATACGAGAATAGTTGCCTTTTTAAGAGATTATAAATAGTGAGTGGCCAGTGAACGGTTTCAAAGTCAGCACTCTAGTGTGCATGAGTTCAACTCTTGGTCATGCAAGGTGGAGTTTTGCTTTGTTGTAGCCCTTTGACTTGAGTAGCCAGACTAACATGATAGTCATAAGTTGAAATTGTTTCTGGGAAAGATGTGAAAAGGGGAATATGGTGTAAAAGCATTCCTCTGATGCATCAATCTTAAAATCTTAGTGGCATGATTTTTTGTGTCTATTTACTTGTATTTCTGACAAGCTGCTGTGAATTGATAAATTATATGGGTGTATTCCTAATCTCCCTTAAAGGTGCGTGGATCAAAAGGCTTAGAACCTTTAATGCCCGCATCAACTGCTCATTGCATATCTAGCCATGCCATTGGTATACTTTGAATATTTTGTTTCCAGAGAATAACTCTGACATTACAAGGCTCATTTTTGCCATCTTGTCATTTCTTGTATAATGTTTCTTTAACTTTTTAACAAACCAAGCTGATGTGTTCATGAACAGGTGAAGAATATAGCAGTGGAGATATTGGATTTCTATGAGAACTGTGAGGAAAACGTACATTGTATTATTCAATAAAGTTTAATATATATACATCAAAATAAGCCCTAAAAGTGGTAAAGACCCATTTACCCTTTTTACTTCTAACACTCCCCCTCAAGCTGGAGCATAAATATTAATCATGCCCAGCTTGTTACAAATATGTTCTATCCTCCCATTACCCAAAGATTTAGTGAAGATGTCTGCAAGTTGTTCGTTGGTTCAAATATGACTGGGAAGAATTACTCCACTTTGCAACTTTTCTCGGATAAAATGACAATCAACCTTAATGTGTTTTGTTCTCTTATGAAACATGGGGTTGGAAGCTATATGCACTGCAACTTTATTATCACACCATAGAGTCATGGGCACTAAATCTTTAAAGCCTAACTTAGTCAATAACTGTCGAATCCACACTAATTCACATGTCACTTGTGCCATGGCTCTATATTTTGACTCAGCACTGGAGCGGGCAACAACACTTTGTTTCTTACTTTTCCATGATACCAGATTTCCTCCGACTAAGGTACAATACCTAGTAGTTGATCTTCTGTCATCTGGAGACCCAGCCCAATCAGCATAAAAAAAACCTTCAACCTTGATATGACCATGGTTTTGGTAGACAATTCCTTTCCCCAGAGCTTTCTTCAAATACCTTAATATTTGAATAATCGCATCCTAGTGAGATGTACGAGGAGAAGACAAAAACTAGCTTACTACACTAACAGGAAAAGCAATGTCTGGTCGAGTAATTGTAAGACAATTTAGCTTACCTACTAGTCTTCTATATCTCTTGGGATTATTAAGAATTTCTCCTCCATCATCAACTAATTTAATCCCTTGTTTCATGGGTGAATCAAGAGGCTTTGATCCTAACATACCTGTCTCAATGAGCAAATCCAAGACATATTTTCGTTGTGACAGAACAATACCTTTATGTGATTGCATCACTTCAATTCCTAGGAAATATTTCAATTTTCCTAAGTTCTTAGTTTGAAACTGTTGCTAAAAATAGGTTTTTAGCTCAGCTATACCAACCAAATCATCTCTCGTGATGATAATATCATCAACATACACAATCAATAGTAGTTTGCCTCCCCGATTGTTTATAAAAGAAAAAAGATAATTTCCACATCTTGATAGCCCAAAAGACAGTACAACCTTATAAAATCTTCCAAACCATGCCCGTGGAGATTGTTTCAAACCATATAAAGACTTTTTTAATTTGCAAACTAGTCCAGACTCCCCTGAGCAACAAACCCCGGAGGTTGCTCCATATAAACTTCTTCATTAAGAGAGCCATGCAGGAAAGCATTCTTAACATCAAGCTGAAATAAAGGCCAGTTATATGATGCAGCAAGAGAGATTAAAATACGAACAGAGGTAAGTTCGGTAATAGGAGAAAATGTGTCTAGATGGTCAACCCCATACACCTGTGCATACCCTTTGGCAACAAGTCTTACTTTTAAATGAGCAAGAGAACCCTCAGGGTTGACTTTTACGGCATATACCCATTGACAACCAATAGTAGTTTTTTTAGAGGAAGTGGTACAAGTTTGATTAATCTCGAGAGCCTTTAATTCTTCTTCCATTTCTGTCCTCCAGCCAGAACTTTGTAATGCCTTAGCGACAGACTTGGGGAAAGGATATTGTTCAACAGTAGTTAAAGAAGCTCGAAAAGTAGGAAACATGGAAGAGTGTGAAATAAAATTTGCAATAGAATGTTGAGTACAAGTACGTGTACCTTTTCGATGAGCAATAGGAATATCAAGATTAGATACAAGAGGAAGGTTAGCTAATGGCGGATCTGGAGCAAAATATGATGTAGTAGTGACTGGAGGAGCGGGGGAGCAATAGCGACACGAGGACGTCGAGTATAAACCTGGAGAGGAGGTGGTTTCCCTGTAGATACTGGTGATACAATTGGAATAGTAGACCAAATGGTGGTCACATACAAGTCTTCATCCAATTCAGACACGTCAATTGGAACATTATGATAAGGAGTAGATTCAAAAATGAAACATCGGCTGTTATAAAATATTTTCTCGGTAATGGAGAATAACACCGATATCCCTTTTGAGTGCAGGAATAACCTATAAACATACACTTGATTGCCTTGGGATCAAGTTTTGATACTCTAGATTGATGATCACGAACAAAATAGACACAACCAAAGATACGGGGTGGTAGGACAAACAGTGTTCATTAGGAAACAAAGTGGAAAAAGGAATACCACCTTGCAGAACAGAAGAAGACATGCGATTAATGAGATAACATGCAGTTAGAACAGCATCAAACCAAAAGGTTTTGGGGACCTTCATCTCAAATAACATGGATCTAGTAACTTCCAATAAATGCCTATTCTTCCTTTCAGCAACACAATTATGTTGTGGAGTATTAGGATAGGAAGATTCATGAATCATACCATAATGAGTCATAAAATCGGAAAAAAGATGTGGAAAAGTACTCCTTAGCATTATCATAACGCAGAACTTTTACATGCATGCCAAATTGAGTATAAATTTCAGATATAAATGCACAAAAAATAGAAAATAATTTTGAACAATCTTTCATTAAATATAACCAAGTAACTCTAGAATAGTCATCGACAAAAGTAACAAAATATCTGAAACCCGAATTAGAAACCACATGACATGGATCCCAAATATCTGAATGAATTAATAAAAAAAGGAGATGCTGCTCATTTAATGACTCGAGGTGTGTAACTAACACGATGTAATTTGCCAATTTGGCATGACTCACACTCTAGACTAGAAAGAGATTGAAAACTAGAATCCAATTTTTGAAGACTACATAGAGAAGGATGACCAAGACGACAATGGGTTTGATGTGGGGACGCAACACTTGAGCAAGCAATTGAAGAAGCATCTTCAAGTACATACACCCCCCCTTCCTCATGTCCTCTACCAATCGTCTTCTTCGTAGCCAGATCCTGGAAAATACAAGAATCATGATAAAAGGTTACTAAACACTGAAAGTTTTTGCTTAACTTACTAACAGACATGAGATTAAATGGAAATTGTGGAAGATAAAGCACTGAGGACAATGACAATGAAAGAGTTGGGTTAATTGTGCCAATTTCCTTAACATGTGTAGGTGATCCATTGGCTAGAGTAACTATGGACGAAGATGGAGAAAGAGAGGAAAATATACCTAAAAGACCCGACATGTGATCAGAAGCCCCTTAATCAATGATCTAAGGACGAGAAGTAGCCAAAAGGCATGCAGTAGCATTACTTGTCTGTGTCAAAGTAGTAGTGGAAGAAATAGGCTGTGAGATTTGAGATTGTTTGTACCGAGCATATTCCTCACCAGACATAACCACTACCTTGTCTTTAGATGAATGTGGAGTAGAGTCAATATTAGACGTTGTATTAGCGAATTGATGCTGCTGCCCTAGTCTCCCATGTAGCTTGTAACGGAATTTTTGAATATGACCAGGTTTGCCACAGTAATGACAAACTTGTGGAGTCCTCAAATTATCAGTAGATATGTGGAATTGTCCATAAAGATGCTGATGACTTTGACCTCTCCCCATTCCCATGCCTCGGCCTTCTCCTCGAACACCACGCCTACTATATTCGCCACGGTTTCCTCCATCACTCCTATTACCACTACCGGTTTGAGTCTGGGACACAAGAGCTGAACTCTCCACCATTGATGTAGTATCCTAAGAAGACTCATGAGATACTCTAGGAACTTGAGCAAACGTATCTATGAGTGACGCTATATTCTCTCCTCCAAGAATCTGAGACCTAACAGTTTCATATTCAGAACCAAGACTTCCTAAGAATCCCATTACATCCGATTGTTCCCTCGACATTGCATTTGTTGAACATTGGCTGAAATAGGTAGAACAACATTCAACTTCTTATACAATCTCTTAAAGTCTGCAAAGCACTGGGTAATAGAGTGTCCCTTCCTTTCAAATTGATAAAACTCCTACGATAGCTCATAAATCCGTGACAAATTATCTTGGCCAGAATACAACACATTCAAATACTCTCATAATTCTCTAACTGTATCAATATGAGTTACCGTGTCAACTACATTACTCTCCATAGAATTCAGCATTTGGCCAAGAATACGTGCATCAACACCATCCCAAGTTACATCATCTCTGGGCTTAAACTCAATTAAGTGTCTATGTTGATTCTTGCCTGTCAAAGTAAGCTTCATGATTTTCTTCCATTGGTGGAAGTTAGCACTACTTGCGAGCTTCTTATCAGTAATTCGATTAGACAAAGAGGAAATCACCTTAGTCATCATAGTATTATTCTTCTTGGGATCTACTTCAATTGTACTCTTCGAGTGATCACCCATTTTCCAAATAATAATAAGCAAACTTTGACCTTAACTTCCGTCAAACAACTCAGCCTCAATAATTTAATAACTCAATATTACCACACCACTTTGAGATCACCAATGTACCCAAGCAGCAACTATTTTGCTTCATCATAAGTCTGGAATAAATTAATAAGCCAAAACAGTAAGATCTCTTTCTCAGCAATTTAAAAAATAAAAGTTCTAACCCACAAAATCATCTTCTCCGATAAAAATAGCATCGCTTGCTTCCCAAAGTGTTGCTCGGCTACTACCGTCACCCCTTCCCTCAATAGAATCATGGGCGGGATTCGGTCCCCGGCGATGTTGTTGATCCTCTACAAATCCAGTGAGTTAGTAACCAAAGAACAGAGACCCATCAAGTCGTGCGAGCACGATCGAGTCGTGTGAGGGAGTCGCTCGAGTGCGAGCGAGTCGCGCAAGCAGCGCGAGCCACGCAAGCAAGCCACACGAAGAGGCGAGAGAAGGGAGAGGAGCGCTCCGGTGGCAAGGGTGTTCGACAGTGAGTGGCGGCGACAACCAACTATTCTGGTGAGTCGATGGCGGCGAGTGGCTGCTCCATCGTCTAGGGTTAAGCCCTAGGCTCGATACCATGTGAGGAAAATGTACATTGTAAATTCAATAAAGTTTAATATATATACATCAAAATAAACCTTAAAAGTGGCATAGACCCATTTACCCTTCTTACTTCTAATTACCCTTCTTACTTCTAACAAGAACCGTACATCGATCATAGAAGAGAGAGTAAATGTTGCTTTGAACAAGTAGGCTATGAAACCATAAACATTAGGTGAGTCTTATGTTCACCATAAGAGATCTTGTTGCATATGATACGATTGAAATTTGGTTATTGGTGATATAAGACACTCAGAATAGTTTAGTGATGGCTCTCTTGTATGAAGTGAGACATTTGACACCATTGAATGTTCCCTTCTATTTTCTAATTATTAAAGATTGGTTATATAGGATGATAAGAAAGTGGTTGATGATGCCGCTCTTTAATGTACTAAGACATTTACCGCCATTGGAATTTCCTTTTATTTTTTCTTGCCAACGCCACAACTGAAAGTTCTCATGGATTGCTTTACCGTATGACGCGTTGAAAAGTAGTTTCTGACAAATAGTTTGGTGATATCTCTCTTCAATGAAGTACAAGCATCTACCATTGTTGGAAATTCTTATTGGACATCTTTTCATTAATAAATTGAATCAAGAGGGAACTTCTGTATCTCATTTTTTTGTTTGAGGGCCTGATCAACGAAGTAGACTCTAAGGGCACGTTTGGTAACGTTTCTTCAAAAATTGTTCCGGAACAAAAATAGAAAAAAAAATGTTTCTATTCCAGGGAATAATTTTGACCAGAAAGATGCATTTGGTAAATTTGGTCCGGGAATAAAAAATGAATAGAAATACGTTTGGTAAATTTATATTCTTTTTTTAATTTCTTTTTATTTTTTAATATTTTTATTTTTATTTTTTATTTTTCATTTCTTTTGGCCGGTCGCCGGCCTCCGTGATCGGCCGATGGGGCCGGCGGCCTCACCCAGCCACGGCGAGGCTCGTTGGCCCTCGGTGAGGCCGAGCGTCACTAGCCCCCGGTGAGGCTCGGCCTCGGGGCCGGCGACGCTCCGTGAGGTCGCCAACCCTCGACGGCGTTGCCGGCCCTCAACGGGCGGTCGCCGGCCATGGCTAAGGCCGGCGACTAGCCAAAGAAAAAAAGAAGAAGAAAAGAAGAAGAAAAAAAGAGAGAAGAAACAATTTTTTGTTCGAAAGTGTTTCTTCGAAAGTGTTTCGAGCAAGAATTTTTTTTTGTTTCTCATTTTTGTTCTTTTTGTGTTCCGGGGAACAAAAAATCTGATTTTGAACAAAAACGCAAACAAATACGTTTCTGTTCTTCTTTTGTTTCCGGGAACAAAAAAACAAAATTTCTATTCATAAACAAAAAAAAAAGAACGAAAACATGCAGCCCCTAAGAAAATCAGAAAGTCAAACCCATTCATCTGTTTAGTTTTTCGTCTATTGTCTTGAGACCTGATATTGTGGAATGCCTTTCTACAGGGTTCTAGGTTTTCTCAAGTAGCTGCATCTTTACATGAGTTTAAGTACCTTGTGGTTGAGTGCAGGGAGCCAGGCTCTTCATTATATTGGATAGGAAGGGTAAGATTGTTTGGTTTAGTTGAGATTTGCATCACTCAATAGATGGACATGCTAATATGAACTTTGATTGTGCTGCTGCCTTTTTTGCCCTTGTTTTTCTTCCTGTTACTGTTGTTTCATCTAGGAGATAGATTTTCTCCTTGCAGTCTGTGAAGAAAAAAGCTATATTTATAAAAATTCAGTTTGCTGATGGAGCGGCATTAGTCAAAGGGATAGAAAGGTGCTTTTTTTTTTTTTTTTTTTGGATGCTTATGCTCCCAAGGAATTACTTTTGGCAATTTATGTACATAGAAGCTTTGGTTTGTTTCTTTTCTTCTTCGTTATAGTTCAAATATGAAAATGAAAAAAAAAAAAAAAAAAAGAACTCGTTGGAACACTGGAACCGACCACGGAACTTGTGACAGGGTAGGTTCCAGTTCTTGGTTCCGACGGATAGGTTCTAGGTTCTAAAAAATGAGGAACCTATACTCAGGGGTAGGTTCTAGGTTCCAGATGGAACCAAATCGGAACTGAGAACCGCTCAGCCCTACTCTTCATTACTTAGTCAACGCCTATGGGTCTTGTAAACCTCGTTCACGATATAAGATGAGCTGACGTTGTCTTCGTCTTTTAGGAGTTGGCGTTCGTGCATGTTTGCATCAATGGTGGTGCGTAGATCTGTACGTACATACTCCCCATTATATAAACAGAAGAGTTAAGACTTTTGGGACGATTCTATGATTGGATTGTGGTGGATTGTGGACTCCTCGGCCGATGTCGAGGCATTTCAATTTTCTTCAATTTGGTCTTTGAATTTTGCGGATCGGATCGGTTTTGGTCGTGGGACTTCAATTTTGTGCAGATCAAATCTTGAATTTTGAATATTGAATTGGTTCTTGGTCCTGACCGGTGTCGGTCCAATTATGTGGTCAAATCCTCAATAGATTGGGATCTTAACAAGAGAGACCCTTGTTGCATCACCAAGAGAGAAGATAAGTAATGCTATAACTTTCGTATGATGGTTCACTTGAGGACATTGGTCGTCCTATGTGGATGTGGATGATTAGTAATTTTTTTCGCCTATTTAAGTGTCACAAATTTGAAAAATTAATTATTGACATAGAATGAGGGAAAAAGGGGTGGGAAATTCGATTTCCCACCTTCTTAAGAGGGTGGGGGTGGGGACATTAAGTTTTAGGCGTGGGGTTTGACTTCCATGCTTTGTAAGAAGGTGAGACAAAAGTTTAAGAGTGAGTTGAGAATTATATTTTGTTTGTTTGAGGAAAATAATTTTCAAGAAAACATTTTTTCAGATTTTTTAGTGTTCATTTAATGAAAAATAAATTTCTTGGGGAAAACATTTTTCATGAAGGAAAAAAAGTCTTCTAAACTAGAAGAAAATGTTTTCCTCTTTTGAAAATGAAAAATATTTTTCTCACTTGGTCTCTCTTATCTAAGATCCCTATAAACCCCCGCTTCCTCCTCCCCTTTCTTCTTCTTCTTCTTCTTTTTCTTTTTTTAATTGAAATTATTTTTTAATTTTCTTTTTCCTTTTCTTTTCTTTGTTTTCCCTCTTTAGTTGGCCATGGTGACGGTTGGTGACCAAGAAAAAGAAAGAAAATTTAATAATCAATTTAAAAAAATGAAAAACCTATTTTAAAAAATAAAATAAAAAGAGTGTATGGAGGAAAATATTTTCTTTATTGAACAATAGAAAATATTTTGCACTTCATTTTGAGGTTTTACTTGAACATTGAAAAATAATTATATTTTACTGGAAAATGGCTCTTTAGAAAATATTTTCCAAAAACGTCACATTTTTTGCGAAATGAATGGAACCTTAGAGTATGACGGACAAAAAAAAGGAACACTTAGGAGCCATTGACAATTTGTTTGGTTGGAAAATTCGCCATTGATCTCAAGCATATTTGGCAAGGGCCTTCGTGATGAGATGAAGGCGAGGCCTTTGTGGCTAGCGCACAAAAAAAGGAAAAAATAAACAAGAAAAAGTTAAAAAATTCAAAAAACTCATAAAAAGTCATTTTTTAATTGGAAAATCTCTAGGTAAGACAATTTATAATGACACCCAGATGATTGATTTTACTTCGATGTAGCACTTAAGTAAATGAAAAAAATATGGCATTTAAGTGAGTGTCGTACAAAGATTATGACACTCATGTTGTACTTATCCCTGAAGAGTGTGATTGTCATTCACAAGCTTTGGTTCTAAATTTCAAAGTTTGTAAATAATTCATAGAGAAAATAACCATTTCGATATCTTTAGTAGGATAATTTTTCTGTTATAATGTGGTAGTCTTTGTAGATTCAAGAATTCAGGCTCTGGTTGTTTTGTTGAAAATAGATAAACATTTTCTCAAAAATAACCACTTGAGATAGTGAGTCAATGAAAAATGTTTTTAATATTGACAATAACTTATGTTTAAATATTTTCATTTATTCATTTTCGTGAATGATACAAACAATTATTTTTTGGAAAATATTTTCTAAATCACTAATTTTTTATGAAACAAACAACACATCAATTTACTTTTGTAAATCGTAACAATTTCAAATGCCAACTAAGATGCGAATTTATTCAAAACATAGTTCGAGCAGGTAGATCCCAAAAAGGACGTTTAGTTGCTATTCATCCCCAAAACAAAATTTCCACGAAGTCATCAAACTAACAACTGCAATATTGGGAATCTCCCGATTGTAATCATTACTGAATATGAAGGCAACATCTGAAGTGGAACTTGGAAATTTTGTAGTCCCGTGTGGAGAAATACGAGATCGGTCCTATTCAGCACGAGCTTTTAGATTAAGGGAGAATAAACTTCTACCGTCGATTGATTTTGATAAGGAAAATGCTTAAGTAACGGTCACCATTATCGTTGCAAGTTTCCGCGGTATGTAGGCCACAAGATGCAACTAATAAAAAGGCAACTGATGTTATACTAACATCATGATAAAAAAATTTCCTTCCCTCCTTCACAATTGGTGTTATGCTAGCACTACAACTGGGGCTCCCATGCCACCGTTATTTTCAATAGTAACAGTGACTGTTATCTTAGCATTGTTCTTTTTGAAGAGATAGCAATTACAACTTTTAAGGAAAATTTCCAATTATAAACTTGTCAATGTTATTGCTGATCATGGAGAATTGCGATATGTAAGGTTAATCATTCGTTAGTAGGCTATTATATCTACGAAAAATAATGTTGCAACCATTGAGATAAGTTACTCATATTAGGAAAAAAAATGGTTTGAATAAATTCAGGTTGTTTAATATTTTTTTTTTAATTTTTTTTTTGTGTAGAAACTTATTAATATCATGGTATCCAAAGTTATGGATATATGAGCTAAATTATATATATATATATATATATATATATATATATATATATAAAGGATGCTTCATAGTCCATTACTTATAAGGATTTCTCGGAATATTACAGTGTTGAGGATCACTTGCAATAATTTGAAGTATATTACTACGTTATTGCTTAATTATTGAATATTAACATTTCAACGTTACGGGCTCAAAAGTCAAACTATGATCCATAAAAGAAATTACTAACCACAAGTGCAAACGAACATCGACAAGCACAAGTCAATCATGATCTACGAATAAGATGATCACACAGGTGCGATTGACGTCACCACGATTTCGAATAAATTCTAATAGGAGAACAATACTAGAAATGCTAAAAGTTATTTACAACGCTTACTTTAATGCCAAAATGTGATATCCACGATTTGAGTCCCTATCTCAATCATGAGAGATGGCCATGGGATCAGTACGCCAACAACTAAGA
The DNA here is from genome assembly GCA_014182585.1 of Eucalyptus coolabah. Lineage (NCBI taxonomy): Eukaryota > Viridiplantae > Streptophyta > Magnoliopsida > Myrtales > Myrtaceae > Eucalyptus > Eucalyptus coolabah. The sequence goes on along the minus strand of CM024620.1, from coordinate 9,623,633 downwards.
TTGACCATGGACTGATCCAAGGATTGGTTATGGACTGATCGGCCTGATCAAGAAAGCTGACTATAGATCAGCCATGGTTTGATCGAAGGATTGGCCATGGGATGGCCAAGGGATTGGTAGTGAATTGATCCACTGATTATTCTAGTCAATTAGAGTTATTCAACTATGGATTGGTTGCTCGACCATAAGGATCAATTGTGTGATGAGTATGCACCATCACAGATCGATTAGTGGATAGTCATGGATCGATTCCGCCTAGTTATGCACCAGTTGTGAGTGATTCCGCATAGTCATGCATTGGCCACGAATGACCATGGACCGATTTTGTGTGACTGTGTGTTAGCCTCGAATTGCTTGATCCGATGTCACTGCATGACAACCGAGGATTGACCACAGATTGGCTATACTTAAATGTGGATTAGTCATAGATCCAATCTTGAGTTGATCAGTTAGGACATGAGCTGGCTCTGAGCTTGGTTAGTTGAGCTTCGAGCCTAGTCAGCAAGCTCCAAGCTTGGTCAACCAGCCCTGAGCTAGATTGGCTAGTCTCAAGCTCGATTAGCTTGGCTTCGAGCCCAGCTAATCCTAGCCATGTGCTGGCTAGGATAGGCAACTGACTTAGCCCAATCGGTCAAGCTTGGTTATGTCCAACCTCATCCAATCGCGAATTAGTCACGAACCTTAGTCCAAATAGGGTAGCTAATCGTGGATGAGTATGATAAATTCTCTCCCAATAATGGTGGTGCTTACATTCACTTCCTTCTCATGCTTGCAATTATGTAATTTGGAAGTTAGTAATTTGAGGGGGATGACTTACATGCCCAAGTGACAAGAAAGGGGTTTAACTCATGCTTGCAATTATGTTCCTTGGAAGTTAGTAAATTAAGGAGGGTGGACGAGTCACACGCCTAAGTGACAAGTTAGGGGCTTACCTTAGAGAACAAGTAGTGTAACATGTGACAAAAATCCAAATTTCATGATGACACCAAATCTAAGGAATTAATGAAGGGGATGACTAATAAGCTTAGTTCTTCCTATAGAAGTATGGTCATCGTTACACTAAGATGAGCCATGGAGAACAAGTTTAGCAAAGTTATTATTGCAAGATGGCTTATTACACAAGTGGTCCAATGAGAAGAATGACAAGTGTCTTCTAGGGCCTTAGTACACCATTTCATCAAAGTAGGGGGTGCCACCTCTTCAAGATAAGTTCTTCATTAAAGTGATGACTAATTAACCAGGTGGACCAATAAGAAGAACACACAAAGAATCCTAGGTGCCATATAACCAAGATAGGGCTACACCTCTCCTAAATTATTTGGAAAGACCATCATTGAGTTTTGGCGTATAACTAGAAGCACTAACCCTTCATTTCCCAACCTTGGCTCATGTCTCCCACTTCTCCTCTCTCTTGCATGCCCCCTCACTCTCTCGGCTACTCTCCCTCTCTCTTGGCCACTTCCCCCTCGCTGCTTGCCTCTCGCCGTTTAGCTGCCATTTAGCTGTTGGCCACCACTCGATCAAGTAGTAAGTGACTTCCCTAGTCCTTGGCTAGGGCATTGCATTATGTAATTCAAACTTGGATATGTTCTTACTTGTGCCTGTATGTGTATGTCGACGATTGTTTGCTCATAGCTAGTATACATAAGATGAAGCATGCTCTGGGCCACGAAAAGGTCTTGCTTGGTCTTGGATAGACATTGAGGCGTGATGGATGAAACCTCACTTGGCCTCGGATCGACATTGAAGGGTGTCAATCTGAGCCTTGTTTGGTGTTAGGTTGGTGCTTAGGCATATCGTTTGAGCCATGAACCTTGGGTCATGACACACACTTGCATATTTATGCCTTCGAGCCATGTTGCATTGGCTAAGAAAGAAAGACAAGAAGCCAAATTGCATGATGTTTCTTGATGGCCACATGATGTCAAAAACTATAGCTATCACGAATTTTGGTAACATTGCCAATTGGATTTCGGATGCCCGGTGCATTCTGGATGAGCTGATGGATTTTGATTAAGTTAATAAGTGAAGTTCTTTATGCATGTCTCTATGTTTCATTTTGACGATATTGAGTACTTCATGCATCAAAGGTAAGTCAAATTGTGCTCATGCATATAGTCAAGATTATTGAAATGGTTTGCTATTAATCTACCATCAACATTTGATGCGGTGATAGTTACATGCTTTGTTCAATAGTGAGGTATCCTCCTAATCGGTGTTACTGAGTCCATGGCTCAATCCTTGTTTTTTTACACTTGTAGGTATGGACTCCCCTCTCGTTCATCATTGCTTGCTTGTTGATATGGAAATGTCTATTATCGATATTGTCAATGTAGAGTACAAGACCACCTACCATAGATGCTTTACTACTTATAGATCAAGGAGGGGCTAGACGATTTGGTCTCCCACCGCTATGAAGCCTGGTACGTTTGGTTTGACACCAACCTTGTTAGACCCCCACATTGGTTTGATGGGCCATCAGGGCCAAGCAACACATCTGTGTTTGGTGGGATCGCATCTAGTACCTAGGGAGTTAGCCTAACAAAGGGGAACCAATTTTGGAAGTGCAATCTTGCTAGAGAAGTTAAGGGCCAGTTTGGTAACCATCCCAACAAGTGCGCATTTTGATTTTTGTTCTCTAGGAGTAGTTTTGGAACAAAATCGTGTTTGGTAAAATTTTTGTTTCTGGGAACAAATTTCTATTCTTTTATTCTCGGAAATAGATTTGGTACAGAATCAAGAATAAAAAAAAAGTCGATTCTTGTTCTCGGGAATAAATTTAAGAATCAAGCCCTTTTCCTCTTCTTCTTCCCTTTTCTCTTCTTCTTCATCTACCGCCATTGCCGCTTGCCGTTTGTTGCCCATTGCTGCTGGTTGTTGTCAATCGGTCCAATGAGCTCGCTAGAGGTAAGCCCAGCCATCGACGAGGCTCGGCCGCCTCGCCTTGCCCTACCGGTGGCCAAGGCGGTCCTCGCTAGATCTAGTGGGGTTGGGAGAGCCTCGCAATCTGGCGAGGCCGAGCCTCGTTGGTGGCTAGGCGGGCCTCGCCTAGCCCTGGTGAGGCTCGGCCGACGAGGGCTAGCCTCGCCAAGGTTTGGCATCGCTTCGGTGAGATTGCGGCCCTCGTTTGGCCGATCGCCGAACCGGCAACTAGCCACTTGAAGAAGAAGAATATGAGAGAAAAAGGAAAAAAAAAGAAGAAAAAAAAAGGAAAAAAATTAATAAAATTATTTAAAATTAAAAGAAAATGATTTGGAGTAGAAATTTTGAGCACGGTACCAAATGCAATTCTATTCCAGAATAAAATTTTTTGGACAGTTATCAAACGGTTTAAAATACTTAGAAATTGTTCCTAGGAATAGAATAAAAAAAATCATTTCTGATAAGAAATTATTTCCGGGAATAGAATCGTTATCAAACGCGCCCTAAGATTACCCCGACTTTTGTGGATAAATATGTAAAAAGAAAAGGGGCTTGTAGTAAAAGGGCTTGTACAAAGCATTAACATTGTATAATAGTAGTAGTGTGTTTGTAAAGTGTTTTCCCAGTTGCTTGTTGTTGTGTTTGGGTGTTTGTCGTATAGACATTTCCGCATGCTCATAATAAAAAGACCAAAGAAATGGGACTATGATGCGCTTGGGATATCACAACAATAACCTCGCTAATTGCGACCTAAAGATAGGTCTGGATGTGACATAAGTTTTCGCTAGATCACTTAGGTACCAAATTTGAGAAAAAACGATCACTTAAGTGCCAACGACAAGAAATTCTGATCCAAATTTACATGTGGCCTTTTTAGTTAAATTTTTTGATATGAGTTGGCAAGATATTTAAAAAATCCCATTCACGTGGACTTGCAAAATGACGCCACTTCATCCAACGTGGCACCATAGTTTCAAAACAACGCCGTTTCATGGGTCTACAATAAATGACGTCGCACCAATAGTCCCAGAATGGCTCAACAAAAGACAACGCCATTCCTTCGTGTTTAACCCTCGTTGCTCGGTTGCTGTCGCTCGCTCTCTTGAATCCTCTCGCACAGCTTCCGTCGCACCTCGCTGACTTTCGCCGTCGAACTTCGTCAGTCTCCGTAGTCACCACCTGCCATCACGCCCATGTCGGACTGACTCTCTGTCTCCAGCCCCTCTTACAAAATCTCTCTTCTCTGCAATTAACTCATCGAACTGACAGATGTCTCTTTTTGCTTAGCATTGCAAGACCAATGACCAAATCACAACACCTCCATCAAAATGACATGAATTCATCTTAATTGGCTATCGAAGGGCGGAATCTACAAAACAAAACGACGAATTGAACATGCTTGCGAGACAGGCAAACACTACTCGCAATGCACCCGCTCGATGGAAAATAAAAAAACAAGAGGAAGAGAGCATCGAGACAAGATTGAACCTGTTAAAAAATGGTGAGAAACGAGAAGACATCACCAATCTTCATAGGTACTGTTATAGTTTGCAATTAGGGAAGGAACACCCTCTTGCCCCGCCTATTTTCTTGGGGAAAAGGCATTCAACATGTCGTTTATGCTTTAGATACTGACTAGACTCCTCTAGCAAGTTACATCGGCTTAAGATATTAATGAAAAAAGGGTCATAAATAGATTGAAATTTAGTATTGAAAAGATCATTTTTCAAAAGATTTGACATTTAAGTGATCAAAAAATAAATTTTTAGTATTAAAGTGAGTGTCATGCACAATTTTTGTTACTTCTAAGAGAATACAAATTGAACAAAACTATCAATAGAAGAAAATGAATTCTTGGCAAGGAATTCAACTAAATAGAAGTAGGGCTGATCGAATCTAAGTTTCGTATAAGTTCCACCCGAAACTTGGAACCTATCTGTTGGAACAACTTTCTCATTTTTTAGAACTTAAAACCTATTTTGCATACCCTAGAACTTGAACCTATCTTATCATAAGTTTCAAGGTCTACCTAATAAGAACGATTATAATTCACTAATCATAAGTTATATTTAAATACACGAAAAATATGAATATTAATAAAGTAAAAATCTTAATCATAAAATAGAAACTCGAACTAGTGCTTTCAAATTATACACTCATCATTGTATAACATGGAATATTGGAAGATCGCATGAAGATATAGATCAAGAAAAATATTAAAACTTGTTTTAGGTTATAGGTTATAGGTTTTAGATTTCTCTAATTAAGAACTTGGAACTTACTCGTTGAAATGGGTCTGATACCATGAATGGACCTAGACTTAGGACCAGGGAAGGAGAGTAAATTTCCTGCAGTTATGCATCCCACATTGGGCGAACAACTCCCGTTTAAGTCCTTTAGGGACAGCCTTTTAGCAGAAAACCACTCAACCCTTTAGTCCAGAGCCTAGAGACACTCAGAAAGTGCTAGGATGGAAACATTTCTAATCTACCCAAGCTGCATTTCTCGAAGGATCATACTAGGCTGGAGAAGAAGAGGGATTTAGAAAGCCATATAGAGGTTTTTCACAAAGCACACTCTTTACTTCAGAGGACTCTGCCCCTAACGATACAACAATAATGCCTTATATAGGCAAAGAAAAGAGGACAAGGACACACACAGGGACCAACTCACGGGTCCAAATACAAACAACGGCACCGGAAACTTCCGGGAGGGAATTATTTGCACACTATGAACAATGAATCGTATCTGTGAGCAGTACTTTCCCTAGCCTAGTGCTACAGTAAAAGTGAACAATGATTTTGCTACAGTGAAATTGTACGGATTCAACGGTCTCGTCCGTCACGGGCATTGTAGCTACACACCGAGTCATCATTTGAGCTGTCTTTTAGGAGATGTGCCTCATATTTCTCTTTGGAGGGCTTCAAGGTCTTGAGGGGAAAGAATGGGTTCAGCCTTTGAGATGAGGATGCTTCATGAGCCCAATGAGATGCTTCTTCTTCGCCCGGTTGTATTTTCACTTGTAGTGTTGGCGAAATGTTTGGCATGCTTGGCTGAGGCCAATTGGATGGCTGTGCATAGAAGGATGTATCCATGTTTTGGAATGAGGATGAAGATCCCTGTTCGTAGGGATTCTGGGCCAGAGGATCTCCAAAGCGTGCATAGGGGTCTTGAGTAGACTGGACAATGTCATCTTCGCTTATCATTTCATGTTCCTGGGACGATGCAGCTTGTCTGTATTGCCCTAGTGCTTCCTTAGCATCTGGTGCTGGGTCATAATGATCCCACGTAGTGGGTGCATTATTCCAGACATCTTCGGAAATGGTCTTGTTTTCCTGGCATAGGATTTTCTGGAGTTCTCGGTATTCATGTTCACAAAATCTAACAGATCTTGGATAAAATTTGTGAATCTGGGCTTCTACTTTGTTCAAGTGAGGTTTATAGGTGTGGTTCCTATTTCGAGTGGTGCATCGAGAATACTACCATTATTTCTACAAAAATTCCATGGACGTCTAAAAATAGAATGGTGTGAACCTCAGGATTCGGTGTCATGGTTCTCAGTTCTCTTTCCAAGTCTTGTTTCCAACATGTAGGATGATAGAACCAATTTAGAAAATCTAAAAGATTTCTATCACATTCTTTTTCGATGTTTCTTCCGAGCAAGAATATTCTGGTGAGGTTAGCAATGAATCTTCTAGTGGGAATCTCAATAGCTATTAAGTATTTATTGGTTAAGTATCATAATAACGTCTTGAGCTGGTTAGGGAAATCATATTCTTTCCAGATTAGGGGATGAATGAAAGGATAATTCAAATTTAACCCGAAAGGATAAAGAATCAAACCTCCATTGAATTTGAAAAGGTCAGTGTGGCATTGCCACATGAGGTTCTCCATGTTTTCAGTAAGACTGTCGTTCTGGATTTGATGAATAATTTCCTGGGGATATTTCTTGCTCGGCGAGTCTTTGATTTTCTCAATCTTGTATTTGACGCCATGATTGAGCATATGAAAAGCAGGCCTCTTGATGTACATGTTGATTTCAGCTGGTGCTTTGGGTCTTGACAAAAAGTCAACAAGGACATTTTTTTCCCGGGAATATGTTTGGTTTCAAAGGAGTATTTTGAGAACCATTCAGCCCATCGAAGTAGTTGAGAATTTGGAATCTGCTTACATTTTAAACTGGGTCATCCGAGGAAAAGATGCCATGTCTAATTCTACCAAGAAGTGATGGCCGATGAGATGAAATTCAAACTTCTTGATTCCATTTTTAATCTGCCAGATTTCTTTAAAAGTGGAATGGTAATGCATTTCAACTTGAGAAAACTTTCCACTTTTATGGGCACAAAGGTATTTCTTACCATCAATTTCTTCGAACAAGACGGCTGCCCAAATATTCATCACCGGCGCGCTTTGAAGGATTCTTTTGCCTGTTGATGGTATTTGTAATGGTGGGAGATTATGCATAATCTCCTTAAGCTTAGCGACCGCTTTAGTCTCGAATCTTTCCCCAAGGCGGGAATTCTTTTTTAGCATGGATTGCAAAGGAATCAAAAGTTTTGCAATGTTTGGGACAAAATCCCTGAGATAATTAATTATCCCAAGAAATTGCTGAACTTGTTTTGTCGTGAAGTCATTTTCAGAAACTTTAGTAATTCTTGAGCGATATGTGGCCTTGGTTAGTATGTACCTTTGTTGATATGCATACCAAGAAATTCGATTTCTGTCTGGGCAATATTCATTTTCCTTTGAGAAAGCATAATACCATGCTTTTTCACGATGTCTGCAAACTGCTCAAGAAGTTGATGGTGTGTGTGGATCAAGCCATCGTGGCAGTAGAGCGAGAATATCGTCGATGTATACTTGCCGCACTTGCCAAGATTGGCTGGAAAATACGACACATGGCCTTTGGAAAAGGGATGGTGCTACCTTTAGGCCAAAAGGAAGGACTTTCCACTGGAAGTGTTGGTTTGGGATACATAATCCTGTTTTAATTCTGTCTTCAGGATGAATGCCCAATTGCCAAAATCCGGCTTTGAGGTCGAATTTGGAATAAATATGGGCCTTGGTTAAACCACTAAAGAGAGAATCTCTGGATGGTAAAGGGAACTTTTCATCTTGGAGAAAAAGATTGAGAGGTTGGTAGTTGATTACCGCCTCATTTTCCTCTCGTTCGCTCGGCGCGCTTATTGACTTAAAAGGCTTCACAAGCCCATTGAGAATCGAAACTTCAATAAGGCCTTGTTGCAATAATTCTGAGCATTCCCTTTGAGCTAAAGCCAAGTGCTCTGGCTTCATTTTTCTTGAAGGGATGCGAACAAAAAATTTTGGATTTTCCCATAAAGGATGAGAACATTTTTGAGTAAATTCTGAGTGGGATTCTGAACAAGATTCTAGCAACTTTTGCATGATTGGATCTAATAAACTCATCTGGATGGAAAAGAGTCTCGAATATTAACAAACTCGGAGAAATGATCTTTATACCTAAGACCTTTTCCAAGAATGATACGAAGTTGGGAGATTTGAGTCATGATGTCCCACCCAATTATCAAATCTTTATTGGGGAGGTTTGATCCAAAGATTTTTGTTTTTATGGAACACTGGGGGAAGAACTGAATAGTAACTGGAGTGGTTTTGACATTTATGGAGAAAGTATCTCCAGAGGCGGAGTTGAAATATCGGATATGAGGAGTCCAATATTCTTCAGGCAGAATCTTAGTGTCTAGAATAGAGCAACTTGCTTCGGTATCAATGAGAGCAATGACATTAATAGGTTTGGCGAATTTTGAGGTGAGGATTTTTACAGGGAAATGGGGACAGTGAGTTTGACTTGAGAATATGTCGGGATTTGGTTACTGAAGATGTGGGGATATGTGAAAAACGTCTTGATTCGATTCGTCGACTCGCCACCGGAGGTTTGATAGAAGGGAATAACGCAAAGAGTTTGTTCCGTTGGTTCTTTGTCGCGAGAAAATAAGGATTCAAATCATCGGTTTCAAGAGAAATGCCTGTTTCATTTTCAATTAGATGATTCTGACCTTTTTTCGCCGAGGATAATTTTTGGCAAAGTGTCATTTCTTGTTGCAAATATAGCAGCGGCTTGATTTCTTATGGCCTGTGCGATCCTTGTTCTTGTGTAGGTATCTCCATTTCTTCTTTTTCTGGAAATGCTTGGAGCCATGTCTGGATTTCTTTATTGAATACTTCTTGTAGTGCTTTTTCTTCCGAGAATACGGCCACAAGCACCATCACAATCTCGCTTGGAACATTTGATTTTTAACTTTTGGCGGGAACAAGCCGATTCAAGACGCTTGTCGTCTGTGATGTAAGTACGAAGCATCTGACGTTTCAAGCATAACTCTTCAAGGCATAGATGGATTTCTTGTTGGATTTCTCCTAAGGGAATATCTTGTATTCTCCTTTGTTTTCCAAAGAAAGATCTTTCAACCATCTGGGATAGTTCTTTTGGAATGGATGTGAGGAAGACATGTTTCAAATTTGGATCTGCGCCAATTTGGTAGAAGAGCTGAAGCATTAGTCGATAATGCTTATTAAGATGCTTTTCTTGAAGAGAGCAGCATCTTCTCTCGAAGAATTATCTTCTTTTTATCTCTTTGAGATCTCCTGGTGTTCCCACAAAAACATGATATAGGTAATTAAGGGCATGGCTGAAAGTGGGTGACATCAGAAACAAAATCTGATATTGTTCTGAGAGTGACTGCCACCAAAATTTAAGGCTTCCTGTGAACCTTGTAGCGAAGTTGTAGAGGACATCATGCATATCATGGTTGGTGATGGCTTGTGTGTTCAACCAAGTATGAAATTCTTCAAGTCTTTATGGCCATTTTGGATAAGGAATATCGTCAATGGTGAAGAATTGTTTTGATGCCATGGACACATGCTTAGTAGGATTGCTTGTTTGCCCCATGTCCGGATCGAATAGTTTGATTCCATTTCATAACTGGAGGAGTATCAGCCATGAATATTTGAGAAGTTGATGGGATAATTGGGGGGGGAATCAACCGTAGGATCGAGAAGGATGATGAAGAAGAAAGAGATACTGATTCTAATGTAGTTGGGGAAGTTTGTTCAACTGGAAACAAAATCTAGTTTTCTGGGATGGTAGGATCAGGCTCAGTCTGTTGGGTAACAGGGTCAGGTTCTTGAGTTCCCAAATCCTTTAGAAAGGATTCTAATGGATTTGATAGCATCATCTGTTTTGGCTTGTCTCTTATAACAATTGAACTTGATTCTGTAGGTGAGCTTTTTTCTTTTCCTTTTTCCTTCTGTAAGGCTTTGAGACGATTTCGTATTTCTGCCATATCTGGTTCTCTTCTGGAGAGATCTTCTGGAATATTGGCAAAAACGGACGTCTTTAGATGTGGGGTTGATACCCGTTCTAACAGAGGTGCCAATGGATCGAAAGGTCTGAACCTTCCTTCTTCAAGAAATTGGATCTGCTTCTTGAGTTTTTCTATTTCTGGTTTTGGGCTTTCAAGATAATGATACCCAAGATGTTGTCCTGATTCCAAGGCGTGAAGCCTTTTTTGGAACTCAGAAAGTATCTTCTTGGTGCCTTCATCATATTTTTGGAGATCTTGTTGCACATTTCCAATTTTGGAATCAATAGCCTTGAAGGCATTGTTCTCGTGTCACCGAGTCTCGATTGCTAGTTTAGAACGGCTTTAGCAAAGGGTTTTCTTCGTCTCCCATGTTCGTCCACATCGGTGGGAGTAGGTATTTTGGGAACATGGCGGTACTTGTCATGTGGATCAATAAACTCTTCAGAAAGGAACGAGAGTTTTGAACTTTCCTTGACAAGGGAGGAAAGTCGGTATCTTGGAACATGGCAATAGAAGAAGTGGGTGGTACTTTTTGGAACTCCGAGGGGGTAAGAGTGTTTCTTAGCCCACTTGAGGATTGGCTTATAAAACGGAGAGAGAGCTTGCTTTTTCTGGGGAGGAGAAGGTGGAGGTGATTTTGGTTGCTCTGGTAAGGTTTGGGATGTAGTACTGGACTCTGGTGGTGGAGGTGGTGCATAAGACACCATGAATTGGTATTTGTCACATTCACCGAGAGTATCAATGGAGGAATCTCCATCTAGGTGCCTTTGGTACATCTTATCTTTGGACTTTTTCTGTCGAGGTGGAGATCTTGCAAGAGGGTCTACCTTGTCGGGAGAATTTATATAGAAGGAACATTGACAAAAAGGATCCCAAAACAATGACCATAATTGTCTTTATAGTAATGAACAGGATGTCCATCACCATCGAAGTGTCGAACATGCTTTTTGGGTCCGCTCGAAATAGATTCAGGAACACATGGTTCAATCATGAAGAGGGTTTGGAAGATAGAAGGACTTTCCTCCTTCTCATTGCCAAATTTGATGGAAACAGTTCCATCTTTTTTCCGTAAGAATTCCCGAGTCAGACCGGAAAGGCTTGTTATGCTGGTGTAGCTTTTCATAGTTGGTGATCCAAGTCTCTCGGAAGAAGTTTGGCCAACGTATCCTTTGGGATCTGTCTGGGAACATGGATGCGGGACGCCCGGTCATTCTCGCATAGAAATGAACAACGCATCTTCATTACCATTGTTGAAGTTGAGGTCGAGAGCATGATTCGCACTCGATAAACCATCCGGTAATGTAGGGTTGCAGCTACGAGTCGGCAGTTTGAGGGGCTCCGAAGCCGTACTTGAACTTTCGAAAGGAGAGTAGTTGGGGATCCGAAAGAGCGATGTTGAAGTTTGGATACAAAGTCATAAAAACTGTTTTGGCATTCGAGTGGTTTGAACAGTACCGATGCAAGCATGCTGGTATTGTAAAAACCTGGTATCTAACAACGCGATTCTTGCCACTACTGGCAAACCTTTACGACCATGGAAGGTGAGAGCAAGACGAACAGCTCCATAGTGGACATGAGAATATCCCTGTTGAACCCATTGTCTAGGGAATTCTGGAGGGATTTGAAGAGTAACAAAGTACTCCTTTTCAGTAGCAGGAATGGGATGTTGGTCGAATTTGGAGGACTGGACATACTCCTTTACTTGCTTTGGGGTTTGGTGAATGAGTTGACGAATAGAGCGGATGGGTGAGAATGATGAGGTGGGCTTAGCAAAAGCGGAGTATGGGTTCATAAGAGGAAGCTGAGTTTCTGAGATATTGGTTTCATCGCTAAGAGAGACTTCATAGAGATAGTCTATCTTAGAAGGTTGGAGACACGAAATTCTGAAATGGTTGAGGATGAAAAAGAAGGAGCAAGAGAAACTGGTGCTTCGAGGATTTCTGGATCTGTCATGGTGTGTGAGGATCTTCTCAGCACTGGATTCACTTGTCAAGCGCATGGAATGGATAATATCAAAAACGAAACCATGGTATCGGAACTTGAAACCTACTCTGCATATTTTGGAACTAAACCGGTCTGATTCTCAGGTTCTAGGTTCTACTCTAGAATCATGCTCACCCCTAACTTTTAATATCATTTTCCCAAATTCTAACAAATTCAAGAAAATAAAAGAGGAATGAGGGAAGGATCCTCCTCTATTTTTTTTTTTTTTTTGGGTCAGCGTGACCCGAGAAGCAATCCCTATTATGATCCTGCCCATATCCTTCCTTTTCGCATAAATTCCAGACCTGATTGTCAACGTTTCTGTCACATCGAGGCCAATAAGCCATGCCGACCGATTGGGTGAACTGACCCCACCACCGGAACACTCTCAACAAGTCTTCACCGTGAGGCCACGATATGTAAGTCAAGCTTTTCGACATAAGGCATGTTTCTTGCCTCCCAAAAATCAAAATGTCTTCGATTTTTATTACGATAATTAGATGGTCAAACTTTCTACGCATTAGATTACTCTATTCTTGAGGCAATTGAAAACACGGCATCCACCTCGCGGCGCCGTGTGTTGCTAACTCGGGGCAAGTGCCCTCGTCGAACTTCGAAATTTCTCCATTTAAATTTATGTCTCTGATGCAAAGAACTGACATTAGTTAATGGGTTATTGGTTTTTGAACCCAAAAATGTTGTAATCCTCGTATTTCAGCCTCTATTCTATGTGTAGATTACAGTTTAAATGGCCCATAATCGGTGAAAGGAAGGCCCAAGACTAAGAAAGGGATCCAAAATACTACTAAAAAAAATAAAAAAAAGAGATTAAATTAATATTGTGGGGGATAAATTATAGTAATTTTAAATGTATTCAAATGGCTAGCAATCTGAGTGTTTACGTAAAAAAATGGTAATATCTTTTGATGTTTGGTTGAAATATGAAAAGGGTTAGAAATTTTATCCTGTTGTATGGAAAGAAGTAAATTTCCAAACCGAAATGCACCATTTATAAGGTAGAATAAGGGCTACACATGTCTTATCATCAAATTTTAAATAAAGGTTTATCGAATTATAAAAAGAAAAAAGATTTCATTAAAAGAATTTGGACAGAGCAGATGCAATTGCAAGTCATCGACCAAGAAAAAGATCAGTTAGGTTCATTTGGAAAATCGGTACCCGTTGCTTTCACTGTCAAAATCTCATGTAATGACGCCATGACATTTGACAAAGCTCGTTCTTCAGCAATTCCTTTGATTATTGATGGTCGATAAAAAGAGGGAGCCTGTGATCTCATGACACACGCCCGCACATATAAATATATTTTCTGTCATAGGCGGGATCAACTTGTCCTACTTTCCCTACTCTCATCACGGATGGCTTTACATGCGCCAATGAATAGGAGTAGTCAAATACAATTCCCTCTGTGAAGAGAGGGATCGGCCTAGTTCCATCTCCCCGAATCTCATTGCGGTTGACTTTACGTGTATTGGACCGGCGCACGAAAACGAATGCGTTCGGGAAATTTGAGAATTCGTTTCGCCTTATCAACATTCCAGTCCACAAAATATTGTTCCATCCCATTCTATAGATCCCACTTTTTTTTGGGTCACCGTATAGAGCATGCCCCTCAATTCAATTTCGACTCACAATATGAAGGGAGGAGATGCTCCCTACGATTTTATGGTATCTCTCATTTTCTTTTTCTTTCCACGATGTCATCAACTTATAATTGGAATAACATCAATGCAAAGGACAGGAACTTAGGGATGTGTTTGTTTCACGAAAAATAAATGAGTTGAAAAAGACCTAAAAATGATAACTTATATCGTCTATAGAAATAAATGAACGAAAGATATTTTCATTACTTATAAAAATATTTATATATAAATTTTTATAATAATGAAAATATTTTGTATTAATTAATTATTTTAATTGATATAAATGATTATTTTTAAGAAATATTTTTTAATTATTTATTTTATGTGAAATAACTGGAGGTGAAGTTTTCAAAAGGAAGGCGCAGAGATGGGAGTTGCATCGGTGGAATGAAGGTGTGAGCCCATGACGCAAGGCTTCCGTACGTGTCACCGCAAACCACGTTTGCATAGCTTGGTTATGCATCAAACGCTTGATTTGTCTTAACATGTTCGGCCTCACTCTTCCTCCTCCTCCTGCTAGTGTTTGAACTAGGGGTGAGCACGGTTCCCAGGTAGAACCGGGAACCAGAGAACCGAACCGGAGGGTCCGGTTCAGTTCCCGATTCTAAAGAGACCGGTTCTGGTTCCTGGTTCCCTTTTTCTAGGAACCGGGCGCCGGTTCCCAGAAAAGGGAACCGGAACCGGAACCTATCATAATTCAAAAAAAAAAAAAACCCTAGCGTCGCCCCCGCAAGATTTCCCCCCCCTCTGCGGATTCTTCCCCCTTTCCCTTTCTTTTCTCTCTCTCTCTCTCTTTCTTTTCTCCCCTTTTCCCTCCTCACATCACTTCTTGCCCCCGCCAACTTTTTTTTTTCTTCTCTCTCTCTCCTCTTTCCCCTCTCTCTCGGCCGAAACCCTACCCCTTCTTCTTCTTCTTCTTTTTCTTCTTTCTCCTCCTCTTGCTGGCTGTGCTTCACCCACCACCACACCACCACCCCACTCCCTACTCACCATCACCTCTTGGCCACCGAACCACCACCACCCACCGCTCGTCCGACAAGCCGTCTCGCCGTTGAGCCCGATGAGCTGTCGCGCTGTCCTCGCCACCCCTCGCCGCAGTGAGCCACCGCCGCCGTCCCCAAGCCACCATCACCACCTCTTGCCGCCACTTGCTCGGCCGTCTAGGCCGTCGTTGCTCAACCGGCACCACCATCGCCTCCGCCAGAATCGAGCTCTTCCTCCGTCGGGGAAGTTGAAGCCCTTGAAGATCGATCTGGCCTCGAACGATTCGATGGCGAAGTGCCGGTGGCCGGGCTTCGTGAACCTCGCTCTCGGCTTGATGAATGGGATGGCCTCGTCGAGGTTCCAGTTTGCCGCCTCCATCTTGCGAGCCATGGCTTTCGCGAAGTGCTTCACGGATCGTAAGGCGTAGTGGAGGACTTGGGCGAAGTGGGTCAAGCTCAACAACGCAAGCTTGAAGCCGTCGAACGGGGGCAAGACGCTGCTCGCGTTGAGCTTCTTCTCACGACCGGTTATCGAGACGAGCTCGTTGAGCTTCTTCTCCGACGACCGGTTCTCTGTTATTTTCATTTTTTTCTTTCTTTTTCAATTATGTTAAGCTATTGTACTGTTTTCGATGCTCCGACGACTGCCGACACAAGTTTCGCTCGACGTGACACCCACTTCTTGCCCACTCAAATCAAGAGCGAAATGCCAAGCCTATGCTCATACAACATGCCCGTAGTTATTATTATGAAACATCACCAAATTATACATTAGACAATGTTTTCTCTAGAAAACTATGAATTTAGTTTTTGTTCGGATGTAAAAAATTTATATTGCTGTGTTTTGGCAAGTATTGAAAATGGAAGGCCAACTATTGAATTATTTCGGTTTCTGAATATTCACGTCGACTACAAAAATGAAATGAAAAAAAAAAGAACCTGTTGGAATCTGGAACCGACCTTGGAACCTGTGACAGGGGTAGGTTCCAGTTCCAAAAATTAAGGAACCTTTCGTTCCAAAATTGTAGGTTCCGGGTTCCGACGGAACCGAACCGGAACCGAAACCGCTCACCCCTAATTTGAACCCAATCCAGCCCACCATTTTTTATACCAAGCAAATGAAAAAAATTCTTCTTTATTTGGCTGGTCAGACCAAATTTTGTTAAGGTGCGATTCATTCTCTCTATTAATATCTGGGAATCTGGGGTTGCCTTGACAATAGTAGCATAAGATAGTGCTGTCGAGCCGCTAGAGGGCTTCTATATTTTAGGCTTATATTTTTTCAATAATTTGGACTTGGGTTCACGAATAACTATTGACTTATACCAGCTCTATATAATCTTTTTTTTTTTTTTTTTTTTTTTTATTTTGTGATTGATAGTTGTAATTGAGAGGTGGGGTGTGTTAACTATAGTAAAATCTCCTCAGTGGGATGTACCTCTTGTTTAAGGGTGAATTGCCATAAACCTTGTATCTCGATTTTTCTTTCTCACCTTACTTTTTATTTCGTTGTGTTAATGCACCTAATCCTTGGAGACCCACCGCATTGTTTCGACCAAAGTTTAGGCAAGTTGAATGTGGGTGAGAATAGTAGTAACAAAATCGCTTATTTATAATCAAATTGCAAGTGGCTGGATGGTGCTGGATTTGAACATGAGAAATTGCGCTTCTCAAGTTCTTACCGATTAGGGGTGAGTAGTTTTAAGGTAGACCCAATTTTCACCCGTAAGCTGAAACTTACTTGTCGGAATCAGTTCTAAAATTTTTGAAACCTAGAGCCTATCTTGCAATTTGTGAAATTTGGAACATACCTTGTTACGGGTGCCAAAGTCAACTTAAGTTATACCTATATTTATAAGAAAACAATTGCAATGAATTATCACATCTAGTGAATGCTATTTGTTGATCAACTAACCACAATTCATATATAGACACATTTAGAATATGAAATATTAAAAAAGTAAAAATCTTGGATTGTAGGTATGTTAAAAATTGAAGCTTAGAATAGTGCTTCCAGATTACACACTAATTATTAGATGTCATAGAATATTATAATATTATGCGAAGACATAAAACAAGAAAAATACACAAATTTATTCTAAATTTTGAATTCTAAACTTTATTCCGATTGGAACGTAGATTCTATTCATTAGAATAGATTCCTCGATTTTCGAAACTTACAATTTATCCAACATAACCTAGAACTCGACTATCCGGTGCTGATCTGAATCTAAGGTTCCGCCCTCAAATTATGCTCCCTCCTATTTCCGATCATTCCATCACTCATCGAGTCTCTCTGGTTCATTTGGTCAAATACTCTACTTTTTTTTTTTCTTGAGCAAGAAATACTCTACTTCATCGTAAGAAGGTAAGCAGTCATCATCGGCCTAATTGGCAACCGGCGGTACGACCCAGTTCAGATGTGTCCACACGCGCACCGCTGACTTTTGGACATGTTTTTTTTTTTTTTTGACTTTTGGACATGTTCAAGCCATGGAAAACTAGGATGCGACGGGGGTCTTGGAAAAACCGCTTCCCCACGAGATCAGTTATGTCGACATTGTGTCGACACTCGTACTGTCCTCACTCTCTCTCTCTCCCATAAGTTGTACCTCCCCCCACGTTTCAAACCCCTTTCTTGCCAGCTTCCACGTTCCGTCCCTCCTCCTCCTCCGGATAATTGCCTCCGTTGCGGATATTGTAATTGCGTTGAACGGGCAAAGATTTCATGACCAACCCCCAACTGCGAACAAAGAGTTCGAGCCAGTCCGTCGCTGTCAAAACCGGCCGAAAATGTCCTCATTTTTGGTCTAATAGGCAGCGTCAGCACGGATTCCTTCCATCGAGTTCAGATGCAACACTCTTCATTATTTAGCTTGCAGGCACGCGACAAGACGAGCCCCGCGAGTCCTTTCGCCTTTCGCTCTTGACAAGCAGGCGCCATCCCTCTTCGCGTCGCGTTCGATTCGGTCGCGTTCTTGATATCGGGTGTCCAGTCGCGATGGCGGTCGAGCCGGGCCGGCGCCGTTCGCATCGGTTCCTGATGCTGTGCGTTCTCGTTCTTCTCCCCTCGCTCGTCCTCGGGGACTGCTCGTGCGACAGCACCGACGGGGTGGACGACAAGAATGTGTTGCGCAAGTACAAAGTGGCCGCGATATTCGCCATCCTCTTCGCGAGCGCGGTCGGCGTGTGCATCCCTCTGCTCGCGAGGGTCATCCCGGCCATCGGCCCCGATAGGGACGCGTTCTTCGTGGTCAAGTCGTTCGCGGCCGGGGTGATCCTCGCGACGGCCTTCATCCACGTCCTCCCAGACGCGTTCGACAGCCTGACGTCGCCGTGCCTCGCCCAGAACCCCTGGGGCAACTTCCCCTTCGCGGGGTTCGTGGCCATGGTCGCCGGGATCGCGACGCTGATGGTGGACGCCTACGCGACCTCCTACTACACGAGGTCCCACTTCAGCAAGGCTCGGCCGGCAGCGAGCGAGGGGGACGGGAGACCAAGGCCGCAGCCGGCAGCGAAGATCACGCCGGGCATTTGCACATGCACACCCACGCGACTCACGGGCACGCCCACGGCTCGGCATATCGGGATCAAGATCCGGGCACGTCGGAGCTTCTCCGCCATAGAGTCATAGCGCAGGTAACATCATCGATCAATCTTCCAAGTTCCTTCAAATGGGTTCTCCCTTCAAATCTTCACCCCGAGGATCTGAATGCAAAGATGGTGTTTTCCGGGGGGCTAAATGATAAAATGAACAGGTCTTGGAGCTGGGGATCGTGGTGCACTCGGTGATAATAGGGATTACGGTGGGGACTTCCGGGAGTTTAGAGACGGTGAAGACATTGATGGCTGCTCTGACTTTCCATCAGTTCTTTGAAGGCACGGGACTCGGCGGGTGCATCGCTCAGGTAAATAATAAGTCGTTTCATCTCAATTTCATTCATTTATAACCTAATGTGCTTTTCCCAATTTATATATATATATATATATATTATTTAAGTGCCTTAATAATGTTTCAAGATAATAATAATTTTGAGTCACCGAATTAACTTGGGCCTAATTCGCTGTGACCACTTGTTTCTGCGAGCGATGTCGAGATGCTGGAGTAAGTGTATGGTAATTGTATAATTTTCGATTAAATTCGTGATGCACACAGGCTGCATTGATCGATATTGCTCAGGGAATCGAACATGACATAACATTTAACCCGAGATAATCTTACCCTTCTATAGGCTTTATACGTTATTGCTATGACTTGAGAACAAAAGGGGGCATTTGACGTCGAATGGAAGAAGAAAAGATCACACTTTATCTCTCTAAAAGGCATGTAAATGGGACATGCATCTTTCAAAAGTTATGAATTTTAACGTGCACCGACCCCGAAATCATAGGAGGGTAAAAGGATATTGTCCGTAAAAACCTAACACATTCATGGTCTCGTGCATCGGTTTTTCACTGTGCTTAAATGTCGTTTTTGGAGATCAATATTCAAAGGCTTGTCATGCCTCGCGGCGATGCGGACGGAGTCTTAATCTGCGCCCTGGCCTTTTTTTTTCTCTCTCTTCCATTTATTTAAAAGGAGATTTACGAATTCGCGCACTTCGATGTGTCCCAGGCTTTCCATTTTCAATTGTACCTCCCAACTAGTTCGCCTGGTTAAGGAATATTAACAATGAAAAAGAATGAGCTAACCGCATCATCATAGACTCCAAAGCACTGCGATTACATGAAGTGAAGATTACTGCGCTTTTTTAGATGGTTGCTGCCCGATGCCGTTGACTTAAAGGCAAGTGCGTCTGGTCCCGGCACAGAAATTATTATTATCATTATTTTTCACGAATGAATCGTAATTACGATTGTTTATACATTAATTAATCGCTCCCTTTTGTTATCCCCTACTTTGAAAGGCCAAGTTCAAGGCAACATCCACAGTGATAATGGCCATCTTCTTCTCCCTCACCACGCCACTCGGGATCGCCATCGGCATTGGGATATCCAGCACGTACGACGAAAACAGCCCGAGGGCCCTGATCATCCAGGGCATCTTCGACGCCGCATCGGCCGGCATCCTGGTCTACATGTCGCTTGTTGACCTGCTCGCGGCGGACTTCATGAGCGCCAAGGTGCAGGGGAATGGGAAGCTCCTCATGCTGTGCAATGTCTTCCTCCTGTTCGGTGCTGGTTGTATGTCCTTCTTGGCCAAATGGGCATGAATGAGTCTCAAACTATTTTTTTCTACAAAATTGTGCACAATAAAACTTTCCTTTTTGTGTTTCTCAATTTGGTGCATTGGATTTTCTTGCTCCCATAACTGTTGATGTATCCGATGATGAAATGTGAATTGTTTGATTTTTGAATGAAATGAAGGTGGAACTTTGTGTTCGTATGATATATTTACATAAAATATAGATGACTCAATAATGGGTAGAAAATTCTTAATTGTTGTGGCCATATGACAGAGAAATTTTGTATAATCAATTACATTATCGAGATATCGAGAGAATATAATAAAACATTTCCAATGATATGGCTAATAGGAATAGTTAAGAGGGAAGGATACAAATAGTAAAACGCCACCTCATTTTTTTTTTTTTTTGGGTGAAAAGTAATTATATTAAGCTAAAACCAATATTTACAATAAAAATGGCATCAAAACATACACTCATAATGAACAAAGGCATAATAAGTGGAAGAGTGTTGAAAGAGAAGAAAAGGGAAGCCAACAAAGCACAAAACGCGAATAAGCTGCACAACTACAGCCACATCCAAAAGACGGACTAAACAAAAGAAGGCGACTAGCCGACCAAACAATGGCAACCTAAGCCAAAACCAAACAAAACGCCACATCATTGTTGAATGTAAAGAATTTGCCAATTAGAATATTATGAATGGCCCCACCGGTATGAAACAATAATAAAAAAAGAAATAGGGAATGTATCCGTTAAATTTTCCTTATCTGTTAAAAAGATATTTTATTATATTCCGTTCATATTACAATTGCACGGTAGAGTGCACTTGACATGCCATACCCTTCCCGTCATTGACTGGAACCAAGGTCTGGCGGACGAACCATGGCTGTGCGACCAAAGCGTGATTTACAGCTATGTTCGGGTTCCTCTGGACCCCTCGGACTCGTAGAGGATCATTCTCAGTCGGCGTCTCCGGCTGGGGTGGTCGCGCGGTGGCCTGACAGACTCCTCCCATTCATCCTTTTCTTCGTTTTTTCCTCTGGAGAGGGCTGGGACCGGGAGCTTGCTTGCCACTTCAATCATCATCGCGCAAGCACGGGGAGTACGCGGGCCTTGTAGCCTTGGGTGTAGAGATTAAGGACCTTGCGGGGGTTAGTCTAGCAAACGGGACTGATCCGAGGGAGACGAAAGAAACAGAAGCGGCCCCATCCATCAGACTTGGGCGAGCGATCGCCTCCGGTTGTTGATGTTGGCTTGAGAGTGGCGTGGCGGCTTTCATGATCAGGAGGGTGATCGATAGGCAGGGGGTGGTCGCATCGGACGAGAAGCCCGGTAATGGAACCAACGCGAGCTTTGCTTTGACCATGATGACGATTCTTTAGGGTTTTCATGGTTCTTACATGCAAGGAGATGGTAGTCCAGGCGGTGGATGAACATTTCAAGAAAGGCATGGTTGCTTGTTGTCTTTCATCTTTCTTCTTTAATAGACATCCGACACGTACGAGTCCTTGCCAATCCGCAATTTGATGGCTCCTCGTATGCATTGTCAAATCTGGGGCCATGTGATGATCGATTTTTCTTAATTTTATTTGTTTTATTTTACTAATTAAAATTTTATTTTATTTCGGATAAATAAGATAATTAACAAAGCAAAAACAAAAAAAAAGCAAAACATAAGCCAGCAGCCCATTTTTCCTCTCTTTTCCTTCATGCAGCCCCGCGAGGCCCAGCCGCGTGGCTAAGCCCGGCCCCTTCTCCTTGTCTTCTTCCTCCCCTGTCTTCTTCCCCAAACTGGATAAGCAGCACGCGCCGGAGAAGAAGACGCACGCGACGCCGGACCAAAGTGGAGGAACAAAGAGCGCATGTGGAGCAGGAGGGCGGCTGGTGTCGAATAAGGACGTGCGGGGAGCAGGCGGGCGTCGGATGGGACACCGGTTTTGGCCGTCGAGGGCCGCTCGGTGTGCGAAGGGGACCGGCGGTGGAAGTTCCGTCGACCGGCCACCCCTTGCCTATAAATAGCCCTCGATGTCGACGACAAAGAGCACGAGCGAGCTCTAAGATCTTCCCACTGAGAGACTTCGGGGAGGAATTGAAGGGGGAGCGAGAGAGAACTCGGGTCGCGAGCTTGGTTGACCTCCCACCGAGAGACTTCGAGGAGGCCACCGGCGAGCGAGTTTGAGGAGGAGATCGAGGATGGATTACGGATTTGACCGGGAGTGAGAGAAGCGAGGTCGGAGGAGGTGAAGGAGTTTTGGATTCGCGAAGAGGGCGGAAGAATAGGTCCCACCCCCGACGTCACCTCGAGTCATGCCCGACGCTGCTCTAGATCTGCGAAGGTTAAGGGCCCACTGTCAGCTGCATCATCCCGATCGCCGCTCCCTACCGTCACCATTCTCCATGCTGCCGTGCTGGACCCTCTCCATAGGCAGGCATCGCCCCGCTAGGCTATTGTCGTTTCCGCCGCCATCCCTCGCCGTCCCTATCTACCGCGTCGCGCCGTCGTCCCCTATCCGCGAAACCCTAATCCCCGCCTGACCAGCCAAATAAATCTCGGTTGCTTTGTTGTTGAGTATTGCTCTTCGCCCGACGAACGACTAGCCGTTGCTGTCCTCTCGTATTGCCGCCGCCGTCGACGCTAATCCGCCGTCCAGCCCCCCGTTAGTGCCGCGATTGGATGAGAAAGAGGAAGCGCCGCGTCGGGTCGAGGCCGTGTCAGACCCGGGTCGTCGCTCGGGTAGGGTTCCCGTGAACCCCAAGTGGCTGGAACCCGGGTCGTTGTCCTGTAGGGTTTCCTCGAGTCGGACCCGGGTTGGCGGCGGGTAGGGTTTCCGCCCGGGTTGTTTTTGTTCACATGGGCTGGGTAGCTGTTGGGCTGGGATTTTTTTATGAAATCAGGCCAAAATAGGTTTGGGCTTTTACATTTAAAAAGAAAAAGAAAAATTAAAAAAATCCGAGTCGGGCCACAAATGGCGCGGTCCTCCTCAATCGGGTCGCCGCCCAGTCGAACACAACCTGTGGATCCAACTCGGGTCGGCCCTTTTTAAATTTTATTTTAAATAATATTTTAAATAAATAAATAATAAATAAAAAATTATTTTTAAAAAAATATATTTTATTTTCGAAAAATATTAAAAAAATATTTTAATTTCCAGAAAATCGAAAAATAATAAAAATATGATAAAAATATTTTATTTTCACAAAAAAAATCAAAAAAAAAAAAAATTCAATTTTCATGGAAAACAGTCACCAAAAACCAAAAAAGCCAAAAATTCATGAAAAAGCCAAAAATTCAGAAAAAGTTCAAAATACTTGTATTTTTCAAAAAACAAAAAATCCCAAAAAAATATAAAAAAGAAAAATACTCAAAAATGTTTTTCCTCCAAAAATGGAAAATCATCAAAAATCGGTAAAGCCTTAGGGTTTAAACAAGATTAGGACAAGGAAGAAGGTTAACTAGTGTAATCAAGTCCTTCCTGCTTTTCTGGCTCGCCTGAGTCACCTTCTTCCTTCTTTACCTGGCCTAATCAACCCACCCTTCGATTAACTCCATCTTAAAAAAATTGATTTACCATTAAAAACTCTATTTTAATGGCTCTGGTGGACTTGGGAGAGTCCGAGCTTCATCATCAGCTCATACGCATTGCCTTTTCGCTATACCCGAATCTGGGGCCATGTGATGATCGGCACATTGAACCATATTCTCTCTAGGGTAGAGTTCCACTTGCAGTGCGACAGGAATCCTCCAATGGCCGGGTGGGCCAAGATCGCTACCTGAAGAGCCCACCTGATCACTCCACTGACCTTAGCCATATTGTCTAGGAACCCCTCTGCGTAATCCCAAGGGGCTTCTAGTTTGCCCTTCACAGGCAGCTGCCATAAGGACCGCAGGAAGCGAGACCTGCTTCGCTCCATGCGCTTCACCTGGTCCTCGTCGAAGCTCCCAAAGCATATAAACACCACTACCACGTTCGGTTGTTGGTTGAGCCACTCCGGGATCTCTGAACCGCGCGGACTATTATTACCTTCTGGCCCCTTCATGTTCAGTATGGAGCCCATGGGGTACATCGAGGGCGCTCTAAGGCCTGCCAAGGCCCCCGTCCTGTGCAGCTCTGACTCAGCGAAAATGCCCTCGGTTTCCCCAAACCTCAAGGCGTCGGTCAAATCTACCCAAGAGTCATCTTTCACGCAAACTTCACAGGGAAAGAATTTGGCCATGGACAGAATTTAGACATGGACGATGGGTTCGCGGAGCATGGAAAGTCTAGCTTGGTGTTAGAGTCTTTCAGCCTGGTCCATTTGTTGCTCGTCTTGGAGACTGGAGGTGCAGTCCTTCTTGGTTGTTTGAGTTAAATGAAAAGCATAAAATAGAATAGAGAAATTTTCTGTATAATTTGATAAATTGAGAAGAGTACATGGAGAGCCTATTTATAAGCTTACATAGAAGAAATTAAAGGAAATCAAACCAGATATGCCTAATCAAAATAGATATTGAAAATCAAAGAAATTAGCCTAAATATCTCTAACAAATATTTTAATTTTCTAATGTTGCTAACATCCACCCCTCAAACGCAATTTGAATTAAAACACGTCAACTTGAGTTTGAAAAATATTTTGACCAGTGTCACAAAATCTTCAATTAAAATGAGCTCAATAGATCCAAGGTGAGGTCGTGCGTGGTGGCGCATGTGATTGCTCTAGCTTCCGTTGACAAGAAGATTTCAATATATTGATTGTCTGATAGCAGCGAATCTAGTGGTAGAGTCGGCTTCTCAAAACGAGAAGTGAAAAGCCGAGAATTGAAGGTATTAGAGTCGAGCGGCATATACCCTTTGCGGTCAACTTTGCTATCAAGACAATAAATTAAATGCCGCTGATACGGCTGGCGTGGTTGCAGCAAGCGGAATAAGCCAGGCTTTGTTGAGGAAAAAGTTACTGTGTGAGGACATGTCCTTGCCACGTCGAAAAATACTGCCGTAGAAAGAAAAACTTCACTTAGTGATGCGTTAGAAATGTTGTAACACAACCACCATTGTGCTTATTTAGATGGGAAAGATGCACTTGCCTGAACATTGTCAAGCGGTGGGGATAGATCTATCCACTTGAATGCATGGGTGCAAAGGAGAAAAAAATTTGGGAAATTTCTTAAGTGCACCGGGTGCACTAGGATTGCCTCAACTCTAAGTTAAATATAAAGTAGAATAGAGAATTGAGAAATTTGTTGTATAATTCAATATATTCAAAAGAGTACATGGAGAGCCTATTTATAGGCTTAGATAGAGGAAATAAAAGGAAATCAAGTCAGATATGTATAACCAAAATAGATATTGAAAATTAGAGGAAATATCCTAAATATCTATAAATTTTTTTAATATCCTAATATTGCTAACAGTTTGTTTGTAAAACAAATAAAATGATGTTTTTTCTTGTCTTGCATAAGAAAATTAAGAGCACATAGGTCACTATATCAGCGTGGATGTTTTTAACTAGTTCAAATGAAGACAATAGGCTATGAACTAGACCCCACTATATTTGCATGCAGATGCATGACAAATTGTGCACTTTTCAATTTGTCTTTCTAAATGTATCTATTCATTTTGCAACATTTTCTGAAGAGTTACTTACACTAAAAAAGTAGACATAAATACATCGATTTTTTTTTTGGACTCAATGTTAATCAAGTTTTGTTGAATTTTTTTAAGAAATGATTATGTGACAGTTTTTAATCTACTTGAGAATAACGGTTTATTTTAGACCACAAAAATTAAATAATAAATAATTATAAATTATTGTGGGGCCACTCCTTATAGCAAAGCTTAATTTTCTTTTCAATTGTTTACCTTTGAGAGTTCCTGAGTTCCTGGAGATATATCAAAATTGTTATTTGGAATTTTGTTGTATCTTGTAGGATTTTTTTTTTCAATAACAATTAGCAATGTTGCAGGGCAAATAATTCATTAAAGATAGGGTTATCACGCCTTAAAATATGATTCTATTTCTTCCCAATCCTCTCTCCAGCTAGAAAACAAATACTTCGATTTTCATTACTATAATTACACGGTCAACTTTGATGCGTCAAATTAAATTATGTTCTTAATATGAACGAAAAGCCCACGATCCACCTTCTCCTTACGCAACAACGGCGCCACGCGTCGTTAACTCGGGGCAAGTGTCCTCATCGAACTTCGAAATCCGTTTTGTTAAATTTATGTTTCCCATGTAAAGAACTAATATAGTTAACGGGTTCTGGTTTTGGACCCAAAATGTTTTAATCCTTGTATTTCAGCCACAATTCTATGCATAGATTATAGTTCAAATGGCCCACAATTAGTGAAAAAAAGGCCCAAGACTAGGAGAAGGGATCTAAAATACTATTAAAAAATTTAAAAAAGAAAAGATAAAGCTGATATGATGGGGAGACATTATATTAATTTTATTTACATTCGAATGACTGGCTATTTGAGTATTTGGACAACAAGTTGGTAATATCGTCTAGTATTTATTTCAACTACGAAAATGACTTAGAAATTATTTTTAGTCGTTTAGAAAGAATTTTTTTTTAAATTTTTTTCACAAATCGACATGCACTATTTGTAAGGAATGAGGGCAACATGTGCTATATGATCAAATTTCACCTATAGTTTTGATGAATTATATAAAAGAAAGGTTTTATAGAAATAATCTGAATAGAGTAAACATAATGCCCCATATGTCATTGTGGTGCGTTTGGGAAAGGGTTTCCCAAAGCTCCTTAGACATTCAAAGTCCTTTAGGCTAAATAGAGTGTGTTTGGCAATTTTTTTTTTTTTTAATTGTATTTCCCAAATGCAAGTCTTCCAAAGGCTAAAGCCCAAGATAGGTGAGGGGATGCCTTGAGCTTTTGCCTTGTGAGTATGATGAGCTACTGTTCATCTTTTTCTTCGAGCTACTATATATCTTCTTCTTCTTCTTCTTTTTGAACAAGATCGGCATGGCTGCGAGTGGTTGACGGTGAAAGACAGATGATTAGGTGACCCTTGGTGACCTAGTGCGACCTCGCCGAGTGCGTCCCGAATTTGGGTCATTGGGTCGCTGATTGTATGACTCACCTCCGGTGACCTAGATTTGGATTGTCGAAGGTTGCATGACCTCGTCAGGCGTGTCCCAAATTTGGGTCGCAAGGTTGTTGGTCGTGTGACCCAAATCTAGGTTGCAAGGAGGTCATGTGACCTTTCATCACCTAGCGCAACCTTGCCGCGACCCAATTTGGATTGCTGGAGGTTGTGCGACCTCATCGAGGATGACCCAAATTTGGGTCATGGCAAGGTTGCACGGAGGTCGTGGCCACTTGTTGGCACTCTTGCCAGGGGTTGCTCGACCCTAGGTGGCCCTCACTAGTGGTCTTCGGGGTCGCCCAACCCGAATTGACCCTCGCCGGTTGTCTTAGGGGGCTGCTAAGGTCTGGCAACCTCATTTGTCAACCGTTGGCAATAGATTTCGTTCGCTGGCGGCTACTAGTCCTCATCGGCCAAGTTTTTTATTTTTCTTTTGATGATTTTTAAAAATTACAAAAGTCTTTTGTAAATATAACTTTTTCAAATATAATTTTCCTAAAAGGGACTTCACAATAGACTTTCATATTACAATTTAACAAACACAATTTACATTTTGAAAAACTCTTTAATTTAAAGTCCTTTGTATTTTCCAAAAATCTAACTAAACGCACCCTATGTATATAATGATCTATGTATATAATGATCTCTAGGGTGGTCCGGATGAGATATATATTTTATTGTAACAAAGATATAATTGCTAGTCCTTGAACCAAAAAAGATCAGTTTGGTTTATTTGGTAAATCGGTATCCGTTCACACCAAGTTTGGAGGCTTTCACTGTCAAACTCTTATGCAATGATGTCGTGATATCGGTCAAAGCTCACACTTTAACAATTTCTTTGATTAATGATGGTCGAGAAAAAGAAGGATCCAGTGATCTCAGGACACACGCGTACCCACACACATAAATATGTACTGATAAATAAATAAATAAAAGCAATCAACCCGACTTTTTTTTTTTTTTTTTTCTGTTGTTTGAAGAGAGGGATCGACTTGCTCGGTCTCCTTGAATCTAGTCACGACTAACTTCGTATCTACCAAATCGACAGTAGAAACAACCGTGTTCGAGAAATCTAAGGATTCGTACTGCCTACCAGCATTCCAATCCACAAAATAATTTTCTATCCCGTTCTATAGATCCTACTTTTTTTGGTCACTAAATAGAGCATGCCTCATTTCAATTTGGACTCACAATATGAAGGGAGGAGATGCTCGCTACGATTTTTGGGTATCTCCACTTTTTCTTTCTTTTCAAGATGTCATCAAACTTATTAATTAAAATAACATAGTGACAAAGGATAGACACATAAAGTGTGCTTATTTGATAAAAAATGAATAATTAGAGGAATATTTCTTTTTAAAATGATAACTTGTATCGTCTATAAAAATAAATAAATGAAAAATATCTTCATTGTCCACAAAAATATTTAAATATAAATTATTATCGATAATGAAAATATTTTTTATCGTCTAATTATTTCATATAATATTAGTAATTTTTTTAAAATTATTTTCTTAATTATTTATTTTCAATGAAACAAGTGAAGCCATGAAAATATTTTCAAAAGGAAGGTGCATGGAACCGGAGTTGCGTCATTGGGATGAAGATCTAAAGCCCATGAAATAAGACACAGCATTATCAAATCCTTCCGTACGTACCTCCTTAAATTACTCATTTTGCACAGCTGGGATTGCGCATCGAACGTCTGATTTGTCTTAAGCATCACCCGGCCTCACTCTTCCTCCCTCCTCCAGCTAGTGTTTGAACCCATTCTAGCCCACCATTTTTTAAATCAAATAAATGAAAAAAATTCCTTTGTTTTTTTTCTTTCTTTCGCCCGGTGGATCAAACCGGCCTCGCTGCTCCGATCTCACTTCTTTACAATCCAACCCCTGGTAGCTGGACCGAGCAGGAATTGAACACGAGACGCCGTGCTTTTTCGAGTAACATCGATCCGTTCATCTCTCATCGAATCTCCCGATACTCGGGCAAACCCTCTACTTCTCTGATTTCTTTGTAAAATGGCAGGCGATTATTAGATCAATTATAAGAATGGGGCACATGCAAAGTGTTGACTTTCAGCAGATCTAAGCTGTGAAACTAGAGCACGACTAGATCGCATATTATTGGTCAAGCTACCAATTTGATTGTATGCATAAATCTAATTTACATGTATTTATTCGAGAAATGAACTATTCATTATCGATTACAACCCCGGCCAAAGATTTCAATACAATGTCACGATTAGATCGCATATGATATCAATATTGTATATCCATATATAAAACACATTTCATATTGTGCATGCATGGGCCTTCGTATGTGAACAAACTATGACCATCAAGTACAGAATGTCAATATGCGCACTTGTGAGCCATAGTCATCCAACATACAAGTTGGCATTGTGCCACAAGTCTAACGATCTTACACCTAACCAAAGCATGAACGATCAGACATTGACTCTGCTAAAAACTTCCATGTCACCAATTGTTCTATGTATGTCATGTTCAGTGAACTTGTCCAAGACAAGCACCTGTATTCTAACTCGAATATCACAATACCCAATGACACTCATCATCCCCTTAAGCATCCAATACTGAATAGTGAAGCTTGAGAACACACCGGCCTCAACAAGATCATCAGTATCCTCTCAATGATCCATCGACCATGAATTGTTTAAATATTTAACATAAATGTAAACTTGTCACATATATTCTTAACACCTTAAAATAGGTTCAGTCATAACTGATCTTATGGACTTTATTGATATAAATTGGATGATGAATGAAAAATCTTATTTGCCATTAGATAATTCCTAACATGTAACTATTACATGGTTGCTTTAGGGCATATAGCTAACAAAGTCTATCTAAGAGTCTTCTTTCATGTAAAATTCATAGGGCAAGAATTTGGCCATGGACGATGGGTTCGCGGAGCATGGAAAGTCTAGCTTGTTGTTAGAGCCTTTGAGCATGGTCCATTTGTTGTTTGTCTTGGAGAGACTGGAGGTGCAGTTCTTCTTGGTTGTTTGAGTTAAATGAAAAGTATAAAATAGAATAGAGAAATTTTATATATAATTTGATATATTGAGAAGAGTACATGGAGAGCCTATTTATAGGCTTATATAGAAGAAATTAAAGGAAATAAAATCAGATATGCCTAATCAAAATAGATATTGAAAATCAAAGAAATCATCCTGAATATCTCTAAAAAATATTTTAATTTTCTAATATTGCTAACATCCACCCTCAAACGCAATTTGAATTAAAACACATTAACTTGAGTTTGAAAAATATTTCAAACAATGTCACAAAATCTTCAATTAAAATGAGCTCAATAGATCCAAGGTGAGGTAGCGTGTGGTGGTGCATGTGATTGCTCTAGCTTCTGCTGACAAGAAGATTTCAATATGTTGATTGTCTGACATCAACGAATCTAGTGGTAGAGCCAGCTTCTCAAAATGAGAAGTGAAAAGCCAAGAATTGAAGGTATTGGAGTCGAGTGGTATACACCTTTTGCGGTTGACTTTGCTATCGATACAGTAATTTAAACACGGTTGATACGGTTGGCGTGGGTGCATCAAGCGGAATAAGCCAAGCTTTGTTGAGGAAAGAGTTACTATGTGAGGACATGTCCTTGCTATGTTGAAAAATACCTCTATAGAAAGAAAAATTCGACTTAATGATGTCAAAGACGTTGTAACACAACTACTATTGCGCTTACTTAGATGGGAATAATGCACTTGCCTAAACATTGTCAAGCGGCGGGGATGGATTTATTCGCTTGAATGCATGGGTGCAAAGGAGAAAAAAAGTAGGAAAATTCTTAAGTGCACCGGGTGTACTAGGATTGCCTCAACTCTAACACCAAGTTAAATATAAAGTAGAATAGAGAATTGAGAAATTTGTTGTATAATTTGATATATTAAAAAAGTACATGGAGAGCCTATTTATAGGCTTAGGTAGAGGAAATCAAAGGAAATCAAATGATATATGTATAATCAAAATAGATATTGAAAATCAGAGAAAAGAATCCTAAATGTCTATAAAAAAATATTTTAATATCCTAATATTGCTAATGCTTTATTTGTAGAACAAATAAAATGGTGTTTTTTCTTGTCCCACATAAGAAAATTAAGGGTACATAGGCCACTATATCACTGTGGATTTTTTTTTTTTTAATAACTAATTCATATAAATACAATAGGCCGTGGACTAAACCCACCCATACTTGTGTGTGGGTGCATGACAAATTGCACACTTTTCAATTTGTCTTTCTAATGTATCCATTCATTTTGCAACCTTTTTTAGAAGAGTTGCTTGTGCTCAAAAGATAGACATAAATACATCATTTTTAAAGGGATAATACCCCAAAAAACCCCAAAATGGTATACTTGTAACAAATTTACCCCAAACTATTTTTTGACCACCAAAAACCCCAAACTGGTATACTTTTGACAAATTTATCCCAAACTGATACACTTGTGATAAATTTACCCTATGTTAGTTTTCGTTAAATTTTATTCTCAAATTATTAAGTTAAATGACACGTGACAGTTAACCAGTATATCAATTTAGGATTTTACATTCCGTTTGTCACGGTTTACTGATTTTATGATTTTTTTTGTGGTATTAATCCAATTTAGCATAGGGTATATTTATCACAAATTTACCGGTTTAGGGTTTTTTTGCAGTTGAATAAATTAATTTGGGATGAATTTGTCATAAATGTACTAGTTTAAGGTTTTTTATAATCAGTCGGGGTAAATTTGTCACAAGTTTACCAGTTTGGGGTTTTTGGTGGTCAAAAAAATAGTTTGGGGTAAATTTATCACAAGTGTACCATTTTGGGGTTTTTAAGGTATTATCCCTTTTTAAATGTTAATCAAGTCTTGTTGAATTTTCTTGAAAAATGATTACGTGATAGTTTTTAATCTACCATGAAAATAATAGTTTATTTTTTACCATAAAAATTAAATAATAAATAATTATAAATTATTGTGAGGCTCATTCCTTATAACAAAAATTAATTTTCTTTTTAAAAATACAATTTTCTTTTAAATTGTTTCCCTTTGAGAGTTCCTAGAGATATATCAGAATTGTTATTTGGAATTTCGTTGTGTTTTGTAGGATTTTTTTTTTCAATAATCATTCAGAATGTTTTGGGGAAAATAATTCATTAAAGATAGTTATCACGCTTCAAAATCTGATTCTATTTCTTCCCAATCCAAAGCATTTTCCTACAGTCTCTCCAACTAGAAAACCAATACTTCGATTTTCATTACTATAATTAAATGGTCAACTTTGACGCGTCAAATTAAATTATGTTCTTAATATGAACGAAAAGCACACGATCCACCTTGTCCTCAGGCAACAACGGCGCCACGCGTCGTTAACTTGGGGAAAGTTCCTCATCGAACTTCGAAATCCGTTTTGTTAAATTTATGTTTCCCATGTAATGGGTTTTAGTTTTGGACAGAAAATATTTTAATCGTTGTATTTTAGCCACAATTCTATGCATAGATTATAGTTCGAATGGCCCACAATTAGTGAAAAGAACGCCCAAGACCAAGAGAAGGGATCTAAACTACTATTAAAAAATTTAAAAAAGAAAAGATAAAGCTGATATGTTGGGGAGAAATTATATTAATTTTATTTACATGCGAATGACTGGCTATCTGAGTATTTTTGGACAACAAACTGGCAATATCGTCTAGTGTTTGTTTCAACTACGAAAATGACTTAGAAATTATTTTTAGTAGTTTGGAAATATTTTTTTTATTTTTTTTCTCAAATTGACATGCACTATTTGTAAGGAATGAGGGCTACATGTGCTGTATCATCAGATTTCACATATAGTTTTGTTGAATTATAAAAAAGAAAGGTTTTATATAAAAAAAAATCTGAATTGAGTAATCACAATGTCCCTTATCTCATTGTGGGTGCATTTGGGAAAGGCTTTTCCAAAGCCCTTGAGCGTCCAAAGTCCTTTATGCTAAATAGAGTATGTTTAACACATTTTTTTTAATCGCATTTCCCAAATGCAAGTCTTTCAAAGGCTAAAAGCTCTAGACAGTTGAGGGGTGCCTTGAGCTTTTGTCTTGTGGGTAAGCCAAGATTTGTTTATCTTCTTTTTCGAGCTATTGTTCATCTTCTTCTTCTTCTTCTTTGTTGAACAAGACTGGCATGACTATGAGTGGTCGTTGATAAAGGAAGGCAGTCTAGCAACCCCGGTGACCCAATGTGACCTCGTGGGGCATGTCTTGAATTTGGGTCGTTGGGTCATCAATTGTGTGACCCACCTCCGACGACTTAGATCTAGGTCGCGGCGAGGTCACGCGACCTCATTAGGCGCATCCCAAATTTGGGTTGTTGGGTCGCCAGTCATGCGACCCACCCTCGGCAACCCAGATTTGGGTTGTGACGAGGTCATGCACCTTGACGACCCAGCACGACCTTGCTGGGTGCAACCCAGATTTGGGTTGTAGCGAGGTCGCAGCCACCCGTTGGAGCCTTTACCAAGAGACACAACCTCAGGTGGCCCTCGTCGGTTGTCTTCGGGGGCCGCTGAGGTCTTCCAACCTAATATGTTAGCTGCTGGCAATAGATTTCAATTGCCGATGGCGGTGGCCACCTACTCTCGTTGGCCAACTTTTTTTTTTTTTTTTTTTTTTACAAATTTTTTTCAAATCACAAAAGTCTTTTGTAAATATGATCTTTCTAAATATTATTTTGCTTAAAAATACTTCACACAATGGACTTTCATATTATAATTTAACAAACATAATTTGTATTTTGAAAAATTTCTTTAACTCTATTTTTTCAAAAGTTTTTCTCAAAAGTCCAATCAAACACATTGTATACAATGATTTCTAGGTGGTCCAGATGAAATATATATTTATTGTAACAAAGATATAATTGCCGGTCATTGACCCAAAAAAGATCAGTTTGGTTTGTTTGGTAAATCGGTATCCGTTCATACCAAGTTTGAAGGCTTTCACTATCAAACTCCTTTGCAATGATGTCAAGATATTGGTCAAAACTCACACTTCAACAATTTCTTTGATTAATGATGGTCAAGAAAAAGAAGGATCCAGTGATCTCATGACACGCGTACCACACACATATATTTTCGTTCGATGGAGGGATCAACTTGTTCTTCTATTCCTTCTCTGGTCACGGTTGACTTTATATGTACTGATAAATAAAAGCAATCAACCTGATTTTTTTTTTTTTTTTCTGTTATTTAAAGAGAGGGATCGACTTGCTCGATCTCCTTGAATCTAGTCACGACTGATTATGCATCTATTGAATCGACATATAGAAACAACTGTGTTCGAGAAATCTGAGAATTCGTACTGCCTACCAACATTCCAATCCACAAAATAATTTTCTATCCCATTACTTTTTTTTTTGGTCACTGTATAGAGCGTGCCTCACTTCAATTTGGACTCACATTATGAAGGGAGGAGATGCTCGCTACGATTTTTGGGTATCTTTGCTTTTCCTTTCTTTTCAAGACCTCATCAACTTATTAATTGAAATAGCATTGACGGAAAAGATAGACACATAAAGCGTGCTTATTTTACAAAAAGTGAATGATTTGATTTGATCAAACAAATTTTGATAAATATTTCTTAAAAATGATCACTTGTATCATCTATTTCAATAAATGAACGAAAAATATTTTCATCGTTCATAATAATATTTAAACATAAATTATTATCGATAATAAAAATATTATTTGTCATCTAATTATTTCATATAATATAAATGATTATTTTTTAAAAATATTTTCCTAATTACTTATTTTCAATGAAATAAGTGGAGCCATGAAGAGATTTTCCAAAGGAAAGTGCATGGGACTGGAGTTGCGTCATTGGAATGAAGATCTAAAGCCCATGACATAAGACAGCATTATCAAATCCTTCCGTACGTAACTCCTTATTAAATTACTCATTTGGCACAGCTTTGATTGCGCATCAAACGTTTGATTTGTCTTAAACGTCACCCGGCCTCACTCTTCCTCCCTCCTCGAGCTAGTGTTTGAACCCATTCTAGCCCACCATTTTTTACATCAAAGAATGAAAAAAAATTCTCTTTTTTTTTGTTCAGCCCGCCGGATCAAACCCACCACACTGCTCCAATCTCACTTCTTTACAATCCAACCCCAGGTAGCTGGACCGAGCAGGAATCGAACACGAGACGCTGTGGTTTTTCGAGTAACATCGATCCATTCATCACTCATCGAATCTCTCTCGACACTCTGGCAAACGCTCTCTACTTCTCTAATTTCTTTGTAAAATGGCAAGCGATTATTCGATTGATTATTAGATCGGGGCACACGCAAAGCGTTGACTTTCAGCAGATCTAAGCCGCGAGACTGGACCGTGACGGTAGTTGGGTTTTGAAATCTGCTGCTCCCTCGGGATCAGTTATGTCGACATTGTTACAACACTCGAACTGCTACAGAAAAGTACCAACTTCCACGTTCTGTCCCTGCTACAGATAAATGCCTCCGTGGCGGATATTATAATAATAATAATTTCATTGAACAGGCGACCATTTCATCACCCAGATGCACACAAAATAGAGTTCCAAGCCGTTCTGTCATTTTAAAACTGGCCAGAAGGTGTCCTCATCTTTGCTCCATTGGGCAGCGGCAGCAGCAGCAGAGAGTCCTTTTCGTGGACGGCTGATGCAACACTGATCCTTATATAGCTCGCGGACATGTCTCGAGCCTCACGCGGCGTTTTCCTTTTCGCTCTCGACAAGCCAGCACGGCGGTCTCTTTTCGCGTCGCGTTCTTCGTCTTCTTGATATCGGGTATCGAATTGCGATGGCGGGCGAGCCGGGTCGGCGTGGCTCGTGTCGGTTCCTGATACTGTGCGTTCTCGTCCTTCTGCCCTCGCTCGTCCTCGGGGACTGCGCGTGCGACGGTGCTGCCGGCGGGGGCGCAACAAGAGGGAGGCGCTTAAGTACAAAGTGGGCGCGATCGCCGCCATCCTCCTCGCAGGCGCGGTCGGCGTGTGCATCCCGCTGCTCGGGAAGGTCGTCCCGGCCCTGCGCCCCGATAAGGACGTGTTCTTCCTGGTCAAGGCGTTCGCGGCCGGGGTGATCCTCGCGACGGGCCTCATCCACGTCCTCCCCGACGCGTTCGACAGCCTGACGTCGCCGTGCCTCGACGAGAACCCTTGGGGCAAGTTCCCCTTCGCAGGGTTCGTGGCCATGGTCGCCGCGATCGGGACGCTGATGGTGGACACCTACGCGACCTCCTACTACACGAGGTCCCACTTCAGCAAGGCTCGCCCCGCGGCGAGCGAGGGGGACGAGGAGAGCGACGCCGCTGCCACCGCCGGCGACGATCACGCCGGGCATCTGCACGTGCACACCCACGCGACTCACGGGCACGCCCACGGCTCCGCATATCAGGGTCAAGAGCCGGGCACGTCGGAGCTTCTCCGCCATAGAGTCGTATCGCAGGTGACGGGAAATCTTCCAACTTCTTTCAATTCTGTAGGTTCTCTCTCCAAAACTTCACACCGAGGATCTGAATGCAAATATGGTGTTTTTCGGGGGGGCGAAATGATAATATAAACAGGTGTTGGAGCTGGGGATCGTGGTGCACTCGGTGATTATAGGGATTTCGCTGGGGACTTCCGGGAGCGCAAAGACGGTGAAGCCACTGATGGCCGCTTTGACTTTCCATCAGTTCTTTGAAGGCATGGGGCTCGGCGGATGCATCACTCAGGTAAGTAGTAAGTCATTTCATTTCATTCATTTTGACCTAACGAGCTTTCCCACTTTTTTTTTTTTTTTTTTTTTAATCTCTTTTCTTTTTCTCTATAAATGCCTTGATAATGTTTCGAGATTATAATAATTTTTAGCTGGTTGAATTTAACACGGGTTTTATCCATCGTTAAGAGACCACTTGTTTGCAGGAACAATATTGAGATGTCATAGCGTAAATGCGTGGCAATAACTCGAACACGGTTTGATTAAATTCGTGATGCATGCATACCTCGTCTGTGGCATCAAACGTGACATAACATTTTGTATAGGCAATTTTGCCTTTTTATGGGTTTGATGCGTTGTTTCTTTGACTTAAGGAGGAAAAAGGCGTTTAATATAGAATTGAAGAATAAAATACGGCACTTTTGTCTCCCCAAAAGGCATGTGAACGGTACATGCATCTTTTTGAAAGCTCTAATTTTTAATGTGCCACCGACCCCGAAATCAAGGGAAGGTGAAAGGAAATTTCCTGTAAAACCTATGCAATTGTAACTTCACGCTTCGTTTTTCATTGCACTTAAAAAGTGTTCTTAAGAATACTCAACCTGCATTTCATGATATGATTTAAAAGGGTGGCTTACGAATTGGTGCATTTGGATTCCTCCTGAGGCTTCCGATCTCAATTCAATCTTCCAACTAATTTGCCTGCTTGAGGAAAATAAACTATGGAAAAGATTAAGCTACCTACATCATGTCGAGAGAATGTCGTTGAGCTTTTGCCTCCGTTGACTTAAAGTAGGTGCGGGTGGGTCCTGGCACAGGGATTATTATTCTCATTATTTTTTTAAAGAATGAATTATAATTATCATTATTTATACATTGATTAATCAGTCTTTTGATTTTTCCCCTGCTTCTTTTGCAAAGGCCAAGTTCAAGGCAAGAACAACAATAATAATGGCCCTCTTCTTCTCCCTCACCACGCCGGCTGGGATCGCCATCGGTATCGGGATATCCGACACGTACGACGAGAGCAGCCAGAGGGCGCTGATCATCGAGGGTGTCTTCAACGCCGCGTCCGCCGGCATCCTGGTCTACATGGCGCTCGTCGACCTGCTGGCGGCGGACTTCATGAGCGCCAAGGTGCAGGGGAATGGGAGGCTCCAGCTGCTGTGCAATTGCTTCCTCCTGTTCGGTGCTGGTTGTATGGCCCTCTTGGCCAAATGGGCATGAATGAGTCTCAAAACTATTTTGTTCTACAAAATGTCTATAATAAAAATAGCGTTCAATTCTTTTTTTTTTTTTTTTTTTTTTTTGGTATTTCTCAATTTTTGGTCCGATGGATTTTCTTGCTCACATAACCGTTTATATATTCGGTTTTACTTGAATTGTTCGTGTGATATATTTATGTGAAATATAGAGGACCCAATAATAGACAGAATTTTCTATAGAGAAGTTAAGAATAGTTAAGAGGGGAAGGTGTAAATGGTAAATTAACATATCATTATTGAAGGTAAAGAACTTGCTACTTAAAATATTCCGAATCGCACTAATGGTACTAAATAATAATAAAAAAATAGGGAATATAT
Organism: Eucalyptus coolabah; assembly: GCA_014182585.1. Taxonomy (NCBI): domain Eukaryota; kingdom Viridiplantae; phylum Streptophyta; class Magnoliopsida; order Myrtales; family Myrtaceae; genus Eucalyptus; species Eucalyptus coolabah. The sequence continues at coordinate 9,585,147 of CM024620.1, read as the reverse complement.
TTTATTTTCACTATCTGTTAAAACACCTTTAATTATATTCTTCTTTTCCTATACGCATCATTTTGCGTGCTTTCTTCCTTCCCATCAACTGAGTCCATAAGAGCCTCCAACTCGCTATCATCTTTGCAATCGAGTGAACTCAGTTGGGAAAAGAAGAATTTTCGAAGGCATCATCGTCTTCATGAGTGCTGAATCCGAGCTCGTGTTCATCCCATCTCCGGGCCTCGGCCACCTGGTGTCGATGGTGGAGATGGCCAAGCTCCTCGTCGACCGCGACGATCGGCTCTTCATCACCGTCCTCATCATGAAGTTCCCCTTCGACTCCGAGATTGATTCCCGCATCGAGTCACTCACCGCCTCCGTCGCTGCCCGGATCCGCTTTGTCCACGTCCCCAGGCGAAGCCACTCCCCGAGGACGTCTCGCCGGGCCTTCATCTATCACTTCATGGAGAGCCACAAAGCCGACGTCCGAGAAGCCGTCGCTGAGCTCTCTGCCCGCGGCTCGCCACGGCTCACCGGGCTCGTCGTTGACATGTTCTGCACCACGATGATCGACGTGGCCGTCGAGTTCGGCGTCCCTTCCTACATGTTCTTCACGTCGGGCGCGGCGTTCCTCGGAGTCGTGGTGCACCTCCAGTCTCTCCGAGACGAGCAACACATGGACCCGACCAAGCTAGAGGGCTCCGACGCCGAGCTGGACTTCCCGTGCTTCGTTAACCCACTGCCTGCCGCCAGGTTCTTGCCCTCGGATGTGTTTATAGAAGAAGACTGCCGGATACTCTTGGACCTCGTCCTGAGGTATAGGGAAACCAAGGGAATTTTGGTAAATACATTCGCTGAGCTGGAACCACGCGCGGTGGATGCTCTGGCCAGCCTAGGAGCACCTGCGGTGTACTCCGTGGGACCCATACTGAACATCAAGGCAGAGAGCGAAAAGGGTTTCGAGATCCTGGACTGGCTCGACCAGCAGCCAGATGCGTCAGTGGTGTTCCTGTGCTTCGGGAGCAAGGGGAGCTTCGACGAGCACCAGGCAAAAGAGATTGCCCACGCATTGGAGCGGAGCGGGTACCGCTTCCTGTGGTCCCTACGACAGCCACCGGCTAAGGACAAGCTGGAGGCCCCCCGTGACTATGCAGATCCCGCAGAGGTCCTGCCCGAGGGGTTCCTTGATGGGACTACCAGGGTCGGGAAAGTGATTGGGTGGGCCCCGCAGGTCAAGGTCCTGGCCCACCCGGCCATCGGAGGGTTTGTGTCGCACTGTGGGTGGAACTCCATTTTAGAAAGCATATGGTTCGGCGTGCCGATCGCTGTGTGGCCCCAGCATGCAGAGCAACAATTCAACGCGTTCCAATTGGTGGTGGAGCTCGGCCTTGCAGCAGAGATCAAGATGGATCATCGGAGAAATCTCGTCAAAGGTAGTGATGGCGTTGTGACTGTGGACGAAATAGAGGGAGGGATAAGGAAGTTAATGGAGGGTGAGGAGGCTGGGGAGAGGAGGAAGAAGGTGAAGGAGGTGAGCGAGAAGAGTAGGGAGGCTTTGATAGAGGGCGGCTCTTCTTACTTGTCTCTGGCTCGCTTCATTGAGGATGTCTGTAGTCGATGAGCCTTTATTTAGCTAGAGACAGGGTTGGGTGGTAGGTTGAGCACTCTTGGTATTTTGATTCAATGATTACTTGGAAGGCGTGTTTTAGGGTTTCTGTGGCTATAGAAACCATGTTTGATTTTTCTGGTGCGTCAGTGGCTATAATCCATGTTGATTTTCGTCGACCCTCGACGGGTTTTATGGGGAACCAGTCAATTTGGGTTTGGCCCGCGAGCTGTAATCTGCAAAGGTAACGACGAATATAGAATGTGTTCGAGAAGACATCATTTGTAAAACTCCATATGGTAGATTTTCGTATCCTTGCCCCTCCTCGATCTCCGAGTTTGAATGAATTTCATTTTGCTCTCGCTTTCCCTCTCCAAAGGTTTGTTGTCCTTTTTCCCTCTTGCGTCCATTGCTGTTCACATTCCGGCTTCTGAAAGTTAGGGCCCTCCTTTCTTGCTCGGCGTGCAATGGAGAGGGGAAGAGTAGATAGAATTTCGGAGTAGCAAATTTAGAGAAATTGAGCTTTAGTCGAAAGTGTAAATTTGATTTGACCCCATATGAAGCGCAAGGGACCCGCATAATCAGTCCCTCCTTGCCCATCGGATGAAGGCTGCATCGAACGGTTGATAGAGCGAATCCCATACAGGCCAACATCTTATAAGATTAATGGATCACTCAATAGACAGAAATAAAGGCAAAATCTAACACGCTGGAGTTTAAGGGCATGATGTTTGAGAGTGCACAAATAATTCAAATAATATAATCAAATTTAATATAACTAACGCTGATCTCAATGATTGTTACTTCCCGATTATCTTATTTACAAAAGGGAATATCAATTTCGATATACAAATTGAATATATGTAGTGGTGCGACAGAATTAATAATATTTTTATATGTCAATTTTACATTAAGATCAAGGAGGGATGATTGCATAGCTGCGATCAAAGTGGTGGACTAGTTTTACCATGCATGGCCAGATCGTGACTTGGGACCAAGAAATTTCTTCAATCCTCGACTTGATTTTCCTTATAACGATGCAAACACCTTGTGATCCATCGCATCAAGTAAACTTGTATGTTTACTATAAGGGTTAATATCCCGAAAAACCCCAAACTAGTATACATGTGACAAATTTATCCTAAACTCTTTTTTTTTTTTGGTGCTAGAGGAACCTCTTTAACCAACAATGCCACGTAAACCCCTAGGTGTCGCTAGCGGGAGCCACCACCCCTACGCCATGTAAATCACTTAATGGCCCGCCCCTCCTTGCAACTTGCGTTGTAGGGGCTTCGAACTTCGACCTTCCCTCAAAGGTCCTGGAGCCTACACCTGGCGGAGCCACCACCACCCGGTGGTTATCCCAAACTATTTTTTTTTACATAAAAACTCCAAACTAATACACTCCGTGACAAATTTACCCCGATCGACCATAAAAAATCATAAACCGGTACATTTATGACAAATTTACCCTAAACTAATTTATTCAACTGCAAAAAACCTCAAATTGGTAAATTTGTGACAAATATACCCTCCGCTAAATTGGATTAATATCACAAAAAAATCGAAAAATTGTAAACTGTGATAAACAGTGTAAAATCCAAAATTGGTATACTAGTCAACTATCACATGTCATTTAATTTAATATTTGATAGTAAAATTTAATAAAAACTAACAGAGGATAAATTTGTCACAAGTGTACCCGTTTGAGGTTTTTGGTAGTAAAAAATAGTTTAGGGTAAATTTGTCGTGTACCATTTGGGTTTTTTTTTTTTTTTTAAGGTATTAACCCTTAGTATAAAGTTAAGAAATTGTTTTTTTTTTTTTTTTAATATGTCATTCATTTATCATAGTCTAGCATGAGATGAATATAGAAAACTTCAAACAACAACAAATTTCAAGAAACTGCAAACAAAACAAAACAAAACAAAACCCAAAAAACAAAAAGGTATAGCTTAATAAGCATGCTCTCATCCTTAAAAACCAAATCTGTCATAGCATAAAAAAACAATTAGAGACTGATCACCGGAACCGTTAGTGATGGGCGTATGTTGGGATCTTCTCATCCGGAAATTGTGGCTTGCAATGCGCACCTATATTCAGTGTCCTCAACACTATCGCATATGAAGAAAACAACAACAACCACATGTTGAACTACCACAAATCGAACGCCTTTCAAAAAACTCTCATATCTAGATTTAGATTGAAAGAGAAAATCAAACACTTCTTAAAAAACTTCTAGATCTAGATTTATATTAAAAGAGAAAAGCTCCAAATTTAAATCTACACCTAAATTGGGGGATGAGAGTTTCTGTCGAATCTTGGAGAAGTGAAAAAACCACATCTTGAGCATCCTATTGGATGGATTGGTGATGACTTCTCACAAAATTTTCAGTCAAGCAGATTTATTCACTACAATGAGAGAAAAAAAGTCAACAAGAATTAGCAAAAAGAAGAGGCCAAATAAGAAAAAAAAAAGACTCCCAAATTAAATCGGGAGAGAAATAAATAAAAAAATCAAAACCTAGAAAGAAAAGCAGAGCAAAGCGAGCTCTCAGCTTCAGAACTTGAAGCCTCTTGCGAGGGGAAGGTCCTAAGGGACAATCTATACACCTCTATTTTCTATTGCAGTCATTAAGATTTGCAATCGCTCCATGCACTCAATGAGGAAAAGAACAAATGGCAAAATGGAAGGCCAGTTTTGGAAAATTGGAAGCAGGTGATTACCAAGAAGAAGTTGGAGGTTTTTCAAAGCAAGCATCCAATAAAGGCCTAATGTAGTAAAAACCTCAAACTTTACCTTTTGTCTCAATTCTATCATTTCATAAAAATATCTAAACTTTTAGTCACATCTCAATTCTACTATAATTTTTTTTTGTCCCATAAAAATCCCCCGATTTTAGATCTAGTCCCATATTTACTCTAGACTTTTTGTTTCATAAAAAATCCTCAACTTTAGGTTCCATACCAATTCCACCATACCATAAGCTTTTTTTTTGGTCTCATAACAAAATCTCAGCGTTAGGTATAGTTTCAATTTTACTCTCCTTTTTTTATCTCATAATTACAAGCTTCTATTGAGTCCCAAATCTGCTCTCTATTAACCCTTCATCTTAATTGCCCATAGTGATTTTGCGCTTGTTGGGGTTGGAGAGCTTGCGCTTGAGATGCTTGGACAACTCGTGTTTGGAAGTTTTCTATCTCTTGGTTGTTAATGATAAATTTTGGATGCAAGGTTATGGGGATAGATTTATGACTCAAGTAAAGGTTTATGGTTTTTTATGACATCATAAAAATTTTAGGGTAAAATTGGGATAAGATCAAAAGTTGGAGGTTTTTCATAGGACAAAAAAATTTAAAATAGAATTGTGACATAACCTAAAATTGAGGGTTTTTTATGAGACAAAAAAATGTTTATAGGAGAAGTGAAAATTTTTTTTATGAAACAAAAGATAAAAAATAGGACAAAAATTAAAGTTGGAGGGTTTCTACGGTATTAAGCCTTGTATGGATTGTAAATCAATTTTGTTAAATCAATCACATGTTAATAATTTATAAGACTAATGTTGGATCACGTTAGTACTCTTCTTCTTTAAAGAGGCTTGATCTTATAAAAAAAAACTTTAATTTTAGGTTCAGTTCCAATTCAAACTTAAATTCTTTTATCTAAACAAAATCCCAATTTTAGTTTCAATTGCCAATTTGCCTCAAGCTTCAACTCTAGTTCCAAATCTATTCTTGTTAGCTCTTTGTCCAAAAATTGCCATTAGTTGTCCCTAATTTCCTAATTTTAACATCCAAGAATGGTTTCTTTTTGTAGATAATTTTCCATGCCACTTTGCTCATGTGAATTTTTTACCAATGTGAAAGTGCCACGTCAAATAACTTATGAAGATTTTTGAATGGAGAGTTAATGAATGATTTTTTTTTCATCGTTCATGAAAGTAAATAGGCATATATTGTTGTCAATGAGTCAATTTTCGCAAAACAAATGGGCTAAGTTTAGAGCTTTTTGGGGACGGCTATTTTAAAATAATAGATTAGATTCCTTTTTGGTGGCTCTCACCGTCCGTCCCATTTAACGTGCTTGGGACTCTCTCTCTCAGCAAGGGGACAAGAAGAGAAGACAATACACGATCACTTCAATTAAAATAATACAAATCCTCCCTTGCCAAGCTACAAACAATTAAAAGACAGAAAAACAAAAGAGAAGGAACCGGTGGAGGGAGAGGTGTAATATTCTTTAAATAAATTTTATATTGATTCTATTTCCATTTTTCCTTAAAGATTATTTAATCGTATTCCATCCATGTCACTTTTCCATTCAGGAACGCACTTGCTAAGGGCGACCTTCAAAAAGTCCCACATTGGAACTCGCTCAAAGGAAAGTGGGTATATAAAGAAGAGAGTGAGGGTAAGAGGTCACGACCTTACTTGAACAGGATCTGTTCTATAGGCTCGTACCTCTGTGTCCTTGAGACCTAAGGAGACAGGAACCAAAGTCTGGTGGATGAACCATGGCCGTGCGACCAGAGCGTGATTAACAGCTCGGCGGGTCCCTTCCGACCCCTCGGAGTCGTAGAGGATCGTTCTCAGTCGGAGTATCCGGCTGGGGTGGTCACACGGCGGTCTGACAGACTCCCCTATCTTTTTCCTCTGATTTTTATTCTTCGCTCATCCTGCGGCATCTGGAGGCGGAGCATCAGCCCAGGAAAAGCCGGACTCAACGTGAAGAACACGTAGATGGGGATCTGGAGCTCGCTTGCCACATCACTCGGCATCGCGCAGAAGATGGCGAGGACGGCCTGGTGAGCTCTGAGGTGAGTTGGGACTTGAGCAGGACTCGGCGAGTACGTTGGGCTTGCAGCCTTCGGTGTAGAGGTTACGGACCTTGCTTGGGTTGGTCTCGGAAATGGGCCGGAACTGGGGGAGATTGATCCAAACGAAAGTGGCCGTGGCCATCGAGTCAGCGAGGCATCGCGTCCGGTCATGAATGGCAAGACCGAGACTCGCATGGCAGCTCCATGATCGGAGGCGGGTCACTGAGAGGTGCGAGTGCACGGAAATCTCTTTCGAGCTGTATAGAACTTCATAGATATTAATGGATTTTTGAACACTTTCTATATCTATTATGATTTTTGTAAATAACAGACATCACCACAATGAACGGCAGCTCATGGCCGGACCCAGGCGATCTGTTCTCTCCTTAGGACATATTAACATGGATTATAGTCACAAGATCACCACAACACACACTCCCAAGTACTCGAAGATTCAAAATACTAACTTATAAAAGCAATTAAAGAAAAGTAGTCAAACCAATCTCCTAGCCAAATGAAGGCTCATTGTTTCCGGACATCCTCGATGAAGCAAGCCAAAGACAAGTAAGACGAGCCATCCTCCACCAAAGCCTTCCTACTCTTCTCGCTCGCCTCCTTCACCTTCTTGCTCCTCTCCTCGACCTCATGGCTCTCCATTAACTTCCTTATCCCTTCCTCTATCTCGTCTGCCGTCACGAAATTGCTCCCTTTGGCAAGATCTTTCCGATAGTCCATCTTGATTTGTGCCGCAAGGCCGAGCTCCACCACCAGCTCGAATGCGTTGAGTTGTTGCTCTGCATACTAGGGCCACGTGGTCACAAAATTTGATTAAGAATTTTGATTTTAAAATTTTTCAGTTTTAGGTTCTAAATCAACCAAAAAAAAAATTACTTTTATTCTAGTCATAATTAGGTGTAGTTCATTTTTGACATTTGGTTTAGGGATTATCTGAAATCTATGTACGCATTCAATTTCTCAATTTATCAAGTCAAAATACGAATTGTCGTTATGAGCTCTAATTAGGGGATTAAAATTGATCCTTCATAACTTGTGAATGGATGATTATTTCTCACTCATTTTTTTAAGATAAGTCCAAATTCGAAATTGATGTTGTGAAATTCACACAAGAACATATCAATTTGAAGAATTTTATCCTCATAGACATTAGAAAATCAAACAATTAAGCTTCAATCGATAGAATTCGAATTGACCCATTCATGGCTATGGTTTAATTTCATGAATCTAGGTCTAACTTTAATATTAGGCTTAGATCCATTTTTGACCTAAGCTTGAATATTTCAATTCAAGGTCAATTTGAATAAGATAAATGATTTTACATATGGGTAGCTCATTAGATAGTGCAATTGTGACACTAATTGAGTTCAATTTTAGTTAATTTGCAATTTTGGCCATTGAATTGTAAATTTTACCATTTTAGCCCTTTAGGCCCAATTCAAAGCACTCATGGTTTTGACTCATTTTTTTTTTTCAGAATAATCATTCAATAAGGTCAATAAAAGACCCCTAGATCACGTTCATAAGATTTGATTAGCTTAATTGTATCTTAATTGGCCAATTTCTTTTTAAAAAGAATAAAATTCCTTTTCAATTTGGTCATTTAGAGATCAAATTGCATAAATTTTAGACCCACAGGGGTCCCAAGTGGACAAAGCAATTGGAACTGGACCAAACTGGTTAAGAATAGGTCAAAATCCGGTCGAACCGGACCGAACCGATTTGATTGGTTTGATCGGCAGCAGGTGAGACTGGTCGGTTCAAGCCCTTTTCGGCTAGTTCCTGACCTCCGACGACCGGTTCTAGAACGCTCTCAATGTCAATTTTACTTATGCACCTTCAATTTCTCGAAATTTTATCAAATTGCAAATTAACCCTTAATCAACGCAATTCTCAATTTTGGCTCGAGGTTTTTACAAATCAAATCCACTAGATCAATTACCCAACACCTCAAGATCATGATTAAGCCTTCGAAGTCGATTTTTGACCATTTTAGATTGAAATTTCGATTGTTGAATCGAATCGACGGTTGAAATCGCTTAATTTGGGAAGTATATAAAGTGAAATTTTCCATCTATTTGAAAGGGTTTCATTATGCATGAAAATCTCTCTCTCATCAGCCTCTCTCTCTCTCTCTCTCTCTCTCTCTCTTGCAAAATTGCCACTGGTTTCGCCCCTCATTGATAGCCACTTGATCGGAGCCATCGGCTGAAAGGTCCTTTAGCTCCTTTTGTCCTCGATTGCTAGCATAGGTTACCAGAGAGGCGGCCATAGCTCCATTCGGCAGCTTCTCGATTGTGGCACCAATGATCGATAATAAAGCCGGTTTATTCCCCGATTGGCCAGTTCAATCAGATCCACGCTGATTGCCAATCATCCTCCCGAACAAGATCTGGTACTAGGAGGTTCGTGAAGATTCAATCAAAGTTTAGGTGAAAGTTCTACTCAATCGCGACCAAAATCGAGAAAAACCGCATTAAAATGTAATTTCTCGGTCTTGAACCCCGTGAAGCGAGGCTGGATTAGCCGATCGAGACTAGGGTTCAATATTAGGGATATATGTTGATCATTGATGAGTTGTTGAAGTTTGAATTTGAATGATTGTGCTTGATTAGTCTTAAATTTGCAATTTCGTAGCCTTAGGACTGCCTTACTGTTTTAATCAAAACGAGATCCGAAACGACCTCATTTCAACTCAAGTCCTCCTAGGATTAGATAATAGACATCCCAAGCTTCGAAACAATAGGTTGTACACCCCAATCGAGCATTATTTGAACCTCAAAAAACATGTCCAAAGATGAGTGATTCTGCTGTAGTTTAGTTAGATTTTCAGTTCTTTTTTACTCCGAAATGAGACTTTATTAATTTTGTGTAACCTTTTGTGATGATTTTTGGACAGTCTTGCCTTCATGATTTTTTTCCAAATCCTTTTGTGCATATCCTGTAATTTTTCCATGATTTTTTGATGTGCTTAGCTAGGTAGCTAGGTCAAATCTACTAAGATCCAAGCCTAGGTCAATATGTTTCATATTGATTTCTGAGTTTTTCATTTTTGTGTTGAGTTATGGAATAACTTTTCTCCATAAAAGTTACTCATATTAGTGTTGTACATGTTCTGTATTTTTTTTTTTAAATTTTTAGATATGTTTAATTAGGTCAAAATTGCTTAAATCTGAACATAGGCCAGTCTATTCTGCATTGGTCCGAATTCTGTTTCGATTAAATTGAGTCCACAAATGCACCTACTTGGTCTCAAATATTCAAATACATGATACATATGTTCAATTGATGCATGCTTGGTAAAGTCTTGACGTTAGCAAGTGGGTCAATTGCATGAGTTAAAGTTAAAACGTGCTGCATTATACATAGTCTAAATGTACATCACTATTTTGTCATTTTTGCTGTGATTCGTGCAATCACATTTTGGTTTTGAATCCTTAGCAAGAGATGTTTATCATTGCATGTTCTGTATGTAGGATTTTTTGTAAGATTTTTGCATGTCTTTAGATGGCTGAAATTGTACACGTTCTGTGAAATCAATGCTGAAATGAAATCTTGCCATTTATGGATCTTACCATGCTTGTTTGAGACATTTAGAAACTAAATTTTGAGATGATATCATTCTTGACACTTAAATTACATGTTACAAGATTTGAATACATGTTCGTATCGTTGCATTTGAGTGTCATTTTGCATGTTAAAGTTGTGCCACAAGAGCATATGTTCATCAAGAAACTCTCAAGCATTTCATCATGAATCTTGAGTCATCTTATTTTGTTATCGAATTGTATGACATCTTCTTCCGACCTAGGGCTAGATAATTACCTAAATTGTTTTTTTTTTTTTTTTTTTGCATCTAATATTAAGTCACATGTGATCTTTCATGCTATTTGTGCATTACTTGAATGATTTTGAGATTTATTAATAGATGTTTGTGTTCTGATTTTTAGTTACTGACATGTGCACCTTTTGAAATCTTGATCTTAGAGCACCTAATTGATCTAATTTGGACTCGAGCCCTTTTAGGAAGTCGAAAAGCACACTTAAAAGTTTCCAATGCCACTGATTTCACGCAAATCGCTCATTGTTTGGACCACTTTCCTTTTTATCAAAACTAGATTAGAATTTAGATATGAGATCAAATTCGGACTTGTATTCTAACCCCTATTTGACAGACCTTAGATATTTTTGTTCCATTTTTTTTTATTAAGATTTTGCACTTGACCTCTTAATGAAACTTTTTTTTCAACATATTGGCTGTGTTGTGTGAAAATGTGGTGATTTTTAGACTTGTTTTGATAGGACAAATCCTTCAGATATTAGCTGAGCGTTTTGCTGATTTGACAAATTTCTGATATGCTGTTGCTTGTTGTTTGATTTTTGTAAAATCATGTGTAGCTTGTTGAGGAAAGCTTCCTTCATGAATTTGTTCATTATCATGTCATACATATTAATTTTTTTTCCATAGTTAGATTGTCAATGAGTATTACTCAATTTTGTTGTTGTTACATGCTTGTTTTGAAATTTCATAATATAAACATGATTGTGATTGTTTAGTTATACCCTTTATGCCATTTTCATGGAATTAGTTGTTCTAAATAATTTAATATTTGTTGTTAAATAATTGGTCTTTTCAAATTGCGTCTTTCAAAAAAATACTTTGATACATGTGATGTTTCTCAAAAACAATTTCTATTAAGTTCTTCTCCAAAACTCGATTTGGCTTAAAGAAAAATTGTGATTTGGACCATATTCAAAATACTCATGACGCTTGTGAGTATATTTATGCGAGTCCCAACTAGTTTGACAATTGAATGTCTTTAGATATTCAATCTTAAATATTTTCAAATCAAAATCTTGATTTGACATCATGAAAGTAATGATTTGAATTGTATTCAAAATGCCTGCGACGCTTGTGAGTGCATTTATGCGAGCCTCGGATTAGCCTTGACAATTGAATATCTTTCATAGCTAAGATATCACTTTGTCTCATGGATGATTTTTAAAATGTGTTTTTTGAAATATCACATGTACTCCTCATACATATAGTTACACTATCCATTAGAAATGTATGTGTTTGTGATTGGAGCATGACTATGGTAATAAGTGATGTGTTGACGACTCACTCATCTATTTGATTAATTGGGAAACAAGGTTCAAAAGACTTGCATGCATGTTTAAATTTCCACAATGCATGTGACTTTTAGATGTATGATAGGGCCGATGCATGATATTGAGGGAAAATCTTATGATTATATAGATCACTTAGTTAGGAGACTTATAAGCATTATTAGCCATGTAAGAACACAATTGGTCAATAATTGCTATAAGTCACAAAAATGGATTGGGTAGGTGTTTTAGTAGGACATTCGCATGAAAGACAAAGGCCGGCCCGAGGCCCCAAAATTTGACTATCGCATTGAACTTTCTTTAAATGATTGATATTAACATGATGTCGTGTTTTTGATTATTTTGATGGGTATGTTTGTTTCTTTCCATTGTATGCACCTAGTTATAGGTTTCTAGATTAGGTTTAGACTAGGACTTTGAAGATGGAGAAAGCATGAAGATAGTAGAGGTCACATCTATTCCGACCATTATCATGTACTATTCATTCTCCCGACATATGTCTTTGGTTCTATTTGTTGTATAAAGCTCAACAAGTTGCGAGTTTCCTCTCTTCCTCTCATCCTTTTCAATTGTGTTTCTCTTTTATATTTTTTTAGGATTGTATAGTAGATTTACTGCTTTTCTTGATTGTTTACTTATTATCTTGTAATCTCAATTCAATTGATTGTTTTCTTTTCTTATTTTCTAGAAATAGAATAGTATGAAAATGACCAACCAAGCATGATCGCTTAGTTTAGGACTAACATTCTCGAAAATGTAAGAAGAAATGTATTGACACATTAGATAAACACAACATACTGTTTAGGTACCGAAAATGTGCTAATAGAAATATTAGTGTAACCCAAGTGCCCAGGCCTAGATATTTGGTTGCATAGGAATTGAGAGAACACTCCCGACCCTCGATTGGATTTTCTAGCTAACTCTTGAAACGAGGCTAGTGGTGACTCCTGTTTTATTTCTAGGTTGTTTTAAAACAACTAGATTGTTTAAATAAATCGTCGCAAGGGGTATGGGTTTTTGATGAAAATCACCATGGTTTAGCATACTCAATGTGGGAGTACCCCAAAGGATAAAGTGATGCCATCCTTATAAGTGAAGTGTACTATTGAGAGGGCTACCATGGTAAAGGTACCTTTAGATCCAATATCCACACCAGACCTCTTCTCCTGAGGTGTGTTGCCCATGTGGGTATGGGTCGCGATACTCTGCTATCACATGGGTATGAGCTTGGGAGAGCTCACGATCTCATGGAGGGAACTTACGAGAGACTTGATCCGAAAGGCGAGGTGATGACGTCTTTTGGAATGCGAGCCATGAGAGAACTTTTGTGATCAAGTACCCTTAAACCCGACATTTTCCCTTCTTTTCTTGATGGAGAGGGATCAATGGGCGGTGAGATCGGGTTGTGACAATTGGCACCCCAAACCATATGCTTTCTAGGGTAGAGTTCCACCCGTAATGTGACACAAATCCTCCAATAGCTGGGTTGCTTAGGATCGCGACCTGAGGAGCCCAACCGATCACTCTACCAACCCCGGCTGTCCTGTCTAGGAACCCCTCGGGCAGGACCTTTGCTGGATTCGCATAGTCATGGGGGGCTTTCAACTTGCCCTTTGTAGGTGGCTAACGTAGGGGCCACATGAAGCAGCGCTTGCTCTGCTCCAACGCGTGAGCAATCTCCTTCACTTGGTCCTTGTCAAAGCTCCTAAAGATTCCGAAGCACAGGAACAACACAGATGTTTCTGGTTGCTGGTCGAGCCACTCCAAGATCTCGAAACCCTGCGAACTATTATTACCTTCCATGCCCCTTTTACTCTCAACCTTGATGTTCACTATGGGCCCACGGGGTACACCGTGGGCGGTCTAAGGCCTGCTAGGGCCTCCACCGCATGCGGTTCCAGTTTGGTGAATGTATTTACCAAGATACCTCTTGTTTCCCTTATCCATAAGGGTGGCTCAAAAGTGTTAAAAAATGTTTTGGATATGAGCGTGCGGAAGCATGGTTTTGGTATTAGTTATAGTTTTTGGTTAGTGATATGTGCAAGTGTATGGTGTGTTTATAGAGGATGGACAAGGGACAAAATAGTATAATTAAAGGACAAAGAACATGGATATGGGGAAATAATTTTATTAGTTGGATAAAATAATTTTACAATAGTTGAATGAGGTGATGGTGAGGAAGCTACATGATGTGGTTTTTATGGTTAGCTCCCACACAAAACATGGAGCACTTGCTCCTTTATATAGCTGCCAAAGTCGGTGGAGGAAGTCTCTAGACTTCTCTACAAATAGCTACTATTATTCTATAGTAACATAAGATGAAACTTCTAAAACACATAAAGATGGCAGCTTGTAGACAATTCTAGAATTTTTCTTGAATTTTCTAGCTCAAATCTATCTTGAAGTTTCTAGAATTGGATCACAAATTCCAACACTCCCCCTTGATCTAATTTTGGGATACTCCGGACTTGTGTTATAAAGCCTCGGATGTACCTTGAAATTTCTGTTGTAATTTGTCCCATGCCTTTTATTCCGTCTTCGTTCCACGATCCCTTGCATTCTTTTGTTGAAACACTTGCACTTGCCTTTGAATGTGCATGTCTTTTCTTCAACGATGTCCCATATGTCTTGGGCCATCAAAATGCTCTTAGTTGTAGTTGTTAGCTCGGGCTCTGGCTTCGGCTCTTGTAGGCTCTAGCTCTGGCTCTAGCTCCGGCTTTGGTTCTGGCTTTGGCTCTCAGTTCGGGCTCTAGCCTTTTTAGTTGAGGATGGTGAGGACAAACGCCCATAACCATCCGATATGCCTAGCTTTGATACCATGTTAGAAATTTTTTTGGATGTACGCATGTGGAAGCATAGTTTTGGTATTAGTTATAGTTTTTGGTTAGTGACATGTGCAAGTGTATGGTGTAGTTTATAGATGATGGACAAGGGATGAGATAGGATAATTAAATGACAAAGAACATGGATATGGGGAAATAGTTTTATTAGTTGGATAAAATAATTTTACAATAGTTGAATGAGGTGTTGGTGAGGGAGCTACATGATGTGGTTTTTATGGTTAGCCTCCACACAAAACATGGAGCACTTGCTCCTTTATATAGCTGCCAAAGTCGGTGGAGGAAATCTCTAGACTTCTCTACAAATAGCTACTATTATTTTATAGTAACATAAGATGAAACTTCTAAAACACATAAGAGATGGTAGCTTGTAGACAATTATAGAATTTTTCTTGAATTTTATAGCTCAAATCTATCTTGAAGTTTCTAGAATTGGATCACAAATTCCAACAAAAAGTAGCCGGCCAGCTTCATTTACGAATACTTCGGAGGGCAATAATTTGGCGGCAGGCAGCAGGTTCCTGAAGCACGGGAAGTCCAGCACGGCGTCTGAGCCCTCAAGCTCGGTCAGGTCCATGTGGTGCTCGTCTTGGAGCGAATGGAGGTGCAATATCAAGCCGAGAGCTGCGGCACTTGATGTGAAGAACACATAGGAAGGGACGCCGAGCTCGCTGGCCACTTCGATCATCGTGGTGCAGAACAGAACATGTCAACGACAAGCCCAGCGAGCCGTGGGGAGCCGCACGTGTGGAGGTCAGCCACGGCTTCTCGGACGTCAGCTTTGTGGCTCTCAATGAAGTTAGTGAGGAAGGCCACTTGGACGGGGCGGCGTTCTGCCGAGGGAGGATCACGAAGCGGATACCCACAGTGACGGAAGCCGCGAGCGACTCGACACAGGAGTCAACCTCCAAGTTGAAGGGCAACTCCATGATGAGGACAGTGATGGAGAGCTAGCCGTCACGGTCCAGAAGGAGCTTGGCAATCTCCACTGTCGACACCAGGTGGCCAAGGCCCGGCGATGGGATGAACACGAGATGAGATTTAGTACTCATATCACAATGACGACGCCTTCGAAATTTCTTCTCTTCCCTTGCCGGGTTAGCTTGGATGCAAAGGATAACCAGGTGGAGGAGGCTCTTATAGACATCAATATGCTAGTTGTCGCCGGAGTCGCCGTTAGTTTGAATCGAGTCTGTTGGATGCTAAGTTTTAAAATAGGGGTTATTGCTTTCTTGCCATTGTTTTACTTCATGAAAAATGCTTAATGGATCCCACATGAGACTAACAAAATTTAAAAATTAGGATGCTTCGGATTAACATCCATGTAGTAAACTCGAGTATTTATTCCAAAGAGAAAATATAAGGCGGTTCTATGATAAATGTCACATCATGCCAAATTGATAAATTATTGCATGGTCCGTGAGTTGTTTAGACTCAATAATTTATAGTATGTAGTCTACATAATCAACAATTTGAGCTTAGCTTATGTAGTTGTTATGGACCATATAAAATCTTTTCAGTTGAGAAGTTATTGCATGATGTCTATCTCTCGGCCAAAGACCTGAGCTTATATAGTTTAAGTCCTTATAGGACTTTGGTCCTTATACGACTCTATCTTTTAAAGAAAGCTGGAATCGTTCTAGGTGCAATCTGGTGGTCAAAAGAAAAGTCCTAATTGGACTTTGGTATATCTAGTGCGTCTCGAGCTATCTTGTTTTACCGCGATAGTGCTTTTGCATACCCAATAACGAGTATTAGAGCTACACCTCCAAATTCGTTATAATTGGTATCAGAGCAAGATTGTGCACTCTAGATTTGGTATATGCTCTTAACTATGGAGAATGTGATTGACCAGAATAAATACTTTGCATGCGTCGCTACCTCCAAAACTTATTTCGTACAATCTTTTATTTTAATCATTTTTCATTCTTAAAACATGTATCTAAATATCCTGCATCGGTACTCAAGCAAATAAAAAATGAACAAACAGATTATCGAACAAATAAAGTATGGGAAAAAAAAAATAACTTGAGTCGGTAAAATTATACAACGCCTCGCCCGGACAGGCACGCTTAAACCTAAGGATGAAAAATTAACTCCAATTATCTAGATCTAAAATATGCCATGAAAGTCAGCTTCTCGTGCACGTAAATCGATGGACCGCAAGGCACGACAAAATGGGGAAAATGACTTTCGTATGGTGATCATCTGAAGACCACTTTCGTAGAAAAATAAGGTGCCAAGTCCATGTCGAGACGAGCTCATCATTACATGTAAACAAATATAGAACATAGCATGCTTGTAACTCATTATTAAGTAAATAAGCAAGGAGTAAATAGATAAAAGATATTGCCACGAAATATTGTAATTTTTATGCTCAAATCGACTCATAGCAATGCAAGAATGGAATGGGATCATGACTTTCTATTGTACTAGTCACTTTAGGTGCATCATATAACGTATGAGTTAGTGTTATGCATATCCCGATTTACATTAGAACTTTAAGGTGATCCTAGCGTGATGGCATACTAATGATACTTTGAGAGGATGAAATACTTTACTAGTTTTTTTTTTTCACAACAATTTATGCATTCTTTATTGCTCTTCTTTTCATTATATACTAGTCGAATTCTGCTATTTTTCAGAAAACGTTTTTGCCATTCTTAAGTTTCAAATTGTCCATTTTTTTTTTTTGGAATTACAATTGTATAGATTAAATGAGAGAACCGTAAAATTTGTGCATAATCCCTCTAATTTTCATAGAATAGCTAAGAATTCCATTCTAAGTGCAATATTGTAACTTGTTCTTACGCTAAAAGTAGGGATCGACTTTAATAATTTATATTTTCACTATTTAGTGAAATCCATTGAATTTTAAGTTTGTATCACTATAAGGAAAATCAAATTGAGGATTGAAGAAATCTCTTGGTGCCCAAGTCACGATCTTGCCATGCGTGGTAAAACTTGTTAGACGCAAATTGTGCAACCCAAGGATCTTCATAACCAGAACAAGAACATGCATAATTAAGTAGAAAGATTAACGCACCTGTTTTAGGATCCATCGAATATAAAGCGGAAGCAGAAAAGGATTACCCACATATATTAAGGGGATCCACGCATCAAGTCCTTCTCCTCTATTGCCCTCCGTATCACCGGCTCAATGAGGCGGCCCCCGTTGGAGAAATCTTTCCGTAATATTTTGAAGCCGACAAAACGTTTCTATCGCCCCAAGTCTGGATGTTCGGAGACCGACAGTTTAAAGTCTGAAGACTTTGTATTCTCAAGACTCAAGACTCAAAACTCAAGACTCAAGACTTGAGACTCAAAGACTCAAGACTCAAGACTTAAGTCTATTCTCACCGATGCCTTTTCTAATCCAAAGGACGAAGGAAATCCAAAGCCGAAGTAAATGGTTGAGGATTCGATCCTATCATCTGGAAAAGATTCTTTGGTTGGATAATCATTTCGGATTCTTTAATTCTTATCTAAGATCGATTGAAGATCCGATGGTCGACGAAGTAATCTTGGAATGTTCTATTCTTGGAAACCAAGATCCCGATTGTATGGGCGAACAGATTGATGGGCTATCATCGATTCCTTAAATAGCTCGGATGATCTTCTTGATTGATTCCGTCCAACGGGTAGATTGGAGGAATTCCTTTGGTAAGTGCCAACGGCTATGATGGCATAAAGGAGTATAAAAGGAAGACGTTCTAGTTGTTTTAAGTGTGTGATCGATAAA
This sequence comes from Eucalyptus coolabah, assembly GCA_014182585.1. Lineage (NCBI taxonomy): Eukaryota > Viridiplantae > Streptophyta > Magnoliopsida > Myrtales > Myrtaceae > Eucalyptus > Eucalyptus coolabah. The sequence continues at coordinate 9,567,012 of CM024620.1, read as the reverse complement.
AAATTCCAGTCCGAAGAACCTTGATTGTTAGTCGATACGCCGAGTGAAATTGTATACACAGAGTGTTCATACTTGGTGACACCTTGAGCAAGTGTGGTAGATCAACTACACCTAGAAATCAAGGAAGATCAACACCGTAACAACTCTTTGATCATAGTGGAATCCAGCCAATTGGCTGTCGGTGCGTAAGAGTGGACGTAGGCTTGAATCAAGCCGAACCACTATAAACCGCGTGTTCAATTCTCTCTTTCCCTTACTCGCCTTGCGATTGAATTTTTAACCGTTGCAAATCCTTTAACTGTTTAAATATTGTGCAATCCTCAAGAAAATTTTTATATACCTATTCACCCCCCTCTAGGTTCTCGTACTAGCTATATCACCCCCCTCATATTTAGCGTTAGGTAAACGCCCCTTAGGTGAGGATACATGTGAGAATTATGGTTAGAGGAGAGACTTGAGCACTATTTATAGAGTTTCTAGCCCTCCCCTCATTACGAGCCGAGCTTAACTCGACCCACACTAGCCAGCCCATATTAGACTAATTAAGAAACTTTCTATCTCTCTTTAGACCAACCATGTTTTACGGTAACCGTAAAAACAATAAATTACAATATCAATTAATTTAGTCCACATTAGGAAAACTCTTACATTCTCCCACTTGGACTATATTAATTGAAATCGTACCGTATGTGCGCACATTTGGTCCAGAGATAATTCTTAATAGTCAATCCTATCTCATAAAGTCTTAAACACTGAATCATGGCGGTAACTGCGTGTATACACACAGAGCCTTCCATGGTCACGAATGTTCTCAACTTTATTGATATGGATTCAATATGGTAGTGTGTCAAATGGATAACGTCTCTCATAGAGAGATCCCATTTGTCACCACCATTCTCTTACCTTAGGTGTCACCAAAACTTGTGTTACAAGAGAATGCTTTATGGTTCCAATGAACCCACATATGTCTTGTCCTTATGGTTAACCTTTCTTTATGTATCACAAGACATATGCAAAAGGCTAATAACCGGATGCCCGGATGCCCCTAGCCTTCACTCAAGGTTTATACAATCCTTTGAGACTTTATCAATATGTATTCAATATAATAACAATACATTCAAAAATATTTTATTGAATGCAAAAGTTGATACATATCAAACCGTTACTAAGTGTAACGAACTACGTATGTGAACTTTATCGATAAAGCCAAAATAGCTCCCACTAAACAACAAGATTCGAAGATACTCCTAAGCCCATGTTAACGATATGTTACTAAAATACACATGGGCGTAGGCCTTTAGTTAGTGGATTTACAACCACATCATATGTGAAAATATGTTATATTATAAGTCACATTTCGTACCGTTTCTTTATAGTCAAAAAATATCTTACCACCATATATTTAGACCCTTGAGATATCTCGTAGTAAATAAATAATACTACAAATTTGTTATCTCAATACAACCGTATGGGTCTATCCATCAAGTTAAAACGATCAATTCCGTCATGAGGTTTTGGAGCCTAAAAGCCCAAGTAACAGCCTAAAAGAATGTTACCAACACCGCTTACATAGCGTAAGATGACATAAGACTTTATTTACTGCACTTACCGCTAACATATGTATTCTGTTATTGATTGCATGTCATCGAATAGCCAGCAAAGTTTACATCTAAATACCGTACTAACTGCAAGAATTGAACATGGCTATAAATTAGCATATAATCTCTTGTCTTCTTTAAGTACCTTAAAACCTTCTTGACAGCAACCCAAAGATCATGTCTTGGATTTGATCGATATCTGTCTAGAAGTCCCGTCACAAAGACAACATTTAGTTTAGTGCAAATTTGAGCATACATTATACTTTTAAGTGCACTGACACAAGGTACACCATTTAATTAGATTTTCTCAATATCTAAATAAGGACAATGTGATAGATTTAATCCATCACCCTTAACAACGGGAGCAATTCCTGGCTTGCGGTGATGTATATTGAATATTTTCAATATACAATCAGCAAATCTGCTCGAGAAAATCTAATATAATATGGCAAAACAATCCTTACAGACCTCGTACAAAGGATATAAGATGTCTCAAGGTCACAATTTGTAAGCAAAACATGAGAAAAATAAATTTCCTCCCACCGACCTTGCAGTATTTTGAATTACTTCGTTCCCAATTGAACAAAATAACAACACTATGAAACTTTAATAATATTGTCCGGAAACTTGCTTAAGACCATGAATTAAAACTTTTCAGTCTACACACAAATTTACTTGAATCTGCTGCAAAATCATCCAAACAGCACAATATAGATTTTGTATCTATTTGGCGTAACTTTATATCAAAATAAATTATTAATGCCACGTTCACTCGAAAGAACATTTAAAGAAATAATATTTCTTCAATATAAACAATCCACCCCTCTTTCAGAGTTAAAAATGTTAGTTACAAATTTGGTTTTAAATTCCACAATCTTTGTTTGAAATTCTTTTTAGTTTTGTACGCCAATTTGCAACTAATAAACTTGTGATCTTTAGACAAGTCATTAAGTTTTCAAACATGTTTCATAGATTGTATATTGCCTTTTATGGCATCTAATTACATACTTAATTGAGAATAAGAAACGATATTTATAAATATGTCATTACATCAACCATACAAAGGATATTGTAATCATGCTCTCACAAATAGACTATATAGTCTCGATGGTATAACTGATCGTCTTTCCTTAACAAATTTCCTTAATAAAGGTGCAACCACTTCATTATGCACTTGAGAGGTTTAAGAAATTTCATTATAAACTATATCAAGAATAGTACCTTGAACCTCAACAAGTTTAGTCTATGATACAGAGATTCCATAATTATCGTATAGGTAAAGACAAAAACACAAGAACCTCCATCATACTATTATCTTTAATAATCCGAGAGCAGCTATCCTCTACAATTACGTCAATATTTAAAAACTTTAGAGTATGTGATTCCATAATTCTTGTACCTTCTTTAGGGTCATAAAATCAATACCCCTTTTGTATATGAAAAAAATTGCTTTCATAATATCAGCCCACAAAAGACTAGATAAATTAGTCTTACTAATCATACTCATCACCATGTTCAATATGGTGCATTTATGCCTTTCGCCCAAATCCTTTTGTTAGAATTTTCAGGTATAGTAATTAAACTACCACCCCAGAATCTACCAAGTATTTGACAAATGACCCTTTAAGCTATTTCGCATTGTTATACTTGTCAAAATACTCATTGCCATTGTTAAACCTGACAACCTTTTAATATACGAGATGTATATGTCATTAGGATTTAAACACAATTTTTGTAGATGTGTCCTAATTTCTATATCAGACAAGACATAATTTCAAGCAACTAAGGCTTCCTTTATCTTATAGCAAAGTGCAGTCCGCAGCAAACCTCTTTTCAAGCGTTCCATAATGGAACGCTTCATGGACAATAAACAAATTCAATTGCTCTTTTCTCAAGCAACAAATCATATGTTCACAACTTAAAATTTGAAGCAGTAAAAACCTCAATGATGACGGAATTACCATTTACAGAAAAGGTGACTGAAAAACGAGCAATATATAATTAGCATCATGTGAACATTGTGTAACTTGACGTACAAGTACACATCCAGAGAGTTACATACAAAATCACATAATCATCTTTGGGCAGAATACATGACATGCAATTGTACACTCCCCACATGATAAGGGTTATGAGAATATGTTCCAATTCTTCGTGAATTCATCACCTTTGGGCATATGAATCACTAGAATCAGAATCACTCCTCCACCACACTATCATGTATCCTCTATGAACTAATACACAATCACCTCCTTTGGGAGTATGATTACGCATTAGACCAGGAGACATCCCAATTATCATACGAGACCGAAATTTCTCAAACCCAATCAAGCGTGCCACTTTGGCGGTCACTACTCAATTGAATCATTGAAATTCTCTCATACCAGGGATATAAACTTTACTCCTCACATACACCATATATATGTGATTTTAACTTTAGTGATAGGGCATCATATCCCCAAAATCACATATTATGCTAATTACATTGTTTTATTCATTAATAAAAAAATTAATCATACATATATATAAATATATATACAGCGAACCTGTTAGACAGATTCCAATGAGATCATTGATCACAAGAACACAAAAACTTCTCATAACAGAATAAAACATCTCTTATGCACCCCAATTACATATTACCAGAACAACATAAAAGAAAGTTGATCTAAAATATCTCTCACAAATTAACATCAATAGTAATATAGGGTACACCAAATCGACAAGCTTGACAGCCGATCCATTATCACTCATGAGTTCATAAGGCAAAAATAACTCAAAGGCCAACAACTGATTTATTAATCAATTTTAGGTAACAAATATCATTACTTTACCCAATGGCCTATTAATTGAGTTAAACCAGAGAATCAAATATCTAAAATTTAACAGTAGATACTATTGCTCTGCATAAATGTTGTCATACTCCTTAACCATAAAAATATTCAACTTGACAAGACATTAACAAGTGACCGGATGAGTTCATGTACAATATGCAGAACTTAATTGACATGCATTACCCACATTCAACAGATGTGTTAATCAATACATCAGTTTGGTCACGAGTCCTTAAATCGTCTATCATTCAAAAATTACTAGTGTGTAAAGGAGTATACTTGAGTAACAAAAGTTTCATAATCTTTATTGTTTCTCATCAACTCAATACATAACTCAAATACAATCTCATATAAATTGTATCGCATTAAGCCAGCTTCAGTTCACAATAAAGTTTGATTTTTATTGATGAATCACACCTTTTAATTATGTGATAACATATTCGTAACTCATCACCTGTATTTCCAAAATCACAGAAAATACAAGAAAAATACGCAAAAATACACTAAAAATACACGTATTTAGGATTCCATATGCAATTTCACATCAATAAAACCATCAAACATATAAAATAAATATACCACAAGATAGGAAATCACCATACGAGTCCAACGCCGCCAACCACGCGCTAAAATAAGCCCCCACGCGCCCGCACGCGCCGCCCGAGTGCGCGGCGCGTGGGGCTCACGCGCGGCGCTCGTTCGACGCCTAGGCGGCGCGTGCCCGCGGCATCCCCCGGCGACGCGCCACCGACCCTCTTGCTCGTCTCGTCTCCTCTAATCCAAATTTGTGATTTAATTTATTTTTTATTAAACAAAAAGTATCGAAAATCACAAATTAGAGCAAGATCGTACCAATTAGGGCTAATCCATAAAAATTAGGGTAGATCCGTACAAATTAGGTAAATCCGTACAAATTAGGGCAAAACCAATTGCGTTCGAGTTCTAAGGTTATGGTTGCTCACGATACCACATGTTAGATGCAAATTGTGCAACCCCGTGATCTCCGTAACTGCAACAAGAACATGCATAATTGAGTAGAAAGATTAACGCACCTGTTTTAGGATCCATCAAACATAAAGCGGAAGCGTAAAAATGATTATCCACATATATTAAGGGGATCCACGCATCAAGTCCTTCTCCTCTATTGCCCTCCGTATCACTGGCTCAATGAGGCGGCCCCACACGTTTAGCGTTAGGTAAACGCCCTTAGGTGAGGATACATGTGAGAATTAGGTTAGAGGAGAGACTTGAGCACTATTTATAGAGTTTCTAGCCGCCCCCTCATTACGGGCCAGCTCAACTCGGCCCACATTAGCCCCATATTAGACTAATTAAGAAACCTTCTATCTCTCTTTAGACCAACCATGTTTTACGGTAACCGTAAAAACAATAAATTACAATATCAATTAATTTAGTCCACATTAGGAAAACTTTTACAAAACTAGTCCACTGCTTTGATCAGAGCTATGTGATCATCCGTCCTTGATCTTGATGTAAGAAAGACGTGTGAGAAACCTCTTAATTTCGTTGCATCACTATATATATTGAACTTATATATTGAGATTGATATTCCCTTTTGTAAATAAGACAATCAAGAAGTAACAACCACTATCATCTACATAAGTTGTGTTATGTCAAGAGATTATGTTCTTTGAATTATTTGTGCACTCTTTTTGCCTTTAGTTCTGTCAATTGTGTTGCATTAATTTTACGAGACGTTGGCCTATATGGGATTCTCTCTACGAGCCATTCGATGCAGACTTCCTCGTAAAACCGTCTCATCTGATGGGCAAGGAGGGGCTGATTAGCATGTCTTATAGTGTTCTAATCGGTCCATGAATATGTGGATCCTTTGGGTTCCACATGGGGTCAAATCAAATTTACATTTACGACTAAAGTTCAATTTCGCTAAATTTGCTACTCCGAAATTCTTTATATTCTCCTCCTCTCCATTGCACGCCAAGCAAGAACAGAGGGCCCTAACTTTCAGAGGCAGGAATGGGAAGAGCAATGGACGCAAGAGAGAAATAAGACAACAAACCTTGGGAGGGGAAAACAAGAGCAAAATGAAATTCATTCATACTCGTAGATCAAGGACGTGCAAGGACACGTAAATCTACCATATGTATTTTACCAACGACGTCTTTTTGAACCCAAATTGACCGGTTCCACATAAAACACATCAACAAAATCAACATGGATTGTGGCCACAAAAATGCTAGAACAATCAAACATGGATTGTAGCCACAAACCCTAAAACACGCCCTCTAATTAATCGTAGAATCAAAATACCAACAGTGCTCAAAATACCAGCCAACCTTGTCTCCAAGCTAAATGAAGACTCATTGACTACAGACATCCTCGATGAAGCGAGCCATACACAAGTAAGAAGACCCACCCTCCATCAAAGCCTTCCTACTCTTCTCGCTCAACTCCTTCACCTTCTTTCTCCTTTCCCCGGCCTCTTTGCCCTCCATTAACTTCCTTATCCCTCTCTCTATTTCATCTACCATCACGACACCATCACTACCTTTGACCAGATCTCTTCGATAATCCGTCTTGATCTCAGCTGTGAGGCCGAGCTCCACCACTAGGTGGAACGCATTGAACTGTTGCTCCGCATATTGGGGCCACGCGGCGACCGGCACGCCGAACCATATGCTTTCTAGGGTGGAGTTCCACCCACAGTGAGACACGAACCCTCCAATGGCTGGGTGGGCCAGGACTGCGACCTGCGGGGCCCACCCAATCACTCTCCCGACCCCGGCTGTCCTATTAAGAAAACCCTCGGGCAGGACCTCCGCCGGATCTACGTAATCCCGGGGGCTTCCTGCTTGCCCTTCGCCGGAGGCTGTCGTAGGGACCACAGGAAGCGGTACCTGCTCTGCTCCAACGCGTGGGCAATCTCTTTTGCCTGGTGCTCGTCGAAGTACCCGTGGCTCCCGAAGCACAGGAACACCACTGACGCATCTGGCTGCTGGTCGAGCCAGTCCAGGATCTCGAAACCCTTTTTGCTCTCATCCTTGACGTTCAGTATGGGGCCCACGGAGTACACCGCCGGTCCTCCAAGGCTGGGCAGGGCTTCCATAGCGCGCGGTTCCAGCTCAGCGAACGTATTTACCAAAATTCCCTTGGTTTCCTATACCTTAGGGCGAAGTCCAAGAATATCCGGCAGTCTTCTAACATAAACACTTCCAAGGGCAAGAACTTGGCGGCAGGCAGCGGGTTAGCAAAGCACGGGAAGTCCAGCTTGGCGTCAGAGCCCTTGAGGCTGGTCGGGTCCATGTGATGCTTGTCTCGGAGAGACTGGAGGTGCAGCATGACTCCGAGGATTGCCGCGTTTGACGGGAAGAACATGTAGGAAGGGATGCTGAACTCGACAGCCACGTCAATCATCGAGGTGCAAAACATGTCAAGGACAAGTCCAGCGAGCCGTGGTGAGGCACGGGCAGAGAGCTCAGCGACGGCTTCTCGGACGTCGGCTTTGTGGCTCTCCACAACATGATGGATGAAGGCCAGGCCAGACGTCCCTGGGGAGTGGCTTTGCCTAGGGAGGAGGACGAAGCGGATGCGGGCAGCCACGGAGGTGGTGAGCGACTCGATGTGGGAATCAATCTCCGAGTCGAAGGGGAACTTCATGATGAGGATGGTGAGGGAGAGCCGATCGTCGCGGTCGACGAGGAGCTTGGCCATCTCCACCATCGATACCAGGTGGCCGAGGCCCGGAGATGGGATGAACACGAGCTCGGATTTGGCACTCATGATGACGACGATGCCTTCGAAAATTCTTCTTTTCCTAACTGAGTACAGCCGGTTGCGAAGATGATCACGAGATGGAGGTTCTTATGGATCTCAATATGTAAGTCTTCAGTTAGTGGGAACGAAGGAACCAATAGGACGAGATTACGACGTCGTGCTGATTGAGGTCTGCGTCGCCGCCTGGCCCATTTTTTCCTGGTCGAAATCGCCGGCTAGTTTGACTTGCGTTTGTTGGATTTTAAGTTTGCTTATTGCTTGGTGTTGGTTTACTCCACGAAAAATTCTTCAACCACCCCGGCTAACGTCAACCGATGCATCCAATCAAACCAATGCGAAAATTGCTAAAAAAATAAATGAAAAATAATGAAAAACACTAGAGGTTTACTTAGTTTGATCCAAATATTGATGCCTACTCCATGGAGAGGGCAAACAACAAATACTCCATTAATTAATTAAAGAATTATAGAGTTATAATTATTTAGATGCTTGAACGTTTCTCACCCACGTATAGCCTAGTATGTTTAGACTCGCAGAGAATTATCTCATTGTTTGAAACATTTACATTTCCACAAAGAAAACGTCACAATTCGAGTGTAGAATCCTTTGGATAAACGAAAATAAAAGCAAAACCCACGTACTTTTATTTTTCTTTTACCTCACATACCCTCTGGCTATACTATTCTATGTATGTATATGTGTGCGTGTATTCCTTTACTGTATGAAGGATGTCAATCTTTGATCGGTCAAACCCTGGAGACACAAGTAAGCAACATCTTTCCCCATTTAAATTACTTCTTTAGTTGAATCCACTGGCCAAGTAGATCCAAGATTATCATTTCGAAAAAAGGCCCCCCAAAAAAAAAAAATCAAAATCCAATTAGGACTCTTTCATTGACAACTCATTTAACACGGATCAATTTACATCTTCCAGTCAAGTTGGGTCTTATATACGGTTCAAACTCGAATGCATCGGATGCATATGAACCCAATACATCTCATCCATTAAATCTTATTTGTCTCACATCAGATCCGCCATCATAGTCGTTAGGAAGGGCTAGTGGAGGTCGCCTACCACACGAGCCCTTGGTGGCCCCTGATGAGGGCTTGCCAGCTCAAATCTGGGTGTGGGCGCAACCTCACCCCATATTTGAGTGAGGATAGTGGGCCCTCGCTTGGGGGTCGTGCCCACCCCTAGATTTGGGCTAGTAGGCCCTTGGGAGGGGCTGCCAGGGGCTGCCAAGGGCTCCCTTGGGGCCTGGGAAGGTTGCTGGGCTTTGGGAAGGCCCAGGTGGCCTACGCTGGCCCTTCTAGACGGCTATGGCAGCAGCCACAAGCGGGGTGAGTTTTTCATTTTTTTAAATTTTTTTATTTTTAGTCGTAGTTTTTTATTTTTTAATCTAATTTTGTTTGTATTTTTTGAATGATGTGGCGCTTAGTGGGCACCACGTCATTGTTGTCTTAAGTAATAAAATAAGACAAATCACCATTTTTTGTTAGCTAAATTGGACGGAGTTAATGAAAGAATTAGATTGAACTAATTTGACAAATTTTATTATTTGATTGCATTTTTTTGCAAGTTTTAAGACTTTCACTACACATATCCCAAAAATATCGACATCGCAGAATTTTGCGGTCCCGTTCTATACTGTATTTTTCCAGATTTTAGATACTAGTCATTTTGCTTTTGGTCCGACGTGCGAAATCAGCTGGAATTTGGAAGAAGGGGGCCTTAAGGTCATTTAAATTTTCAAGAAAGACCGAGCCCACTTGAGCTCGACCTCTATCCGAAATTCTTGCTTGGCCGGATGAGTACGTATGCGATGGATATGTGGCGTTACATTTCGGAAAGAAAACGACGGCAAGATAAGAATATTCAGCGCTAGTACCATCCAGGAAATGCAAATCTGGCCAAAATAGAAAGGAACAGAGGGAAAACTTGGCTAGAATTCTGGATTTGAACGTGGATTTTCACGGTTGAATTGGGCAAGATATGGGGCCTGAGGAAGACAAAACAGGAGAAAAAACAAAGAAATATACGGTGAACTCGGAGTATAAAACACAACCAAACATAGAGCAAGTGAAGGCAGCACGCTCAAGACAGAATAAAAAGAAAGCAATAGAATCTGTTCAAGCAAGGTGCAGAGGTGTGATCAGCGGAAGCGGTGGAAACAAAAATTGTCCGAACTAAGGAAACGGGGAATTTGGACTTTGTTTGAGATTGTTTTTATTTCACGAAAAATTAATAATTATTAAAAATTCATTTATAATTAGTTCATGAGAAATGTTTTCAGTATCAATGATAATTTATGTCTAATTATTTTTATGAACGATAAAAATATTTTTTATTATCAAAATGTGTTGGCTCAACTGGTAAGATTCAAACTTTCTACACATCATGTTTAGGGTCAAATCCCACAACTAGTAGTGGTATGTCCTTCATCGGCGTGGAGTAACCTCCCCTCCTCCTAAATTATTCACAATATCATTTTATAAGGAGGTGATACCTTCATCATTGTGTTCTTGAGAGATCATTACACGTCTTGCTCTTCTTAGCTGTAAAGCAAGCTGGATCTTTTCCAAGTTTTGTTTGGCGACTTCCACTCTTTTCTTGTGAGGGCTGGATGTGCTGGGGCTAGGTACATCGGGTTTTATTTGAGGCATGATAGGCTAGGGAGAAGCGCACACACACACATATGATAGATCTGTGGAGTTTGATAGAGGAAAATAATGTTAAAGCGCATAAATAATTTATTTTAGGCAGTTACCAATCTTGTAATGTTAAAGCAGTCAATAAGGTTTTTATTGTTGCTAATGGCATACATGTAATTTACATATTAATTATGTATGTCCTAAACTCCCGCTATATATAGGGCAATGTCTTTTATAGTTGTAACGCTAAAACTTATGACCTCGGAACTTGTAACACTAATACCGATAGTAGAAGATCGCCTAATATGGTACTATGGTTTTTTTTTCCCCTCTTTTCCTGATTTTGGGAAGGGTTTTCCATGTAAAAATTCTCGCTTGTTTTCTTTTCTATTTTTTCTCTTCATATATTTGTGTTCCTAACAATTGGTATCAAAGCTTGGTTTTGGTGAAATAGTGGGAACAAACATATATGAAGGGAACTTTACCCAAAAAAAACATATATGAAGGGAAGGTGAAGATCGATTGGTTCAATGACAAGGATTTTGGTTTTTGGAAGATGAAGACAGAGGATATGCTACACCAGAAGAACTTGCACCAGCCTTTGTCCGGAGAGAAACTAGACTCTATAAATCAAGAAGAGCGGGAATTGTTAGATCAACAAGCTCTGGGTTTGATTTGTTTCACATTGGCATGGAGCATTGCTTTCAACATTACCAATGAGGCTAATGGATTTGATGGCGGCATTGTCCAATATGTATGAGAAGTCTTATGCATCAAACAAGGTATATTTGATGCGTTGTCTTTTCAATCTGAAGATGGACGAGGTTGCTTCCAGATCTCTCTCTCTCTCTCTCTCTCTCTCTCTCTCTCTCTCTCTCTCTCTAGTTTTGGTACAATCGGACCTCTTTCTAGTGACCGGATCGCTGCCGGTTTAACCCCCACCAGCGATGATTCACCTTCACCGGCAATTTGCTAACCTAGTTCAAGCTGTTAGGAGTTGATCTCACCTCAGGCAGCTTCTCAATCTACCCGTTCAAGTTCGAGAATCTTCTCTAGTGTGGAAATCGATCCATCTCTTGGACCGTTTTGTTCTAGTCTTGAACCGGTGGTCGTCGGAGCCCCCAAGCGTCCTAGCCGTTGGTGACTTGTAGTGCTAGAAGTCTCTGACCTTGCTATGGCGAGAGACAACCAGATTGGTTGCCGGATCTTCACTAGTGGCCCAATCATTGCTAGTGAGTTAAGGCCGGTCCATTTTAGACCGGTTCTTTCTTTTTTTTTTTTTCCTTGAGTCGATTGTTTGATTGATCTTGATATGATCCATAGTGATCGACCTGCATTCTTGGAGTCTCGATTATGATTTGGCAGCTTGAACCGATTGATCACGGTAGAAATCGACAATAATCGCAAGGAAGGTAACGATTCAAAACTCGAATCTGATGAAGCGAGATCAAGTTAGTTGATCGAGGCTAGGATTCAAGAGTAGAAAATTTTACATGCTTAAGATTAATGATTATGAATGCTGTAATGATTTGTTGATGATTTGAGTGATGATTGTGCTCCTGAGTCTATTCTAGATTTTCGTATGTCTGTATCTAGGTTACTGTTTTGATGAAGATGAGGTCCAAAACGACCTCGTTTCAACTCGAGTCCTCTTAAGATTAGATAATAGACATCCCGAGTTTCAAAACTGTAGGTCACACACCCTAATCAAGTATCATTTAACCCTAAAAAAACACCTCCAAAGATGAGCAATTTTGTAGTAGTTCAGGTTTTTTTTTTTTTTAAATTCTGTTTATGTTCCGCCTTCTGTCTTTGTTATTTTGTGCCAACTTTCATGATTATTTTTTGACAAAATTGTCTCCATGAGTTTTGTTCCAAATTGTCTTGTGCATCTTCTGTAATTTTTCATGATTTTTGGATGTGCTTAATTAAGTCGATCTACTCGGATCTAAACCTAGGTTAACTGTTCTCGTATTGATATTTGCTTTTGCCATTTTTGTACTGATTTTTGCGTTGAGTTGTTGAATAACTTTCCTTCATGAAATTGCTCGTATTAGTGTTGTGCATGTTTTGTATTTTTTTTTTTTTTCAAAATTTCTTGACATGTTTAGCTAGGTCAAAATCACTTAGATCGAACATAGGACAATCCTGTCCTATATTGGTACGAAATTTGTTTTGATGAAATTGAGTCCACAAATGCATCTATTTGGTCTCAAATCCTTCATGAAAGTTGAAATAAATGATGCACATTGTTGACACCTAAATTTTTGGGGTTAATTTTTGCTAAATAAAAAAATAAAAAAAAAATCATAATCACATGGCATATAGTTTAGGAAAATTTTATTTTTTGTTATATTTCGTTAAGATTTTTCACATATTTAGGTAATATACACTAAGAGATGCATTTTTGCACAAAAGGGGAATTTTCTTGATGGAATATGCAAAAAATATTTCAGCGATATATTTAGGGGTATCGTGCTCAAGCAAAATTAGAAATGAAATATACCCCTAAGATACAATTTTTTGGCTTATAAAAGGGGTCACGTACGGTAAATTGAGAGGGGCCACACACATTGAACATACGGCCACATGTGGAGAGAATAGATAGAGTGGAGGATCCAATAGAGAATAGAAACCGAAGTTCTTTCTGCTCTTGGGGTCCCAATTCCGAGATCGCTCGATCACCGCCTCCGAGATCCACTAGCCATAATTGTTGCTGCTAGACATCCACGCTGTACCTGCACCGCGACGGCCCCCTCTTGGCCGAGCTCTTCCCTTTCACTACACCGAATCTCTTTCTGTTTTGTAGGTTCTCGAATAAGCAGCACTAAGTTTTTTTCTACCGTGCCGTGAGCCATGACATCACTGCCGTTGTCGAGCTGAGACCAGCTCGCTGTGAGGCTATCCCGGTGAACATCCGAGCATCCTCCTCACCGTCAGCCCATGCTTGTCCAGCGGGCACTAAGCCTCCATTGAGAAGTCCCCACAGTGATTTGTTCCTTCCCTGGCCGAGTATTTACTGGACCAGCAGGCTTTGCTGAGCAACCCGTAATCAGAGTCCCATCGTCGTTCTGCACGTGACACCACCACGGATTCCCTATCGATGAAGCTGCTGCCGCACTAAGACCAAACCGAGGAGATCATCAAGCTATCAAGGGAGTTATCAATTCTCAATAAAAATTCCCTTTTCTTTCTCGATGGTCACGTAAGAGGGGCACATAAAGGACAAATAAAAAAAAGGAATAAAAAGATCACTTTCTTTTTCTTTGCAGGCCATTCACTTTCTTTTTCTTCGCGGGCCATTCACGTAGGCTGGTGAAGTCTCGCAGCTAGGCTTTCAGCAAGGACTTTCTTTCCTTGTAATTTTTGTGTTGCAGGTCATCTCCTCGTCTTTTGGAGAAAGACATGAGAAGCCTTTCCTAAGTGTCGACCCCTGCATTGCATGACAACCCGCTAACTGGGGTGCCAATCACGGGCCACCACTAGCCGCCTCCCACCTCATCATCGACGAGCACACCTTCAAACATCGAGACTTATTTTGGCTTTTGGTCGAAGCGGTGGAAGTTGTCTCGTATTGCATGTTGAATTTTGGAAAACTGCCCGTGAATTCTTGAGAAAGAAATATAAGTGGGTTCAAGGGCAAGATACGATCGCGACTTCGGAGTTCTCAGTTGAGATTACTTGGCCCAACAAAAACACCAAAATTCGTTGGCAATCGTCGAGGAATCCGGGTGTTCAACAATTGCAACACCCTTGTGCGCCGTTCGAAGCTGCTGCTGTCCATATCTGCTGCCCAATATGTGCCTGGTTTCCTGGTGCTTGTGAAAAGCCGACGTCTGAAACTAAACCGTGGATAGCACCATCCTCATCGCAAAGCCACCCGGAGCTCCTGCAGTGTCGAGTCATCCACAGAGCCCAGGTGAGCCTGCTGCAGCCACAACGTCCCTCCGAGACCGAGCTGCTGTCCCCAACACGAGCCAACTCCCGTGCAGCCTGTTAAGCCATCCAGAGTTCCTAGCGATGACGGTGAGATGCGGCCCAAGCTCGAACCTGGCGGTGCGAAACCATGATGTGATGTAGCTGACCTCGACGTCAGTTGGAACTCTGGCTAAGACTTTCGGAGCATTTGAAAGTGGCCGCTACCGCTGATCTTGGGACGTGTCATTCAAGCGAATTGTCTCATCGTGCTAAGAAGCATCAACTTGAATTGCTATCCGCAAGCCTCGCTGGCTTGCGCCACTTATCTAACAGCCCATGGTGTCGTGACATCACCTCTTCACCTTGTCGAGTCTGTCCAATTTTGGCGAGCAAGTGTTTGGACAAGGTAATAATTGTATCTTAGTCAAGATTCATATATTTCGTTGCCTTGCTTGAATTATTGCATTATGGATTGAACTCTCAAATGATGTTATCATAATCTCGAATAGCCGTCACAACGCGAATACGATTAACAGTCCGATTTCACACTCGAAATACGACTCGCAATCACACGAAAAATCGCCAATCCAATCTTACGCTCGAGATTTGATTTGTGATTTGATTTAAAAATTGGCCAATTCGATCTCATGCACGAGATAAGATTCGTCAATTTATTTTCAAAATGGACATGGATGATATCTTGCCTGATTTGTTGCCGTGCTGTTCTTGATGTCTTTTTTTGATTGCTTCCGTAAAAGAAAGGAAAAATCCAAAAAATCTGAGTTAGATTGGTTCATTTTAGAATATTCATCGAAGTAGGGCATTTTTTTGCATGCCATTGCATATTAGGATAGATCGCATGCTTATTAAGAAAATAAAAATTATGTGCACGTCATATAGCATTAGGTTCATGAAATGTACGTCATTTAGTGATTATTTCTAAGTTCATTTAATTATAAATTGCTCGTCATTAAGAGTAAGTCATTTTGGTTAATTTAGATCGCATATTTAATTATTGCATTACCTTACTCATGTCATGTAGTTTAGTCATATTGCCATGCCATATCACTTCATGTTAAATTAGTAGCATGCATTGCATGATTCTCATTAAATAAAGTGAAAACAACAATTGAGTGATTGTGTGTAAATTATAAACCATATCTAAGGTTGTTGATGTGGATTTTAATTTAACATCGCAGATCCTTTCGTTTCTTGGAGGTAAGTTTTTGCAATTTATTTATTGTTTATCTGGGTGTTAAATTGGTGGTTTGTGTACGCGTATGATAAACTCACATGTTAGATTAATAGATTTAAAATCAATTCAAGCTACTTGCCAAACATTTTTGAAAATAAAAGAATGGTACCGAAAGGGCATTAGAGAGAATCTAGTGTAACAAAGTCCCCGTACCCATAGTCTCTGGTTCGTAGGAGTAAAGTGAAACTCCCGTTACTTTACTTGGGTTTCTAATCAACCCACCAAAAATAGATTAGTTTGCGACTCCTAATTAAAAAAATTGCATGTTAAGAACTTGAATTGAAAGTCGCGAATTGGTATGGGCTTGGGAGAGCCCGAGTTAAGTTTAGGCTTAACAATCCATTAGCCAAACCTTAGGTGGTTCACACCCAAAAATTTGGTCGCGACACACATGGTCAATTGATACATGCTTTGCAAGGTCTTCATGTTGGCAAAGTGAGTCAATTGCATGCATTAGAGTAAAAGGCACTGCAGCAACATGAACTGGACATATAATTTGTTGGTTTTGCCATTTTTGCTACGATTTATATGATCTTAATTGAGTTTCAAACTCTTAACAAGAAATCTTTATCATCGCATGCTCTATATGTGAGATTTTTAGTAGGATTTACGCATGTCTTGAGGATTGCTAAAATCATGTTCGTTCTGTAAATTTAATGCTGAAATGAAACCTTGTCATATGTGCACATTTTTGTACTTGTTTAAGTCATCTAGAGACCAAATCTTACGATCATGGCTTTTTGACTATTGAATCGCATGTTGCGAGAATTGCATACATGTTTAGGTCATGTCCTTTGAGTATCATCTTACACATTAAATTTGTCTCACAAAAGTGTTCATTTCACTTAGGATTCCCAAGCATACCATTAGGAAGCATGAGTCATTTCATAATGTCATTTAAATTATATGACATTTTGCATGCCGATTTAGGATTAGATGATTATCTAAACTTTCTGTTGCATCCAATCCTAAGTCCCATGTGATTTCTTCATACCGTTTGTACATTCTTTGAATGATTTTGAGGTTTTATAATGAATGCTTGTGTTTTGTTTCCTTAGTTATTGATACACACACTTTTAGAGATCTCGATCTTAGGGTACCAAATTGACATAGTTTGGACTTGAGCTCTTTTAGGAAGACATAAGGCACACTTAGAGGTTTCCGATGTCACTGAATTCATGTAGATCGCTCATCATTTAGACCACTTTTCCATTTTTTCCAAAATTAGATAAGAATCTGGACAATGAATCAAATTCGGACCCCTGTTCTAACCCTTGTTTGGACAGGTCTTTGATATTTTTGTTTCATTTTTTCTATTTGGAATTTGCACTCGGCCTCTTAATGAAACTTGCTTGTCATCATGTTGGCTATGTTGTGTGTAAAATTGATAATTTTTAGACATATTTGATAGGACAAATCCTTGTGACATTAGCTGAATATTTCTATTGTTTTGACAAATTTCTTATGTGTCATTGCTTGTTGTTTGATTTTTGTAAAATCATGTGTAGATTTTTTAAGAAAACTTTGTTCATGAAAGTTATTCATCATCATGTCATGTATGTTAAGGAATTTTTTTCATTGCCAGATTGTCATTAGGTATTGTCTAATTTTGCTGTCTTTATACACTTGTTCTGAAATTTCTTGATATAAACATGATTGCGATTGTTTAGTTATACCTTTAGGCTAGTTTGTGCATGAAATTAGGCCATGCCATTTTCATGAAAATGTTTCTAATTGCTTTGATCTTTGTTGTTAAATAATTAGTTTTTTCAAAATTACATTCATCTTTCAAAAAATACTTTGGTACATGTGATGTTTCCAAAAGATAATTTCTAAGAAATTATTTTCCAAAACTCAATTTGGCTTAAGGAAAAATTGTGATTTGGACAATATTCAAAATGCCTGCGACGCTTGTGAATGCATTTTTGCAAGTTCCAAGCTAGCCATGGCAATTGAATGTGCTCCATAGCCTTGACATTCTTTAATCCTAAATGTTTTCAAATTTTTCCGAACTTTGATTTAGACAATCGTGAAAGTCATGGTTTGGATTGTATTCAAAATGCCTACAACGCTTGTGAATGCATTTTTGTGAGTTCCAAGCTAGCCTTGGCAATTAAATGCCTTTCATAGTTGAGACATCGCTTTGTCTCAAAATTTTCGTTGACAATTTCAAACCTTTTTGAAACGTCACATGTGCCCTCATACATATAATCTTGTCATGCATTAGAAATTGCCTGTGTTTGTGATTGGCGCATGCTCTTGGTAATAAGTGACCCATCAAGAGTTCACTTTCTTGCTTGATTGGTTGTGAAATAAGGTTCAAAAGACCTACATGCATGTTTAAATTTTTGTAATACATGTGACTTTTAGATGAATGGAAGGGTCGATGCATAATATCGAGGGAAAATGCTGGGATCACATAGATTGCTTGATTAGGAGACTTATAAGCGTTGTTGGCCATGTGAGAACACAATTGGTCAACAATTGCTATAAGTCACAAAAATTGATTGGGTAGGTGTCTTAGTGGGACCCTTGCATGAAAGACAAAGGTCGATCCCGAGCCCCCAAAATTTGACTTTCGTATTGAACTTTCTTAAAATGATTGATCTTGACATGATGTTATGTTTTTGATTGTTTTGATATGTATGTTTGTTTATTTCCATTGTATGTACCTAGTTATAGGTTTCTAGATTAGGTTTATATTAGGACCCCGAAAATGGAGAAAGCACAAAGACGGTGGAGGTTGATGTCCATTTCGACTATTATCATGTACTATTCATTTCCCGACATATGTCTCGGGTTCTCTTTGTTGTATAAAGCTCGATGAGTTGTGGGTTTTCTCTTTTTCCTCTCATATTTTTCAATTGTGTTTCTCTTTTATATTTTCTAGGATTGCATGGTAGATTTACTGCTTTCCTTGATTGTTTACTTATTGTTTCATAATTTTAATTCCATTGATTGCTTTCTTTTCTTGTTTTCTAGAAATAGAATAGTACAAAAATGACCAGCCATGCACGATCGCTTAGTTTAGGACTAATGATCTTGAAAATGTAAGAAGAAATGCATGGACACATTGGGAAAACACAACTTATTATTTAGATACCAAAAGGGCGCTAATAGAAATAGTAACGTAATGAAAGTCCCCGAATCTAAATATTTGGTTGCGTAGGAATCGAGAGAACACTCTCGACCCTCGATTGGGTTTTCTAGCCGACCTCCAAAACGAAGCTAGTGGTGACTCTCGTCTTATTTTAGGTTATCATAAACAACTATATTGTATAAATAAACCCATCGTGAGGGGTACGAGTTTCGATGAAACTCACCATGGTTTAGCATATTCGATGTGGGAGTACCCCAAAGAATGAAGTGATGCCATCCTTATGGGTGAAGCGTATTGTCAAGAAGGCTGCTATGGTAGAGGTACCCTTAAATCCAATATCCACACCTGACCTCTTCTCCCGAGGTGTGTTGCCCATGTGGGTATGGATCGCAACACTCTACTATCATGCATGATACAAGCTTGGGAGAGCTTGCGATCTCATGGAGGGAACTCATAAGAGGCTTGATCTGAAAGGAAAGGTGATGACGTCTTTTGGAATGCGAGCTGTGAGGGAACTATTGTGATCAAATACCCCTAAACTTGACCTTTCCCTCTTTTCTCTCCTCATGATGAGGGATTGTGGGTGGCAAGATCGGGTTGTGACAGACTTGGCGACTCCACTGGGGATTGGTTACTAGATTAAGAGGACTTGAAGCCGTTTAAAATGGTTGTTATGTTTATCTAACATGTCTCGTGTAGGATTGCTTGCATGTCAAAGTCACCTGGAAAATCAGGTTAGTCACTAACCTCATGTTAAATGGTCTTGTAGGTGGGAGTTATAAGGGGAGGCGTGCTTGTAAACCTTTTGTTGTAGGGGGTGTACGGATGTATGAATGTATGAGGTTTATATTGAAGTGCTGGATGTTTAAATTTAAATGCATGTTTACAAGCTTTAGCATGACACTGCACACACAACTGCGGTCTAAAACCTTGATCGCCCAATTTAGGACCTTATGAGGGTTTGTGGGTGGAATCTGGGAGTGAATACTCGTGGTAATCCATTATTTACATAAACCCGCTCATCCAAACCGATAAAAATAGCACCGATCGATGATAGTAGCGGTGGGTAAACTATTTTTATCCTTTGGGATGGGGACCTTGAGCCTTTAGCACCCTCACCCTAAGCGTCAAAACACCACGGTTTCATGCAACATGTGATTTGTGCTTGCCATGTGTTGGTGGGTAAGGTATTGTTCATTTCTTATCGTTCTAATCGTCTTACTCTCCATATTTCAATTATGCACTTTATATTTCAACAACAATACATTTTAATCACAGATGCCCTTTTAGGTTTAGGTTTAGGTTTAGATGGGTAAACTTGAAGTGGACATTGTCCTCGTGCCAAGGAATCTCAAGACTCTATGGGAGAATCTCGACCCGAGACATCAAGATTACGTGGAAAAGCACATAGGTTTCCTTCCTACTTTATTAAAAGTCGAACCACGTATTGCAATGGTGAAAGCATTGGCTCATTTTTGGAATCCCATGATTTCCACTTTCGTGTTTAATCGATATGAATTGACCCCTACAATTGAGGAGTTTCAGAAAGCCATCAGGTT
This sequence comes from Eucalyptus coolabah, assembly GCA_014182585.1. NCBI lineage: Eukaryota > Viridiplantae > Streptophyta > Magnoliopsida > Myrtales > Myrtaceae > Eucalyptus > Eucalyptus coolabah. The sequence goes on along the minus strand of CM024620.1, from coordinate 9,546,340 downwards.
AGGTAAAGCCTCTTTAGGTTTCATCACTCCTTCTATTGGTCAGGATTTAATCTCTTTTAAGTCAATTCCTCAATATCCTCATCGACAAAATTAGGGCTATTCTTAAAGGTAATTCTCATTACATGCCTTATACTTTCCTTGAACAACATTTCCTTAGCCTCAATCCTAAATCTAGGAATCAAATTCATCATGTCTTCCTACTCATGTTTTTTTTTGGCTTTGTGGTATTCTCACGTACCCGAAAAACAATGGATCCTTTAGTCACTCACATTGTCAATCAAGTGTGCGCCTTTAATTGTTTTACACACATGATCCTTGCTGAAACTTTTCATTTTTTATTTTTTGGTGACCCAGGATCCACCGTACAGCTGGTAGCTGGGGGCATAAACCTAGGGTGAACTGAGCCACCACCACAGGCCTAGCCGCGGGTGAGTCATGCAATGGGGACGCGGAGTTTTGAACCCCTCCCCCCTAAATGGGGGAGTAAAGTTCTAACCATCGTAGCCATTGTGGGCGGTGGTTCCTTGTTGAAACTTTCGTGCCTCTTAATCGTTTCAAAGAAAATGGCCAAGGAACTCTTAGAGCCCTATTAGGACTTCTCCAAATTTGGCTCTTTTCACATATCAATGAATTTGCCCCTCACATGAAGATTGTCAACGTCACAAAATATCATCATCCCATTCTTATATTTTGCCAAAGAAATGAATTATTTCCGCCATGGTCTTTCTCTATATGGTTTCATTTCCTCAAAAACCTCAACCCTAGCTTAATCCAATGGCATGTTCGGTGCCTTGGGAATCCCAAGATGCGCCTTGTTAGTGGAGTTGATGACATGCTCCCCCTCATGGGATTGACTAGTTTAACATCGTATTATGCTTTAAGGGTGCTCCGCCAATATCGCGTGCTTCAAACAACCCCGCCAATCCTCAAGCAGGGTTATATCGTATTGATTATCACGATGAAGTCATCGAAGAAAACCAAATTGGCCATTTCAAGGCCATGATTCAAGCCGTTATTGGAATTTGGTACTCTTGTTCCTCACATTACATGGTTGCTGTAGATGAAGCCGACTTGGAGGGAGAGATGAAGACTCATCCCGCTATCATCGATTTACATATACCATCAAGTAGAACTTGAGCTTGAGGTTCAGTTGCCTGATATTCTCGAGGCTCAAGGTGTGGCATCCCGGAATTCAAAGCCAAGCCTTAAGGTGTGTTAAATGTCTTTAATTAGGTGGTAGAATTTTCATGGCTTATGTTTTAGCCATTAGTCTTTTAATTTGATGAATTTTGCTTGTGTTGTGGAAATTTAAATTTAAATGCTTGGCCATATGATTTAAATTTCAATAATTAAAAATATCCCAAGACTTTGGCCAAGATGAAATTTGAATTTAGAAATATTTATAGAAAGGAATTCAAAAAAAAAGGGGGGGGAAAGAGGGTTAATTTGGAATGGGCCTTGGACCCATTTGGCCTAAGCTTAGTGGGTCGAATGGCCGGCCCAAATGGAAGCCCAAGAGGGAGGATTCGACCAGCCCAAGGGAGTGGCCGGATGGGCCTAAGCCCAAGCCCAATCAATTCAAAAATAAAAATGCCAAGTGGCGCAAAGAAGGGCATGCATTGGCCTAGACTAGGATGCCATGCATTGGTCCATTTAGGTGGCAAGCAATGATGAGAAGATGGGGATATAAAAGGAGTGAGGAGAGAGAAATGGCCCGCTACTTGCTCCATTTCGTCCAAAGAGAGGGTGAGAAAGAGAGAGAGTTTGAGAGAAAGGGAGAGAAGCCGAGAGGGAAGGAGGCGGAGCCGGAGGGGAGTGCCGTTCGTTCGCCGTATCCCGTCGCCGTTCGTCGTTGCTAGCTCATCTTTAAGGCAAGTGGAGTCCATAACTTCCTTTGTATGTTTGCTGTGGTGTTTGCATGTTAGATTATAGGCGTGATTTGTGCGAAAAACCGAGGTAAGAGTTGATATTGTGCAAAACGTGTGGCTGTTCTCGTCCGGTTTGTGGTAGTCAGTATATTAGTCGAGCTTGCATGTGTATTTGGAGTACGATTTTGGCTTGGGTGTCTTCATGAAAGTTGAAGCTAACATCTTTTAGTATGACATACTCGAATTTCATGGAAAACGATGGTGATATGTGGGGTCAAAAGCTCTGTTATACGGAGACCTCAGATCTGCGAAATCTTCACTGACCTTTTGTTGATTTCTTGTTTGCATGTTGATTTCGGTTGGAGATATCACTTTGTTGTCTTCTTGAAAGTTGTAGGAAACATCTTAAGCTACAACATACTCAAATTTGAAGCAAAAATAACAAGTATAACTTGGTGAATCGGTTAGATCTTGGAGATGGTTGATTCTGGTGAGGTGTACCGAGACACCCGAGACTTCATGGACTAAAATGGTGACCATAATCTGGTTATTTGACCTAGATCCCTTCATGAAACTTGTAAAGGACACATTTTTACATAACATACTTAAATTTCAGAAGGAACGAAAGAGATTTGATGGGTGAAATCTAAGAAATACGGAGAAGTGTGTTCTGGACGTCGCGGTAGTGATTCCAGAAGCTTCGTAGGGCTATGGAAATTAATCTAAAAATAATTTGGCTTAAATTTCTGAATGTGTTGGCTATCACCCTGTAAAGTTTCGTAATTTTTGGAGACCGAATGGATATTTTAATTGAATTTATTCGGAAACTGTGCGGTGGGTTTAAATCCGAGAATTTTAGGATGTTTTTGGAGGAAATTGTGAAATTATAAGAAATTCAATTTGGCCACGAATTTTATATAAAATTGTGATCCTATAAATGATTATTGAATATTATGATTTTTGGGAAAATCATAAATATTAAATATTTATTTATGAAAATAAAATAATATAATAAAATAATAAAATAATGAAATAATAAAATAAAATAGATTTTTATTTGGCCACGGATTCAATTCCATTTGTGTGGCACTTGTGTGATGAGGTCTTTGTGCATGACACGTGAATTGAAATGCTTATGTGATTAAGCTATGACATGTGCATGACATGTGAATTGAAATGCTTATGTGATTAAGCTATGACATGTGCATGACATGTGAATTGAGATGCAAGTGTGATATGTTTGATGCCATGCCAAATTGCCATGTTAAATTGAGATAAAAGATAAATGTGGATGAGAATGAGGTTGTGGTGGAGGATGTTGTCTGGTGGCCTGGTGGCGTAATTCCGAGATTCCCCGGGAGTTTCGGGATGCCCGGAATGTGGGGGGGGGGCCGGAAGTCCGGTTGTATCTTGGATACATGCCCGGAGATTCCTCGCGACACTAGGATTAGGGTGCGGGATGCTCGGCTAGAAGGGTAAGGCCGGAAGTCCGGTTGTATCTTGGATACATGCCCGGAGGTTCCTCGTGATGCTAGTTGAGATGCGAGATGCCCGAAATGTGGGGGCCGGATGCCCGCTTGTATCTTGGATACATGCCCGGAGGTTTTTCTCGCATGAGATGCGAGTGTAAAATATGAGATAAAATTGATGAATCGAGGAAGGGTGATGTGGTGATCAAATTTAAAGATAAAGATGAAAATTAACTCATGGCATGATATGGTATGATATGCATGATGATATGCATGATGATGGAGATGATATGTGATGTGATATGATGATCACCCATGGTATGATATGCATGATGATATGCATGATGATGGAGATGATGACGTGATATGATATGATGATCACCGATGGCATGATATGCATGATGATATGCATGATGATGGTGATGATATGAGATGTGATATAATGATCACCCATGGTATGATATGCATGATGGTATGCATGATGATGATGATGATATGTGATATGATATGATGATCACCCATGGTATGATATGCATGATGGTATGCATGATGATGATGATGATATGTGATGTGATATGATGATCACCCATGGTATGATGTGCATGATAATGATGATGACATGTGATGTGATATGATGATCACCTATGATAATATATGCATGATGATGCATGATGATGATGTGTGATGTGACATGATGATCATCCATGGTGTGATATGCATGATGAAATGCATGATGATGACAATGATATATGATATGCCATGATGATGATGATATATGATGTGATGATGCATGATACGCATGATTACAAGGTAAGTGATGCTTGCAACGTTTGATGATATGCATGATGCATTGGAATGTTAATGGATTTCCCTATCTCCGAGTGGTTGTACTCACCCCTTTGGGGACCAACATTTCGATTAGTAGATGGTTTGAGCGGTTGGATATGACCGCGGGAAGAAGGATAGCAAAGGAGGGAACCTTTGGACGCCGACACCGGTTGATGGACCTTAAGCATACGATTGTGGAGGAGATGTCGGTCATCTTTTAAAGTATAGCCAAGTATAGAAAAACTATGGCATTTTGATGTACCGATGAATGATGTCCATCTGCCTTATGTAAATAAACGTGTCCGGCTTTAACTTATATAAGATGTTTAGTAGGTGTGCATCGATTTCTGAATGTAAGGAAGGGAATTGTTGGATATGCTTCCGTTATGTAAATTACGTAAGGGACCGTTAATAAAGGATGTAAACCCCTATGGTTGTATGGACCCGCTGCAACTAAAAATGGTATCGAGTGACTTGTTATTTGGGAAAGAAAAAGGAAAAGCGAGCTGTGGTGACTCTAGCGGATCGGGGGCCGTCGAGGGGTGCCACAGCCTTTGTTGGTATCAGAGCTATGGATTATTTGGAGTGATAAGGAGCCTTAGATGGAAATGAGGATAGAATGATGCACACCATAGGAAATAAAACGGAATAATTGAATAACGGGTGATGAGTATTCACTCGTAGAACCCTAGTAATGGGCTTTGAGTTGACTTTAGGTACCAGTAACGTGTATATGTTACTTATGTAGTAGTAGTAGTCGCTTTGGATAGAGGCAGTGAGACTCAGATTATTCCTGAGGCAATGCTTGGAAATTACAGGAAAGTCATGGTGCGAGCTGGAAGTGCTCATCCATCGAGGACTGAAGCCTCTGCTGCAAGGGCTGAACCCCAAATGGAAGATATCCTGCAAGCACTGGCCAATATTGGAAATCTGATGGAAAGGCAAGTGCAGCAACAACCCGAAGTGGAACGTCGCCCTCAGGGACTGGTGGAACAATTCCTAAAGTTGAAACCACTTAAGTTTAGTGGGATGGGAAGTCCTGAGGAGGCGGAACAATGGATCGATGGAATGGAACGAATTTTCCGGTTGTTGGACTGCAGTGAGGCTGAGAAAATAGTTTTAGCAGAGTACCAGCTGGAGGGAAATGCAAAGTTTTGGTGGAGAGCTTCGAAGGATACAATCTTTCCACCAGGTGCGATGTGAACCGGGATGAGTTTGTTAGGGCTTTCAATAGGAAGCATTTCTCGATTGTGCCAAGGATAGAAAGATCACCGAATTTGTTCGGTTAGAACAAAGGGAGCCGACAAGAGACCAAGATGAGGCAAAATTTTCTGAATTGTCTAGGTATGCTCCTAGGTTGGTTGAGGATCAAGAGGAAAAGGCTAAGAGATTCCCGAAAGGATTAAGGATGATATTAGAAAACAACTAGTGCCTCTAAATATAAGGGATTATAATGAGATTTATGAGAGGGCACAAGTTGGTAGAGCAAGAGTTAGTGAGGGATCAATCAGAATCTAAGGGGCAAATGACCTTTAATGATGTTCGAAGAGGTAAGAGACCCTATCCTAGTCAAGGTCGACCTGGGAATCTAAGAAGAGGAATAATTTTGGGAATCCTAGAAAGGTCGAGTGGCCCGATTCTAGGAAGAGTACCCTACCAAGGTAACATTTGTCGAGATGTGGTGGACAACATGGACCAGGGACCCCGTAATGATCGATTGAAATGTTTTGGCTGTGGGCAAAGAGGTCACTTTAAGAAAGATTGTCCCCAAGGAAGGTCGCAGCCGAATGTCGGCTCGGTGCGACAAGTACAACAAAGTGCTATTGAACCAAATTTACCAAGGAATCCACAGAGGCTGCCACCACAAGGAAGAGTGTATACGGTCACTCAAGAGGAAGCAGGAGCTTCCAAAAGTGTTATCTCGAGGTATGATTTTGATAGGGGGATAAGAAGGTATATGTGTTATTTGATGTGAGTGACATGCGCTCATTTATGTCCGGAAAATATAAATGATTGTGAGGAGTGGGAACCGAATCTCTAGATATGCCTCTTCGTATTTCTACATCGCTAAAAGATATGTTGTTATCTATATTGGCATGTGAGATGAGTGAGATAACCCTAGGGGAGTGAGATCTAGAAATGGACTTGATAATGATAGTTATGTATGACTTTGATGTCATCGTAAGAATGGACTAGCTCCGTAAGCAATGGACTAGGATGAATGATTTCCTGAGGTAGTACTTTCCCGTGTGCTAAGGATGAAACCGTGAGGCTAAGAATGGGGTAAGCCAAAACGGATAATAACTCTATAGGTTAATCCCTATCGAAACGAGACCTTTCAATAGATGTGTAGTTCAGGTTCGAACCAGGCGAAAGCTGGTGTACCTGTAACGTCCCGGTTTGATGAGGGCGGGGAGTGGACGCCGAGGTCAGAAGACCTGAACAAGGAGCGGCTCCTGGCAGGCTTCTAGAATGGCAAAAGGGGACAGGAGTGAACCGAACTATGAGCTGAACTGGAAAGGTAGTGTTTCCGGGATAATTTTGTCAGAGTAGTGCAGTGGAAGCATGATTAAGTTTGTAGAACTCTTGCTTGTGAAAAAGAAAGATGGATCGATGCGCTTGTGTATTGGTTATAGGCAGCTGAATCAGGTGACCATTAAGAATAAGTATTCATTATCTAGAATTGATGACCTATTTGACCAACTGTAAAGAAGTTCGATCTTTTCTAAACTTGACTTGAGATCAGGATATCAGTTAAGAAAGAAGACATTCTTAAGACCGCATTTAGGACTCGCTATGGACACTACGAGTTCCTAGTTATGCTATTTGGATTGACGAATGCCTTAGCTACATTCATGGACTTAATGGATAGGATACTTAAGCCTTATTTGGATTAAATTGTGATTGTTTTCGTTTGATGATATCCTGGTATATTCTAAAGTACCTGAAGAACATGCGTAGCATCTAAGCGTAGTGCTGCAATCAAGGCTTAAGAAGTGAATTATGGAGAGCGAATTATGAATTTGAGGATTAAGATATGATCATTTAAGCTAAGTAGCAGTGACTTCCTATTTGAGGATTTCATTGGAAGTCTTGATGCGTTACATGGAGGTATTTAGCATGTATAGATTGATATTGGAAGTCATGAGTTTGAGTGATCATATGAGACATGAAATTATTTGTGGTTTATATATTGGAATAATAGGTTTGATTGATGGTAGTCAACTTTTAATTTTAGGTGATGATCTCAGTTTGAAAAAGATTTGGTGGAATTAGTGAACATGATCACTTGTGGTTATAGTCTTTCCAAGGTGAAATGGTGAAAGTTCATATTGTGGATTTGATGAGTGATTAGTCTAAGTGATGATCATTTAGGATGAGATCTGAGATATATTCGGTGGAAACTAGACAAGTTTTATTTTGATGGATTGTCGATCTATGAATTAAATAAGTCTTGGTGGACTATAGATATTTGAATCGAAGGAATGATGCTATATTTTAGGCTTGAATTCATGTTGCAATGAAGGTGTAGTGAATGTCTTTGTTGGACTGAACCAAATGAGTTATTGGTGGTGTTGATTTTGATGGTTCTAGGCTTGAATTGGTGGTGACTAAGGTATAGGAATGATTCGGCTAAATGGTGTGTTAGATTGGAAGTACTTGAGTTTGGATGTTTTCAAAGCTCTAAGATTTTGCATGTAAATTTCTTTGAAAATCTTAAGGTCGAATTGAGTTTGATGACTCGCCAATGTGTTGATTTCGGTATTTCAAGAAAGGCTTAGGATTTTGGCATCTCAAAGTTTTTAGTTTCAAAAATCTTTACGATGGGACCAATATTATCGACTCGCCGAACTATTATTTTCAATACTTCAAGAAATGCTTATGGTTTTTGGAGAAAATTATCACCTGTACATTCCAAGTTTTGAACTTCAATCAAAAAGCAGATTTTGATTGTGAACTGTTTTAGAAAATCTCTTGAATTTCATCAGAATTTATGAGTAACGTGACACCGTACAAAGAATTCTAAACTTTTTATAGAAAATGTTCCAACCCATTGGAGTTGGGATTGAGATTGAAATTTTGCCAACGTATCGATTTAAATTTTACTAAGGGTTTTGATAAAGTATTTTATTTCGCGCTGTGATGCAAGTACGACTCAAGGCTTTACATGTGAATCCCGAAAAACATTTGAAATTTAAACGTGATCATGGATTTTATGGAATTGGTATTATGCTTTGATTTTGTGAATTGGTTTCAACAACATGAGATTTACCTTATTTTCAAAGACTATTATTGTTATATTGTTATGTCTTTGAAATCCCTATTTTATATCATAAGGTGGAATTTTCGAGAACTCAAAGGATTTTCCACATTGGTGATTTGAAAACGTTTTGACATGGAAATGACATATGATTTCAAAGCTTGCTGTTATTGTTGAATGCTTATGAAAACCTCGGTTGGTATTGTTTGATTTCATGAAGGAAGACTTTCAAGCGTTCAAAAGAAATTTCAGATGTGGGTATTGTTTTAAAAATGTTTATGATGTTGGGATAAATTAAGATATGTTAAGAGCTTGCATCCTTAAATTTAGAGGAAGTATCACCCGACCCTAGTTGCATACTCGATCATGAAGCCATCAAAATAGATGAGGAAGTGAGGTACATTAAGGAGCCTGTGCAAGTATTGGATTGAAAGAAACAAATTCTCGGGACCGAGAGAATTCCATTGGTTAAGATATTATGGCGATATCATGATGTGGAGGAAGCCACATGGGAAGGTGAGGATCAGATGAAGGAAAAGTATCCCTATTTGTTTCAAGAAGGCGTGAGTAGTGCTTCAATTTCGAGGACGAAATTCTCTAAGGAGGGGAGAATTGTGGCATCCCGGAATTCAAAGCCAAGCCTTAAGGTGTGTTAAATGTCTTTAATTAGGTGGTAGAATTTCCATGGCTTATGTTTTAGCCATTAGTCTTTTAATTTGATGAATTTTGCTTGTGTTGTGGAAATTTAAATTTAAATGCTTGGCCATATGATTTAAATTTCAATAATTAAAAATATCCCAAGACTTTGGCCAAGATGAAATTTGAATTTAGAAATATTTATAGAAAGGAATTCAAAAAAAAAAAAAAGGGAAAAGAGGGTTAATTTGGAATGGGCCTTGGACCCATTTGGCCTAAGCTTAGTGGGTCGAATGGCCGGCCCAAATGGAAGCCCAAGAGGGAGGATTCGACCAGCCCAAGGGAGTGGCCGGATGGGCCTAAGCCCAAGCCCAATCAATTCAAAAATAAAAATGCCAAGTGGCGCAAAGAAGGGCATGCATTGGCCTAGACTAGGATGCCATGCATTGGTCCATTTAGGTGGCAAGCAATAATGAGAAGATGGGGATATAAAAGGAGTGAGGAGAGAGAAATGGCCGGCTACTTGCTCCATTTCGTCCAAAGAGAGGGTGAGAAAGAGAGAGAGAGTTTGAGAGAAAGGGAGAGAAGCCGAGAGGGAAGGAGGCGGAGCCGGAGGGGAGTGCCGTTCGTTCGCCGTATCCCGTCGCCGTTCGTCGTTGCTAGCTCATCTTTAAGGCAAGTGGAGTCCATAACTTCCTTTGTATGTTTGCTGTGGTGTTTGCATGTTAGATTATAGGCGTGATTTGTGCGAAAAACCGAGGTAAGAGTTGATATTGTGCAAAACGTGTGGCTGTTCTCGTCCGGTTTGTGGTAGTCAGTATCTTAGTCGAGCTTGCATGTGTATTTGGATTACGATTTTGGCTTGGGTGTCTTCATGAAAGTTGAAGCTAACATCTTTTAGTATGACATACTCGAATTTCATGGAAAACGATGGTGATATGTGGGGTCAAAAGCTCTGTTATACGGAGACCTCAGATCTGCGAAATCTTCACTGACCTTTTGTTGATTTCTTGTTTGCATGTTGATTTCGGTTGGAGATATCACTTTGTTGTCTTCTTGAAAGTTGTAGGAAACATCTTAAGCTACAACATAATCAAATTTGAAGCAAAAATAACAAGTATAAATTGGTGAATCGGTTAGATCTTGGAGATGGTTGATTCTGGTGAGGTGTACCGAGACACCCGAGACTTCATGGACTAAAATGGTGACCATAATCTGGTTATTTGACCTAGATCCCTTCATGAAACTTGTAAAGGACACATTTTTACATAACATACTTAAATTTCAGAAGGAACGAAAGAGATTTGATGGGTGAAATCTAAGAAATACGGAGAAGTGTGTTCTGGACGTCGCGGTAGTGATTCCAGAAGCTTCGTAGGGCTATGGAAATTAATCTAAAAATAATTTGGCTTAAATTTCTGAATGTGTTGGCTATCACCCTGTAAAGTTTCGTAATTTTTGGAGACCGAAGGGATATTTTAATTGAATTTATTCGGAAACTGTGCGGTGGGTTTAAATCCGAGAATTTTAGGATGTTTTTGGAGGAAATTGTGAAATTATAAGAAATTCAATTTGGCCATGAATTTTATATAAAATTGTGATCCTATAAATGATTATTGAATATTATGATTTTTGGGAAAATCATAAATATTAAATATTTATTTATGAAAATAAATAAATATAATAAAATAATATAATAAAATAATAAAATAATGAAATAATAAAATAAAATAGATTTTTATTTGGCCATGGATTCAATTCCATTTGTGTGGCACTTGTGTGATGAGGTCTTTGTGCATGACACGTGAATTGAAATGCTTATGTGATTAAGCTATGACATGTGCATGACATGTGAATTGAAATGCTTATGTGATTAAGCTATGACATGTGCATGACATGTGAATTGAGATGCAAGTGTGATATGTTTGATGCCATGCCAAATTGCCATGTTAAATTGAGATAAAAGATAAATGTGGATGAGAATGAGGTTGTGGTGAAGGATGTTGTCTGGTGGCCTGGTGGCGTAATTCCGAGAGATTCCCCGGGAGTTTCAGGATGCCCGGAATGTGGGGGCGGAAGTCCGGTTGTATCTTGGATACATGCCCGGAGATTCCTCGCGACACCAGGATTGGGGTGCGGGATGCCCGGCTAGAAGGGTAAAGGCCGGAAGTCCGGTTGTATCTTGGATACATGCCCGGAGGTTCCTCGTGATGCTAGTTGAGATGCGAGATGCCCGGAATGTGGGGGGCCGGATGCCCGGTTGTATCTTGGATACATGCCCAGAGGTTTTTCTCGCATGAGATGCGAGTGTAAAATATGAGATAAAATTGATGAATCGAGGAAGGGTGATGTGGTGATCAAATTTAAAGATAAAGATGAAAATTAACTCATGGCATGATATGGTATGATATGCATGATGATATGCATGATGATGGAGATGATATGTGATGTGATATGATGATCACCCATGGTATGATATGCATGATGATATGCATGATGATGGAGATGATGACGTGATATGATATGATGATCACCCATGGCATGATATGCATGATGATATGCATGATGATGGTGATGATATGTGATGTGATATAATGATCACCCATGGTATGATATGCATGATGGTATGCATGATGATGATGATGATATGTGATATGATATGATGATCACCCATGGTATGATATGCATGATGGTATGCATGATGATGATGATGATATGTGATGTGATATGATGATCACCCATGGTATGATGTGCATGATAATGATGATGACATGTGATGTGATATGATGATCACCTATGATAATATATGCATGATGATGCATGATGATGATGTGTGATGTGACATGATGATCATCCATGGTGTGATATGCATGATGAAATGCATGATGATGACAATGATATATGATATGCCATGATGATGATGATATATGATGTGATGATGCATGATACGCATGATTACAAGGTAAGTGATGCTTGCAACGTTTGATGATATGCATGATGCATTGGAATGTTACTGGATTTCCCTATCTGCTGAGTGGTTGTACTCACCCCTTTTGGGGACCAACATTTCAGATTAGTAAATGGTTTGAGCGGTTGGATATGACCGCGGGAAGAAGGATAGCAAAGGAGGGAACCTTTGGACGCCGACACTGGTTGATGGACCTTAAGCATACGATTGTGGGAGGAGATGTCGGTCATCTTTTAAAGTATAGCCAAGTATAGAAAAACTATGACATTTTGATGTACCGATGAATGATGTCCATCTGCCTTATGTAAATAAACGTGTCCGGCTTTAACTTATATAAGATGTTTAGTAGGTGTGCATCGATTTCTGAATGTAGGGAAGGGAATTGTTGGACATGCTTCCGTTATGTAAATTGCGCAAGGGACCGTTAATAAAGGATGTAAACCCCCATGGTTGTATGGACCCGCTGCAACTAAAAATGGTATCAGAGTGACTTGTTATTTGGGAAAGAAAAAGGAAAAGCAAGCTGTGGTGACTCTAGCGGATCGGGGGCCGTCGAGGGTGCCACACAAGGTTTTTGGTGAGCTCATATTGAGGAGCAAGAAGAAGATGCCTTGATCGATGCGGAATGCTTGGCCCATTATAACAAGCATCTCCGCACAATCCCACCTAGTCCTTAGGTTTCCATCTTATATTCTTTTCTTGTAAAGGATTTCCTTTGTATTTCCCTCATTTCTATCAAATTTTCCCTATATTCATTTTCATATCACAAGTAAAATTGAATCACTTTGTAAGCTTCAAGAATGCAAAGTTTTGTTTCCTTTGCAATTGTTTGATGAAATGAATTAAATTTATGAACATTTTCATGTAACTTTTAGAAAAAGGGGCATTCTAATTAAATATTTGTTGTCATTCCTTTTCAATTGTATAATTTCTTCTGAAGAAATTTTGATGATAGGATGTTATATGATATTGAAATCATATACACTTCTTATCACTATTTCATATCAAGAAAATATAAAATTGACTAGGTTTTGTATTTTTGTGATTTTTTTTGACTAGTACTAATTTGAGCCATCTTCTTTTGAAAAGGTACTGAAAGATGGCTGAAAATAGTCTATCTACGTACTCGCCACCAAACAAGAATGGAGAACGAAGATACTTATGCTTGTGTTATTAGCATGGAGAATCAAATGGTGTAGATGATGGCACTGTTAGTTGATTTCTCCAACCAAATCAAGAACTTAACTTCTGTAGTTCCTCGCTACTCCTACCATGCATCCTCTTACCGCGCCCTCTGATGTGCTTGTAGCAGAACCCATGGGAAAAAAGGCCTGTTGAAGAGGTTCCTATTGTAGCCCCGTCAATTATTATTTAGAGGCTCCATTTAAGGAGACCCCAACTTTGTACTTTGATGAGGAAAGTTCAAGACACCTCGCAAAGATTGAGGAACGCCTTTGCATGCTACAAGGCTATTAACTACAGAGGTTCGATAAGCTGTCACCCTTTGCCAAGGTTAAGGTCCCTAAATTCTACAAGGAGCTTGAGTTTACGAGGAAGTATGATGGCATTAGATGCCTTAAGACCCACTTAAGGTACTATCTGGGCAAGGTGTCTTGTTACTCAGACAATCCTTCGCTCCTGATTTACTCTTTTTAGGATAGTTTGGTTGATTCTGCGTTGACATGGTTTATAGAGTTGGACTTGGAGAAGATCCACACTTGGGAGGATCTTGTCGATGAATTCCTCCAACAATATAAGTTAAACATTGAGATTGCTCTCACCCAAGAAAAATTGATTTGAGTCGAGAAAAGGAGAACTAAAACATTCAGAGCTTATGCTCAAAGGTGGAGAACCACTGTATCTCAAGTAAAGCCACCCTTATCTCGAGAAGGGGGCCATGAAATTGTTGCTTCAAGCCATGCCTCGGGATTTCTTTGAGAAAATGTATAACCACACCTATATCAACTTTGCCACATTGGTGGAGTTAGGTGAGCGCATTGAGGGTATCATGCGCGAAGGAAGGTTGACCGAGACCACGAATCATTCATATGCAACAGGGATAAGGAATCAACTGTGGAGATTGCTTATATACAAAATTCCTTTTCTCAAAAAATGTACAATCCTTAGGCTCATAAACTTGCCATGGAGATAGAGAGCTCTTCCCGAAACTTGGAGTGCAAAGGAAAAGCCTCACAAAGGCAATTTACTCCATTGCCTAGACCCATGTCTCAGCTACTTTCGATGCTGATTGAAAGTCATCTCGTGGCAAGAGAGATCCTAAGGGATAATTCGCCAAAGTTCCTTGGGTTTGACCTTAATAAGACGTGTGAGTATCACACGAAAAAGAAGGGTCACCATGTGGAAAATTGCCTTATGCTTCGTTCCAAGATCTATAACTTGCTAGATGAGAAACTGCTCACCTTTGAGGATTCAATGCCAAATGTCCAACAAATCCCTTTCGAAACACTTTGAAGATGTCAACATGATTTTTGGGGATGATGACAAGCATATACTCCTAATGGATATCCAAAAGTTGGAACAAATCACGCCCTTTGTTGATCGCTAGCTGGAAGGTGACATTACTTGTGATGAGAAGATAGCTTGCTTAGCAAAGCTAGCTGAGCTGGGAATTATCCAATATGAAGATGGTGAACCTGCTCTGAGATGGATGTCTCTGGTTGAAGTTGATTTGCTAGCGAGGATATAATCTCAAAAGTCATAAAGAAGGTTGGGAATCTAAGTCAGGATGACAACACTCGAAAGGAGGATCATTGAGCCTTGAAAAGCAAAACCTTATGTACCAAGACTCTAACACTGGAAACAAGGATGAAGATAAAGCTTCTCGCATGGATAGTGAGTTCGTTCGAAAAGCTCGTGAAAATGGTGAAGTTGTTGGTATCCTTGGCCAACTAAGTGGCAATTATGACTTTAAGGTGAAGTTCACACTGCCACTAAGTTTCTTCGTTGACGTGAAGGATATTGTCTTGAGTGGATGTGATGATGAAGAAAACCTTACATTAACTTTGCCGAAAGATAAAGAGGTCCACTCCGATGGTGAGGATGAGGATGAATACAAAACTTCTCGTTGGGATCATGAGCTCGTAAGGAAAGCCTATGAGAGAGGTGAAGTGGTAGACACCTTGGGACAACCAAGTGGGAAGTATGACTTTATGGTCAAGTATACTCCTCCTCCAAGTTATTTCTAAAACCCTAGAGACATTGTCCCTAGTGGATGGGGATAGAGTTCGAGGATGACTTCGTGGCTATGATTGAACTTGTTGTGATTGATATGACTAAGGAGAAAATCCCTCGTGGGGCTGATGCAATTAACAAGAGCATCATCGAAGTTGGCTCAATGACTGACAATTTTGGAACCATGAAGATCTCAAGCATGGGTTTTAGACCCGTTGTGATTGAATTGCCACTACAAGTTGGTGAATGTTCTAATACCAAAGTGACTCTTACTATGACACTAAGGCGGTCCCTTAGAACTATAATATAAATGAAATCAACACCATCACCTAATCGGTCAAATTTACCCACCACGTGAAAATGTGGAAAAGAAGGCCATAACTAATGAGGAAGCTGAACAACTCCTCAAAACACTCAAGACAAGTGAGGCATGAGTGATAGACCAATTGCGCAAGATGCCTGCACAGATTTCCCTATTGGAGCTTTTCAAGACCTCTCGAAAAGCATATAAATGCTCTCCTCAAAATCTTGAACAAAGTCCACGTGCCCGAGACCATTAGAGAGGTACAATTGGAGGAGTTTGTGGGTGCTATACTTCTTAGAGATTAGATAACCTTCTCTGAGAAAGACCTCCCTCCTGAGGGCCACGCACACACTAAGGCGCTATATGTGTCCGCTCAACATTTTGGGACTAGGATTTTGAGGGTCCTGGTCAATAATGGTTTCGCCTTGAACATTTGCCCTTTATCCACCCTCCGTCAATTGGGGATAGGAATGGAAAATGTCCACCCTCCAAAGGTTCCCATTTGAGACTTAGACGGATGAGAAAAGAATCGATAGGGAAATCCACCTACCACTTGATGATTGACCCTATTACTATTACTAAAAAAATTTAAGTACTTGGATATTCCAAGCAACTTTAGCCTGCTGTTAAGATGGCCTTGGATCTACGCCTTTGCAGGGATCATTCCTTCCAGTCTTTGTTAGATGATGAAACTTCCCATTGATGGAAAGATTGTGAGTATCCGATGTGAAAGAGATGTGGAGACTTTCCATAACATCGCTATACCTTTCATCAAGCTTGAGGTCAAGGGAGACTTGAGCTACCACTTGTTTGAGATGGTGTCTGTTACTCATGTGCTTGTTGGGTCGATTATCATGAAGCCTCAGTTTTCAAAGGCATCCTTAATGTCAAGTAAAGAACTGCTCAAGAATGGTTTTGCTATTGGAAATGATTTGGGTAAACTCACCCAAGGCAATGCCAAATCCCATTAAGGTGGTCAAGAGAAACAAGCGTGAAGGCCTAGGTTATTAGGGCGATCGTAAGGGTTAAAGTAATCACAAAGGCCTAAACATTAAAGGTAAGAGCTACTGATGCCTCTTTCCTCCATCATTGAAGGATTTCTTTCCTGGTTCAACAAAGTTCTTGCAAAAAGAGGAGGCAAATGTCTACCACTTTGCCGATTTGTTCGAAGATGGATTGGTTAGCACCATTGGTGAAGATGAAAAGCCTGCAGTTCTTGCTGTGTAAGGGATGTCTCTAGTTCTTGCATTTCATTTTTAGTCGTATTCCATTCATTTCTCCCCTGCGAGGGAATTCCATTCATTTCGTTCATTTACACTTATACTAATATGGGTTACAAACTCTATGGATCCAAGATGATATACGTTGTAATGTAGTTTTTGCATATCAATAAAATTCACACTTGTTAATAGATGTGTGAGGTTTCCCAAATCAATTCTATGATGATGCTTTGAGGCATGGACCTACACACGATCTATAGTTTCAAAATGTTTTATTGGAACGAGGATGTCCAATGACATGAGGGCTATGAATTTTTCATAAACTTGAATTTAAAAAAAAAAATTCACTACATTTGCATACATTGCATTCATTTATATTTATATACACTAACCATTTTTTTGATTGCATCTTAGGCATGGCATTTCACATCATGATAGTCATTTGCGGGGCTCGGATTTGCATTCAAGAGATTTTGATGAACTCAATTATTTCGACTCGAGAATGAGGATGATCCTCAAGTTATTGAAAATGAATGGCTTAGACATGAAGAGTCCAAACCTCCTACCACCGAGGAACCAATTACTGTGAATTTAAGAGATTCGAGATAACCTTAAAGAAACCAAAATTGGGGTAAGTCTTTCTCAAGTGGATGACAATAGATTAATAGGATTTTTGAAAGAGTACTAAGATGTTTTTGCTTGGTCATATGATGATATGCCGGGTTTAGATCCCGAGATCATGGAACATGCATTACCACTCAATCCTAGTATTTCGCCCAAGAAGCAAAAGCTTAGAAGGATGAAACCTGAGTTGTCGAAAAGATTGAAGAAGAAATCATGAAGCTCTTAAGTGTTGGTTTCATTGAAGTCACCCATTATGCTGATTGGATTGCTAATATAGTTCTAGTTTTGAAGAAGGATGGACGAGTTCGAGTTTGTGTTGATTACCACGACTTGAATAAGGCAAGCCCTAAGGATGATTTTCCTTTGCCACGATTGATGTCTTAGTTGACAGATAGTGGATTCCAATTGTTCTCCTTCATGGATGGATTTTCCGGTTGTAACCAAATCCGGATGAAAGAGGAAGACAAAGTTATACCTTTTAACTTGAAGAACACATGGGCAACATATCAAAGAGTCATAGTAACACTATTCCATGACATGATGCATAAGGAGATTGAAGTCTATGTTGATGACATGATTGCAAAGTCAAGACAAGGTGAAGACCATGTTGGAGTCTATAGAAAACTATTTGGCTGATTGAGGAAATTTAAGCTGAGGCTTAACACCACAAAATGCATATTTGGGCAAAATTTGGAAAGCTTCTTGGATTTATGGTTAGTAACATGAGCATTGAGATAGATCCCTTTAAAGTGAAAGCCATATGTGATCTAAAACCTCTTTCCACTATTAAGAAAGTTCGAAGCCTATTGGGAAGATTGAATTATGTTGCGCGATTCATCTCCCAATTGTTAGAAACCACTAAGCCGTTCTTCAAGCTATTAAAGAAGAACGCCAAGGTCAACTAGGATGAAGAATGTCAGAAATCATTTGAAGAGCTTAAGCGATATCTTTCACAATCTCCTGTACTCATATTGCCTATCTAAGGCGTGCCTCTAACCTTGTATCTCACCCTTCACAAAGAGTCTTTGGGAGGCCATGTGGCATCCCAAAAATTCAAAGCCAAGCCATAAAGTGTGTTAAAGTCTCTAATTAGGTGATAAAATTTCCCATGGCTTATGCTTTAGCCATTAGTCTTTTTAATTAGATGATTTGTGCATGTGATTGTGAAAATTTAAAATTGATAGATTAATAATCTATGCTTGGCCATGCACTTTATGAATTAAATTTCAATAAATGAAATGTCATAAGACTTTGGCCATGTGAAAAATTTAAAGTTTAAAATATTTATAGAAGAAATTCAAAAAAAAAAAAAAAAGAGGGAAAAGTCAATTTTTAGGTTGGGCCTTAGGCCCATTGGCCTAAGCTTTTAATGGGCCAAGTTGGCCGGCCCAATAGAGGCCCAAAAGGAGTGGTCGACCGGCCCAATAGAAGCCCAAAAAGCCCAAGCCCAAATTCAAAAATCCATAGGACAAGTGGCACTAGACTCTCATGCATTGGCTTAGGGAAGAAGGCCATGCATTGGCTGGTTTGTAGGCAAGTAATCACGAGGATTTGGGGGTATAAGAGGGAAGAGAGAGAGACAGGGTGGCCGGATTTTCTCATTTGGCCGAGAGAGAAGGTGAGAGAGAGAGAGAGAGAGAGATTTCGAGAGAGAGGGGGGAGCGGCCGAGAGAGAGAGGAGGAGGAACCGCCGTCCGTCCGCCGTGTGCCGCCGTGTTTGCCGCCCTACGCCGTCGACCGACCGGTCTAGAGGCAAGTGGGAGTCCTCTAGCTTCTCTTGCATGCTTGTATTTTTTTTTTTCATGTTGAATCTTTGAGTGTTTAAGTGAGAAAAACCGGAGCATGAATGATGTATGTTGAATGGTATGGCTGTTCGTGTTCGGATCGTGTGAGTCAGAAACTTGTTTGAGCTTGCATGTGTGTTTGGAGTCCGATTTTGGCTTCGATTTCTTCATAATAGTTGTAGCTAACATCTTGAACTACAACATAATGAAATTTCGTGGAAAATGATGGATATTTGAGGGGTTAAAGTCTCATCCTACGGAGACCTCAGATCTGGAGAGTTTTTACTGACCTTTTGCTGGATTCATGATTGCATGTTGGTTTGTGATGAGAATCTCACTTCGATTTCTTCATGAAAGTTGTAGGGAACATAGCAAACTACAACATATGCAAATTTTAAGTGAAACGAACAAGTATAACCTAGTAAATCGGCTAGATCTTGAAGACGATGATTCTGGTGATGTATTCCGAGACACCCGAGACTTCAAGGACCTAAATGATGACTATATTCTGGTTATTTGACCCAGATCTCTTCATGAAACTTGTAAAGGATATCTTGATATATAACATATCCAAATTTTAGAGAAAATGAAAGAGAATAGGTAGGTGAAATCTCAATATTTCCGAGATGTGTACACTGGACGTTTTTATAATGGATCCAGAAGCTTCGTGAGACTGTATAAAATAAGCTAAAAAGAATCTGGCTTGGAGTTCTTTATTAAAGTTGTACAAAAATGTCTTGGCTATTAATTTTTGGAGGCCGTATGAATATTTTAATCTAATCTCTTCGGAAACCGTGCATTCTGGTTTCATCCGAAAATTATATGATGTTTTGTGAAAATTTTGGAAATTGTGTGAAATGCTATTTGGCCATGTATTTTGTATGAAATTATCATCCTATTGGCTTGTTTAATATTTGCTGTAATTTTTATAATTTTGGGAATTTGTTGATATTAAATTTATGGAAATGACAAAAGTTGGAATTTAAAATAAATAAATAATAAATAATAAATAAGTAAATAAAATAAAATAAAATAAAATAAAATAAATAGATTATTTTATTGGCCATAGATTCCATTTAATTAAATCATGTTGCATGTGTGATAAAGTCTTGGTATATGTATGATATTGAATCGAGATGCATGTGTGATAAAGTCTTGGTATATGTATGACATTGAATTGAGGTGCATGTGTGAATCCTATGCCAAGTATGACTTGTGTGATGTCACGACATATGCCATGTTCAAATGAGATCAAAATATTGGTAAACATGGATGATGGTAAATGAGGAGATAGTTGTGGTGGAGGATGATGGCCGGAATGTATAGAGATACATTGCCAGATTTCCTGGGAGATTCGAGATGCCCGGAATGTGGGGGCCGGGGCCCTATCGGAGGTTTACGCCCGAAGAATGCCTCGCGATGTCAAGATATGGGGTGTGGGATGCCTGGCCAGGGAGTGTAAATGCCGGAAGCCCTGTCGGAGTTTTCTGCTCGAAGGGAATACCTCGTGATGCTAGTTGAGATGCGAGATGCTCGGAATGTGGGGGCCGGATGCCCGTGGCCCGGGAGGCTGAATGTCGGAAGCCTCGAGGTCTTTTGCCGTAGAGGGGATGATGAAATTAATGATTTGAGGAATGGGTGATGTGGTTATCAAATTGAAAGATAAAGATGAAAATTTACCCATGGCATGATATGCATGATGATGATGATGATGATGATGATGATGATATGTGATATGAAATAATGATATGCATGATGATATGCATGATGATGATGATGATGATGATGATATGTGATATGGCATGATGATATGCATGATGATATGCATAATGATGATGATGATGATGATGATGATGATGATATGTGATATGGCATGATGATGATGATGATGATGATGATGATGATGATGATGATATGCCATGATGATGATGACATGTGTGATGTGATGATGATGTCATGATGACATGTATATGATTATGAGATTGACGCATGATAGTATGCGCATGGCTTCAAGGTAAGTAACGCCCGCAATGCATGTATGATTTGTATGATACATTGAGTTGTTATTGGATTCCTTATCTGCGAGTGGTTGTACTCACCCCTTTGGGGACCAACATTTCAGATTAGCGATGCCGCTTCTCGCCGTCGCGCGGTGCATTTTACGT
Organism: Eucalyptus coolabah; assembly: GCA_014182585.1. Lineage (NCBI taxonomy): Eukaryota > Viridiplantae > Streptophyta > Magnoliopsida > Myrtales > Myrtaceae > Eucalyptus > Eucalyptus coolabah. The sequence continues at coordinate 9,525,021 of CM024620.1, read as the reverse complement.
GTGCGCTGTTTTGTTACATACGACATAGGCTTGGCTGGGGGTCCAGTCGTCCAGGAGTTTGTCTCCGTCCACGTTCGCTGCGATGGGGTGATGGGAGGGATGCTACCACCGCCGCCGCCTGACGCACCGAACTGGGTGTGAGACCTGTGTGCGACGAGTAGGGGCTGTGTTTTTTTTTTTTTTTTTGGGAGTTAGTTAGCTAACACATATGATGGGAGTTGAACACATGTGATATAGAGGGTCGAGGATCCTTTTTGAGGTTTTAGGCTGGACATGGCGAGTCCTAGCTTTTCCTTTTTGATGTATCGACCCAAAAGAAGTCCCATCTTGAAAATATATGTAAATAAAGTGTCGTGGCTTGTCTATAAAAATTATGGTGATTAGTGGTGTGTATTGGTATCATGGATTTGTAGGGGATAGATGGTGATGCTTTATTTTTGCTTACGCTAATGAGTCACGCTTGGACCGCTTTGAAAAAAAAATGCCTATGAATAACGACGCTTCTTCTAAGTATAAGTACAAAAGGGTATTAAGGTGTAACGTTGGTGCTTGTAGCGACCGCCGAAGGGTTCGGGGGTGCTACAGGCCATGACAAAAATGACCAAATGATGGAATAGAGCATGCTATATACTACCTTAATAAGAAATTCACTACCTTCGAGATCCAATGTGGAAAAGACCCGTGTAGCCTTTGTTTGGGTTTTACATTGATTGAGGCGATATGCTCTTCACCACTGCATCCTTTTGGTAATCGAGAATGACCCGATTAAATACCTTTTGGAGAAGCCTGCATTGGTTGGAAGGCTCATTAAATAGCAAACATTACTTTCTGAGTTTGATATCCAAAGCATAGCACAAAAGTCTGTCAAAGGGCGAGCTATAGCTGATATGTTAGCTAAAAATCCCGGGAAGTCTTATGATTGGGATGAAATTGATGAACGGATTTATTTAGTCTCGCCTAACAAGTGGACCATGTATTTTGATGGTGCAATTACCCTTTCTAGTTCTAGCATAGGAGCAGTTTTAATATGCCCGGAGGTCAACATTATCCATTAGCTGCAAAGTTGGCATTCCTTTGTACGAACAATATTTTTGAATATGAACCTTACCAAAAAAAAAAAAAAAAAAAAAAAAACAACATTTTTGAATATGAAGCTTGCATCCTTGGTATGCAATTAGCCATCGATATGAAAGTCATAAATCTTCAAGTTTATGGTGATTTTGCACTCATCATTTTCTAGACGAGGTGAATGGCAAATGCGAGATGTAAAGTTGATTCCTTACCATGAATATCTCAAAGACTTGGTTAAGGAATTCGATGAAATCTCTTTTGACTATCTATCAAGATCACAAAATCAATTTGTTGATGTCCTGGGCGACTTTATCTTCAATGTTACAAGTAACGATGGTTTGAACGTTGATCCTTTGCAAATCGACGTCTTGAAGAAGCCTTGCTTATTGCCCGATGATAAAAGAGGAATCTGATGGTCAACCCTAGTATTATGACATTATGAATTACCTTTGAGAAGGTAAATTTCTCCAAGGGAGTTAAGCCAATGATCGAAAATATATGATGAAGTTGGCATCCAAATTCTTCCTCGTGGAAGAGTCCTTTATAAAAGGTCTTTCGATTCGGTTTTACTAAAGTGCATGAATGTACAATAAGCTAAACTCTTGATGAAAGAGATACATGAAGGAGAGTGTGGCCCTCATATGAACGGTCATCTCCTGGCAAGAAAAGGCATGAGGCTCGGTTACTATTGGTTAACCATGGAAGTTGATTGTATTCAACATGTGAGATGTTGTCACCAATGCCAAGTCTATGTAGACAAAATCAAATGTCTGAGTCCTTTCAATGTGGGGCATCGACATCATTGGCCCAAATAATCCTAAAGCATCGAATGGACACCGTTTTATCTTAATAGCCATTGATTACTTTTTCAAATGGATTGAAGCTAGTTCTTATGCCCATGTTACTACAAAGAGCGTGGCAAAGTTCATTCGTCGTGATATCATCGTTCGATATGGAGTTCCTGAAGCGATCATCACAAACAATGGATCAAACCTAAACAACAATGTGGTGGATGAACTACTTGGAGAATTCCACATTCGCCATTTGAATTCTTCTCCTTACCGCCCACAAATGAATGGAGCTGTGGAAGCGGCAAATAAGAACATCAAGAAGATTTTAGCCAAAATGGTAAAAAATTATCGTGATTGGCATGATCGATTACCATATGCTTTGCTTGCTTACCAAACTTCAATTTGCACTTCAACTGGGGCAACACCATTCTCATTGGTTTATGGGTTGGAGGCTGTGCTACCTATAGAAGTGGAAATTCCTTCACTAAAGGTATTTGCTCAAATCAAGCTCTCTGAAGTAGAATGGGTCCAACAAATATTTGAATAACTCAATATGATTGATGAAAAGAGGGTAAAAGCCCTATGCCATGGATAAGTCTATCAGAAGAGGGTAGCTAGGTCATTCAATTGCAAGGTCAAGCCAAGACATTTCGAGATTAACGATCTTGTTTTGAGAAAGGTCATGCCTATCATTGCAGATCCTCGTTGGAAGTTTACTCCGAACTACGAAGGTAAATATATTGTAAGGAAAGTGTTACCACCATAGGGCACTGATCCTTATAGAAATGGATGGTTAAGAATTGCCAAGGCTTGTAAATGCTGATTCTGTCAAGAAGTATTATCCATGAATAAAGTGAAAGGCCTTTGAGCTGCTTTTAGATTGAATCTGAGCCACTTTAGGATATTTACATCATGCATTTCATGCATACATGTTGCATTTGCATGTTTGTTCATTTTGCAAGATCTCTGAAGAAGATTCTACCTATCAATAGGAGGTTGATCTTAGAAATGCAAAACTTTCAAAAAGTGACCATCTTCTTTAAAACTTAGAAGTGGCCTTATCCCTTAGAATGCCGAAAGAGTCAATTAGAACTTTAGAAGTTGACCCCTATGTTGAACAAAGCCTATTTAGTTCATAAATTTTATTTAACCTCATTTCCAAAAGTCTCCCTAGTAGGGTCAAGGGAACATGTCTTTTCAAACAAAATTTTGTTACATTTTCATTCCCCAAGGAGTTGAATTTAGCCAAAATGTGCTTTGGAAAACCCGAAAAGGGTTGTTAAATATGCTAGGTGGGAGTGTCTAAAATGATGAGAGGCAACCCTTTACCAAACACGTCCATATACACTCTCTAAGAGAATTGAGTGAAAAGAACCATGTCTTAGGGCAGAGGTTCATTCACGGTGAATACATGGTTTGAGATAATAAAGGCATTTTCTTTCTCAATCCCAAAGAATACTGCTATCCCTTGCAAGCCACTTTGAGCCAAATAAGGAGCATTTCCAAAATAACCTTATCAAGAACAGCCCCACATTAGGGCAAAATAGGGGGTGTTGGTTGAAATTTATGGAGTAAAAGATCAAGAAAGATTTTATTGCTTTCACTTGCATAAATCTTCTTGGTGCTAGCTTCAGTGATTTCTTACCAAATCTCAAAGCATCTTGAAGTGACGAAGAGCATTTCATTCACTACTCCAAACACAATTACCCTTTGCTTAGCCAATTTGAGCCTTATGCAATTCTTTCATAACCACATGTGATAATTATCTCCCTACACTTGGGCAAGGCATGTGATTTATCAACAAAATTAAAAATGTTGGTCATGTTTATAAGTACCACTTGAGAGTCCTGGATACTCAATGGAAAGTGAAAACTAAGGGGTATGAAAAACTAGTGTGCTTGGTAAAAGTAAGGCTAATGCCCATTAAAAAAAATGCAAAGAAAAGCAGAAATGCAAAAAGAGCAAAATCAATGGTCATGCAAAAGACCATCCATTGAAAAACAAAAGAAAAGCCTTGCAAAAGAAACATGTATTGCAAGCAATGTCATTGGAAATGAGAGCGAAGCTCTCATGTCTCAAGAAAAATAGTCAAAAGGACTCTTGAGATAGGTTAAATTTCAAGAGTTAAGTTTTTGAAAAGTTGTGTGATGGTAATGATGCCAAGATAATCACTCACTTGTAACCCTTCAATAATTGGAAAATTTTCAATCATTTTTAAGCCTCACCCGAACCAACATTACAACCCTTATCCAAAGTCTCTTCTGGTTAGAATGGTTTGAGTTGAAATGAGAGTATCACACAAGAGCTACCGCTAGCGGGAGTTGAAGCAATCCTATCTTATCTTATATTTGAGGTTCTTGACTTGTAAACCTGATGAAAATATTGATTGAATATTCATTTATTAGCCTCAAAGTGCATACCCTTTGTGTAAGCCCATGACCAAGCCATCATTACGATCCTTTCAAAAGACCTTTTGATTAATAAACTGTATTCACTGTGAACATTTCTGAAAGCCTTAGATATAGGTTGAGTGAGACCTCTACAGTGAGATTTAAATAGTTTTCCCACATCAATGGTTGGGAATAAAAGCCCTTTTTGAGAGCCGGTGTGAAAGACCTCTTTTGAATAGGATATTTCCACTTGGCATATTTGATTTAACCTTTAGGTAGTTAATCAAATCTCAATTTGTTAAAATCCTCTCCAAAGGGATTTGACAATTGACATTATTTCGCAAGATTAGCTCTCAAGCAATCTCGAAACCCTTTTTCAAAATATGTGTTCCTTAGTGAATCGGTTTTTGGTCATCCTAAATTATAATCCTTGCTTTTGGTTATTGGTAATCCTAAATAATACCCTTGTTTTTGGTTTTTGGTCATCCTAAACCATACCCCTTGTTTTAGGTTCTTGGTCAACCTTAAACCTCGTCCCTTAGGTTTTAGGTGTTGAGAAAACTCCTATCGAGGTTTTGAAGTTGACAAAATTTTATTGTTCTTACTTTTATTTTGAATAATACTAGACTTCTATAGTCATATCACAGATTCTTGTCAAAGTCTATTTATTCCAAAAGTCTTTCCCACTCTGACGTGATCCAGACTAAAACCAAGTCTAGATAAAGATATAATCGGACTCAGAATTATTGATCTTATGACAAGGATTTGGTATGAACGTTATAGAGATATATCTATAATATCTAGCTTTTTGGTGAAGAATCTCACTTACTTTTTATAGATATATTGATGGAATCAATCACGAATTGATGAAATCAATCTTCAAGACAAGTTCCTTTTTGTAAATCATCTACTTATGGAAATCTATATTCTGATTGTATGGGCGATCGAATCATCGATTTTCATCTCAATCTTCGAACACTACAAGATTTCTTTACTCGATTTTGTCCCACGGATTGATTAGAAGAAATTCCTCTGGAGAATGCCAATGTCTAGAAAGGCGTAAAGGAGTATTTAAGGAGGTCATTAAGTCCATTTAAGATAGTGCGTAAAAATTGAAATTTCAAAGTTTGAAGCCTTTCCAACCACTTGTTCTTCAATGAAAACACTTACAAATTATATTCAAGAGAGAAAACATAAGAAGAGTGACTTAGTGAGAGAAAAAAAATCTTCCACCGAGTGTTTGCCTCGAGCCATTGCACTCCTCTATTGGTACTTTAGTGAATTTTAGCTAGAAGGCTGTTAGCATGGGAGAATGGATGTAAACTTGATTTAAGCCGAACCACTATAAATTTCTTGTGCAATTTTCTCTTCCCTTAACTCTTTTTAGCTTTATTCATTGCAATCTTCTTATGAACTTATCAAATTTCTAAACCATCTCTATTTGAGTTTGAATTTACTTCAGAAGTCTAGCGGTACTTTTAGTCAGATTTTGACTCTTATTCTACATTTATTTGCTTATTTTTTAAAAACCTATTCACCCTCCACTAGGTGGTAATACTAGCATTTTCAATTGATATCGAGCTTCGATGCTCGTTTTATTGAAGTGTTTTTACTTCTAAGCCAAAGATCTTCTATGGTTAGTATTTTGGCACCAGGGCTAATTGAAGGACAGAGCAATACCGGGCCACCCTATCTTAATGGAAAATAATATAGTGCGTGGAAGAATAAAATGAAGGCGTTCCTAAGATCCAGAGATCCTCTGGAATGGGATGTTGTGGAAAGAGGAATCAACCCAAAGGAAGTTTCAGCTTCAGACAAGGGAAAAGAAGTTCTAGATAAAGATGTAGAGGATTCTAACCAAGCAGAAATTACCATGAGACAAGCTCTTGATGCAAAAGTTATTTATTCTTTATACTGCATCATGTCTCTTGCTGAATATAATATAATTTCTTCATGTCAAACGGCTAAAAAAGTCTGGGATAGGTTTCATGTCACATATGAAGGAACTGATTAGGTAAAGGAAACAAAAATAAACATCTTACTTTACCAATATGAATCTTTCAAAATGAAGCCTAGAGAGTCTATTGGAGATATGTTTAGCCGTTTTATGAAAATTGTAAATGGATTAGCATATGAAGGTCAACTAATTTTTGCTCCAACGAAGGTCAACAAACTGTTGCGAGGACTTTCAAAGGACTGGAACCATGTGAAGACATCAATTTGAGAGATACAAAGGATCATGCTTCATTCTGTTGACAAGTTGATAGGCACTCTTCAATCATATGAAGTGGAACAGATCAATGACAAAGAGGATCCAAAAGGTAAGAAGTCAATTGCACTTAAGTCTAATGCTGATTCTCGATGATACGACATAAATGATGATATGGATGACGAGGAGCTAGCTCTTATGATAAAGAAATTTAGAAAGCTGAATAGGAAAGGAATGAGATTGAATTGGAAAAAATAAGCAAGCAAAATTCCCAGAAAGATAGATGAAAGATGTTGAAACAAGCAAGGATGTAATTTGCTTTAAGTGTAAGAAGAAGGGAGACATCAATCTCAACTGTCCTTGCTAAAAAAAGAAAGGAAAGTATGAAAAATACAATAAAACTCTTAAAGCAAAAATCTAGAGGGACACATAATGTGAGGAAAGTGAAGAAGAGTTTGCAAATATCTATCGATGGCTCACTCGAATCGGACTCAGTCGAGCGAGTCGACTCAAACACGGACTCGAGAATCTAACAAGGAAATTGAGGTAAGTTATTTGAAAATTCCTATTAAAGTTTCTAAGTATATTGATGAATTTTGCTTCAACCTGAAATCTGAAAGTGCTAGTACGAACACCTAGAGATGGGTAAATAGGTGTTCAAAATAAACCTTGGCAAATAAATGCGGAATAAAATAAATTTCGAGTAAAGTCTGAATAATGATAAGAGTTTGACAAAAGAGCCACGAGACTTACTGGTAGATGTTTAGAATCTATTATGCGATAGGACATACTTCTAAAATAACCTGCAAGTATGCAACAAACTTAAATAAGAATAGTTAAGGAAAGAGAATGTTGCACACAAAATTTATAGTGGTTCGGCTTAGATCAAGCCTACGTCCACTATCCCACGTTAACAGCCTTTTGGTTGGATTCCACTATGTGATCAACAAAAGATTACAACTTTGAGTGCAAACACTCAGTGATAGATTAGACTATCTCACTAAGTCACTCTGTTGGTATTTCTCTCACGGTCACAAACGTTTAAGCTCACTAAAGACAAGTGTATGATCAAAGTTCGCTAAGACTTTGGAATTATAAATTCTATGCTTCGTCTCTTATTTGCTCATCGGTCCTTGATCTCCTTAAATACTCCTTCACTTCTAAAATAGCCATTTGATAATATCTAGAGGATCATCTTCCAATCTACCCATCGGACAAATCTGTATCTAGAAGATTTAGTAGTTGTTGAGTGACGTAAGTAGAATCCTAAATTGATTTTGATCGCTCATACAAACAGAATATTGGTTTCCATAAGTAAAGCTTTTCGTTTAGAAAGTTATTGTCTTCATGATCTAATTGTCAATCAATTAGATTGAATCAATCAAATCTATCTTGATGTAGAATCCAAACTAGATAACTAGCCGGGTTTATGTCACGTTCTATCAAGTTGTTTCATTTTGAACATGCTTCATTAAGAATCGCTATGTTACGAACATATGTCTCGTTCGGACTTGTGTCTCATTCTGGACATGTGTCTTGTTCTGGACTTATGTCTCATTCTAGATATAAAGTCTGAGAATATTGTCTGAAGTAGAGTTTGAGTGTCTTCCGTCTGAAATATTTACAATCTGGACGTAAGTTTGAACATAAGTTTGAACATATTTTGCTTCTGAACATATTTAGCCTTAAGGTCTGGATACGATCTGAATAAGTTTAGCTTCAACATATAGTCTATCTTTTGGTTTTTTCAAGTATAGATTTCGACAATATCCTTTACATGGTCTATCATATGCATGGTCTATTACTCAACCATTAAACACATTACTAGCATTTGATTTATTTTGTCATATTCAAAACATCATAAGGGATTTCCCTAACAAAATCCTTTCTTAAAAGGATTTTCGAAGTAAAGAAGGAAAATTTAAAGCTTAGGCAACAAGATAATTATTGGAGAGAAATGTTTGAGAGTATGAAAAATGATTTTTAAGGTTTGAAAGAAAACATTGATTCTCTTTCAAAAGAAAATGAATGTTTGAAAAAGGAGATTTCAGATATTTCTACAAAATTTTCCAAAGGATAAAAAACTTTAGAGAAAATCCTTTTAGCTCAAATACCTTATTTTAACAAATTTGGTTTGGGTCTGAATAATGATAGTACTCTTCCAATCAATTTTTCTAAAGTTAAAGAGAGACTTAGATAAATACCTCCAAAATCTTCTTACAAAAATTATTTTCAAAAAGTTTTTGTGAAACTTGTTGGCTGGAATGCTCTTAAATGTTCTAAGTATAATAGCTCATATGTTTTGAGAATGAATGTCCTAAAGTTTGGAAAATTGTTAAAAAGGATTGGGCAAAGGCTTTCTTTAAAACTAAATCATTAGGACTCAAGAAAATTTGGGTACCAAAGAAAATTTGAGATTTCTTTTTGACTGTAGGTTGTTGTTAAAAGGAAAAGTAAATGATACTTGAATAGTAGTTGTTCTAGACATATGAACGGAGATTCAAGTAGCTTCATAAAGCTAGAAAAACAAAAAGGAGGAAATGTTTCATTTGGTGGGAACAAAGAGGAAAAATTATTGGGCATGGAACAGTGATGATTGGAAGTTTAATCATCAATAATGTTTCATTGGTAAAAGGTTTGAATTATAATCTTCTAAGCATAAGCCAGCTATTTTATACAAGATTCAGAATCAATTGCCAAGAAGATGTCTATTATGAAGTTAGTCAAGACTTGTCTTAATCCTTCACTAGGCGAAGACATGGCAATATTTATCTTTTGGACATAAGTTCATAGGGCTCTCAATGTCTTATTTCAATTCAAGATGAAGTATATCTTTGGCATCGCAAGTTTGGACATATGAGTATTGTAACGACCCTGATTCCATCTCCAGGGTCTCGAGCAACAAGGGTTATTTTTAGACGTCCTAGGCGTGTCGCCGTCTTGTTTTTTTTTTTTTTTTCATTAAGCACATGCGGAAGCGTACATATAAGACCCAAAAAACATCAAGTAGCTAGGAAAACAACCATTTGCAAACATATAATTACATTAGTTACATTTACAAACCATTCTATCTTGAGCCGATATATTTATAACCACTCATCTTCAAAAGGCCGGGATAAATCGTAGCCCCTCTCGTGAGACTGCAACTCCTCCATTCTTACAATTCTTAAAAACAATGGGGTGAGTGATAGACTCAGTAAGTAAAACCCCTAATTCTCTACTAGGGGGACATCTCATAATCAAAATCTAGTAAGCACAACACTTGCAATGCAATGTCGATGGTAGATCATTAGCAAACTTATTACTACATCTTGACTACATGCATAAGTACATTGCAGCATGCTTACCTTATGCTTGTCAATGAACATACGAACATATCATACTTATGCATATATCGGCACTCATGCAAATTCATTTATCATCATCTTAGGTTAACTAGGCCCTCTCGGCTCAACCGAGGCATCTAGCTTCAAGCTAGGCATCCTGGCTCAACCAAGGCATCCCGCCTTAATTGAGGCATCCTAGCGCTAGCTCACCAAGGCATCTGTGCTCAACCAGAGCATCTTGGGGCTAGCTTACTTGAGGTATCTAGGCTCAAACCCAGGCATCTTGGCTCAACTAGGGCATCCCGTTCAATGAATGAGGCATCATCACCAACGCTGTGTGGCGACGAATGCTTTTTCCTCTTTAGGTCCATCATATAAGTGCATCACACAAGCTGGTTCTTCATCTTTCATGTTAGTTGATGTATACAAAGCTCGAGGGCGTACTCATTCAAGTGAGTGTATCATTGGTCTTAACATCATTGTATATAATATGCCGACCATGATTCTTGGTTCGTGGCTTGAGCCACATGCTTAGGCCATCATGACTTGACGTCGATTCCAAGCCGAGCGATCCTCAACCTCATCCTAGTGCATGAGCACACATAAGTATGCAAATATGAGTAAACCACACAAAAGAACATTACAACATACACACGGTTTACACGGATAAGTACACCACTAAACTCGATAATGTAGGCTATTGCCCTAATCAAGAGTTAGAGATTCTACTTACAACTTTTGAGCCTAGCTCTAAAATGCTCCTTTAGTGACTGGACGTCTCTTAAGGTGGCTTGGAGGAGAAGGGCGTGAAAGAGAGGAGAGAAAGGGAGAGGAAATGAGAGAATGGTTAAGTCTCCAAAATGTGAGGATCCCTTCTCCTATTTATAGGCCTCCTCCTCTTCAATTATTGATGCCAATCTCATGATTAAGTCTAAATAACGAGTTGGCCTTTCTAGTCTCCTTAGTTGGCACCTATACTTATTCATGTTTGATTGTGTTTGATCCATCTATTTACTCACCCTCCAAGGCTCACTTTAGGCTTATGATGTACCTATGGCCCTGGGGACACATAAGTCCCTTGATGCCTAATGTCTTCTCTTGATTGGCTGGCCTTTGCCTTTGTTCACCAAGGCTATCCTTTCGGCTCATCATAATCTAAGATTCTAGTGGACACCTAAGCTTACAAGTCACCGACTTCTTCTCCAAGGCAAATCTCAAGGCATCATTACCCAAATCTTCGAGTGGATAGCTAGGCTTATGAGGTGGAGATCTAATGACTTAGTGTCATCATTGAAGGCCTTGCTTGTCTCCACTTCATTGTACCACATTAGCACTTAGCTCATTATTAAGGGGACAACTCATTATGGATAGGTAGCACTCTAAAAGATAGGGTGGCATCAAGGCTATAGGATAGCCATAATTAGTTTTAATGTGTCCTATTTTTATTGAAACGTTTGGCTTGAATACTTTGCTTAATCCCCACGGTAAATCCTTAGTAATCATGACCATATCTAGAAAAATCTAGGTGGGATGATAAGTCAACCTCCTTCATGAAGAAGCTAGGTGTTCTAGAGAATTCCATTTTGTCCTTTTCTTCCTCAAGAAGGTGGTCTAGAGAATTCCATCATCTAAGTTGGTTCTAAGGCCGAAGAAGAGATCATTAGGTACATCTTTAAAAATTGAATCACGTACACCTGAGGTTCGGCCCTCACGTCCCATGCTTGCCCGAATTGTTCCTTTGTACAATCGGTCAGCCTAAAGGGTTGGCTGTCCTTCGGTCTCTTTAAGGCCAATCCTAAGGCTTCTGATGGTCTAGCACTAAGCCAAGGCACTCATGGACCTTAAAATTAATGATGGAATAGCTAGGATAATCCTCAAGCTCATTCTGGTCGGCACCCGATTTATCGATAGGGTTTGTGGTCAGCGCATTACCAATCCATGGTCGGACATCACCGACTTGAGATTCCATTCCGATCCCTTAGAAATAAATAGGGAATGATGCATTTTTGGAAAAGATAGTCGCATTTGATTAATTTGGATCGTTTGTGTATCCGCGCATAGCTAGGCGAAATCATCCCCAACTAGAAACTGTGACGGGTCAAATCGACCCATGATCGTCCACCGATCCAAAATCATCCCACGGCCAATCCTCATGATCAAAACATCATCTTATGATCTAGTGATCCTATCTAATCGATATGGTTGGTAGAAAATTCACGGCCGACACCTCGACCAATTCGTGACCGGTCGGTCAGTCGGTCAATCGGTCGGTCAGTCGGTTGGACCATGACTAATCCGTGGTTCCTTGCCAATCAAACCAATCGATCCATGACTAATGGCCCATGATCGATCTTCTTAGGACCTTATGGCAAATCCTTATGGGCTCAGAATCGAGGATGTTACAAGTATGAAACAGTTGCTAAACTTTCAACTAAGAAGCTAGTTTGAGGTCTTTCCAAAATGGTTTACCGTAAGTCTAAAAAATGTGTACTCCATGTATCTTGGGAAAACAAGTCAAAAGCTTTTTTAAAACTGTAAATCAATTTTCTACTAATCGCGTCTAACAGCTTTATCATATGGATCTCTTTTGACTAACCAAAACATAGAGTATTGGTAGTAAGAAATATTATTTGGTAGTTATGGATAATTATTCAAGATTTACTTGGGTCTTCTTCTTGGCAAATAAAACTGAAATTTTCTCATTTTTTTCAAAGTTTGATAAGAAAGTTTAGAACGAGAAAGGTTATGTCATTTCAAGCATAAAAACTAATCATGGGAAAGAATTTGGAAATCAAGACTGAGCAAATTTTTGTGATGAGAATGATCTTCAGCATGTTTTCTCCTCTCTATACACTTGAACAAAATGGAGTTGCGGGAAGGAAAAATAGATCACTATAGGAGATGGCCAAAACTCTGCTGATAGAAAGTAAAGTCTTTTATCATTTTTGGGCGAAACGTATCTAAGCCTATATATAATTAACGGGGTATTTTTAAGGCCCATCCTAGAAGACCCCTTATGAAGTGTATAAAGGAAGAAGCCAAATATCTATTATTTTCATATGTTTGGTTGCAAGTGGGGAAATGATCGGCCTGAAAAATTTGAAGAAAGATCGGATGAATGAATATTTCTTGGTTACTCTACTTCAAGCAAAGCCTACAAGGTCTTCAACAAGAATACACAAATTGTCGAAAAATCCATGAATGTCGATTTCAGGAAAGTATTCAAAACCAACAAGATTAGACTTAACTTGAAGAGTCTGAACTATTTTTAGACTTAATCAAGTCTAATTCCCCCAAGGAACTTCAATCTTACGGTGATCAAAGTCAAGTAGAACAAAAGCCATCCAAGAAAATTGACGATCAGCAAATCCTTACAAGAAATGACAAACCTAATAGCAACAAGAAGCATAAATCAAAACATTCTAAAGAACTCATCATTAGCAATATAGAAGAAGGAATCCATACCATATCCAAAGCAAGGAGACTCAAGTGCACTAGCACTTATTTATGAAATAAAACCTTAATTAGTAGAAGAAGCATTATCGACAAAAGTTGGATAGAAGTAATGTAGGAAGAACTCGGACAATTCGGTATTAACAATGTAAGGAGCTAGTTCCAAAACCAAAATGGAAATTTATGATTGGAACAAATTGGGTGTTCAGAAACAAAATGGATGAAAGGGCAAAGTAACCATGAACAAAGCAAGGCTTGTTGCAAAAGGCTATACGCAAGAGGAAGGAATAGACTATGATGAGACATAACACCTGTAGCTAGCTTATTCTAGATGGATGTCAAGAGTGCTTTCCTAAATGGATTCATACAAGAAGAAGTCTATGTGGAACAACCACTAAGATTGACGATCCCAAAAAATTATACATTATCTATAGATTGAAGAAGGTGTTGTATGGTTTGAAACAGGACACCTCGAGCTTGATACGAGAGATTGAGTAAGTTCTTGGTAAGCAATGGTTTTAAGAAAGGAATGGTTGACACAACCTTGTTTATCAAAAAGAAAAAAAAAAAGAGTTTCTACTTGTTCAAATATATATAGATGATATAATTTTTGGGTCTTTTAATGAAAATTTGTGCAAGAAATTCTCAAAGTCTATGTAGGGAGAATTCGAAATGAGCATGATGGGTGAATTAACGACATGCGGACTCCTAGAGTGCCATAACTTGGCAAAAATTGACACTTAAGTGCCATAATTTACGAAAGGTACACTTAAGTGCCAAAATCGGAGTAAAAGGGATCACTTGAGTGCCAATCCGGCCAAAGTCCGGCCAAAATGCCGATGTGGCATTTTCCGTGAGGAGCCCAAAACGACGCCATTTTGCATGCTTTGCGTGGCCAAATAATGCAAAAACGGCATCGTTTTGGGCTGACATCGTAAAAAAAAATAGAAAAATTAATTAAATTAAATTTAGTTAAAATATTTAAAATTAATAATTTTAAAATAAATTTTAGTTAAAATATTAAAAAATAATTAAACATTTAAAAAATTTTAAAAAATTAAAAAAAAAAAAAAAAGGAAAGGGGGAGGTGGCTAAGGGACAACCCTCGGCCATTCTTGCCGCCCCGCTGCGCCATTGCCATCGAGAAGGGTTGGAGATGGTGGGTGGAGGGTTGGCCGGGTCGTCGGGCCCTAGTTGGGGGCGGCGACCCCCCGTCGGCCGATGGTGAGGGCTCGCGAGCCCTCGCCTCGAATCGGGGCAAGGGTCATAGCCTTTGCCCCGGATCTAGCGAGGGTCGATGGCCCTCGCTCGGCCAAGCCAAGGGCTGCGGCCCTTGTCGGATGCGGGTACGAGCCTAACCACGGCCACCGGATGCTGGGGATGGCCGCCAACCCTCGCCAAATGCTGGCGAGGGCTGCGACCTCATTGTCGATAGGCCAAGGTCGCCGGCCCCGGCCGGGGCTCGGCGACCTCGGCTGACCCTCCCCGCCATTGTTGGCCCTTCCCGATGGCGGCTTAGGGCTGATCCCTTAACTGCCTCCCCATTTCCTTTTTTAAATTTTTTTAAATTTTTTTAAAATTTTTAAAATTTTTAAAATTTAAAATTTATTTTTTTAAATATTTTAACTAAATTTAATTTTAAAATTATTATTTTAAAATATTTTAACTAAATTTAATTTTAAATTAATTTTAATTAATTTTAATATTATTTTTTTTTTACCACGTCGGCTCAAAATGATGTCGTTTTTGTATTATTTGGCCACGTTAGAGTGCAAAATGGCATCGTTTTGGGCTCGCTCGCCGGAAAAATGCCACGTCGGCGTTTTGGCCTGGACTATGGCAGTGAGTGGCACTTAAGTGATCCGTTTTTCTTCGAATGTGGCACTTAAATGTACCTTTTTGTAAGTTATGGCACTTGAAGTGTTCTTTTACCATGAATTAACCTTCTTTCTAGGTTTGCAAGTCGAGATGATCAAAGAAAGGAACTTTCATTTATCAATAGAAATATGCCAGAGATGTTATCAAGGGTTTGGGATGGAAAACTACAAGAAGACTAAGACTCCTATGTCAAGTTCTTCTGAACTTGACAAGGACAAAGATGGAAAGAAAGTTGACCAAAAGACATACGAAGCATGATTAGTTCTCTTCTCTATCTCATTGCCTCTCAACCTGATATTCTATTCAGTGTATACCTATATCCTAGATTCCAAGCTGACCCAAGAGAGTTTCATCTTAGTGCTGTCAAACATATCATCAAATATATTGTGACTTATCCAAAGTTAGATCTATGGTATCCAAAAGGAGGAGACTTCACTTTACTTGGTTACTTTGATGTTGATCTAGCTGGTTGTAAAGTTGATAGGAAAAGTACTTTAGGAACATGTCAACTATTAGGACAAACGTTAGTGTCCTGGTTCTCAAAGAAGTAGAACACTGTGGCACTTTCAACAGCAGAAGCAGAATATGTTGCTCTAGGAAGTTGCTCTTCACAGATTCTCTAGATCAAGCAACAATTAAGGAACTTTGGAATAGAAGAACCTTACACTTTGAAACCAGATGTGACAATACAAGTGTGATTAATCTTACCAAGATTATCATCCTTCATTCAAGGGCAAAATGGTGAAATCAATGTTCAATTCATTGATTCAAAGAATCAACTTCGCGAGATATCTTCACCAAGCCATTGGAGAAAGGTTTATTTGAGTGAATCCGTGAAAAGCTGAATATTACTCTTGCAACTGGCTAATGTCTATGGATGTGTAGACTCATTAGTTCAACAAATGGAAGATACATCCTTCTGAAATTCTTCCAAACTTAGGTAGTTTTAATTCAAATTTTGGCGCATAAGTTTCTTTCCTTCTTAAACAAGTACAATTATTCTTGAATTATTACTTGCCTTTTATGTTTTTGGAAATTGTCATATCTCTGCTGATTTTTCGAAATTCATTTTAAAAAATTATTGATAGTTATATTTTTTTAAATTTTTAAACGAAAGTTTCTTTTTATGACGGTTCAGTTGCCTTGCTTCATTTTCATTAAATAAAATCCTCAACTTCTTTTTCCAAATAACCAGACTAACTTCAAACCCTAATCTTATTCTCAAACCCTCACTTCTCTTGATTTTCTCTCACATCCTTTGCAAAATTTCCCACCCGATCAAACATGAACATGTCATCGAAGTCTTCCAAGTCTACTTCGATGTCTTATCGAAGGAAATCCTCTTGTATTGCTAGTCGCGAGCCTTGGTTTTTGTCCTTAAAGGTCCGACGCAATTTGATCTCACTAGGGATGATTCGCCTCAAAGCTCGACGAGCCAATCGGTGGAAGAGGATGTTCTTGAGGAAGCAACTTCTATTTCAATAAGAAAGCCTATGGTACTTCTAAAGCATTATGAGTTTTTGAAAAAGGGAGGAAGTTCCATGGATTTCATAAGTTCTTTCTTGAAAGATGGCTACGAAATGAAACCTGTTTTTGAGAGCCATAGAGAACTTAGGGTTGGTAGAGGTTGGAAGAGCGGAAAAGGAATTCTTGAATTTTCCTATTGATCCTCGCTCCGGCATAGAGGGTCGGAGCGAGAACAAGAAGGAAGACGATGATGATAGGGTTTTCAAAAATTTTCAACCAAAAATGGGTGTTGTTGCAGAAATCGTTGGAGAAAAGGGAAGTTGTTTTGATCAAAGGACCATAATAAAGTTTTCACTCGGATGCTGAACAGTGGGGTCATCAACCCTTGTACCATGGGTTTTGATTTTCTAGATTCCATCAAGGTGAACTTGAAAGAAAAGTTTGCTAAGCTTTAGATGGAGATGTTCTGTGTGGAGACATCCGATGCCTATCTTGAATCGACAGCTTACTTTTATTCCAACTTTGTCTATCTTGGATCCCGAGTCACATTCAATTTACTTTTGTGATTGATAGAGTGTTTGATGTTGATGTTAATCTTTTGGTTGGCATTCTAGGGGTAGAAAGGAGTGGATTCTTGCCAATTAATGTGTCAACGAGTAGGTCACCAAGTTTTTGGTGAGGGATAGGATTCCTAGGGGAAGCATTACTTACTCTAGAATGTCTACTTCTAATATTTTACTGCACAAAATCATCATCAACTGCATTAAACCCAAGGCTGTTTAAAAAACTTATGTTTCCAAATTTGAAGGAAAAATGATGTGGGTCATCTGCAATGGTGTTGCTTTCTCACTCCCTCACACAATCCTACTACACATGTACATAATTGTCATGAAAGGGAAGGGACAACTACCATATAAGGCATTGGTAACCATACATGAAAGGGAAGGGACAACACTTTCAAATTCAACTGCCATCCAAGTTTGGCTCAGAACCATTGTCCCCATGCAAATTGGACTGAACATGATCTCAAAAATGAGATTACAAGATCTCTTTGGAGCCTTGACACTTCTGAAGAAGGAATCTACAAGAAAAGCCAAGCTAAGATATGCTGCTAAGAAGAAGCGCAAAGGAAAAAGCGTCATCTCAAGGACACCAAAAAGAAAATGACATATTCTTCTCCAGGATGAAGAAGAGGAAGATGATGAAGACGAGACCATCTCTGCTATTGCCTTACGTGATCTTGGAGGTAGAGCTGATTTTGAGGAAGATGAAAGGATGAAAGCAAGAAAGAACGAGAGGAAGAAAGTGATGGTGAAGAAATTGAAATGAAAGAGAGTGAGGATGATGACTCAGATCATGAAGAAGGAGATGTCAATGTGAACAAGGAACATGAGGACACTAACAAGGAAGGAGAAGATACAAGGGAAATTGATGCCCAAGATGTTGCGGAGACGGGAACGGTAGACAAACCCGTCTTTGGCGAGAGAAGGAGTTCGGGAAGGAGAAGTTATTTCTCAAACTAAAGCCACCAAGATAGGGAGAGTAGGTGAGAAAACTCCTCTTATTGAACCACCGGCTAGTGATGGCATCAGTTGATCTCCTCTAGATGTTGAAGATATTTATGCATCTCATTTCCTTGAAGTCTAACCTAAGGGTTTAGACAAAGAAGCTAATGTTCAGGGGGAGCAACAAATTTCACACGATTAGGTCGATGTTCCTTCACCTCTGGATACTAGTCTGGATACTCCACTAGTATAATTTGCAGAAATTAGTGCCTAAATAGAACTAGAATCCAACTATCCTCAGATAGTAGAACTCCCCTTGGAGATTAAGGCACAACAATATGCGATGAAGTTTGAAATCCAAAAGTTGCATGTTGCTCTTGGTACTACCTCAGAGTCTCTCACAGGAAAAGTACAATCTCTTGATGATCAAGTCCAAACTTTAAATCAGCAAGCATCTTCGCAAAATTTGGCAAAAGTTGAGATTGTTTATCATTAGTGCTTGACTAAACTTGAGGACACCATGCAAACCTTGGAGGATTTCTGACTTGTTTGTGTTCCTAGACAACCCTGATCCTTCTCAACCCAACCTCTTTTAATGCTTATCTGATTTTCTCTTTTTGTTGTTGACAAAAATGAGGTGAGTGTTTTGCATATTAAAGCTTTAACTTGGTGCATTGTGTTTGACTTGTGTTTGAATTTTTATTTACTGATGTGGTTTATGCAGACTTTTGATTGATGTGTTTGGTGAATGCAGACTATGTGTGTTTTGTGCAAGACTTTGTTGTGTTTACTGTTTGTTATCTCTATCGATTATCCCGTGCTGCTAAAGTGTTGTTTTCTAGGATAACTTTCATACTATGCTTAAATCTGTATGAAAGTTTTGTTATCATAAAAAATGGGGAGATTGTTGATAAAACTCCTATTATGTTTTGAAATTGATAAAAAAATTTTGTTCTTACTCTTATTATGAAGAATACTAGACTTCTATAGTCATATCGTAGACTCTTGTCAATGTCTATTTATTGTAGAAGTCTTTCCCACTCGATGTGATCTAGATTGAAACCAAGTCCATAACAAAAATATAATTAGACTCAGGATTGTTGATCTTACGACAAGGATCTAGTATGAACGTTATAGAGATATATCTTTAATATTTGGCTTTTTGATGAAGAATCTCACTTACCTTTTATAGATATATTGATGGAATCAATCATGAATTGATGAAATCAATCTTTAATATAAGTTCCTTTTGGGAAGCATCTACTTATGGAAATCTAGATTATGATTGTATGGGCGACCAGAATTATCGGATTTTTATTTGAATCTTCAAACGGTTACAATATTTCCTTAATTGATTATGTCCAACGAATTGATTGGAAGAAATTCCTCTAAAGAATGCCAATGGCTAGAAAGGCATAGAGGAGTATTTAAGAAGGTCATTCAGTCCATTTGAGATAGTGCATGAGAATTGAAATTCCAAAGTTTGAGGCCTTTCCAACCACTTATTCTTCAATGACAATGCTTACAAATTGTATTCAAGAGAAAAACAAAAGAAAAGTGACTTAGTGAGAGAAAAAGAAATCTTCTACTAAGTGTTTGCACTCGAACCATTGTACTTCTTTGTTGATGCTTTAGTGAATTTCAACCATAAGGCTGTCAACGTGGGAAAGTTGACTTAGGCTTAATCTAAGCTAAACTAATAAAAATTTCGTATGCAATTTTCTATTCCCTTAACTCTTTTCAGCTTTATTCATAGCAATCTTCTTCTAAACTTCTCAAATTTCTAAACCATCTTTATTTGAGTCTAAATTTACTTTAGAAGTCGGCGGCACTTTTAGTCAAATTTTGACTCTTGCTCGAGACTTTGCTTGCAATATAACTTATTTTGCATTTATTTGCTTATTTCTTTAAAACATCTATTCACCCCTATTCTAGGTGGTAATATTAGCATTTTCACTAGGTTATCCTTAGATCTTGTCTTCTAGGTTCTAGGTTATCCTTAAACCTTGCTTTTTAGATTCTAGGTTATCCTTAAACCTTGTCTTTAAGTTCTAGGTTATCCATAAACCTTGACTTTAGGTTCTAGGTTATCGTTAAACCTTATCTTTTAGGTTTCAGGTTATCCTTAAACCTTATCTTTAGGTTCTAGGTTATCCTTAAACATTGTCTTTAGGTTCTAGGTTATTTATAAACCTTGACTTAGGGTTTTAGGTCATCCTTAAACCTTGTATTTAGGTTTTGGGTTATCCATAAACCTTGACTTAGGTTCTAAGTTATCCATAAACCTTGTCTCTTAAGGTTCTAGGTGATTCTTAAACCTTGTCTTTAGGTTAGTGGTTATCCTTAAACCATTCCTTTTTCATTTAGTGATTTCGTTTCATTCATTTCATTCCACGAGGGAGAGACACACGGTGAATAAACTCCAACAAGAGTTTAGATACATTGATGAACAAAGGTAAGTGTTACGTGCGTCCCTAATCAAATATCATTTCTCATCTTTTTCTATTTTCAAAGTGGAGTCGACTAAAAATTGTAGGTATCAATTTTATCTTCGAGTGGAACCCCTTCAAATGCCTACTCAAAGAAGGGCAACTATTGAAACTTAATTTTTAGTTGACGTGTCATTAAAAGGTAAAAAATTGAGAATTAGGTTTTTGATCGCAACGGATGTCACGCCCCGAACCCTGAGCGTGCGCACATCCCATTGCGGTCGATCAAATATGCGACATCCAAAGATCCGTCGGCTGACCCATTTAGTTTATTACGCATGCGGAAGCGAAACAAATCCCCGACTACATTTAACTTGGGATAGAAAAGCAGGCAATCAAAACCACAACATAACACTTTTATAATTCAATAGAATTACAAATGAAGGCCTACAACCAAAAGTCTACGAAGACTGGCTCTTAAAAGGAACTGTCCTATGGCCTACAAGTCGGACACGTTCTCCAATTCTTATGACTTCACTTATGCAACTCCTCAAGGCCAACCAAAATTATCTGCCCGCTCCGTCCACCGGGGACCTGAAATTTTAATCCCCAAACCGGGATGAGATAATGTCTCAGCAAGTTCAACCTCTTAAACCCTTATTAGAAAGAAAATACACCACATAGTGACCTAGCCATAACATCAAGAAGACTTACCTTGCATTAGTCTTCATTTGCAGGTTAGCACAATTTATATAATTCAACCACGTGCCATTATAATAACCAAACAACTGTGACACAATCACATTATCAGAACAATTCAACCACTTGGATCGTCTCAGCGATCAATCGACTTGGCCGATTACATGTCATTCTAACAATCAATTCATCGCTTCCAATCACAACCCTATTGGAAGGTTTGATAACCATGGCAATCACGGCCCCACTCGGCACGACCTTTATTTAGGTGGTAGATCTCGGCTCGATGGGCATGACCTCTAATAGGTGGTCAATCACGGTCTCATTGGACACGACCTCTCATAGGTGGTCCATCACGGTCTCACTGGGCACGATTTCTCGTAGGTGGTTAATTACGGCCATATTAGGCACGGCCTCTAATAGGGGGTCATTCTCGGCCAATCCCCCATCAATTTCCACACTTAGGATTTTATAAAGAATTCCTATTTATCGCAATCACACTCAATTTGCCATAACCAACCATCAATTTCAAATTCTAAATGCACAGCAGCGATCGGTACGAAATTCTGAGCAACCATAGTAAAAAAATAAATTTTCGATTTTTTTAAATAATAATATTTTAATAATTTTGGATTATAATATAATATTATATTTTCCACAATTTCGAAGCAATTAAATAATTCAAAAAAAAATCCTTTCATGTCACATCAAGGCCTAACTTTAAATAACTTATTTTAACCTTTAAGTTAAACACACTTTAACATAAATCAACCTCTTAATCCAATTTATAATTAAATATACTAATCCACTTACTTAATTTAAACTAAGCACACTCAGGGCATCATTAACACTCTAATCAAGGTTTAGCGAGTTAAACTCATCGGATTAGCGAGCCAAGTGGACCAAAATGACAGGGATGATGCGAGGATCAACTTTTCTCAAGGCGGGCCGAGCATCCAAGCTTGGGAAGGCAGCCAAAACGAGCCTAACACCCACCGCCATACCCATTTTCTGTTACTACTGATTTGGGGCTGAGAAGGGCGGATCCGGTGTCGATCCGGGTCGAAATGGGTGGAGGAAGATCGGCGGATGGCGGTAGCTTGTCGATGGCTCGGATGGTGGCACACGATGGCCAGGCGGGCCTCCTCGACAGCCTTGACGATGACGAACGGGCGTCGGGCGATGGAGGGATGATGGTTAGTGGTGGACGAAGCAAGAACAAGAGGGGCAGAGCAGCTCGCGTGCGGACGGGTGGCGACGTCGAACGGCATGCGGCGGCGGTGAACGGCGGAGGCGTGTGACCTCTTTGGCTCCGCTGGTCTGCTCGGTTCCATCCAATAGCAAGAAGAAGAAGGTGGAGGAGGGAGGCAACGGAGAGAGAGGAAGAACGAGAGGGAGGAGACAAGGAGGGGACCCTTTTTATTTTCTTTTTCTCTTTCTTTTATCTAACAAAAATGGCCCACCATGACCTAGGATGACATCACACTCCACTATCTCCCATAACCTTATTCCAATGGTTGCAATTCCATTTTCCGCCGGGGCATAAAACTTTGTACATCAATTCCTTCAATTCCATTCAATTCTCTCCCAACTGAATCAAATTGAAGTCCATAAAATTAATCCAATGTCACCACACTTCAATTCACATCTTCACTTATCCATAGAACTAACTAAAGTCCTAAAAGCAAGACCAAAGGCGGACCTACTAATTTCTCGAGCCAAATTAGCCATTCTTTGATTTAATCACTGAAAATTTTTGATTACATGAAAAATCTTCTGAAGATGAGTTAATATTCCTAAAATGATTTGTGACACACCCAGACTTCCAATTTCTGAATTCGATCTCAATTCCACGGTTAATTTCATTTTGGCACGATACTAGTACGGCCCAACCTCTTGGGTAGCCTTTAGAAATTCTCATGCATTTGACCTGTGGTTGATCATCTCAAGCCACAATGTAAATCTTTGAAACATTGGCGACTTTCGTTTGTCGGGGTAATCTCAAGGTTTCAAATACAAACACAAGGTACCAAATCGACAGAAAAGTTGGTCTAGTGCCGATCGACAAGAGTTGTGCGATCTGGTGGAATTACCCACACTTGATCACATGCCTCCGTCGAGTCGACCTATCTCCGATCTCTAATCGATTTTTAATTGTGCCATAATGACCATTGTAGATTAGCTCGGTCGAAAGATCGCTTCCTTGGTCAAATTCTCGAGTCCAATGCATTAGAAACTTTTAACGGCTTCACCCGAGAGATTAGTTTCACATGAGTGGCCGACTCAAGGAAAAGAACTATATGCGTGCCAACGAAATGCCAGTCTCAATTTATTGAAAATAGAATTAGAAAATCGGGATGTCACAACTCTTCCCCTCTTATAAAAATTTCATTCTCGAAATTTAAACCTTTACCAATTCTTAAATAAAAAGGTGGGGGTACCGTCGTTTCATATAATTTTCTCTTTCTCGGTCGCTCCTTCGTACCAATGCTGCCAGATTACTGCTATCTTGCCCCAAACCACTTCGGATCCAAAATACTGAACACTTGCCCACTTAGAATTTCAAAGGTCTTAAACACAAAATCTACGAAGCTAAAGTGGCGATTCTTAGTGGTCTCAAGACTGTCTCGCTAATCTGACGAATAACTGATTTCTGAACCAACTCTAGACCTGCAATTCTCTAATCTCCAATCTTATCTCAACTGACTTAAGTCCCGAACACTTTGCTTTTGCACTAATTAAAAGAAACTATCTCGACTAATCTGCTGAAACTGGAACCTCTCGGTCAAGATCTCGATATAACTTTGACACTGATCTCGGCAAATCGCAATCACCGACTACCGTACGACCCTGCCCCGATCTTTCTTTCCCGACTTCATCTCGGCAATTGAAATTCTGCACTCTTTACTATGTATTGCTTAAGAAAGAACCATCTGAAAGCTCTGCAAACTTGGAACATTTGATTTAGATTTGAAATACAATTCATCCCCGGCACTCCATGCAGATGATTTATATGATATACACACACTTCGGTATACCTATTCTAATCGAGATCTTTTCATGCTGCACTAAGGTGAGTTGACTCTGTTCATTTGTCGACCACAACTCCATAAGGAATCAATACTCTTCCCAACTCCTTAATAACTTGTCATAACATTCCCTCGTGCTATACTTCCATTCCCACACAGAACTCTCTCAAGTGCTTAAAAAAAGCTTTCCTGGCTTACATTACCACATTCTCACTTACTGATACATTCAACACTTACAACTTATTAGGCGATATCCATCTTCATGCCAATCTACCCATCTCGATGATGTAGATTCTGATTCACCTTCGTACTATTTGGACAACACTGAAGTTGCTGTAATGAGCTTCCCGTAAAATCTCTTCTTTAATCTTTGTATCGTCGATTACACACAATCGTCCTCAGATCCTTAGCGTTATGCCTTCGAAAATCTGAAAATCAATCTCTGTCTCATCTGCATTCTCTTATAGAATCTTCTGAATTTCCGAATCTATCCACTGAAGCGTTTTGATTCTGATTTGAACTTTCGGCTCAATTTTGAGGGTGGTCATAAGATTCAAAAGGTGGCATCTCTTAGATTTGAAAACCGAATTTCGAACTTTCTCAAATAAGATCCAATCCTTGAGTACCAACTGTGCATTTAAGGACTCTTGACTTAGTGCATCTGCGACTTTACTCACCTTTCCAGAGTGATACAAAACATCATAGTCATAATCCTTAACGAGTTCCATCCAGCGACGCTATCTCATATTCCACTCCTGAGGTCTCAATTGACAGGACGCATATGCAACAACCCTATCCTGCTGTATCAACACACAACCCAATCCTTTAAACGATACGTCACTGTAGATCTCATCACTTCTAGGACTAGATGGAATAGTCAGCACAGGTGTGGCAGTCAGCTCTTGCTTAAGCTCTTGAAAACTACACTCGCACTTACCTGTCCATACGAACTTCTCTTCCTTTCTCAGTAGTCTTGTTAACGGTAACGCTAACGTTGAAAACCCTTCTACGAACCTGTCTGAAATATTCTTAATCCTCAAAAACTTCTGATCTCTATCACTGTAGTCAATATCGACCAATTAATCACTGCTTTAATCTCGGACGAGGTCTACGGAGATTCCTTCTCCTGAAATCATATGACCTAGGAACGCAACACGAGTCATCCAAAACTCGCATCTGCTAAGTTTATTGTAAAATCCAAAAGCACTTAAGGTCTGAAGTACCACCCCCAAATGTCTCCCGTGCTCCTCAGCACTCTTTGAACGCGCTAGAATAACTTCAATGAACACGATCACAACCGATTCAAGTACCCTTAAACATTCTGCTCATTTGACCCAAACAAATAGTTATGGTGTCCATTAAACCACACGGTATTACATTGAACTCATAACTACCATATCGAGTTTGAGATGCTAACTTTGGTATATCTTTCTTCTTGATCCTCAGCTGATGATACCCTGACCTCCAGTCGACTTTGAGGAACATCAATGTATAAACACAACGAACCAACTTTCTTTTTCACGAATAGAACATGTGCTCCCCAAGGTTATGCATTGGAATGTATGAATCCCCTATTCAACAATTCCTGCATCTGCACCTTCATTTCTTTTAACTCGGGTAACACCATCCGGTAAGGAGCCTTAGGGACTGGCTCTGTTCCGGGTGCTAATTCAATCACGAACTCAATTTCTCTTTCTAACAGCAAATCTGACAATTATTCAGAAAATACCTTAAAAACTTATGTACTACGGTTAAGTTCTCCATATTTGGCTCCTCAACTGACGCATCCATTACAGTTGCCATAAAGATTCAGTAACCAACAACCAGAACCAAGTAATCTTTAGCAACAAATAACGAGGATCAAAGTTCCTCTTCGACTTTCAGTGATTCAAAACTTTCGCACGCTAACCGAACAAGCTGAATTGCATCACCACTACGATTCAAAATAGCAGAAAACTCCTTAAGCCAAACTTTTTAATAAATGACTTCCAAGTCATACTTAAGCAAACCCTTTTCAAGTATAACTATAGTCAGAAATTCATATTTCTATGACTTTATTACCACTCCGAAAATCCTACAACCTTCACTGAAAATTCTGCTACACTACTCTGATGAAATTTCCTCAAGAACATTTTCCCCTTGATTGATGCATGGTCGACCCATACATGCTCTTCTAGCCATCCTAGTGGCGTCGTATCTGCAATAACGGTACTTACGCTCTCATGAACTTACGCGGACAGTTCCTAACCTAACGGCTTTGCTAGCCATATTCAAATCATGCTCCCTTCTTACTTTGACACTGGGCAGACTCATACATCCTTTCCACAAACTTGGCACACAATCAATTAATCCTCTACCTCCCATCAAGGAATATCATGCACCTTTCCTTGCACTGAGATTCGTTCCAAGTGCCCCACTAAATGGCCCGAAGCATGTTTCCTCTATTTTGTCTTATCAACGGCGGTGCAGAAACGGTTGTGACTCCATCTATCTATACGGAAAATCTTTGGTCGATGGTTGTACTTGGCGACCCTTGGAAAAAGTCTTTTCTTTCTTATAGCACGAGAACATATCCATGTCTTTTCTTACATACATGACACACATCGATCGAGTTGAGCACGACTTTCCAATTTTACTCTTCCGATTAGGTGAAACAGGGCACCTTTCTTCTGACATCAGCCTTTCTCCCCAATCGACTTCCATCTCTGTCTAAATTGAACCTTGACTCGAGATACGGTAGCTTGATCCTCAATCACCACTCCCGATTAGGCCTTAATAAGCATGGCAACAATAACAATCACAACACTGGCAGTGGTAGAAACAACAGCAACAGCGGCGACTCGGTCCTAAGCTTACTGACCCAAAATGCTTTCGAAAGACTCTAGCGGCCAAACAATTCCGATGAAACTAGGATCATTCGATGCTACTACACCCTCGTCATCGACTTACGGCGATACTCTCACACTCGTACTGGTCTAAGCTCGCACTCTACCTCCGGTACCAACTCTTGTTAGCATCTTACCTCGAGATACAGGTCCTATCGACCTCCTACAATGAGTTCTCCGCTCCTGGTCACTCATCCTACAGGTTTTTTATAGACACCTATTTTCCGATTCCAACATCAGGTTGAAATTTGAGTGACCCCACAAACAAACTACCAAACAACTATCAACCACATGCATCGGCATATTAAAAGCATTTCCTACTAACTATCCCATGACTCATCTTACTTTATCACTCCATACATAGACCATGCTTTGATACCACTTAAATGGGGATATCACACCCCGAACCTCGAGCGCGCGCACATCCCACTGCGGTCGATCAAATATGCGACATCCCAAGATCCGTCGCCGACCCATTCAGTTTATTACGCATGCGGAAGCGAAACAAATCCCCTGACTACATTTAACTTGGGATAGAAAAGTAGGCAATCAAAACCACAACATAACACTTTCATAATTCAATAGAATTACAAATGAAGGCCTACAACCAAAAGTCTAAAGAAGACTAGCTCTTAAAAAGGAACTGTCCTATGACCTACAAGTCGGACACGTTCTCCAATCCTTATGACTTCACCTCTGCAACTCCTCAAGGCCAACCAAAGTTATCTGCCCGCTCCGTCCACTAGGGACCTGAAATTTTAATCCCCAAACCGGGATGAGATAATGTCTCAACAAGTTCAACCCTCTAAACCCCCATTAGAAAGAAAATACGCCCCAGAGTGACCTAGCCACAACATCAAGAAGACTTACCTCGCATTAGTCTTCATCTGTAGGTTAGCACAATTTATATAATTCAACCACGTGCCATTATGATAACCAAACAACTGTGACACAATCACATTATCAGAACAATTCAACCACTTGGATCGTCTCAGTGATCAATCGACTCGGCCGATTACATGTCATTCTAGTAATCAATTACTGCTTCTAATCACAACCCTATCGGAAGGTTTAATAATCAGTGGCAATCACGACCCCACTCGGCACGACCTTTATTTAGGTGGTAGATCTCGGCCCGATGGGCATGACCTCTAATAAGTGGTCAATCACGACCTCACTGGGCACGACCTCTTATAGGTGGTCCATCACGACCTGACTAGACATGACCTTTCATAGGTGGTTAATCGCGGCCATGTTAGGCACGACCTCTAAGAGGTGGTCATTCTTGGCCAATCTCCCATTAATTTCCACACTTAGGATTTTATAAAGAATTCCTATTTATCGCAATCACACTCAATTTGCCATAACCAATCATCAATTTCAAATTCTAAATGCACAGCAGCGATCGGCACGAAACTCGAGCAACCGGGGTAAAATTTTTTTCCCTTTTTTTAAAATAATAATATTTTAATAATTTTGGATTATAATATAATATTATATTTTCCAGAATTTGAAAGCAATTAAAAAATTGAAAAATAAAATCCTTTTATGTCACATCAAGGCTTAACTTTAAATAACTTCTTTTAACCTTTAATTTAAACATACTTTAACATAAACCAACCTCTTAATCAAATTTATAATTAAATACACTAATCCACTTACTTAATTTAAACTAAGCACACTTAGGGCATCATTAACACTATAATAAAGGTTTAGTGAGTTAAAATCACCGGATTAGCGAGCCGAGTGGACCAAAACAACGGGGACAACGTGAGGATCGACTTTCCTCAAGGCGGGCCGAGCATTCGGGCTCGGGAAGGCGGCCAAAACGGGCCAAACACCCGCTGCCATACCCATTTTCTGCAACTACTGATTTGGGGCCAAGAAGGGCGAATCCAGCGTCGATTTGGGTCGAAATGGGTGGAGGAAGACCGGCGGATGGCGGTAGCTTGTTGGTGGCTCGGACGGTGGCACGCGGTGGCCGGCGAGCCTCCGACGGCCTTGACGATGACGAATGGGCGGTTGGATGGTGGAGGGACGACGGCTGGTGGCGGACGAAGCAAGAATGGGAGGGTTGAAGTAGCTCACGTGCAAATGGGCGGACGGCGAATGGCGTGTGGCGGCGGCGAACGGCGGAGGCGTACGACCTCTTTGGCTCCGCCGGTCCGCTTGGTTTCGTCCCGGCGAAGAAGAAGAAAAGGTGGAGGAGGGAGGCGACGGGAGAGAGAGGAAGAAGAGAGGGAGGAGAGAGAAGGAGGGGACCCTTTTTATTTTCTTTTTCTCTTTCTTTTATCCAACAAAAATGGCCCACCATGACCTAAGATGACATCACACTCCACTATCTCCCACAACCTTATTGCAATGGTTGCAATTCCATTTTCTCGGGGCATAAAACTTTGTATATCAATTCCTTCAATTCCATTCAATTCTCTCCCAATTGAATCACATTGAAGTCCACAAAATTAATCCAATGTCGCCACACTTCAATTCACATCTTCACTTGTCAATAGAACTAACTTAAGTCCTAAAAGGAAGACCAAAGGCGGACCTACTAATTTCTCGAGCCAAATTAGCCATTATCTCGATTTAATCACTGAAAATTCTGATTACATGGAAAATCTTCCGAAGATGAGTTAATATTCCTAAAATGATTTGTGACACACCCAGACTTCCAATTTCTGAATTCGATCTCAATTCCACGGTTAATTTCACTTTGGCACAATACTAGTGCGGCCCAACCTACCGGGTAGCCTTTAGAAATTCTCATGCATTTGACCTATGGTTGATCATCTCAAGCCACAATGTACATCTTTGAAACATTGGCAACTTTCGGTTGTCGGGGTAATCTCAAGGTTTCAAATACAAACACAGGATACCCAATTGACGGAAAAGTCGGTCTAGTGCCGATCGACAAGAGTTGTGCGATCCGGTGGAATCACCCAAACTTGATCACATGCCTTCGTCGAGTCGACCTATCTCCGATCTCTAATCGATTTTTAATTGTGCCATAATGACCCTTGCAGATTAACTCGGTCGAAAGATCGCTTCCCGGTCAAATTCTCGAGTCGATGCATTAGAAACTCTTAACGGCTTCACCCGATAGATTAGTTTTTTTTTTGAGTGGCCGACTCAAGGAAAAGAACTATATGTGTGCCAACGAAATGCCGATCTCAATTTATTGAAAATAAAATTGGAAAATCGAGATGTCATAACAAAGCCCTATCTTTTTACTAGTTCATTTTTAAGACAAACCCGAAAAGTCAAATGGTTGACTTTCAAGTTGACCTTTTGGTCATCCTTTGACCAAAAGTCAACCCTAGGTCTAAAATTAACATTATACCCAAAAAGATTCCATTTTGCTTTAATTTCACTTTTGTCAAATCAATTTCTTGAAAATTCAAAAATTTGACCAAAAAAATCGACATTTTAGGAAAAGTCAACTAAATGGTTGACTTTTGGTTAAACCTTTGACAAAAAAAAATTTACACAAATACATTTCTTTTAATGTCAATTTGACTTTTGTGTTAATAATTTCACAAAATTCAATTAAAAACCTTGATTTTTGAATTTTTGAATTTTAGGATTTAAATTGACCAAAAATAAAATTACTTTTATTCTAGTCATAATTAGTAAATGTTCCTTCTTTGACATTTAGTTTAGGGGTTATCTAAAATCTTCTTGAGCATTCAATTTCACGATTGATCAAGTCAAAATACAAATTGCCGTTTTGAGCCCTCATTAGGGCACTAAAATCGATTCTTCATAGCTTGTTAATGGATGATTGTTTCTTACTCATATCCTTAATATAAGTCTAAATTCGAATTGATTTTGTGAAATTCACACCAAAACTCATCAACTTGAAGAATTTTATCCTCCAAGGCATTAGAAAATCAAGCAATTAAACTTCAATTGATAAAATTCGAATTGACCCATTCATGGCTACGATTTAATTTCATGAATAAAGGTCCATTTTTAATATTAGGCTTAGATCCATTTTTGACCTAAGCTTGAGCGCTTCAATTTAAGGTCAATTTGAATATGATAAATGATCTTGCATATGGGTAGCTCATTAGATGGGGCAATTGTGATACTAATTGTGTTCAATTTTAGTTAATTTGCAATTTTGCCCATTGATTGCAAATTTTACCATTTTAGCTTTTTAGGCCCAATTCAAAGCATCTATGGTTTCGACTTGTTGTTTTTCACGATAATCATTTAATTAGGTCAATAAAAGATCCCTAGATTATTCTCATAAGGTTTGATTAGCTTAATTGTATTGGAACTGGACCAAACTAGTCAAGAACCTGTTGAACTGGATCGAATTGGTTTGACCGCTACCGATGGGATTGGTCAATTCAAGCCTTTTCCAGCCAGTTCTTGGTCTTCGAGACCGGTTTTGGAATCCTCGCAATGCCAATTTCACTTATGCACATTCAATTTCCCAAAATTTTATAGATTGATCCTCGAATTTCATTAAATTGCAAATTAACCCATCATCGAACATTTTGACGTAATTCTCGATTTTGGCTCAAGTCAAACCCACTAGATCAATTACCTAACACCTCGAGATCATGATAGAGCCTTCAAATTGATTTTTAATCGTTGGATCAAAATTTCGATAGTCGGATCGAATGGACAACCGAAATCACTTAATGTGGGGGTATATAAATGAATTTTCCCTCCATTTTCAAGGGGGTTCATTTGCACAAAAATTCTCTCTCTCTTCAGTCTCTCTCTCTTTTCTCCCTCAAATCTTCCGGCCAAAACATATCTCTCTCGCTTTCTAGTTTCGGTCAACCACACCTCTTCCGGCACTAGATCGCCGCCGCTTTAGCCCCCACCGATGATGATTCACCTTCACGACAATGTACTCACCTAGCTCAAGCTGTTAAGAGTTGATCTCATCTCGGTGGCTCTTCATTCTACCCATTCAAGTTCGAGATTCTTCTCTGACGTGGAAATTGATCCATCTCTTGGACCAGTTTTGTTCTAGGCTTGAACTGGAGGTCGCCGGAGCCCCCAAGCGTCCCGGCCGTTGGTGATTTGTAATGCCAGAAGTCTCTGACCTTGTTGTGGTTAGAGATAACTAGATTGGTTGCTGAATCTTTACCGACGGCCCGATTTTTGCTAGGGAGTCAAGGTCGGTCCATTTTCGATCGGTTCTTTGTTTTTTTCCTTGAGCCGATGGTTTGATTAATCCCGATTTAATCTATAGTGGTTTGATATGCATTCTTAGAGTCTTGATCATGATCCGACAGCTTAATCCGATTGATCGTGATAGAAATCGACGAAAATCGCGAGGAAGGTAACAATTCAAAACTCGAATTTGATGAAGCGAGATCGAGTTAATCAATCGAGGCTAGGATTGAATATTAGGAACTTTTATATGCTTAAGATTAATGATTATGAATGCTGCAATGATTTGTTGATGATTTGAGTGATGATTATGTTCTTGAGTTTATTCTGGATTTTCGTATGTCTGAACCTAGGTTACTACCTTGACCAAAATGAGGTCCAAACAACCTCATTTCTGATAATGCATAACCTTGTTTCGATAATGCTAGTATGAATACCTAGAAGAGGGTGAATAGATGTTTGAACGAAGTATTGACAAATAAATGCGGAATAAAACAAATTTTGAGCAAATTTTGATAAAGATTAGAGTCGACAAACAAGTCACCAGACTTCTGAAAGATGTTCAGAATTTGTTATGTAATAGAACAGACTTCTGAAATAACCTACAAGTGTGTAATAGACTTCAATAAGGAGAGTTAATGGAAGAGAAAATTGCACACGGAATTTATAGTGGTTCGACTAAGATTAAGTCTACGCTTATTTTCCCATGCTAACAGTCTTACCGGCTGGATCCCACTATATGATCAACAAGAGATTACAACTTTGAGTGCAAACACTTAGTGGTAAATCACACTATCTCACTAAGTCACTTTTTGGTATTTCTCTCACAATCACAAATGTTTAAGCTCATGAAGGACAAGTATATGATTGAAATTCATTCAGACTTTGGAATTCTAGATTCTACACTCGTCTCTTACTTTCTCATCTCCTTAAATACTCCTCCACTTCCAAACTAGCCGTTGGACGGTATCTAGAGGATCGTCTTCCAATTTACTCATTGGACAGATCTGTATCAAAAATATTTAATATTCGTCGAGTGACAAAAGCATAATCCCAAGTTGATTCGATCACCTATACAAACAGAATCTTGGTTTCCATAAGTAGAGCTTCTCCATTTAGAAAGTTCTTGTCTTCAAGATCCAATTGTCAATTAATTATATTGAGTTAATTAAATCCATCTTGATATAGAATCCAAACCATATCACTAGCCATTCTATGTTTGAGGCTTGTGTTACGTTTTGTTAAGTTGTCGTTCTAAACATGCTTTGTTTTGAATCTACTATGTTATAAAATTATGTCTTGTTCTAGACTTATGTCTCATTCGAGCCTTATCATGTTCTGGACTTGTGACTTGTTCTAGATGTAAAGTCTGAGAGTGTTCTATCTGAAGTAAATTTTACAATATAGACGTAAGTCTGAACATATTTTGCTTATAAACCTATTTTACTTTAAGGTCTGGACACGTCTGTATAAGTTTAGCTTTAGTATAAAGTCTATCTTCTAGTTTTTCAAGTATACATCGTAAGGGATTTTCCTAACAGTTTCAACTTGAGTCCTCTTAGGATTAGACATCCCGAGCTGCAAAACAGTAGATTGCACGCCTTAATCGAGCATCGTTTGACCCTTGAAAACACCTCCAAAGATGAGCGATTCTGCGGTAGTAGTTTAGTTTTTATTTTTTCCATTTCTGTTTCACCTTCTATCTTTGTTATTTTTGCGTCGACTTTCATGATCATTTTTTTGAAAAAATTGTCATCATGAATTTTGTTCCAAATCATCTTGTGCATCTTTTGTAATTTTTTCATGATTTTTGGATGTGCTTAATTAAGTCATATCTACTCAGATCCAAGCCTAAGTTAATCTGTTTCATATTGATATCTAATTTAGCCATTTTTGTACTGATTTTTGTGTTGAGTTTTGTAATAACATTCCTTCATGAAAGTTGCTCTTATTAGTGTTGTGCATGTTCTATATAATATATAGAACATGCACAACACTATATATATATATATTCAAAATTTTTAGACATGTTTAGCTAGGTCAAAATCACTTAGATCTGAACATTGGACAGTCTATCCTGCATTGGTCCGAAATTTGTTTTGACGAAATTGAGTCCACAAATGCACCTATTTGGTCTCAAATTGTACATGAAAGTTGAAATAAATTATGTACAGGGTCAATTGATGCATGCTTTGCAAGGTCTTCATGTTGGCAAAGTGAGTCAATTGCATGCATTAGAGTAAAAGCACTGCAGCAACATTAGTTGGGCATATAGTTTGTTGGTTTTGCCATTTTTGCTACGATTCATATGATCTTAATTGAGTTTTGAACTTTTAACGAGAAACCTTCATCATCGCATGCTCTGTATGTGAGTTTTGTAGTAGGATTTATGCATGTCTTGAGGATGGCTAAAATTATGCTCATTCTGTAAATTTAATGTTGAAATAAAACCTTGTCATATGTGGACATTTCCGTGCTTGTTTAAGTCATCTGGAGACTAAATCTTACGATCATGCATTCTTGACGATTGAACCGCATGTTTCATGGTTTGTATATACATTTAGGTCATGTCCTTTGAGTATCATCTTGCACATTAAATTTGTCTCACTAAAGTGTTTATTACACTTAGGATTCCTAAGCATACCATTAGGACTCATGAATCATTTCATAATGTCATTTAAATTATATGACATTTTGCATGCCAACTTTGGATGCGATTAGGATTAGATGATTATCCAAACTTTCCGTCACATCCAATCCTAAGTTCCATATGATTTCTTCATGTTGTTTGTGCATTATTTGAATGATTTTGAGGTTTTATAATGAATGCTTATGTTTTGTTTCCTTAGTTACTGATACGCACACTTTTAGAGATCTCAATCTTAGGGTACCAAATTGACCTAGTTTGGACTCGAGCTTTTTTAGGAAGACGTAAGGCACACTTAGAGGTTTTTGATGCATTGATTTCACGTAGATCACTTATCGTTTAAACCACTTTTCCATTTTTTTTTCAAAACTAGATCAAAATCTGGACAATGGATCAAATTCGGACACCTGTTCTAACCCCTGTTTAGAGAGGTCTTTGATATTTTTGTTCAATTTTTTTCTATTTGGAATCTGCACTCCGCCTCTTAATGAAACTTGATTGTCATCATGTTGGCTATTTTGTGTGTAAATTTGATGATTTTTAGACATATTTTGATAGGACAAATCCTTGTGACATTAGCTGAATGTCTTGTTGTTTTGACAAATTTCTGATGTGTTATTGCTTATTGTTTGATTTTTGTAAAATCATGTGTAGATTGTTTAAGAAAACTTTCTTCATGAAAGTTGTTCATCATCATGTCATGTATGTTAGAAATTTTTTTCATTACCAAATTGTCATTAGATATTGCCCAATTTTGCTGTCCTTACATGCCTGTTCAGAAATTTCCTAATATAAACATGATTGTGATTGTTTAATTATACTTTTAGGCTAGTTTGTGTATGAAATTAGGCCATGCCATCTTCATGGAGATTGTTCTAAATGCTTTGATATTTGTTGTTAAACAATTGGCCTTTTCAAAATTGAATCTTTAAAAAAAAAAAAAAAAGTACTTTGGTACATGTGATGTTTCCAAAAAATAATTTCTAAGAAATTCTTTTCGAAGCTTGATTTGGCTTAAGGAAAAATCGCAGCTTGGACCATATTCAAAATGCCTACAATGCTTGTGAATCCATTTTTGCGAGTTCCAAGCTAGCCTTGGCAATTGAATGTGCTCCATAGCCTTGACATTCTTTAATCTTAAATGTTTCCACATTTTTCTGAACTTTGATTTAGACAATCGCGGAGTCATGGTTTGGATTGTATTTAAAATGCCTGTGACACTTGTGAATGAATTTTTGCGAGTTCCAAGTTAGCTTTGGCAATAAAATGCTTTCCATAGTTGATATGTCGCTTTGTTTCAAAATTTTCGTTGACAATTTCAAACATTTTTGAAAAGTCACACGTGCCCTTCATACATATAATCTCGTCATGCATTATAAATTGCCTATATTTGTGATTGGCGGATGCCCTTGGTACTAAGTAACCTGCCGACAGTTCACTTTATTGCTTGAGAAATAAGGTTCAAAAGATTTGCATGCATGTTTAAATTTTTGCAATGCATGTGACTTTTAGATGAATGGTAGCGTCGATGTATGTTATTAAGGGAAAATCCTGGGATCACATAGTATGCTTGATTAAGAGACTTATAAGCATTATTGGTCATGCGAGGACACAATTGGTCAACAATTGCTATAAGTCACAAAAATGGATGGGGTAGGTGTCTTAGTGGGACCATCACATGAAAGACAAAGGCCGACCCGAGGCCCCAAAATTTGACTTTTGTATTGAACTTTCTTTAAATGATTGATCTTGACATGATGTTGCATTTTTTATTGCTTTGATATGTACGTTTGTTTCTTTCCATTGTATGCACCTAGTTATAGGTTTCTAGACTAGGTTTAGATTAGGACCCCAAAGATGGATAATGCACGAAGATGATGGAGGTTGATGTCCATTCCGACCATTATCATGTACTACTCATTCCCCCAACATATGTCTTGGGTTCTCTTTTTTATATAAAGCCCAACAAGTTGCGGGTTTTCTCTTTTCCTCTCATCCTTTTCAATTGTGTTTCTTTTTTATATTTTTCTAAAATTGCATGGTAGATTTACTGCTTTCTTTCATTGTTTACTTGCTGTTTCATAATTTCAATTCTATTAATTGTTTTCTTTTCTTGTTTTCTAGAAATAGAATAGTACGAAAATGACCAACCATACATGATTGCTTAGTTTAGGACTAATGATCCCGAAAATGTAAGAAGAAATGCATGGACACGTTAGGAAAACACAGCATATTGTTTAGGTACTGAAAGGGCATTAATAGAAATATTAACATAACCCAAGTCCCCGAATCTAGATATTTGGTTGCGTAGGAATCAAGGGAACACTCTCGACCCTCCATTGGTTTTTCTAGCTGACCTCTAAAATGAGGCTAGTGGTGACTCCCGTCTTATTTTTAGGTTATCATAAACAATTAGATTGTATAAATAAACCCATCATGAGGGGTACAATTTTCGATGAAACTCACAATGATTTAGCATACTCGATGTGGGAGTACCCCAAAGGATGAAGTGATGTCATTCTTATGAGTGAAGCGTATTATCGAGAGGGCTACTATGGTAAAGGTACCCTTAAATCTAATATCCACACCCAGCCTCTTCTCCCAAGGTGTGTCGCCCATGTGGGTATGGATTGCTACACTTTGCTGTCATGTGGGGTACGAGCTTAGGAGAGCTCGCATTCTCGTGGAGGGACCTCACGAGAGGCTTGATTCAAAAGGTGAGATGGTGATGTCTTTTGGAACGCGAGCCGTGAGAGAACTCACATGATCAAGTACCCCTACACTCGACATTTTCCCCTTTTCTCTCCTCGTGATGGTAAAGGATCGTGGGCAGCGAGATCGGGTCACGACAAAGGGTGATTGATAGGGGGTGGTCGTGTTTGACGAGAAGCCTGGTGATGTAACGAACTGGAGCTTTGCTTTGACCATGATGACGATTCTTTTGGGTTTCGGGGTTCTTACATGCAAGGAGATGGTTGCCCAAGTGGTGGATGAACATTTCAAGAACGGCATGTTTGTTTATTGTATTTCCTCTTTCTTCTTTAATATACATTCGACACTTATGAGTTCTTGTCAATTCGTAATTTTTCTTACTCTAATAATCCAAAATGGAATTCATTTATTGGAGATCGAGGATGGATTACAGCCATAGGAACACTAGAAGACACACTCCAACAAATCAAGATTCAAAATACCAACTTATTAGAAAACAATGACAATAATAACAAATAAAAAAAAAAGTACGTGAAGTACCACTCAACCTATCTCCTAGCCAAGTGGAGGCTCATTGTCTGCAAACGTTGTCAATGAAATGAGCCAAAGACAAGGAAGAAGAGCCACCCTCCACTAAAGCCTTCATGCTCTTCTCACTCACATCCTTCACCTTTTTCCCCTCTCTCTAGCCTCCTTGCCCTCCATTAACTTTCTTATCCCACCTTCTATTTTGTTTGCTCCCATGACGACGTCATTTCCTTTGTTGGGGAGATCTCTCTCATCATCTATCTTGATTTTTGTCATGAGACTGAGCTTTACCGTGAACTCATATGCATGGAACTGTTCCTCCCTAATTTGGGGCCAAGTGATGATAAGAACTTTGAATCATATGCTTTCTAGGGTGGAGTTGTTGGCCGTCGAAGCGTCATCCCAAGATCAATATAGTTAGAAACTTGAACATATTGAGGAGAAGATGAAGATTTGCATACCTGATTTAGAATCCATTATTCTTTATGCGGAATTGCGATGATCCAACGCTTGGGTTCTTCTCCTCTATGGTTCTTAGATCTTGGCATGATAAGATTGCCCCTCACGGCTACCATATGTGAGGTGAGAGAATGTTCATGGAAGAATGAGGGTTAGAAGAAGGACCTTAACACTATTTATAGAGTTTTAGATGGATCCTCTCATCATGAGGCGGGCCCAACTCGGCCGACACAAGCCGGACTCCATATTCGACCATTAAGAAAACATTATGTCTTACCTTATTAGACCAACCTCATGAAATAGTAAATTACAATATCAATTAATGAAGCCTACATCAAGAAAACTCTTACATTCTCCCACTTTGGCTATGTCAATTGAGACCGTATTGTATGTGCACACCTTTATGTTAATTTAGTGATAATTCTTAATAATCAGTCATATCCCATAAAGTCTCAAACACCAAATCATGGTGGTAATTGCATGTACTTACATAGAGCCTTCCATGATCACGAGTGCTTTCAACTTTACTGATATGGATTCAATATAGTTATGTGGCAAATTGATAACACCTCATAAAAGGTAAAACCTTATGTATTATCTCCTTTGTCGATCACTATTCTCTTATCTTAAATGTCATAGAAAATTGGATGTGCCACAGTGCGAATATCTTTATGGCTCTAATGAACCCACATGTGTCTTATCTTTATGGTTAATCTTTCTTTATGTGTAATCAAGACATATGCTCAAGGTTGATAATCGAATCCCCCTAGCCTTCACTTAAGGCTTACTCAATACCTTGATATTTCCATTACATATAATCACTTCAATATGGTAACCACACATTCATGAACACTTTATTGAATGTGTAATACATATATAAGTTTTATTAGAACAAAATCAAAATAACTTCCACTAAACAACAAGATCCAATGAAGCTTCTCGGTCCATGTTGATGACACGTCATTCAAGTACACAAGGGCGAAAGTCTTTAGTTAGTAGGTCTATAACCACATCATCTATGAAATATGCTCTATTGTACTTGTCATCATTATGTGTTGTTCCTTTACGGTAAAAAACTTGATCATCACATATCCAGACCCTTCAAAACCTTTATTGTTGTTGATAAACAACACTGAAAAGTTATTGTCTCGATACAACTGTATGGGTCTATTCATAATATCAAATATAGTCAACACCTTAATCAAGTTCCGAATCAAATATCCTAAGTAACAGTTGAAAAACATGCTACAAACTTCGTCTATATGATAGAGGATAACATAGATTTCTGTTTATCACTTTGTCATAATACTACACCTTCTGTTAATATAAAGATATATTCTATTGTCGATTTCTTGTCATCCTCATAGCTAGTAAAATATGCATTTAAATACCCTACTAGCTCTAGATCCTTAACATGTTGTCACCTTATAGTTTTCTTGTCAGTTTTAGTATCTCAAAGCCTTATTGGTAGTAATATAGTAATCATGTCATAAACTTGATTGATAGCTACCTAGAAGTCTTGCCGCGAAAGCAATATCTATCTTAGTGCAAACTTGAGCATACATGACACTTTTAAGTGTACCAGTATAAAGTATATCCTTCATTTCAATTTTCCAAAAATCTGAATGAGGATACTGCAATAGACTCACTTTATTACCCTAAATGATAGGAATAATTTTTGGCTTACAATGCTGCATATTGAGTCTTTTTAAAATATGATCAATAGATAAATCTAACATATGACAAGAAGGATTCCTATGGATCTCAATGCCAAGGACAAAAGATACCTCATTAAGAACTTTCCAATTAAAATTTATTGACAACATATGTTTTGTCTTATGTAGTAATCCAATATCACTACTCACAAGTAAGATATTATTTACATAAAATGTGAGAAAACTGAATTTTCTCCCATTGACCTTACAAGTATATACACCGATTTACTTTATTTTCAATAAAAATAAACAAAGTGACAACACTATGAAGCTTCAAGCACCATTGTCTACAAACTTGCTCAAGGCCATAAATAAGGCTTTTCAATTTACACACAAACTTACCTAAATCATCTGCTACGAAATCTTCAGGTTATATGATATAGACTTCATTACCAAGGTATCTATTCAGAAACTAAGTTTTAATATTCATATAACATAACTCTATGTCAAAAAATAAGCTACTAATATCATATTCACTCTGAAATAGTCTTTATAAAAGACTAGGCTTCATTTTGAGTGAAACCTTTCTGTACTAGCCTAAATTTAAGCTTCTCAATATTTTATTTAAAATTTCATTTAATATTGTACACCCATTTGCAGCGGATGAG
Organism: Eucalyptus coolabah; assembly: GCA_014182585.1. NCBI lineage: Eukaryota > Viridiplantae > Streptophyta > Magnoliopsida > Myrtales > Myrtaceae > Eucalyptus > Eucalyptus coolabah. The sequence continues at coordinate 9,484,087 of CM024620.1, read as the reverse complement.
GTTGTGTCCTTCAACCAATGCAATAGGCTCCCAAACACTATCATGTTTCAAAGATTGCATCTTGTCTTTCATCACATCTAAAAACAAATTTGACTGAGGACAATAAACAACATTTACATATATAAATCACTAGATCAACCACGCAGCAGATATCGTAGTCATGCTCTCATGGATAGACTATATAGTCCAATAGTATAACTGAATGTCTTTCCCTGATTAATCTCCTAAGTGGAGTTACTGCAACCACTTCATTTTGCGCCTAAGAGGCTTGACAAGTTTCATAGGAATTGTATCAATAATAGTATCTTAGACCTCACAAGCTTAGTCTATGGTGTAAAAGACTCCACAATCTTTTGTATAGGGAAAGACAAAGACACAATAGTCCCACCGTACTATTATCTTTAATAGTCTAAGAGTAGCTACCATTTGCAGCTATGTTGAACTCTAGAAACTTCACCGTCGTGATTCCACAATTATTGTACCTCCGTTGGGATCATAAACTAATATCCTTCAAATGACCTGGGTAAGATACAAAATAACACCAAGCGATTTTGCAGTCCAACTTACTTACTTTTGTAGGGCACTCCAAACTTTAAGATGATTCGAGTTAGGCTTACTTCCACCCATAACTCAAAACGAGTCAATGTAACATCTTTGGTGGAAATTCGGTTTAATGCGTATTGGGCTGTTTCACGCCACGGAAACCTGATAATTTAGTCTTAATAATTATACTCACTATCATGTCTATTATAGTGCAATTACGCCTTTCAGCCACACCAATTTGTTAAAGATTTTCGGGCATAGTAAACTAAGTTACCATCCCAAAATCTTTTAAGTATTTGACAAATGGCATTTTAAGCTATCCAGCATTACCATACTTGTTAAAATACTCACCACTGCTGACAATCTTTAAGTCTTATCATAACTATTTCTTGACTTTAGTCTAAAAGAACTTGAATCTATCCAAAAATTGAGACTTTTCTTTAATCAAATATAAAAGAAATAGTCGTTAATGATTGTGTTGAAATGAAAATTTCTATATAATGTTGTCATATATGGTCCACCAATATCGAAGTGAATAACCTCCAATAGGTCAGGACTTCGACTATAGTTTTCTTGTTTATCTTAATCATCTTACTTCAACAACGGTCTACATAAGTCATTAGGTGACTTTTAAGAATAGACAAAATATCAACATTATCAATCATTCTAGTCTTTCTCTAGACATAGGATCAAGATGTTTCTGCCACAATGCATAAGATTGTTCCTTAGGTAAAGATCTATCGAAAACAATCTTTTCAACTATATAGCGACGTTCATATCGTTGAGAGATTCGCACAATTAGTGTAATCCATTTGACATATTGCGACACCCAACTTTATTTGACTTGGAAAACATAGATATGGCATTGTTCTTTACTTCAAAAGAATAACAACAAACTTTCAGACATAATACAAAACTAAATTCTGTCTAAAGTGTTTCTCAACATTAAATGCAAACCAAAATCCAAAATCAAAACAATATCTCCCACTAACTCAACGTTAAACATTGTTTCTCATGATGAGTTATAATTCATCTTGATTTGGCTTCCTTAGATTTATGAATCCCCTTATGGCAAACAACATAATTTGTTGTATCGTTATTTAGCCACTAAGAATTAGATGAGGCTTTTGATAGGAATTGGATTCATAAATGAATGCCAAGGAATCATCAACTCTAGACTTATGTTTGGACAACCAAGCTTTATATTCATTAAGGTATTCCTTATGTGTCATTTCTTCACACAAAAGTAGTAAATGATACCATTTCTCTTAAAGGGTGCTATCTAATACCAGATTGTTAAAAAGACTAGTGGTTTCGTGAGTTCCTTTGTAAGTATGACTTTGGACTTTAAATCTACCATTCTTAGGACGTAATTCTTAACCTCATCAAAACCATCACACCTTATTTGAAGAGTCCTTACATTTATCCTAATCTTAGCATTAGACAAGACACAATTTCAAGCCATCAAGACTTTCATAATCATTTTAGTAGTGCGGTTAGCTAGTAAACTATTTTCAAGTGTTCCTAAAATAGAACTTCTCATGGATAATGGACAAATTTAATTGCCCTTTTCTCCAGCAACCAAAGGTGCTTTCTAGTTCCATATCACTAATAATGAGATTGCCAATTTATTCTTAGTAAGAGTAATATGAATATCTACCAACTTTATCATAAATAGAAAATCCTCTCTTCAATACTTAAAATTTAACCCAAGAAGAACCTCAATCACAACAGAGTACTTGTGTAACTTGAAAACCTTATAAGTACCCATCCCGAGAGCTACACGCATCATCATATAAATACCTTTGGGTAGAACACATAACATGTAATTGTATACTCTCCACATGGCAGCAGTCATAAGAATATATTCTAACCTTTTGCGAATTTATCACCTTTGGGTGTATGAACCACTAGGGTCAGTCACTCTTTAATCATATGCTGTGTATGCATCCTTCATGAACTAATACACAATTACATCCTTTGAGAGTACGACCACGCATTAGAACAAGAGACATCTCATCACAATATGAGACCGATATTTCTTAAATCCAACTAAGTGTGTCATTTTGGTAGTCACAACCCAATTGAATCATTGAAATTCTCTCATACTAGGAATATAAACTTTATGACTCACATTTACTTTATAAATGTGATTTTAAACCTAATGACAAGGGCAATCCGTCACTAAAATCACATGTCATGCTAATCACATTGCTCTATTCATTAATACATGCTGAATTTTATACATGTTATTAATGAATCAATGCTTTACACAATCTTTAGCTCACAATATATTTCCAAAACCATAGAGAAATACATGAAAAATATGCAAAAAATTACATACTTTAGGGTTCCACATGCATTTTCATATCCATAAAATCATCAAACATATAAAATAAACACATCATTGTGTAAAGAACTTCCATGAGTATGCAGCTGCAAACCATGCGCCAAAAGGACGTCGCACATGCCCTCATGAGTCACCTACGCATGAGCTGCATGCTTGTATCTTGTTCGACAGCTTAGACTGGTCTAATCGGTCAACAGTCCACTAGGTCAAGTCAACAGTCAAATTGGTCAGGACCCGATCGACTTGGGTGGGGTCGACTTGATCAATGACGGTCAACTGGGTCGGGTCTACCAACTAGGAAATGACATCATTGGTGATGTCATCACCACCCACTGATGTCAACCATGATGTCATCACAGTTGTTAGGGTGGCATCATCATGACATCACCCATCACCTTAAGCGGTCACTCGCCGGGCGCATGAAAGCGTGTGTGAGAGCCTATATGGCAATGCATGACGACATGTCCAATATCATCTGGAAGTGTACGACCCACCAAAATGCTCGTCTCAATAAGTAGAAGCCAAATAAATCATCGAAATCCACTTTTGTTGGACTAAAAATCACGGAAATGAGCAAAACGGTTCAAAGGTAGATCAATTCCAAAATGTTCATGGGTGGCGCGTTTGGTCTCCACCGAAGGAGTGCTACCCATCGAAACGCTCGTCTTGACGAGACGAGTTCGAATATGTTTTCATACTGAAGTTTCAATGGACAAAATTTCCGAAAACGGACCAAATGTAACAGTTCGAGTTCTAGGCTATGATACTCTGATACAAAATGTTGACCATTGAAGCAGTATCCCAGGATCAACATAACTATAAACTTAAACATATTAAGGAGAATACGAAGATTTATGTACCTAATTTGGAATCCATCTTTCTTTATATGGAATGGCGATGATCCGAGGCTTTAGTTCTTCTCCTCTATGGCTCTCGAGATCCTGGCATGATAAGACCACCCCTCATAGCTTCCTTATGTAAGATGAGAGAATGTTCGTGGAAGAATGAGGGTTAGAGGAGGGACTTTAGCGTTATTTATAGAGTTTTGGTCGAGCCCTCTTATTACAGGCTAGGCCTAACCTGGCCCACACAAGCCCAAGCTCATATTCAACTATTAAGAAAAATCTCAATCTATGTAGCTAATATTAGGAAAACTCTTACAAGAGTTTCACTTGCAATGTGATATGAATCCTTTGATGGCCAGGTGGGCCAGGATCGTTACCTGAGCAGTTCACCCCATCACTCTCCTGACCCTGGCCGTCTTGTCTAAGAACCCTTTGGGTAGGACCTCTATGGGATTTACATAATCTTGAGGGGCTTCCAGTTTGCCCTTCCCAGGTAGCTGCCATAAGGACCACAAGAAGCGATGCCTACTTCGATCCAACGCGTCTATTTCATCTGGTCCTCATCAAAGCTCCCAAAGCATGGAAGCAGCGCTAACGCATTTGGTTGGTCGTTGAGCCACTCCAAGATCTCTAAATTGCACAAATTATTGTTACCTTCCGGCCCCTTGATATTTAGTATGGAGCACACAGGGTACATCGTGGGCATTTTGAGGCTAGCCACGGGCAATGGCTTTGCAAAGCATGGAAAGTCCAACTTGGTGTCAAAGCCTTTGAGCCTGGTTAGATCCATTTGTTGATTGTCTTGGAGAGATTGGAGGTGCAGTTCTTATTGGTTGTTTGTTTGTAAAACAAATAAAATGGTGGTTTTTCTTGTCCCACATAAAAAAATTAAGAGTATATGCCTATATAAGTATAGATGTCTTTTAACTAATTTAAATGAAGACAGCTGCACTATACTTGCATGTGGGTGCATGAAAAATTGTGTGCTTTTCAATGTCTTTCTAATGTATCTATTCACCATGCAACCTTGTTCGAAGAGCTGCCTCTGCTCAAAAGGCAGAGATAAATATGTTGTATTTTTGGACTCAATGTTAATTAAGTCTTGTTGAATTTTTGACAGTTTTAATTTACTGCAAGAATAGTTGTCTATTTTTATCATAAAAAATCAAATAATAAATTGTTATAAATTGTTATGGAGCCTACTCATTCAAGAATTTGTGGCTCATAATAAATTGTTATTCTCATAGTAGCCTAAAGACTATTATGCTAAAAATACAACATTCTTTCTAATCGTTTCTTTGAGAGTTTAATTCCTAGAGATATATTAGAATTGTTATATGGTACTCTCATTTGAGACTTTATTGTATCATAAAGGATTTTTTCCAGTAATCATTAGCAATGTTGAGGGATAAATAATTACTTGAAGATAGTAATATTATGCCTCAAAGTGTGATTCTATTTCTTCCCAATCCAAAGCATTTTTCCAAAAAGTTTCTCCAACCACAAGACAAATACTTTCGATTTTTATTAATATAATTAAATGGTCAACTATGATGCGTGGAATTAAAGTATGTTCTTAATATGAAGGAAAGCACATGATAATGGTTAGTTAAGTTTATGTTTCCCATGGAAAGAACTAATATAGTTAATGGGTTTTGGCTTTGAACCCAAAATGTTTTAGTCATGGTATTTTAGCCAAAATTCTATTTATAGAGTACAATTTAAAAGGCCCACAATCAGTGAGAAGAAGGCCCAAGGCTAAGAGAAGGGATCTAAAATACTATTAAAAATTAAAAAAAGTTAAAGGTGATATTATGGGGAGAAATTCTATTAATGTTATTTACATTTGAATGCTCGGCTATCTGAGTATTTGCACTGCAAAAGTGAGTTATAAATTATTTTCAGTCATTTGGAAAGAAATTGTTATTTTCTTTTTCAAATCGACATGCACTATTTGTAAGGCATGAGGGTTACACGTGCTATATCATCTTATAAAAGTGAAAGGTTTTATTAAAAAATTTGTATAGAGTAAACGCAATGCCCTTATGTCATAGTTTGGGTCTAAAACGTTTTCTAGGGTGGTCCGGATGAGACATTTATTGTAACAAAGATATAATTGCTAGTCGTTGACCAAAGAAAGATCAATTTGGTTTATTTGGTAAATTGGTATTCGTTCATACCAAATTTGGAGGCTTTCACTATCAAACTCTTATGCAATGATGTCATGATATTGGTCAAAGCTCACACTTTAACAATTTCTTTGATTAATGATGGCAGAGAAAAGAAGGATCCCTTAATCTCGTGACGCACGATACATACATACATACATACGATATATATATATATATATATATATATATATATATATCGTATGTATGTATGTATGTATGTATGTATGTATGTATGTATGGCTTAGCTGGCCATCCTCCTTCTAGTGACGGAGTGATGATCAACTAATAACAGCTCATTTTGTTATGAAACCAGTTGAGGTTTTCAACCGGTTTGATCTCTCCCAATTTTTTTTTTTTTTATGGTTTTTTATTGCAAGCTTAAATTAAGAGATAAAATCCTAAGAAGTAAAATAAATTAGATACTAAAATATTAATAATTACAAGTAAAAAATATTATTACCCACTAAAAAGAAATTGTTAACATCATTATATAGATCTATTAAATTTAAAAGATGAAAGAACACTTGAAACGTTGGCTTTGCAATTAATAACAAATTCATTGTTGGCTTTTCAGTTCTTTCGCGAAAATCAAATTGCTTTATAAGGACTCTCTGGTGACCTAAAATTAAGACTAGTGATATCTATTCTAGATAAAATGAATGAACTAAAGAAAAGAACAAAATAAGAATAATGAATTAGTAGAGAGGAAAATTTACCGTATTGATCCAAATCTTGTAGATGAAGATGTGTTGGGCCTAAAATGAGACGCGAATACCTAGAATGCCAAAACTTGATACGTAGGGATACTTAAGTACCAAAAGTTAAGAAAAGTACACTTAGGTTACATTTGGTGGTCAAGATAAAATTTAAGATAGAATAAAATTTATCGCATCTTGTGTTTAGTGCCTCGCTCAAGATAGGATAAAATCGAATATAAATTAGATATAGACTAGATAAAATTATCTTATTGGGAGTTCGGATAAATGCGGATATGATTTCTAATATCCATAATAGGAAAGTTTTTTCTCAAATAATAAATTTCTTAAATTAACAAATTAAAATTATATTTCAATATATATAAAATATGAACTCTAATATAAAAATTCAAAATAACAAAAATAAAAAATTAGTATCTTAATTTAGTCTTACTTTTATTTATAAATTCGAATTTAATTCTATCATATTATAATATAAATTCAATATATAAAGATATATTTATTACATGTTTTAGGTGTTTTAGTATTTTAGGTATATTAATACAATTTTCTATTTAATAAAATTTTATTAGATAATGATGGAAGAGGAAGAAAGAAATAAAAAAGTAATTAAAAAGAGAGGAAAATAAAATAAGTAAGAAAATAAAAATAAAGTAGACAAGAGTTTCGCCAGAGATTTTTACCCTTTCTATTTGTAAAATTTAGGGTTAATATCTTGAAAACCCCAAATTGGTACACTTGTGACAAATTTACCAAAAAGCACTATTTTTTTATCATAAAAATCCTAAATTGGTATACCCGTGACAAATTTACCCCACTGACTATAAAAAATCCTAAATTGGTATATTTATGACAAATTTACCAAACTAATTTATTTAACTGCAAAAAACCCAAGAATGATAAATTTGTAACAAATATACCCTATGCTAAATTGGATTAATACCACAAAAAAAAATCACAAAAATTGTAAACGATGACAAACGGAGCTTAAAATCCTAAATTGGTATACCGATCAACTGTTACATGTCATTTAACTTAATAATTTGAGAATAAATTTAACAAAAACTAATAGAGGGTAAATTTGTCACAAGTGTACCGGTTTGGGGTAAATTTTTCAAAGGTATACCGGTTTGAGGTTTTTGGTGGTCAAAAGAATAGTTCGGGTAAATTTGTCATAAGTGTACCAGTTTGGGGTTTTTCAAGATATTAACCTAAAATTTATGATTCATATAGGCATTTATACCAAACAATATATATATATATATATATATATATATATAATATGATGCAAATGTATTCGATTTTATTATTGCAATCACCAAACAAGAAATATGATATAACAAAATCTCTTGAATTTTATATTTTATTTGATGCAAAACAACATGCAAATGCTTTTGTAGAAACATTGGAGTGTCATAAGAGCGGGCAGTCCCACAAACCAAAAAAGATTGTGTGATCTTTGAAGTTATAGATAGGTTACGATATTTGGTTTCAAATTCACATGTTTTCTTTGATTTTCAGGAAGTCAAAGATTTCGAACGTATTTTGTAGATTTTCTAGTTGCATTTTGATAAATTTCCCTTTTATCAATATCTTTTCCTTAATTTTGTTATTCGATTATAGTTACTTGGTTATTTCTTAGATGGCGACCTCTTTATAAATAGACACATAAGATATTATAATCGGCACTTCATTGTTCAAAATAAACACTATCTTTTGGAATTCTTTCCAAACATATCCTCTACATCATTTGATATCAGAGCAAGTCTCTCCTATGATGATGGCTAATAACGTTAATGAAAATCTACTCATAGCCGACGGCTGTGAAAATGAGCTTATTACATGAGCTGAGTTCAACCAATTTGCATAGCAAACCAAACGGAGCTTTCAAGAATTACTTGTCGCCATCCAACATTTGTCCATCGATCCCTTACTTGGTAATCTTTTGAAGGAATGTGCTCAAGCCGCTCAAGATCCAGAAGTAGCTATGGAACATGGGGCAAATCCTCGATGGAGGCAACAGGCCTATGTCAAGGATTCCAAAGAAGAATAAGAGTTCCCGGATGGGCCTGTTCATGGAGGCCATCAGAATGGGGAATATCAACAAGACCCCAAGCAATATCAACTTCAAGTTGACCTTCTCACCTTCATTGGCAATTTGAATATTGAAGACTTTTTGGATTGGCTTTGAGAAGTTGAGAAATTCTTTGATGCCACGGAGATTGAAGATGATCGCTTAGTAAAATTGGTGGCATACAAGTTGAAGTGTGCCCCCTCAACGCGGTAGGAGCAAACGTAGCCGACCTAACGTCAACAAGGAAAATCTCCCATCCGAATGTGGAATCGAATGAAAGATATGTTGAAGGTTTGGTTCCTCCCAACTAATTATGAACAATTATTATTTCAACAATTCTAGAATTTTAAGCATTTGAGCCGATCAATCTGAGCCTGCGTAGAAAAGTTTCTCTAGCTTTTCGCCAGTAACAACCCGGTTGAGTTAGAGACACAATAGACCACTAGGTACATTAATGGCATGCATCGTTTGTTCTCTATTAAAGATGCTCAAAAGATGGCTTGAAAGGTAGAGATGCAATTAGAGAGAACTAGCTCCATTAACTAGGCTAAAAATTATTCCACTTGAGGATCATTTGGAAAGGGGAGATAATTAGATGTTCCAAAATCCTCCAACCAACAAACTAGCATTATGAACCAAACTTCGAGGAGTACTACTGGGGTGCCCAAGGAACCAGTTACTGCAAACAAACATAACGCTAATTGGAATGCCCATGATATAGCTAGTATAAGTACCTAGAGGGGGTGAATAGGTATATAAAGATTTTTCTCGATAATTGCACAATACTAGACAGTTGATAGATTTGAGACAAACAATAATCAAAGTAAGACTAAGAGAAGGGAAGAGAAAATTGAACACGCGGTTTATAGTGGTTCAACTTATTTCAAGCCTACGTCCACTCTTCTGCACTGACAGCCTATTGGCTGGATTCCACTATGAACAAAAAGAAGTTACAGCGTTGTTCTTCCTTGATTTCTTGGTGTAGATGATCTACCACACTCGCTCAAGGTCTCACTAAGTATAGACACTCTCTGTGTATATAATTTCGCTCAAAATATATCGACTAATATTCAAGGTGCTTCAAACTCTGGAATTTCTCTATCGATCATGCACTAAAGCAACTAGAACATCTTCCTTTTATACTCCTTTATGCCATCATACCCGTTGGCACTTACCAAAGGAATTCCTCAAATCTACTCGTTGGACGGAATCAATTAAGAAGATCATTCGAGCTATTAAAGGAGCCTGACGATAGCCCATCAATCCTGTTCGCCCATACAATCAGGATCTTGGTTTCCAAGAATAGAACCTTCCAAGAATATTTCGTCGACCATCGGATCTTCAAACGATCTTGATTACAAATAAAAGAATCCATTATATTTATCCAGCCAAGAGATCTTCTCCAGAGGATAGGACTAAATCCTCAACCAAATACTTCGGCTTTGGATTGCCTTCGACACTGGATTAGAAAAACTGTCAATGAGAATAGTCTTGAGTCTTGAGTCTTGAGTACTGAGTCTGGTGATCTGAAAGTCTTCAGACTCTAAATAGAAGGTCTGCAATTATCCAGACTAGACTGATAGAAACATTTTGTCAGCTTCAAAATATTCTGGAAAGATTTCTCCAACAATCTCCCCCTTTTTGATGGTGACAAAACTTTCCTGTAGATTTGAACAACTTTGACTTGCAAAAACATTACTCAAGCAATATGGCTATCTCATAAAGATTAATAAATCAACCAGACTCGCATCCACAGAAAATCGGTTAATCTTTCATGAGTAAGACCATACAACAACACTTGATATAAATGCAAACAGTCAAGCATCAACATCTACACTCAAGTCAGTCAAATTCAAGTTCACACCCAAGTCATATTAAAAAACAAACATTCAAACACACAAAAGAAATTTAAAGTCAAAGTTTAAAGAGTTCAAATTGCAATTCTCCCCTTTTTGTCATCATTAAAAAGGTGAGAAAAGAGTCAAGTCTCTTTGGGAATGCACACAATCTGAAATCTCCCATCGACGTACGATGCCTTTCGGCTTCTTCAAGTCTTCCCGTAGATAAGCCACCTATTCTCCTTTGGCATTGGCTTGAATTTGAAGAGCGAGGTCTTTCATTTGATCCGCCAGGGTAACAGAAGATGATTGTCCAGCATTCTTCATGACTTGAAGTTCACAATCCAGAGCATAGATTTGACCCTGCATTTCCAGAAGAACATCAAGGATACGACGAAAATCTGTTGTATTGTCCGTATGTGTGCTCGCATTTGCTCTCTCGGATGGAGTGAAGGCGAGACGATGGAACTTCGTGTAATCTTGCAGATTTGGTATTGACGTATCATGTCCTTTCTCGGGCATTTGAGAAGCCTGAAAATCTTCCTGGATTTGCTGGTGAGCGACTCACACCTTCATTGTTGACAGCATGTGGTGTAGTCCTTCCTTGCTCGCCATCTCCCTGTCTCTAGGACCTCAAATGGGGAAGAGTGATGGTCATGCTCTTCAGCATCTTGATTCCCGTTCTCTCCGGCTTCATCTGCGACTTTTCTTTCACCGCTTCTCCTTCTTATTCAGCTTCTTTCTCTTTGTCTTCTTTCTCTTTCTCTTGTTGCTCCTCTGCTTCTCTGTTCTTTGCTTGCTCCTCTTCTTCTCTCTCTTCTTTTTCCTCTCGCTTCTTTCCCTTTCTTCGATGTTCCGTTGATTCAGTACGAACGCCCGGTCCTTATCAATGCGAGAGATAGTGAGATCTTCCTCTTCATCTTCATCCTCCAAGATGAGAGTTCTTTTCTTTTTGGATGGGGCACCAATGCCCTTTTCTCTTTGATGCAGAAGATACTGGAGTCTTCACTCTGAACTTCTCCATTGCCTTAGCAAGCTCTTTCAGACGCATTTTTGTCAGCATTTTCAAACCTACCACCATTTTGTCGCATGGTCAAACATAAAGAGTATGTGGAGGTTCAATGTTCAAGTGTATGAAGATCTTGGTCACAAGACCTGGGTAAGGCAATTGGCCCTTGTCCTTCACCATTGCTTTGTACATGTGAAAGAGAATGGTGTGAGGGAGAGAGAACTTCTTCCCTGTATTGATCGCGTACATCAATTTCGCCTCGGAGTTAGACACGTCAGTCTTGGATGTAGACTTTGGCCCGATATTGATCACAATTTTGTAAAGCAAGATGTTGATGGCACGCATTCTTGAGTAGGTAATTCTTCCCTCTCGTATCCTTTGTCTTTGACAAGCTCTAATGTGGCACGAGCAATTGAAACTTTGATCGATTGATAGCGTCCTCTTTCAACTCCAATTATATCGCCAACATGTCCACATCTACCACATAGTCTTGGTCTTGAACACTGAATGATATTCTATTCGCATCTAAAAAGCTAAGATTCGAATAGAAATATGCTGTCAATTGCGCATAACTGTTTGTGGTATCGGAGCAAAATTGCTCAAATTGAAGCAGATTGAACTTCTCCCTTAAGTTCACATTAATGGCATTCAAGAAATCGAAATCAACACTTCTAGGGTTTATCACCCCTCGTTTCAACAGTCTAAAGAACATATTCTCCTGATTTAAACAAATCCATCCTTTTTCCCCTCACCTTCGCAACAACACCCATTCTAGGTTGAAATTCACTGAACATTTTATGATCATCGTTCCCATCAGTCGGATTCTGTCCCGATACACGAGGGTCACTTGGAATGTTCGCAAGTGCTTCCTCAGCCTTTCCTTTAGGAGCAATTCCCAAATCCTCCATTTGTCACAAAAAGATATACTCATTCCCATAATTCTTATCTTTAAGGAAATCATCTACGTAGTTCAGCGGAGCCCCAGTGCTCTTCAACGCACAATAAAGCTTGTAAATAAAAGAGGATTTTTGGACTCTTACAGGGTCTGCGTCCTCGATTATTTCTTCCTCCGGTTGTTGACCCACACCTTGTGGGGTAGATGGTGTTGAGTGACATGGTGAAGAGTGAATCGGGTTCTGTTGCTGACTCGGTAAATCTTCTTCTTCGGTGAGATCGAAATGGGTAGGCCCCTCCCTCATTCTCTCGTGGTCCCCCGTTCGCGATTCTTGAAGACTTCTTCGAAGAAGACATCCTTCCTTGTCGTTGAAAGATTCCTTTATTCTCTTTCCCAAGAAAAGATGACAACTTTCTCGAAGATGAACATGAAGTAGAGACAAGATTGGGAGGAGAATGCCTTTTTAGGGTTTTGAAGTTTAAGCGAGGAAAATTGTATATATATAACTCGTTCAAAAAGGAAAAATCAATCGGCACAAGGAAAGTGAACAGACGCCTCTTTTTAAAATCGATAACTGCCAAATAGAAGTTAATCTTTTTGAAAAGACAAGATTCCGTTTTCACGGAAATTATAAATTAACTGAACTAAAGATCGTACCTTTTCGAGATTGAATATAATAACAACTTACAGTCTATAGCCATGAATGTTTGAGTCTGAGGGTTGGAGAGTCTCTAGACTTTAACTTCCTCAAGTTTCAAAATGTTGAGTCTGGAACGGATAAAATCAAATTGATTTTTCTCCAAAGGCTTTGTGAATATATCCGCTAGTTGATTTTTGAATCAACAAATTGAATCGAGATTTCTCCATTTTGAACATGATCTCTAACAAAATGATGTCGAATCTCTATATGCTTTGCTCTTGAATGAAGGATTGGATTTTTAGTGAGATTGATTGCACTGGTGTTGTCACATCTAATCTCTATGCGTGCGTCTTCGATTCCAAATTCTTGTAGTTGTTGTTTTATCCATAGAATTTGCGAACAACTTCCAAGAGCTACATACTACGCTTGTTGTTGAGAGAGCTACGGTGCTTTGTTTCCTTGAAAACCAAGACACCGTCCCCGCTTCCAAGTAACCGGCAAGTTCCTGAAGCACTCTTTCTATCGACTCGCAACCGGCCAGATCTGCGTCTGAATATCCCAGAAGATTAAAGTCTCCCTTCTTAGGATACCAAAGAGCGATACTTGAAGATGAAGCAACGTATTTGATAATACGTTTCGCAGCACTGAGATGGGATTATCTAGGATCTGATTGAAACCTAGCACAGATGCAAACACTCAACAAAATGTTAGGTCTGAAGTAGTAAGATAAAGAAGTGAACCAATGATGCTCTTGTACAGCTTTTGATCAACTTTCTTCCATTCTTCATCTTTGTCTATCTTCAAAGAACTTGACATCGGTATGTCGGTCTTTTTGCAATTTTCCAATCCAAACCTTTTGACAAGATTATTAGCATATTTTTCTTGATAAATAAAAGTTCCTTCCTTCAATTGCTTTACTTGAAGACCAAGAAAGAATGTTAACTCTCCCATCATACTCATTTCAAACTCATCCTGCATAGACTTAGAAAATTTCTTGCACAGACTTTCATTAGAGGATCCAAAAATAATACCATCCATATATATTTGAACAAGTAAAAAGCTTTTGTTTTCCTTTTTGATAAATAAAGTAGCATCTACTTTACCTTTGACAAAACCATTATGTATTAAGAACTTACTTAGTCTGTCGTACCAAGCTCGAGGTGCTTGCTTTAAACCATACAAGGCCTTTTCGGTCTAAAGACTCGAGTCTGGCTTCTTTGGGTCTTCAAACCCTAGTGGTTGTTCCACATAAACTTCCTCATGGATAAATCCATTTAGGAATGCACTTTTGACGTCCATTTGGAATAACCTGAAATTTTTATAACAAGCAAACGCAAGTAATAGTCGAATAGCTTCTAACCTTGCTACCGGTGCGTAAGTCTCATCATAGTCTATTCCTTCTTCTTGCGTATATCCTTTGGCCACGAGTCTTGCTTTGTTTCGTGCATTTTACTTTTCCTTTCTCATTCATCTTGTTCCTGAACACCCATTTAGCTCCAATAACAGTTTTACCTTTTGGTTTAGATGTCAATTCCCAGACATCATTAATGTTAAACTATCTGAGCTCTTCTTGCATAACTTCAATCCAGCTTTTATCAAATAAAGCTTCTTCTATGCTCTTTAGTTCAATTTCAGAAATGAGAGCCACAAAGCACTAGACTCTTCACGCCTTTTGGATCTGGTGCGAATTCCTTCATTAATTTCGCCGATAATGAGATCTTTGGGATGACTGAACTTATGCTTCTAGTTACTGGTTGATTTGTCTGGTTGATGATCTTTTTCTTTATTTGAATCTTCACGAACAACTTGATGCTGGTCTTCCAGAGTCTGAGATGCTTCTTGAGTTGTAAGCTTTGGAGGGTATGGAGCAGGTTCAGACTCTTCATAATGAGTCTCGATGGATTCATCTTGCGTAGAGTCTTGAAATTTGACATTCATTGACTCCTCCACACGGCTCTTCTTGTTATAGACTCGTAGGCTTTGCTTGATGTAGAATATCTAAGGAAGATGCCTTCATCTGATCTTTCTTCAAACTTACTAACTCGATCTTTTGCATTTTTCAATATAAAGTATTTGTAACCGAACACATGAAAGTATGAAACAATGGGCTTCTTACCTTTGAATAACTCATAAGGGGTTTTCTCTAGAATAGGTCTTAAGAAGACTCTATTGATGATATAGCACGCTGTTGAAACAGCTTCAACCCAAAATCGTGAAGAAATTTTACTTTTAATTAAAAGAGTTCTAGCCATTTTTTGAAGAGATCTATTCTTTCTTTCCACAACCCCATTTTGCTGAGGAGTATATGGAGAGGAGAACACATGCTTAAAGCCGCATTCATCACAAAATTTTGTAAAATCTTGATTTTCAAATTCACCTCCATTATCTGTTCTTATACTTGAGATAACATATCCTTTTTCATTTTGAACATTTTTAGCAAATTTTTCAAAGTACGAGAAGGTTTCAAACTTACTTGCAAGGAAATATACCCAAGTAAAGCGGGAGTAATCGTCCACAATTACTAGGCAATATTTCTTACCTCCAATGCTCGGGTTACTGGTTGGTCCGAAGAGATCCATATGTAGTAACTGTAGTACATGGTTAGTAGAGACATGATTTATTGGCTTAAATGAATTTCTTACATGCTTTCCCATAATACATGGTGTGCATGGATCGGACTTTTGGTATGGTAATTTGGGTAGACCTCGAACAAGCTGCTTTGATGAGATTTTAGCTAATTGTTTCATGTTGACATGACCAAGCTTTCTCGTGCCATAAGCTTGCTTTGTCTTGAATTGAGATTTAGGCATTGCGATTCATTTGGTTTCACATCCAGAAGAGATATTTCCATGTCTTCGACCCATAAAAGACTTAGTAGAGTCTTTAGTGGTTTCAGAACATGTTCCTTCTTGAAAGAAGATCTTAAAACCAGTATCACACAATTGGCTAATGCTGAAAGATTGTAATTGAGTCCTTCCACTAGGAAACATTACTTATTGTGAGATTTCCAATTTTCACAGTTTTAAATCCCACAATACTTCCTTTGATGTTTCCTCCAAAAGAAACTTTTCCACCATTTACTTGAACAAGCTTTATGAAGCAATTTGAGTCTCCTGTCATGTGTCTTGAGCATCCGCTATCAAGATACCACTTTACCTTTTTCTTGACGGAGACCTGCATTTAAAAGAGAGTCTTAAGCTTTATTTGGTACCCAAATTTTCTTGGGTCCTTTGGTGTTAGTAAGATAAACAGTATTAGCTCATACTTTCTTAACGGGTTTCCAAACCATAGGACACTCTTTTCAAAGTGATCCGAACCGTTGCACTTTGAACACTTAAGGGCATTTTGACCTACCAGACTTTACAAAAACTTTCTTGAAATGATTTACGTAAGCCTCTCTCGAGGGTCTTTTCTTAATTCTTTCTTTTACTTTAGGAAAATCAATCAAGGGAATTATTTCTGTTGTCATACCTAGACCGGAATTATTGAAGTAAGGTCTATGAGCTAAAAGAATTTTTTTCAAGTTTTCAGACCCTATTGAAATTTTTTTTTTGAAATATTTGATAAGTCAGTTTTAAAAAGCATTTTCTTTCAAAAGATTATCTTCATTTTCTTTAAGAGTGGAAACATTCAAGTCTAAACTTTTAATTCTTTCTTCTAGAACATTTTCCTTTCGTTTTAGAGTTGAGTTTTCCTTTTAAGTTCGGAAATTCTTTTGAGAGAAGTCTTAAGACTAAAACACGCTTCATCAATCTATTTAGAAACTTTGACAGAAATTTTAAAATTACTTGCCTCAAATTCACCGTCATCGAGTCTCGATCCAAAATCTCGAGTCTAAGCCTGAATGTGCCATCGGACATAGGTTGGCATATTCATTATCACTTTATTCACACTCGTATCACTCCGTGTTTCGGCTTTGAGAGTTTTTCGAAACTTTTCAACTTTTCTTCTCTTCTTCTTCGAAGAGGACATTGGTTAGTCTGATGTGTCCCTTTTTCTTACATTCGAAGCAAACTACATCTTTGTTTGGTTCCTCATCATCTGAGACTTGGTCTGCTGTCTTTGAAAACTTTGGTTCTTTAAGTTGAACCTTCTTCCTTTTCTATTCGGTTTTCTGAATCTTCTTATCATGAGAGCAAGCTTCTCATCGTCCATATCATCTTCATAATCTGTATCATTAGAATCATCATTTGATTTTAATGCAATGGATTTCTTACCTTTTGGATCTTCGTCTTCATTAATTCGTTCCACTTCATAAGATCGAAGAGTTCCAATCGGCTTCGTCGACGAGATAGTGGCATAATTCTTTGCGTCTCTCTTATTGAAGTTCTTATGTGATTCCAATCCTTGGAGAGTCCACGCAGTAGCTTGTTTTCCTTCATGGGATTAGAAATTTTTGTCCTTGATTCTCAAGACCATTGACAATATCTCGTAAACGGCTAAACATGTCGGTTATAGATTCTCCTGATTTAATTTTGAAGGCTTCATATTGACCGAGGAGAATGTTAATTCTAGTTTCCTTCACTCGTCTGTTCCTTCATAGGTGATATGTAATCTATCCCAAACTTCTTTTTGCTGTAACACAAGAAGATATTCTGTTATATTCAGTTGGTGACAAAGCACAATATAAAGAGTAAATTGCTTTTGCATCGAGTGTTTGTCTCTTGATTATCTCTTCCTGAGTCATTCCGCTGGTCTTAACAGTTTCTTTCCCTCTTCGAGACTGATGCAGGCGTAGGAGTAATTCCTTTTTTACAACGTCCCATTCCAAAGGATCCTTTGATTGTAGGAAAGCTTTCATCTTGTTCTTCCGGATGTTGTAATCCTTTCCATCAAAGTAGGGTAGTCTCGGTATTGCTTTGCCCTTCCACCAGCCTTGGTGCTAGCATACTAGCCATGGATCTTTTACTCAAGTAAAACACTTCAAATAAAGTGAGTACACGGGCTCGATATATCAATTGATATAGCTAACGCGAGTACCTAGAGGGGGTGAATAGGTATATAAAAGATTTTTCTCGATAATTGCACAATACTAGACAGTTGATAGATTTGAGACAAACAATAATCAAAGTAAGACTGAGAGAAGGGAAGAGAAAATTGAACACACGGTTTATAGTGGTTCGGCTTATTTCAAGCCTACGTCCACTCTTCTCGCACGACAGCCTATTGGTTGGATTCCACTATGAATAAAGAGATGTTACAGCGTTGTTCTTCCTTGATTTCTCGGTGTAGATGATCTACTACACTCGCTCAAGGTCTCACTAAGTATAGACACTCTTTGTGTATACAATTTCGTTCAAAATATATCGACTAATATTCAAGGTGCTTCAGACTCTGGAATTTCTCTATCGATCATGCACTAAAGCAATTAGAACGTCTTCCTTTTATACTCCTTTATGCCATCATACCCATTGGCACTTACCAAAGGAATTCCTCCAATCTACCCGTTGGACGGAATCAATTAAAAACATCATTCGAGCTATTAAAGGAGCCTGACGATAGCCCATCAATCATGTTCGCCCATACAATCAGGATCTTGGTTTCCAAGAATAGAACCTTCCAAGAATATTTCGTCGACCATCGGATCTTCAAACGATCTTGATTACGAATAAAAGAATCCGTTATATTTATCCAGCCAAGAGATCTTCTCCAGAGGATAGGACTAAATCCTCAACCAAATACTTCGGCTCTGGATTGCCTTCGACACTGGATTAGAAAAATTGTCAATGAGAATTGTCTTGAGTCTTGAGTCTTGAGTGCCGAGTCGGTGATCCGAAAGTCTTCGGACTCTAAACGGAAGGTCTGTAATTATCCGACTAGACGATAGAAACGTTTTGTCCGCTTCAAAATATTCTGGAAAGATTTCTCCAACAGCCCATAACCCATACGTTAAGCCACCACAAATCAAATGCTACAAGTGTAATGTACTAGGACATTGTTCTGATGACTACCCATGGCAAAAGATGGCCAATGTTGTAAAGCACAACGACGACATACACAAAGATGATTGGATTGATGAAGAAGAAGTGGAGGATGAAGAGGGAGAGCATGTCAATTGTTTCATTAGGTGACTATTGCTTGCTTTGTGAAAAGAGGACACATAGTAGAATAGTATTTTTCGTGTTCATTGTCTGTTCAACAGTAAAGTTTGCGATGTCATAATTGATAGTGGAAGTTATGAGAACATAGTGTCCAAGGTCCTGTTGGACCGTTTACAGATAAAGACATAGTCATATCGCTCCTATTACATAACCGAATGGATTCGTAAAGGGGCTGAATTCATGGTGATGTAGGCATGTCATTTACTTATTTCAACTAGAAAGTCCTATAAGGACACCATTATTTGTGATGTAATGGAAATGGATGCATGCCATGTCCTATTGGGATGACCATGGCAATACGACATCAACATCACCCATAGGCTCAAGAGAACACATACTCTTTTATGTGGAAACAGATGAAGATTACTTTGAAGCTAAAGAGTAACATTCCCTACGCCCCAAAGAAGCAAAGTGCAAGCATTATGCTAAACGTCCATAAATGTGAAGGCATGTACATGATTATGGAGAAAAGAGATCAACAAGCTATTATTCCCATTCCTGAGGCTCTTCAGCCGTTATTGAAAGCATTTGGTGATGTTATTCCGAAGAATCTACCTGTTGAATTACCTCTCTTGAGGGATATCCAACATGAGATTGACATTTTTCTAGGAGCGAGCCTCCCTAATTGCCGTACTACTTGATGAATCCGAAGGATAACTAGATTTTACAAGACCAAGTGGGAGAACTCCTTCAAAAAGGTTTTTTTGTGTGAAAGCATGAACCCTTGTGCAATCCCCCGCTCTCCTCACTCCAAATAAAATGGAAGTATGCGTATGTGCTTTGATAGCCAGGAAATTAATTGGATTACTATCAAGTATCAATTTTTAATCACTCGCTTGGATGACATGCTTGACCGGCTTGCAGGGTCAAATGTCTTTACAAAGATCGATCTATGTATAGGACACCATCAAGTACACATCCACCCTGGCGATGGATGGAAAACAACATTTAAAACAAATGAAGGTTTGTACAAATGGCTTGTCATGCTGTTTGGCCTCACCAACGCACCTAGCACTTGCATGCAGTTGATGACCCAAGCCCTTAAACCTTTCATTGGCAAGCTTGTTGTGGTCTAATTTGATGACATTCTCATATATAGTCCAAATTGTGAAAGCTAGTATGTGCACCTAGAGGAGGGTGAATAGGTGCGAGAAACAAATTTTGCGAAATAAGTGCAGCACCAATCAACAATGGATTGTGAAAAGGAAATTCCTCTCTTTTCGAATAAACAAGTTACGATCAAAGTAAAAGAGTGTAGGGAAGAGAATTTGAACACAGAGTTTATAGTGGTTCGGCTTAATCCAAGCCTACGTCCACTCTTCCGCACTGACAGCCCACCGGTTGGATTTCACTATGAACAAAAGAGTTGTTATAGTAAAGCTCTCCCTTGATTCCATAGTGTAGAGACTTTACTACACTTCCTCAAGGTCTCTCAATAATATAGACTCTCTTTTACGTACAAGATTTCGCTCAACAAATGAATTGACTAAGAATAAGGAGCTTCGACTTTGGAATTCTTCTATCGCGCACACACTTGAACAACTGGAACGTCTTCTTTATATACTCCTTTATGCCATCATACCCGTTAGCACTTACCAAAGGAATTCTTCCAATCTACCCGTTGGACAGAATCAATTAAGAAGATTTTCGAGCTATTTAAGGAACATGACGATAGTCCATCAATCATGCTCACCCATACAATCAGGATCTTGGTTTCCAAAAGTAGAATCTTCCAAATATATTTCATCAATTAACGAATCCACGATTCCCAAATCAATCTTGATTTGAATAATGGATTCCAACATGCTATATCCAGCCCGGAAGATTTACTCTAGTCGATAAGATCAAATCCTTAACGAAACATCCAATCTTGGATAAGCCTTCTTCGACGGACTAGAAAAACTGCGTCAATGAGGATTGACTTTAAGTCTTGAGTCCGGCAGTCCGAAGATCTTCAAACTTTATTGGAAGAGTCTGTAAGTCTTCACTAGACCGATGGAAACGTTTTGTCAGCTTCAAAACACTCAAGGAAGTTTTCTCCAATACAAATGACCAATAGCATATGGGGCATCTAAGAGACATCTTATCGGCCTTGTGGACAAACCAATTATACATTACTTTGAAGAAATGTAGCTTGATGATTGATTGACTTTGCTTCTTGGGGTATATTGTCGGAGCAGAAGGCTTTCAAGTTGATGCAGAAAAAGTAGTTGCCCTCCGTGATTAGTCAACTCCCC
Organism: Eucalyptus coolabah; assembly: GCA_014182585.1. NCBI lineage: Eukaryota > Viridiplantae > Streptophyta > Magnoliopsida > Myrtales > Myrtaceae > Eucalyptus > Eucalyptus coolabah. The sequence continues at coordinate 9,462,668 of CM024620.1, read as the reverse complement.
AGATCACTGGGGAGGCATGGCAATTTCCACAGACTTGAGACATTCTACCAACGCTTTATTTGAAATTTCAGTTCTATTATGGCCCTAATTACTGAGTGCTTGAAGAAGGAAAAATTTATTAAGGTGATGAAGTAGAAGCTAGCTTTGCTCTCATCAAACAAAAACTTTCCACAGCACCAATACTAATGCTCTCGAATTTCAAAAAGGTATTCAAACTAGACTATGATACCTCGGTGTAGGCATTGACGCTATCCTCTCCAAGGAAGGTTAGCCTATTGCTTATTTTAGCAAGTAACTTAATGATGTTAGCAAGCAATGGTTTACCTATGAGCAGGAGTACTTTGCTATAGTACAAGGCATCAAACATTGACGCCCCCATCTTTATCAACATGAGTTTGTCCTTAACACTGATCATCAGGCACTTGAGTATATTAAGAGCCAAAAGCATCTAAATCGAATGCATGGACATTGGGTCTCCTTTTTGGAGCAATTCAATTTCATGCTTCAACATAAGGCGGACCACTTGAACAAAGTCATTGATGCACTTAGCCGTCATGCTGCAACACTCATCACATGCGCATAAGGGTTTGATCACATTTGTGCCCTTTATGTCAATGATGAAGATTTTTAGGACATTTGGGAGAATTGTTCTACGACAGGCTCTCATGGCAACATGATCATTCAAGATAAATTATTTTTCTTTGGCAATAGGTTGTGCATTCCTTGCACCTTTTTGTGGGAAAAACTTATTTGAGAGCTCCAAGGTGGCTCCCTTGGAGGACATTTTGGATGAGACAAAACTATTACCTTAGTTGAAGAGTGATGCTATTGGCCTTAATTGAAACAAGACATTGGGCGATTTGTGAAAAAGTGCTACATTTGTCAGACTACTAAAGGCTACTCTTAGAGCATTGGTCTTTACACCCCTCTACCTATTCCTTCTGGACATTGGATAGACATTTTAATGGATTACGTGTTAGGGCTTCACTAAACCCAATGACATAAGGATTTTGTTTTTGTGGTAGTGGACAGGTTTATAGAGATGGCACACTTTATCCTTGCGAAAAGACATCTAATGCTTCTTGTAGCAAGCTTATTTTTAGGGAAGTAGTTTGCTTGCATTGTGTGCCCAAAACTATCACCTCTTATCGTGACACCAAATTTTTTAGTCATTTTTGGATGATCCTGTGATACTTATTTAGGATAGATTTATAGTATAATAGCTCTTTTCATTGTCGAATGATATTCAAACGAAGTCGTCAATCGTACTATAGCGGATATTATTCGGTGTCTTTATAGTGACATGCCAAAGCAATAGGACTGGTATGTTGCTCCTACTAAGTTTGCTTTTAACAACATTGTCAATCGCTCCATGGTCAAGTCTTTGTTTGAGGTCATCTATGAGCGAATGCCACAGCATACACTGGACCTCATGCCTTTTCCTAAAGTCCAAGGATATAGTGCTATGGCTAAGAACCTAGCAACAAAATTCCAAGAGATACAAAAGGGTGTGAAGCAACAAGTGGAAGCTTCCACTACTATCTACAAAGCTGGTGCAAAAAAACATCGTCGCCTCAAAGTATCTATAGAGGGTGATGAAGTGATGGTCTACCTCCTCAATGAATGTTTTCTTGTCAATACATATAATAAAACTGAAGCATAAGAAAGTTAGCTCTGTTGAATAGTGAAGAAAATCAATGACAATGCCCATGTTGTTGATCTTCCTGGTGACTGACCTCAATGTCTCCTCGACATTCAATGTAGCAGACCTATTTGATTATCATCCTCCAAATACTCACCTTTATCTTGACCATAACTTAGAGTCAAGTTCTTCTAAAGTGGAGGAGACGATGTAGAACAACATGCAAAGGCTTTTATGGAAACATTGGAGCTTCACAAAAGCATGCAATCCTATAAATCAAAGAGGATTGCATGATCTTTGAAGTTATGAATGGGTTATGATACTTGATTTTAAATTCACATGTTTTCCTTGATTTTTGGAACGTCAAAGATTTCATATGTATTTTGTGTATTTTCTAGTTGCATTTTGATAACTTTTCCTTTTATGAATATCTTTTCTTTGATTTTGTTATTTGATTTAAGTTATTTGGATATTTTTTAGATGGCAACCTCTCTATAAATAGGCGCCTAAGATATTGTAATTGACACTTCATTATTCAAAATAAACACTATATTTTGGAATCATTTCCAAGCATATCTTCCATTGCGTCACTATCCTATCAAATCCTATCCTGATTAGAAATTCGGACGACCAAACATAATCTTAAGTAGTAAAATCAGAGTAAAATAGATTAATTAAGTGCCAACGACGAAAAATCTAGCCAAAATGCTGAGGTGGTGTTTTTTTGAGACAAGTACAAAACAATATCATTTTGCATGTAGACGTGACTATATAAGCAAAAAAAATGATATTGGTTTGTTTGCTAACGTGGCTAGATAAGCAAAACGATGTTGTGTTGCCTCGGATTTGAATTTTTAATATAAATATTCATTAAATTAAATTTAAAACTTAAAAAGAAGTTGCAGAAGGTGCAGGGCAAGGGCTATGCAAGCCCTTGCCACCACCTCCCCACCATCACTTGGAAAGGTCGGCGACCCCAACCAACTAGCGGCAATGGCCTGCAAGTCCTCTTTCAATGGCGAGGACTTGCATAGCCCTCGTCCAATGCCTTATGCAACTTTTTTTTTTTTAATTTTTAAATTAAATTAAATTAATATTTATATTAAAGTTTAAATAATAGGCAAAATGACGTCATTTTGCCTCTTCTTTATTGACGCAGCTATCCAACAAGCCATGTAAGCGAGTTATATAATTAAACAAATCCCATGTTGGATTTCTAGGAGCCTTTGCAGGACATAGCACTCAAATGTCTCAATTTAAAAAAAAAAAAAAAAGTGGCACTTACTATGTTTTTTTTTGTAACTTTTGGCACTTAAGTGTTTTTGCATGCCAATTTTGGCACTTCGCTGTATTTTTACTAGGCTAAAACATTACAAAATCAATCTTAATACCAAGTGCTTTTTCATCATTTAAATTTAATAGATCTATACAATGACATTAACGATTTCTTTTTAAAAGGTAATAATATTTTTTTACTTGTAATAATTTTATTTTAGTATATAATTTATTTTTATCATATTCATGAAAATTGATTGTGTGAGTTCTTTTAGGATTTTATTTCTCAATTTATGCTTGCAATAAAAAATATAAAAATAAAAAAAATTGGTGAGAGGAAAGCGGTCACAAAATGAGTGGTCCTAATGCTAACTATCATTCTATCACTTGATGGAGAAGGGTCAGCTTAGCATTTGTCTATATATATTATCTTGGGATCAACTTGTCCTTCTTTTCCTACTTTGGTCACGGTTTACTTTATATGTACCAATAAAGGGAAAATACCACCAAAAACCCCAAACTTTGCCTAAAGTAACAAATTTACCCCAAACTTTTTTTGTGACACAAAAAACCCCAAACTTTGCAAACCGTGACACATTTATCCCATTAAGAGCATGTTCATCTTATTCTTTATGTTTATTCTTTTTTTTTTTTTTTAATTTTTTCTTCTTCTCTCCGCCGGCCTCGGCGAAGGGAAGCTGGCGCCAGCGAGGGTTGCCCTTGCGGATCCTAGGTTCGATGGGATTGTTCAGGCGCTAGTGTTTCTTGGGAATTTGTTGAGCTAGTAAGCTCAGGGCCGAGCTGCCGCTCTTGTCGTTGTTCCTACCGCTACCGGTGTTGTGACCATTGTTGTTGCCATGCCTATTGAGGCCCAATCTAGAGTTGTGATCAAGGATCAAGCCATCGTATCTGAGTCAAGGTTCGGTTTAGGCGAGATCGGGGAAAAAAAGGCCGATGTCAGAAGAAAGGTGCCCTGTTTCACCCAACCTAAAGAGTAGAATTGGAAAGTCAGTGTTCAACTCGATCGATGTGTGTCATGTCTCTAAGAGAAGACATGGATCTGTCCTATGCTGTATGAGAGAAAGGACTTGTTACGAGTGTCGCCCGCACAATCATCGATAAAAAACTTTCCGTATAGACAGATGGAACCACAACTGTTTCTATCACCACCATTGATAGAAAAGAACATAGGAAACATGCTTCAGGACGTTTAGAGGGGTACTTGGAACGGACCCCAATGCAAGGAAGGTGCATGATGTCACTTGATGGGAGGTTGAGGACTCACCGATTATGTGCCGAGTTTGTGGAAAGGAGGCTTGAGTCAGCCGGTGTCAGAGTTAAAAAGGGAGCATGCTTTGAATGTGGCCAGCACGGTCATTGGGTTAGGAATTGTCCGTGTAAGTTCATGAGAGCGTAAGTACCATTACTACAAATAGGGCGCCACTAGGATGGCTAGAAGAGCATGAATGGGTCGACCAAGCATTGATCAAGGGAAGAATGTTTTTATCGAATAATACAACAAAATTTTCAGTGAAGGTTGTAGGATTTTTCGTTGTGGTAATACAATAATAGAAAGATGAATCTCGACTATAGTTGTACTTGAAGGGTTTACTTAAGTATGACTTGGAAGTCATTTATGAAAAGGTTTGGCTTAAGGAGTTTTCTTTGTTTTGAATCATAGTAGTGATATAATTCAGTTTGTTCGGTTAGCGTGCGAAAGTTTTGAATCACCGAAAGTCGAATAGGAACTTCAATCCTTATTATTCGTCACTAAAGATGACTTGGTTCTAGTTGTTGGTTACCAAATCTACATGGCAACCGTAATGGATGCGTCGGTGAGGAATCGGATATGAAAAACTTAACGTGGTACAAAAGTTTTCGAGGTATTTTATGAAGAATATCCAAGTTTGTTGTCGAAAAGAGAAATAGAGTTCATGATTGAATTAGCACCGGAACATAGCCTTGTCTCTAAGGCTCCTTGCGAATGGTGTTACCCGAGTTAAAAGAATCGAAGGTGCAAATGCAGGAATTATTAGATTGGGGGGGTTCATACATTCCGGTGCATCACCTTAGGGAGCACCCGTTCTATTTGTGAAGAAGAAAGTTGGTTCGTTGCATTTGTACATCGATATTCTCAAGATCAACTTGAGGTCGGGTATCATCATTTAAGGATCGGAAGAAAGACATACCGAAGTTAGCATCTCGCACTTGATATAGCAGTTATGAGTTCACCGTAATGCTGTGTGGTTTGACGGACACCTCAACCGTTTGTTTGGGTTTGATGAACATAGTGTTTATTGGGTATTTGGATTAGTTTTGTAATCGTGCACATTGACGTTATCCTAGTGTGTTGGAAGAGTGTTGAGGGACACGAGAGACATTTAAAGATGGTACTTTAAACCTTGAGGACTCTTGAATTTTACGCTAAGTTTAGCAAATGTGAGTTTTGGATGACTCGTGTTGCACTCCTAGGTCATGTGATTTCAGGCAAAGAAATCTTCGTGGAACCCACCAAGATTGTGATATAGCTAGTACGAGTACTTAGAGGGGGTGAATAGGTATATAAAAGATTTTTCTTGATAATTCCTTTATAATTGCGCAATACTTAGACAGTTGAAGAATTCGCGATAAGTAATAATCAACGTAAGATTAAGTAAATGAACGAGAGAATTGGACACGCGGATTATAGTGGTTCGGCTTGATTCAAGCCTACGTCCACTCTTCTGCACTGACAGCCAATTAGCTGGATTCCACTATGAATAAAGAGATGTTACAGTGTTGATCTTCCTTGATTTCTAGGTGTAGATGATCTATCACACTCGCTCAAGGTATCACCAAGTATGAACACTCTCTGTGTATACAATTTCGCTCATAATGAATCGACTAATAATCAAGGTGCTTCGACTCGAATTTCTCTATCGATCACGTCTCTTTCACAACTAGAACGTCTTCCTTTTATACTCCTTTATGCCATTATACCGTTGGCATTTTCCAAAGGAATTCCTCTAATCTACCTGTTGGACGGAATCAATCAAGAAGATCATTCGAGCAATTAAAGGAACCCGATGATAGCCCATCAATCATGTTCGCTCATACAATCGATCTTGGTTTCCAAGAATATAACATTCCAAGAATACTTCGTCGACCATCGGATCTTCAATTGATCTTGATAGGAACAAAAGAATCCGTTATATTTATCCAGCCAAAAGATCTTCTCCAGGAGGATAGGATTAAATCCTCAACCATATACTTCGGCTCTGGATTTTCTTCGTCACTTTTGGATCGAAAGACTGTCAATGAGAATAGTCTTGAGTCTTGAGTCTTGAGTCTTGAATCTTGAATCTTGAGTCTGGTGATCGAAAGTCTTCGGACTTTAAACTAGACGATCTGCGGATATCCGAGACTAGGCGATAGAAACGTTTTGTCGGCTTCAAAATATTCTGGAAAGATTTCTCCAACAATCTCCCCCTTTTTGATGGTGACAAAACTTTCCTGTAGATTTGAACAACTTTGACTGCACAAACATTACTCAAGTAATACGGCTATCTCATAAAGATTAATAAAACAACCGGACTCGCATCCACAGAAAATTGGTTAGTTTTTCATGAGTAATACCATATAACAACACTTGATATAAATGCAAACAGTCAAGCATTCAAGCATTAAAATCCACAGCCAATTCAGTCAAATTCAAGTTCACACCCAAGTCAAGTCATACTAAAAACATAACCACAAAAACAAGTTTAAAGTCAAGTTTAAAGTTCGTTCAAATTTGCAATTCTCCCCCTTTTTGTCAACATAAAAAAGGTGAGAAAGGAGTCAGTCCCGCTTGGGAATGCGCACGATCTGGAAATCTCCCATGGACTGGACTATGCCTTCTAGCCTCTTCAAGTCTTCCCGTAGTTGAGCTACCTCCTCTCCTTTGGCATTGGCTTGAAGTTGTAGAGCGAGGTCTTTCATTTTGTCCTCCGGGGTAACCGAAGATGCTTGTCCAGCATTCTTTATGGCTTGAACCTCACAGTCCGAGCATAGATTTGGCCACGCATTTCCGTAAGAGCATCCATAATACGACGAAAATCTGCAGAATTGTTCGTCCGTGTACTTGCATTTGCTTTCTCGGATGGAGTGAATGCGGACGATGGCGCTTCGTATAGTCTTGCGAGATTTGGTGTTGACGTATCGTGTCCTTCTTCGTGCAATTGAGAAGCCTGAATTTCTTCCCGCATCTGTTGGAGATTGTCTTAGACCTTCATTATTGGCAGCATGAGGTGTGGACCTTTGCTCGCCAACTCCCCGTCTCTAGGACATCAAAAGGGGAAGAGTGATGATCATGCTCTTCCGTATCTTGATTCCCCTTCTCTCAGCATTCAGCCGCAGACTTTTCTTGCTCTTCTTCTCCTTCTTCTTCAACTTCTTTCTCCCTCTCTCGCCGCTCTTCTTCTTCTCTGTTCTTGGCTTGCTCCTCTTCTTCTCTCTGTTTCTTCTGATGTTCTGTCGATTGGAGAACAGAACGTCTGGTCCTTATAAAGGCCGTGATTGTAGGATCTTCCTCCTCATCTTCATCCTCCAAGATGAGAGTTCTCTTCTTTTCGGATGGGGCACCAATGGCCTCCTTCCCTTTTCTCTTTGAAGCAGATGGAACTGGAGTCTTCACTCAATTTCTCCATTGCCTTGGAAAGTTCTTGCGGACGCATCTTCGTTAACATCTTCAAACCTACCACCATCTTATCGCACGGTCGAACACAAAGTGTATGTGGCGATTCAATATTCATGTGTCTCAGATCTTGGTCACTGGACACTGGTAAGGCAATTGTCCCTTATCCTTCGACATTGCTCTGTACATGTGAAAGAGAATAGTGTGAGGAAGAGAGAACTTCATCCCTGAGTTGATTGCGTACATCAATTTTGCCTCTGAATTAGACACATCAGTCTTTGATGTAGACTTGGGCCTGATGCAATTGATCACAATTTTGTGCAGCACGATATTGATGGCACGCATCCTTAAATAGATGATTTTTCCTTCTGCATCTCTATCTTTGACCAGTTCCAATGAGGCACGAGCAACTGAGACTTTGATTGGTTGATAACGTCCTCGTTCAACTCCAATTATGTCCGCCAACATGTCCACGTCTAGCACATAATCCTGATCTCGAACACTGAATGATATTCTATTCGCATCTATAAAACTGAGATTCGAATAGAAATATGCAGTCAGTTGTGCATAACCATCTGTGGTATCAGTGCACAAATGTTCCAGTTGTAGCGAGACTAAACTTCTCCCTTAAGTTCACATTAACAACATCCAAGAAATCGAAATAGACACTCTTAGGGTTTATCACCTCTCGTTTCAGCATCCAAAACAAATTCTCCTGTTCCTTTGATTTGAATAACTCCATCCTCTTTCCCTTCACCTTTGCAGCAATACCCATTCTAGGTTGAAAATCCACGAACATTTTATCATCATCGTTCCCATCAATCGATTCGGTCCCGACATACGAGGGTCACTGGAATATTCGCAGCGCTTCCTCTACTTTACCTTTGGGAGCAATTCCCAAATCCTCCATTTTCTTCGAAAGATATACTCATTCCCATAATTCTTATCTTTGAGAAAATCATCCACGTATTTCAACGGAGTCCCGACTTTTCAACGCACGGTAAAGTTTGTAAATAAACGAGGGTCTTTGAACTCTTCGGTGCGTCCTCGATTATCTCTTCCTCTCGGTTGTTGACCCGCATCATGTGGGGTAGATGGCGTTGAGTGACGTGGTGGAGAGTGAGTCGGGTTCTGTTGCTGACTCAATAATTCTTCCTCTTCGGTGAGATCGAAGTGGGTAGGTCCCTCCTTCATCCTCTGTGGTCCCTTGTTCGCGATTCTTGACGACTTCCTTGAAAACGACATCCTTTCTAGTCGCTGAAAGATTCCTTTACTTGCTTTCCCAAGAAGAGATGACAACTTTCTCGAGGATGAACACGAAGTAGAAACCGGACTGGGAGAAGAATGCTTTTAGGGTTTTGAAGATTAAAAATGAAAATTGTATATATTTAACTCGGTTTTGAAAAGGGAAGTTCAATCGGCACAAGGAAAGTGTACGAATATCTCTTTTCGAAATCAATAACTGCCAAAATTAATCCTTTTGAAAAGACAAGTTTTTCATTTTTCACTGAGAATACAAAATAACTGTACGAAAGATCATACCTTTTCAAGTTTAAATAAAATAACAACTTACAGTTTATAGTCATCAATGTCTGAGTCTGAGGATTTAGAGTCTGATAGATTAGAGTCTGATGATCATCAACTTTCTGAGTCTGAAGGTTGGAGAGTCTCTAGACTTTAACTCCTTCGAGCTTCAAAATGTTGAGTCTCGGAGCGAATAAAATCAAATTGATTTTTCTCCAAAGGCTTTGTGAATATATCCGCTAGTTGAATTTTTGAATCAACAAATTGAATCGAGATTTCTCCGTTTTGAATATGATCTCTAATGAAGTGATGTCGAATCTCTATATGCTTTGCTCTTGAATGAAGAATTGGATTTTTGTGAGATTGATTGCGCTGGTGTTGTCACATTTGATTTACGTGCATGAGTCTTCAATCCCAAAGTCTTGTAGCTGTTGTTTTATCCATAGAATTTGTGAACAGCAGCTTCCAAGAGCTACATACTCTGCTTCTATTGTTGAGAGAGCTACGGTGCTTTGTTTCCTTGAAAACCAAGACACCGTCCCCGCTTCAAGCAAGCGGCAAATTCTGAAGTACTCTTTCTATCGACTTTGCAGCCGGCCAAATCTGGCGTCGAGTATCCCGGAAGATTAAAGTCTCCCTTCTTAGGATACCAAAGACCGATGCTTGAAGATAAAGCAACGCATTTAATAATACGTTTTGCAGCACCGAGATGGGATTCTCCGGGATCGATTGAAACCTAGCACAGATGCAAACACTCAACAAAATGTCGGGTCTAGAGCGGTAAGATAAAGAAGTGAACCGATGATGCTCTGTATGCTTTTGATCAACTTTCTTCCCTTCTTCATCTTTGTCTATCTTCAAAGAGCTTGACATTGGTATGTCGGTCTTCTTGCAATTTTCCAATCCAAACCTTTTGATAAGATCATTAGCATATTTTTCTTGGTAAATGAAAGTTCCTTCCTTCAATTGCTTTATTTGAAGACCAAGAAAGAGTGTTAATTCTCCCATCATACTCATTTCAAACTCATCCTACATAGACTTTCATTAGAGGATCCAAAAATAATATCATCCACATATATTTGAACAAGTAAAAAACTTTTGTTTTCCTTTTTGATAAATAAAGTAGTATCTACTTTACCTTTGACAAAACCATTACGTAATAAGAACTTACTCGGTCCGTCGTACCAAGATCGAGGTGCTTGCTTTAAACCATACAAGGCCTTTTTCAGTTTGAAGATTGAGTCGGCTTCTTTGGGTCTTCAAACCCGGGCGGTTGTTCCACATAAACTTCCTCTTGGATAAATCCATTTAGGAAAGCACTTTTGACGTCCATTTGGAATAACCTGAAATTTTTGTAACAAGCAAACGCAAGTAATAGATGAATAGCTTCTAACCTTGCTACGGGAGCGTAAGTCTCATCATAGTCTATTCCTTCTTCTTGCGTGTATCCTTTGGCCACGAGTCTTGCTTTATTTCGTACGACTTTTCCTTTTTCATTCATCTTGTTTCGAACACCCATTTGGCTCCAATAACAGTTTACATTTTGGTTTAGATGTCAATTCCCATACATCATTAATGTTGAACGTCGAGCTCCTCTTGCATAGCTTCGATCCAGCTTTCATCGATAAAACTTCTTCTATGCTTTTTGGTTCAATTTCAGAAATGAGAGCCACACGGACACTAGACTCTTCACAACTTTTGGATCGGCTCGAATTCCTTCATTAATTTCGCCGATAATGAGATCTTTGGGATGACCGGACTTATGCTTCCGATTCTTGGTTGATTTGTCTCGGATGATGATCTCTTTCTTTATTTGAATCTTTATGAACATCTTGATGCTGGTCTTCCAGAGTCTGAGACATTTCTTGAGTTGTCAGCTTTGGAAAGTCTGGAGCAGATTCAGACTCTTCATACTGAGTCTGACTGGATTCATCTTGCGTAGAGTCTTGAAATTTGACATTCATTGACTCCTCCACCGACTGGCTCTTCTTGTTGTAGACTCGTAGGCTTTAATTGATGTAGAATATCCAAGGAAGATGCCTTCATCGATCTTTCTTCAAACTTACCAACTCGATCTTTTGCATTTTTCAATATAAAGCATTTGCAACCGAACACATGAAAGTATGAAAACAATGGGCTTCTTACCTTTGAATATCTCATAAGGGGTTTTCTCTAGAATAGGTCTTAGGAAGACTCTATTGATGATATAGCACGCTATTGAAACAGCTTCAGCCCAAAATCGTGAAGAAATTTTACTTTCAATTAAAAGAGTTCTAGCCATTTCTTGAAGAGATCTATTCTTCCTTTCCACAACTCCATTTTGCTCTGGAGTATATGGAGAAGAGAACATATGCTTAAAACCAGATTCATCACAAAATTTTGTAAAATCTTGATTTTCAAACTCACCTCCATGATCTGTTCTTATACTTGAGATAACACATCCTTTTCATTTTGAATATTTTTAGCAAATTTTTCAAAATACGAAAAGGTTTCTGACTTACTTGCAAGGAAATATACCCAAGTAAAGTGAGAGTAATCATCCACAATTACTAGGCAATATTTCTTACCTCCAATACTGGGTTACGGTTGGTTCGAAGAGATCCATATGCAGCAACTATAGTACATGATTAGTAAAAACATGATTTATTGGCTTAAAAGAATTTTTTACCTGCTTTCCCGAATACATGGTGTGCATGGATCGGTCTTTTGATATAGTAATTTGGGTAGATCTCGAACAAGCTGCTTTGATGAGATTTTGGCTAATTGCTTCATATTGACATGACCAAGCTTTACGTGCCATAAGCTTGCTTCATCTTGAATTGATATTAGGCATTGTGATTCATTCGGTTTCACGTCTAAAAGGTATATATTTCCATGTCTTCGACCCATGAAAGACTGAGTAAAGTCTTTACTGATTCCAGAACATATTCCTTCTTGAAAGGAGATCTTGAAACCGGTATCACACAATTGACTAATGCTTGAGAAGGTTATAGTTGAGTCCTTCCACTAGAGAAACATTGCTTATTGTGAGATTTCCAATTTTCACAGTTCCAAATCCCACAATGCTTCCTTTGCCGTTTCCTCCAAATGAAACATTTCCATCGTTTACTTGAACAAGCTTTATGAAACACTTTGAGTCTCCTGTCATGTGTCTTGAACATCCGCTGTCAAGATACCACTTTACCCTTTTCTTGACGGAGACCTGCATTTAAAAGAGAGTCTCAAGCTTTCTTTGGTACCCAAATTTTCTTGGGTCCTTTGGTGTTAGTAGGATAAACATTATTAAGCCACACTTTCTTAACAGGCTTCCAAACCATAGGACACTCTTTTTCAAAGTGATCCTTCTTTGTTACATTTTGAACACCTTAGAGCATTTCGTCCTACGACTTTACAAAAACTTTCTTGAAATGATTTTTGTAAGTCTCTCTCGACGGTCTTTTCTTAATTCTTTCTTTTACTTTAGGAAAATCAATCAAGGGAATTGTTTCTGTCATGCCTAGACCAGACTTATTGAAGTAAGGTCTTTGAACTGAAAGAACATTTTCAAGCTTTTCGAGATCCTATCGAAAATTTCTTTGAAATATTTGATAAGTTCGTTTTTAAGAAAAATTTCTTTCAAAAGACACATTCAAGTCTAAACTTTTAACTCTTTCCTCTAAAATGGTTTCCTTTTGTTTTAGGGCTGAGTTTTCCTTTTAAGTTCGGAAATCCTTTTGAGAGAAGTCTTAAGACTAAAACACAGTTCATCAATATATTTAGAAACTTTGACAGGAATTTTAAAATCACTTACCTCAAATTCAGCATGCAGTCGATCCCGAGAATGAGTCTGAGTCCGAATGTGCCATCGACATATGTTGGCATATTCATTATCACTTTCTTCACATTCTCTATCACTCCAAGTTTCGGCTTTGAGAGCTTTTCGAAACTTCTCAGCTTTTCCTCTTTTCTTCTTCAGAAGAGGACAGTTAGGTCTGATGTGTCCCTTTTTCTTACACTCAAAGCAGATTACATCTTTGTTTGGTTCCTCATCATTAACGGACTTGATGCCTGCTGTCTCTGAAACTTTGTTTCTTTGAGTTGAACCTTCTTCCTTTTCCATTCAGTTTTCTGAATCTTCTTATCATGAGAGAAAGCTCCTCGTTGTCCATATCATCTCCTGAATCACAGTATCATCAGAATCATCATTTGATTTTAATGCAATGGATTCCTTACCTCTTGGATCTTCGTCCTCATTAATTCGTTCTACTTCATAAGACTGAAGAGTTCCAATCAGCTCGTCGACAGATAGAGGCATAATTCTTTACGTCTCTCTTATTGAAGTCTTTATATGATTCCAATCCTTGGAGAGTCCACGCAAGAGCTTGTTCACCTTCATGGGATCAGAAATTTTTGTCCTTGGTTCTCAAGACCATTGACAATATCTGTAAAACGACTAAACATGTCGATTATAGATTCTCCTGGTTTCATTTTGAAGGCTTCATATTGACCGAGGAGAATGTTGATTCTGGTCTCCTTCACTCGATCTTTCCTTCATAGGTGATATGTAATATGTCCCATACTTCTTTTGCTGTCACACAAGAAGATATTCTGTTATATTCAGTTGGAGACAAGGCACAATATAAAGAGTAAATTGCTTTTGCATCGAGTGCTTGTCTCTTGTTTATCTCTTCTGAGTCATTCCGCTAGTATCAACGGTTTCTTTCCCTCTTTCGAGACGATGCAGCGGCGGAGTGATTCCTCTTTCCACAACGTCCCATTCCGTGAGGATCCCTTGATCGTAGGAAAGCTTTCATCTTGTTCTTCCGGATGTTGTAATCCTTTCCATCAAAGTAGGGTGGTCTGGTATTGCTTTGCCCTTCCACCAGCCACGGTGTTAGCATACTAGCCATGGATCTTTTACTCTGAAGTAAAACACTTCAAATAAAGTAAGAACACGAGCTCTGATACCAATTGATATAGCTAGTACGAGTACCTAGAGGGGGGTGAATAGGCATATAAAAGATTTTTCTTGATAATTCCTTTATAATTGCGCAATACTTAGACAGTTGAAGAATTCGCGATAAGTAATAATCAACGTAAGATTAAGTAAAGGAAAGAGAGAATTGGACACGCGAGATTATAGTGGTTCGGCTTGATTCAAGCCTACGTCCACTCTTACGCGCACCGACAGCCAATTGGCTGGATTCCATTATGAACAAAGAGATGTTACAGTGTTGATCTTCCTTGATTTCTAGGTGTAGATGATCTACCACACTCGCTCAAGGTATCACCAAGTATGAACACTCTCTGTGTATACAATTTCGCTCAGAATGAATCGACTAATAATCAAGATGCTTCGGACTCTGCAATTTCTCTATCGATCACGTCTCTTTCACAACTAGAACGTCTTCCTTTTTATACTCCTTTATGTCATTATACCGTTGGCTTTTTCCAAAGGAATTCCTCCAATCTACCCGTTGGACGGAATCAATCAAGAAGATCATTCGAGCTATTTGTTGGAGAAATCTTTCCAGAATATTTTGAAGCTGACAAAACGTTTCTTTCAGTCTAAAGTCTGGATGTTCGGAGACCGTCAGTTTAAAGTCTGAAGACTTTGTTCTCTCAAGACCCAAGACTCAAGACCCAAGACTCAAGACTCAAAGACTTAAGACTCAGGACTCAAGACTTAAGTCTATTTTCACTGACAGTCTTTCTACTCCGGTGTCGAAGGAAATCCTAAGCCGAGGTTTATGGTTAAGGATTCGATCCTCGGAATAGATTTCTTGGTTGGATAATCATTTCGGATTCTTTAATTCTTATCTAAGATCGATTGAAGATCCGATGGTTGACGAAACAATCTTGGAAATATTCTATTCATGGAAACCGAGATCCCGATTGTATGGGCGAACGGGATTGATGGGCTATCATCGATTCCTTAAATAGCTCGGATGATCTTCTTGATTGATTCCGTCCAACGGGTAGATTGGAGGAATTCCTTTGGTAAGTGCCAACGGCTATGATGGCATGAAGGAGTATAAAAGGAAGACGTCTAGCTGTTTTAAGTGTGTGATCGATAGAAAAATTCCGAGTCCGAAGATCCTTGATTGTTAGTCGAGACGAGCGAAATTGTACACGAGAGAGTGTTTATACTTTGTAACGCCTTGAGTGAGTGTGGTAGATCATCTACACCTAGAAACCAAGGAAGATCAACACCGTAACATCTCTTTGATCATAGTGGAATCCAGCCAATCGGCTGTCGGTCTTGAAGAGTGGACGTAGGCTTGAATCAAGCCGAACCACTATAATCCGAGCGTTCAATTCTCTCTTTCCCTTACTCGGTCTTGCGATTGAATTTTTAAGCTTTTGCAAATCCTTTAATCGTTTAAATATCGTGAAAGCTTCGAGAAAATTTTGTATACCTATTCACCCCCCCCTCTAGGTACTCGTACTAGCTATTTCAATTGGTATCGAGCTCGTGTTCTCACTCTTTTTGAAGTGTCTTACTTCGAGTAAAAGATCCATGGCTAGTATGCTAGCACCGGGGGCTGATGGAGGGGCAAAGCAATACCAGACCTCCCTACTTCGATGGAAAGGATTACAACATCTGGAAAAACAAGATGAAAGCTTTCCTACGATCAAAGGATCCTCGGAATGGGACGTTGTGGAAAGAGGAATCACTCCCGCTGCTGCATCAATCTCGAAAGAGGGAAAGAAACTGTTGAAGCCAGCGGAATGTCTCAAGAAGAATTAAACAAGAGACAAGCACTCGATGCGAAAGCGATTTATTCTTTATATTGTGCTTTATCACCAACTGAATATAACAAATATCTTCTTGTGTTACAGCAAAAAGAAGTCTCGGGACAAAGCTACATATCACTTATGAAGGGACAGATCGAGTGAAGGAGACCAGAATTAATATTCTTCTTGGTCAATATGAATCCTTCAAAATGAAATCGGAGAATCTATAACGACATGTTTAGTCGTTTTACGAGATATTGTCAATGGTCTTGAAAACCAAGGACAAAAAATTTCTGATCCTATGAAGGTGAACAAGCTTCGCGTGGACTCTCCAAGGATTGGAATCATATAAAGACTTCAATAAGAGAGACGCAAAGAATCATGCCATTATCGTAGACGGGCGATTGGAACTCTTCGATCTTACGAAGTGGAACGAATTAATGAAGACGAAGATCCAAGAGGTAAGAAATCTATTGCACTAAAATCAAATGATGATTCGATGATGCAGATTCGAAGATGATATGGATGATGAGGAGCTCGCCCTCATGATAAGAAGATTCAGAAAACTGAATAGAAAAGGCGAAGGTTCATTCCAAAGAAACAGAGCTTTCGAGACAATGCGAGACCAAGTCTGTTGATGATGTGGAACCAAACAAAGATGTAGTTTGCTTCGAATGTAAAAAGAAGGGACACATCGGACCCAACTTGTCCTCTTCGAAAAAGAAAAGGGAAAAGGTGAGAAGTCTCGAAAAGCTCTCAAAGCGAGACACGGGAGCGATACGAGAATGTGAAGAGAGTGATGAGGAATATGCCAACTTTGTGTCCGATGGCACAATCGGACTCGGACTGGATCGAATCGGGAGTTGTGGATCGGACTCGGACGGTGAATTTGAGGTAAGTGATTATAAAATCCCTGTCAAAGTCTCTAAATATATTGATGAGTTATGTTTCGAGTCTTAAGACCTCTCTTAAAAAAATTTCCGAACTTAAAAAGGAAAACTCAGTTTTAAAACAAAGGAAAACATTTTAGAAGAAAAGGTAAAAAATTTAGACTTGAATGTTTCTACTCTTAAAGAGAGTAAAGACAATCTTTCGAAAGAAAATGCTTTCTTAAAAACTGATTTATCAAATATTTCAAAGAAATTTTCAATAGGGTCTGAAAAACTTGAAAAAGTTCTTTCAATCCAAAGACCTTACTTCAATAAGTCGGTCTAGGTATGACAGCTGAAACAATCCCTTTGATGGATTTTCCGAAAGTAAAAGAAAGAATTAAGAAAAGACCATCGAGAGAGGCTTATAAAAATCATTTTAAAAGAATTTTTGTAAAGCTTTGTAGGACGAAATGCTTTAAGGTGTTCCAAGTGTAATTGTCGGGATCATTTTGAAAAAGAGTGTCCTATGGTTTGGAGGCACATTAAAAGAGTATGGCCCAATAATGCTCATCCTACTAACACCAAAGGACCCAAGAAAATTTGGGTACCAAAGAAAGCTTGAGACTCTCTTTTGAATGCGGGTCTCTGTCAAAAAGAAGGTAAAGTGGTATCTTGACAAAGTGGATGCTCAAGACACATGACAGGGAGACTCAAATTGTTTCATAAAGCTTATTCAAGTAAATGGTGGAAAAGTTTCATTCGGAGGAAAGAGCAAAGGAAGTATTGTGGGATTCGGAATCGTGAAAATTGGAAATCTCACAATAAGCAATGTCTCTCTAGTGGAAGGACTCAACTACAATCTACTCGGTATTAGCCAACTGTGTGATACCGGTTACAAGATCTCTTTTCAAGAAGGCATATGTTCTGGAATTAGCAAAGATTCGACTCGATCTTTCATGGGTCGAAGGCATGGAAACATTTACCTCCTTGATGTAAAGCTAAATGAAGAACAATGCTTAATCTCAATTCAAGATGAAGCGATTCTATGGCACAGAAAAACTTGGCCATATCAACAAGAAGCAATTAGTCAAAATCTCTTCAAAGCAGCTTGTTCGAGGTCTACCTAAATTGCCTTACCAAAAGTCGACTTATGCACTCCATGCATTACAGGAAACGGTAAGAAATTCTTTTAAGCAAATAAATCATGTATCAACTAATCATGCATTGCAGTTGCTTCATATGGATCTCTTCGGACCTACAAGAACCCAGAGCATTGGAGGTAAGAAATATTGTCTAGTAATTGTAGACGATTACTCTCGTTTTACATGGGTATATTTTCTTGCAAATAAATCTGAAACCTTTTCGTACTTTGAAAAATTTGCTAAAAAGGTTCAAATTGAAAAAGGATGTGCCATTTCAAGTATAAGAACTGATCATGGAAGTGAATTTGAAAATCAAGATTTTACGAGATTCTGTGATAAATCTGGTGTTAATCACATGTTTTCCTCTCCGTATACTCCAGAGCAAAATGGAGTTGTGGAGAGAAAGAATAGATCTCTTCAAGAAATGGCTAGAACACTTTTAATTGAAAGTAAAATTTCTCCTCGATTTTGGGCTGAAGTGTTTTCAACTGCTTGCTATATTATAAATAGAGTCTTTCTAAGACCTATTCTTGAGAAAACCCCCTATGAATTGTTCAAAGGTAAGAAGCCTATTGTTTCATACTTTCATGTATTTGGTTGCAAATGCTTTATTTTGAAAAATGCAAATGATCGAGTGGGTAAGTTCGAAGAAAGATCAGATGAAGGTATCTTCCTTGGATATTCTACATCAAGCAAAGCCTACGAGTCTACAACAAGAAAAGCCGGTCGTGGAAGAATCAATGAATGTCAAATTCCAAGACTCGGTGCAAGACGAATCCAGCAAGACTCGGTACGAAGAGACGAACCCGCTCTAGACCTTCAAATGTCTACATCTCAGAAACCATCTCAGAGTCTGGAAATACATCATCAAGACGCTCATGGAGAATCAAGTAAAGAAAGAGATCATCAACCTGACAAATCAACTAGCAACTGGAAGCACAAATCCAGTCATCCCAAAGATCTTATTATTGGAGAACTTAATGAAGGAATTCGTACCAGATCAAAAAGGCATGAAGAATCTAGTCTTTGTGGCTCTCATCTCGAAATTGAACCAAAAAGCATAGAAGAAGCTTTATCCGATGAAAGCTGGATCGAAGCTATGCAAGAAGAGCTCGGACAATTCAACATCAATGATGTCCGGGAATTGACATCTAAACCAAAAGGTAAAAGCTTTATTGGAACCAAATGGGTTTTCGGGAACAAGATGAACGAAAAAGGAAAAGTCGTACGAAACAAAGCAAGACTCGTGGCCAAAGGCTATACGCAAGAAGAAGGAATAGACTATGACGAGACCTACGCACCGGTTGCAAGGTTAGAAGCTATTCGACTATTACTTGCTTTTGCTTGTTACAAAAATTTCAGGTTATTCCAAATGGATGTCAAAAGTGCTTTCCTAAATGGATTTATCCATGAGGAAGTTTATGTGGAACAACCGCCTGGATTTGAAGACCCAAAGAAGCCGGACTCGATCTTTAGACGAAAAAGGCTCATGCGGTCTTAAGCAAGCACCTCGAGCTTGGTACGACAGACTAAGTAAGTTTTTATTACAAAATGGTTTTGTCAAAGGTAAAGTAGATACTACCTTATTTATTAAAAAGGAAAACAAAAACTTCTTACTTGTCCAAATATATGTTGATGACATTATTTTTGGATCCTCTAATGAAAGTCTTTGCAAGAAATTTTCTAAGTCTATGCGGGATGAATTTGAAATGAGTATGATGGGAGAATTAACATTCTTTCTTGGACTTCAAGTGAAACAAATGAATGAAGGAACTTTCATTCATCAAGAAAAATATGCGAATGATCTTGTCAAAAGGTTTGGATTGGAAAAATGCAAGAAGACCGACATACCAATGTCATGTTCTCGAAGATAGACAAGGATGAAGAAGGGAAGAAAGTAGATCAAAAGCTGTACAGAGCATGATCGGTTCACTTCTTTATCTTACGCTTCTAGACCTGATATTTTGTTTAGTGTTTGTATACGTGCTAGGTTTCAATCGGATCCTAGAGAATCACATCTCATTGCCGTGAAACGTATTATCAAATATGTTGCTTCATCTTCAAGCATCGGTCTTTGGTATCCAAAGAGGGGAGACTTTAATCTTCTAGGATACTCGGATGCGGATCTGGCCGGTTGCGAGTCGATAGAAAGAGCACTTACGGAACTTGTCAACCGCTTGGAAATAGGACAGTGTCTTGGTTTTCAAGGAAGCAAAGCACTGTAGCTCTCTCAACAACGGAAGCGTAGTATGTAGCTCTTGGAAGCTGCTGTTCGCAAATTCTATGGATAAAACAACAGCTACAAGACTTTGGCATTGAAGACTCATGCACGAAATCGAGATGTGACAACACAAGCGCGATCAATCTCACCAAAAATCCAATCCTTCATTCTAGAGCAAAGCATATTGAGATTCGTCATCACTTCATTAGAGATCATATTCAAAATGGAGAAATCTCAATTCAATTTGTTGATTCAAAAAGTCAACTAGCGGACATATTCACAAAGCCTTTGGAGAAGAATCAATTCGACTTCATCCGCTCAAGACTCAACATTTTGAAGCTTGAAGAAGTTAAAGTCTAGAGACTCACCAACTCTAAGACTCTGATCTCTTAGACTTTAAATCCTGAGACTCAATCATTCATCGCTTAAGACTGTAAGTCGATATCTTATCTTAAAGGTATGAATTCTCGCTTATTTTATCTCGAAAAAGGTACGTTCTATTATTCAGATATAATTCGTGTGAATTTGAAAACTTGTCTTTTTAGAGGAAGTTATTTTTGGCAGTTATTGATTTTGAAAAAGGAGTGTTCGTACACTTTCCTTGTACCGTTTAAAATTCTACTTTCAAATCCGAGGCACATATAAATACACAGTCATTCTACCCCCAATTTTCAAAACCCTAAAAAGACACTCTCCTCCCGATCCTGTTTTTACTCTATGTTCATCGTCGAGAAAGTGGTCATCTCTCTTGGGAAAAGCAAGTGAAGAAATCCTCCAATAGACAAAGAAAGATGTCGTCTTCGAGGAAATCATCAAGAATCGCAAACGAGGGGACCACAAAGAATGGAGAAGGGACCGACTCACTTCGATCTTGCGAGGAAGAAGACTCACCAAGTCAGCGACAAAGTCCGATTCGCTCTCCTCCACGTCATTCAGCATCTCCGACCCACAAGGTGCAAGTCAAAATCTAGAAGAAGACATTATCGAGGATGCCGACCCAGTAAGAGTCCAAAAACCCTCGTTATCTATAAGCTTTATCGTGCGTTGAAAAACACCGGTTCTTCATTAAAGTATATAGATGACTTTCTTAAGGACAAAAATTATGGGAATGAGTATCTTTTCTGCGGAAAATGGAAGAGTTGGGAATTGCTCCGAAAGGAAGAGCGGAGGAGGCTCTTGCGAACATTCCTAGTGATCCTCGTATGCCGGGACGAGAATCTAATTGACGGAACGATGATGACAAAATGTTCCTTGAATCTAAACCTAGAATGGGTGTGGCTGCAAAGGTGAAAGGAAATCGGATGGATTTGTTTAAATCCAAGGATCAAGAAAAATGTATTTCAGGCTGTTGAAAAGAGGGGTAATCAACCCTAGAAGTGTCGACTTTGACTTCTGGATTCCATCAATTTGAACTTAAGGGAGAAGTTGAGTTTGCTTCAACTTGAGACTTTTTGCTCTGACTCTACAGACGGGTATGATCAACTGACTGCTTACTTCTATTCAAATCTTAGCTTTTTGGATGCGAATAGAATTTCATTCAGTGTCCGAGACCAAGTCTATGTGGTGGATGTGAATATGTTAGCGGACATAATTGGAGTTGAAAGGGGACGCTATCTCCCAATCAAAGTCTCACCCGCTCGTACTACTCGGATCTTGTCAAAGATAGGGACGTTGATAAGAAAATCATCTATTCCAGGATGAATGCCATCGACATTGTGCTTCATAAGATTGTGATCAATTGTCTTAGACCAAAGTCTACGTCAAAGACTTCGTGTCTTTTTGAAGCAAAGTTGATGTATGCGATCAACTCGGGACGGAAATTTTCTCTCCCGCACACTATTCTTTTCCATATGTACGGAAGCGGTGTCAAAAGACAAAGGACAATTGCCTTATCCCAGTGCAGTGACCAAGATCTTCGAGACATCTGAATATTGAACGCCACATACTTTTTGTGTTCGACCGTGTGACAAGATGGTGGTAGGGTTGAAAATGTTAATGAAGATGCGTCTGAAAGAACTTTCTAAGGCAATGGAGAAATTCAAGGTGAAATCTCCAGTCGATCTGCTTCAAAAAGGAAAGGAAAGGAGGCTATTGGTGCCTCTTCGAAAAGAGGAAAAGAACTCTTATCCCGGAGGATGAGGATGAAGATGAAGATGATGAAGATCCCACTATTCCAGCACGACAAGAACAAGACGTTACGTGTCTCATTCGACAACTTCAGCGGAAGCGAGAGAAAAAGAAGAACAGAGAAAGAAGGAAAAAGAAGTTGAGGAAGAAGGAGACGAAGAAAAGAACATCTGCTGATAAATGGAGAAGGGAAATCTGAGCATGATCATCATTCTTCCCCTCTCGATGTCCTAGAGACGGGGGAGTAAGCTTGCAAGAAAGGTCTACACCTCTTGTTGCTGAAGATCTAAGACAATCTCCGAAGACCCGGAAAAGTTCGGGTCTCTCAATTGCTCAAGAAGGTGATACATCGATTCCAAATCTGCCGGACCGAACAGAAGCACCATCGTGCATACACACCATCCGAGAAAGC
This sequence comes from Eucalyptus coolabah, assembly GCA_014182585.1. NCBI lineage: Eukaryota > Viridiplantae > Streptophyta > Magnoliopsida > Myrtales > Myrtaceae > Eucalyptus > Eucalyptus coolabah. Next base: position 9,440,082 of record CM024620.1, on the reverse strand, counting down.
CAATGCCGGTACACGTACGGATGATTCTGCGATCTTCGTAGTATCATGAATATTCTTACGGAAATGCGTAACCGAGATATATGTTACGGATGTGAAATCCAAGCTTTGAAGCATGCTGGACAAGAATCTTCGGTCTCTATGGAAGATAAATTCAAAGACCTCGCTCGGCAATTCCAAGCCAATGCCAAGGGAGAAGAGGTAGCTCGTCCGCGAAAGACCTGAAGAAGCTTGAAGGAGTAGTCCATCCATTGGGGATTTCCGGATCGTGCGCATTCCCAAGCGGACATGACTCCTTTCTCACCCTTTTCAATGCTGACAAAAGGGGGAGAATCAATTTGAACTTTCATTTTTAATCTTTGACCTTTGTGGTTATGTTTATTTATTTTTGAGTATGACTTGAGAACTTGAATTTGGGTGTGAATTTGACCGACCGTGGATTGCGGACTATGAACTTGACTGGTTGCATTTATTCAAGTGTTGTTATATGGTGTTTCTCATGAAAGACTAACCAATTTTCTGTGGATGCGAGTCGGTTGTTTTATTAATCTTTATGAGTTAGCCATATTACTTGAGAAATGTTTTGCGGTCAAAGTTGTTCAAATCTTCAAGAAAGTTTTGTCACCATCAAAAAGGGGAGATTGTTGGAGAAATCTTTCCGAATATTTTGAAGCGACAAAACGTTTCTTTTCGGTCTAAAGTCTGGATGTTCGGAGACCGTCGGTTTAAAGTCGAAGACTTTGTTCTCTCAAGACCCAAGACTCAAGACCCAAGACTCAAGACTCAAAGACTTAAGACTCGGGACTCAAGACTTAAGTCTATTTTCACCGACAGTCTTTCTACTCCGAGTGTCGAAGGAAATCCTAAGCCGAGGTTTATGGTTAAGGATTCGATCCTCGGAATAGATTTCTTGGTTGGATAATCATTTCGGATTCTTTAATTCTTATCTAAGATCGATTGAAGATCCGATGGTTGACGAAACAATCTTGGAAATATTCTATTCATGGAAACCGAGATCCCGATTGTATGGGCGAACGGGATTGATGGGCTATCATCGATTCCTTAAATAGCTCGGATGATCTTCTTGATTGATTCCGTCCAACGGGTAGATTGGAGGAATTCCTTTGGTAAGTGCCAACGGCTATGATGGCATGAAGGAGTATAAAAGGAAGACGTCTAGCTGTTTTAAGTGTGTGATCGATAGAAAAATTCCGAGTCGAAGATCCTTGATTGTTAGTCGAGACGAGCGAAATTGTACACGAGAGAGTGTTTATACTTTGTAACGCCTTGAGTGAGTGTGGTAGATCATCTACACCTAGAAACCAAGGAAGATCAACACCGTAACATCTCTTTGATCATAGTGGAATCCAGCCAATCGGCTGTCGGTCTTGAAGAGTGGACGTAGGCTTGAATCAAGCCGAACCACTATAATCCGAGCGTTCAATTCTCTCTTTCCCTTACTCGGTCTTGCGATTGAATTTTTAACTGTTGCAAATCCTTTAATCGTTTAAATATCGTGAAAGCTTCGAGAAAATTTTGTATACCTATTCACCCCCCTCTAGGTACTCGTACTAGCTATTTCACTATTAAAGGAACTCGACGATAGCCCATCAATCCTGTTTGCCCATACAATCAGGATCTTGGTTTCCAAGAATAGAATATTCCAAGAATACTTCGTCGACCATCAGATCTTCAATTGATCTTGATAGGAACAAAAGAATCCGTTATATTTATCCAACCAAAAAGATCTTCTCCAGAGGATAGGATTAAATCCTCAACCATATACTTCGGCTCTGGATTTCCTTCGTCACTGGATCAGAAAGACTGTCAATGAGAATAGTCTTGAGTCTTGAGTCTTGAGTCTTGAATCTTGAATCTTGAGTCTCTGGTGATCGAAAGTCTTCGAGACTTTAAACTAGACGATCTGCAGATATCCGAGACTAGACGATAGAAATATTTTGTCGGCTTCAAAATATTCTGGAAAGATTTCTCCAACAGATTGAAGTAATGATTAACTGGCCAAGACCGACTACAGTGACAAAAATTAGAAGTTTTATGGGTCTTAACAAGGTATTACAGACAATTTCTAGAGGGGTTTTCAATGTTAGCATCGCCGTTGACAAGACTGTTGAAGAAGAAAGAAAAGTTTGTGTGGTTAGATAAGTGCAAGAGTAGTTTCCAAGAGTTTAAGCAAAAGCTAACTACTACACGTGCTTACTTTTTCATCTGGACTGGGAGGGTTTGAGATCTACAGTGATACATCATTTAAAGGACTGGGTTGCGTATTGATGCAGCATGATAAAGTTGTTACATATGTGTCCCGTCAGTTGAGGCTTCACGAGTTGAATTACCCGACACACGTTGTAGAACTTGCAGTAATCACGTTCACTCTGAAGATTTGAAGACATTATTCGTGCGAAGAAAGACTATGGATCTTCACTGACCATCAAAATCTCCAATATTTATTCTCTCAAAAAGAGTGGAAAATGAGACAGCATCGCGGGATGGAACTCCCTAAGGATTATGACTATGGTATTTTGTATCACTTTGGAAAGGTGAGCAAAGTCACGGATGCACTAAGTCGAGAGTCCTTAGTTGCACAATTGGTACTCAAGATTTAGATCTTACTCAAGAAAGTTCAAAATTCGGTTTTCAAATCTAAGGTAAGCCACTTTTGAATCTTATGACCACCCTCGAATCGAGTCGAGTACGGATCGTAATCAAAACACTTCGGTGGACAGATTCAGAAATTCAGAAGATTCTATAAGAGAATGCAGATGAGAGGGATGTTGATTTTTAGATTTTGAAGGCAGAACGCTAAGGTTCCGAGAACGATTGTGTGTATTTGACGATTCGAGGTTAAAGAAGAGATCTTATGGGAAGCTCATCGTAGCAACTTCAGTGTTGTCCAGATAGTATCAAGATGAGTCAGAATCTACATCATCGGGATTAGTAATTGACAGATGGATGAAATCTTCTCACCTTGTGGCTATGCGGACAGATCTTGATTTGATTAAGCATGCGAAAGTGTAAGTGTGTCAAAAAGGTTAGTATGCGCTCGAGTGTCAATCTCGAGATAGGTCAATTCTAGACCAAAGGTTCCCGGTTTAGCGAGATCAATCAGGTGGTTCATTTTGAGTCAGGCGCGAGCGAGTGTTCGAACTTCGGTTGTTGGGTTAAGGTCAAAGAATGAAAGGTCACAAGCCCGAGTTGGTTCAGCGGTTAGTGGAAGTAGTTATAGCTATCAAAGACAGATTAAAGACCACTCAAAACCGCTAGAAGAATTATGCCGATAAGTGTTGAAGGCCATTGGAATTCCAAGTTGGTGAGCACGTCTTTCTGAAGGTGTCACCAATGAGAGGTACTTTCCGCTTTGGCAGAAAGGGAACACTGAGTCCTAGGTATGTAGGTCCCTTTGAGATTTTGAAAAGAATAGGGACTTCGGCATATCGTCTTGCATTACCACGAGGTTGGCACAAGTGCATGATGTCTTTCACATGTCGATGTTAAGGAAGCATGAACTTGGTCGACACACGTTCTAAATTTTGAGGAATTAGACGTGGATGATAGGGTGTCGTACGTTGAAAGCCCGGTTCGGATCGTGGATCGCAAGAAGTAGGTTCTGCACACCAAGACCATCCCATTGGTCAAAGTGGTGCAGCAACACTACGTCCTTTGAAGGAGCAACTTGGGAAACTAAAGATTCAATAAGACAATTGTACCCCCACCTTTTTGCTTAAGATTTGTAATGGTTTAAATTTCGAGGACGAAATTTTTATAAGAGGAAGAGTTATGACATCTCGATTTTCCAATTCTATTTTCAATAAATTGAGATGGGCATTTCGTTGGCATGCATATAGTTCTTTTCCTTGAGGTGGCTACTCATGTGAAAATTAGTCTATCAGGTGAAGCCATTAAGAGATTCTAATGTATCAGACTTGAGAATTTGACCAGGAAGCGACCTTTCGACCGAGCTAATCTGCAAGGGTCATTACGGCACAATTTAAAAATCAATTAAAGACCGAAGATAGGTCGACTCGACAGAGGCATGTGATCAAGTGTGGGTGGTTCCACCAGATCACACAATTCTTATCGATCGGCACTAGACTGACTTTTTTGTCGATTGGGTACCCTGTGTCTGTATTTGAAACCTTGAGATTACCACGATAATCGAGAGTCGCTAATGTGTCAAAGATATACAATGTGGCTTGATCAACCACAGGTCAAATGCATTAAAATTTCTAAAAGCTACCCGGTAGATTAGGACGCACTAATATCGTGCCAGAGTGAAATCAACTATGAATTTGAGATCGAATTCAGAAATTGGAAGTTCTGGTGTGTCACAAATCATTTTAGGAACATTGACTCATCTTCGGAAGATTTTTCATGCAGAAGATTTTTCATGCAAGCCAAGTTTTCAGCAAATAATCAGCATATGGTTAATTTGGCTCGAGAAATTAGTAGGCCCACTTTTGGTCGTGCTTTTTGGACTCAAGATGGTTCTATGGTCGAGTAATAATGTGAATTGAAGTGTGGTGACATTGGATTAATTTTATGGACTTCAATTTGGTTCAATTAGAAGAGAATTGAAGAATATGATGTACAAAGTTTAAAAATTCGTATGCCACGGTGGAAAATGAAATTGGACCCATTGGAGAATTGTTGTGGGAGATTTGAAGTTAGTGGAATGTGATGTCACCTTATGTCATGGTGGTTGGGCCAAAGTGAAGAAGAAATTAACAAGTGGAGGGTGGAGATTTGATCTCAAAAAGGGCCCATCACTTCACACTTCATCTTCAACCTTGGGACTTCTTGGACTTGGGGAGGGAGAAACCGACCGAAAACTAACAAGCTCGACGTCGCCCCATTCAACCACTCGGCCGCCTACTCGCTCATCGCCGGAGCCGCTCGCCGCACGCCGTCACTGCTCGCCCTAGCCGCATGCCTCTGTTTCCCTCTCCTTCTCCCTCTCCCGTCATTAAGTTTCTCTCCATCTTCGATTTCTGCTCGACGTCCCAGCAGATCTGAGGAGATGCCGGAGCAACCAGCTAGCTGCTAGACCGTCGTCTTGCGCCTCCGCCCTTCGCCGTTCGCCGCCGAGTTGCACACCGTCGCCTCGCCATTACTCCTCACGTCTCGGCCTCCCTCTCGCCCTCACCATTCCAGCGAGCTGTCTAGCTCATCCTAGCCATTGTGGACCACCGCCAAAGCTCCTACCGCCATCGCCTAGGTTTGGTTTGATCTCCTCTGCTCATCTCGGCCCTTGCACACCTCAACCGATGCCGGATCTATCCCCAACCAGCAGTGATCAGTGAGTAGAAAAATGGGTATCGCAGTGGAGTTTTGGCCCATTTTGGCTGGCTTCCCAACCTCGGATGCTTGGCCCATCTTGAGGAAAGTCGATCCCCACGACAACCCCATCGTTTTGGTCTGATCGATTCATTAATAGGGTGAGTTTAGCTCACTAAATCTTGATTAGCGAATTAATTATGCTTAGGGTGTTCTTAGTTTGAGCTAAGTAAACTTAGGTGGTTAGTTTAGTTTATTTAATTGTGAATTAGATTAAGAGGTTGGTTTAATTTAAAGTATGTTTAGTTAAGGTTAAATTGATGTTTATATTAGTATAATGGTGATTTGACATAAATGAATTATTTTTGGATTAAATAAATATTTCGAAATTTTTTAATAATTTAATAATATTTTATTATTCAAAATTATTAAAATACTATTATTTAATTAATTTTCCGAATAAATTTAATTATTTATTAAATTCCAAAATTTTGTCGCGACCTTATTTTCTCGTAATTTCATGTTGATTTGCTATGTATTCATATTATGAATTTGATGATTGGATATTACAAATTGAGTGATGATTTGTGTAATTGATTGCTAAATTATGAAACGAGTGGTGATTGTGAAAAGTATATAATTTTTTTAAAAATTTCGATGTCGGGTTTGACACCTAAAATGGATTTTAAGTATTATATCAAACAATGGGGTTTGAGAAAGGAAGGTAATTGTTTTTGGTTCGAAGTGATGTGTGCCAACACACAACTACTTTCTTAGATGTTTTTAATACAAAAGAAAGAGGTCGGGACTACTATTTTAATCGGAGCATTGAGTGAAATGCAAAGTGTCTAGGGGCTAGTATTGAATTGTCGTGTGTTGATTGAAAGACTCGGTCGCAATAGTGGCTAGGCCAACTAGACCTTTATTCCTTTAGAAACATTGTCAACATAGTGATGAGGCTCGGGTCGCGTAGAGGCTAGGCCAACTGAACCTATGTTCCTTCGGGAATGCCGTCAATGTAATGACGAAGCCGTGCTCCATGGGGGGAGGCGATGCCTAGCATTAATGTCAGTAGATAGCCGAACTGCGAGTAGGCTATGCCCTTGTGTGGTAGTGAATAATAATTGGATCGCATGTTGAGTGTTATTGACGAGTCAGATTATGGGACAAAATTGTGTGGTATGGTATGGGACATGTCATAATGATTTTGTCTTATAATCCGGACTCCTGTGGTCGTTCGAAATGATATTGTTGGCGTTCCAGTGGTTTAAGTTCCTATTATTATCTATAATTGAGTGATTTGAATTGTGCTAACTTGCAGGAAGGAACTGAGGCGAGGTAAGTTCTCTATGTAGTGTGGCTAGGCCACCCTTGGGCATATTTTCTTTCTAATAGGGGTTTAAGGGGTTGAACTTGCCGAGACAATGTCTCACCCCGTTGTGGACCAAAATTTAAGGACCGTAGATGGTGGAACCCCTGGAGGCTGATCAATCAGAAGTGGGATTGAAGAACGAGTTCAACTAGTGGTCATAGAACTGATCCCGTTTGTAGACTGCCCCTTTTTGGTATATGTGTAAACCCTAGTGTGGTTACCTTTGAAAGCATGTTTGTTTATGAATGAGTTGGTTTCTTGCTTTCCTATCTCGTTAGTTTTTGTTAGGGGTTCTATAATATGTTTCGCTTGCGCAATAATAAATGAATGGGGTCGGCAACACTACCTGGGAATGTCGCATTTGCATGACCATGGCGGGATGTTGGCACGCTCGAGGTTCGAGGCGTGACAGAGGAGGAAGAAGGAGAAGGAGGTGAGCGAGAAGATTAGGGAGGCTTTGATGGAGGGCGGCTCTTCTTACTTGTCTCTGGCTCGCTTCATTGAGGATGTCTGTTAGTCGATGAGCCTTCATTTAGCTACAGACAGGGTTGGCTGGTAGGTTGACCACTCTTGGTATTTTGATTCAACGATTACTTGGAGGGCGAATTTTAGGGTTTCTGCGGCTATAGAGACCATGTTTGAATTTTCTAGTCTGTTTGTGGCTATAATCCATGTTAATTTTTGTCGACCCTTGACGTGTTTTATGGGGAACCAGTCAATTTGGGTTTGGCCTGCGAGCAGTAATCTGCGAATGTAACGACGAATATAGAATGTGTTCGAAAAGACATCATTTGTAAAACTCCACATGGTAGATTTTCGTATCCTTATCCCTCCTCGATCTCCGAGTTTGAATGAATTCCATTTTGCTCTCGCTTTCCCCTCTCCCAAGGTTTGTCGTCCCTTTTCTCTCTTGCGTCCATTGCTGTTCACATTCCAGTTTCTGAAAGTTAGGGCCCTCCTTTCTCGCTCGGCGTGTGATGGAGAGGTGAAGAGTGCAAAGAATTTCGAAGTAGCAAATTTAGAGAAATTGAGATTTAGTCGAAAATGTAAATTTGATTTGACCCCATGCGTAGCGCAAGGGACCCGCATGATCACTTCCTCCTTGCCCATCAGATGACACGGTTTTACGAGGAAGGCTGCATCGAACGGTTGATAGAGCGAATCCCATAGAGGCCAACATCTTGTAAGATTAATGGAACGCTCAATAGCCAGAAATAAAGGCAAAATCTAACACGCTGGGGTTTAAGGGCAAGATGTTTGAGAGTGCACGAATAATTCAAAGAATATAACTCACGAAGATCTCGATGGTTATTACTTTCTGATTGTCTTATTTAGAAAAGGGAATATCAATTTCGATATACAAATTGAATATATGTAGTGGTGCGACAAAATTAATAATATTTTTATTTGTCATTTTTACATTAAGATCAAGGAGGGATGATGGCACAGCTGCGATCAAAGCGGTGTACTAGTTTTGCCATGCATGGCTAGATCGTGACTTGGGACCAAGAAATTTCTTCAATCCTCGATTTGATTTTCCTTATAACGACGTAAACAACTTGTGATCCATCACATTGAGTAAACTTATATGTTTAGTATAGAGTTGAGCAATTGATTTTTTTTTTTTTTTTAAGTTATTCATTGAGCTTAGTCAAACATGAGATGAATATAGAAAACTTCCAACCACAACAAATTCCAAGGAACTGCAAACAAAACAAAACCCAAAAAACAAAAAAGTATAGCTTATGATTATAAGCATGCTCTCATCCTTAAAAACCAGATCTGTGATAGCATAAAAAACAATTAGAAACTGATCATCAGAACCGTTAGTGATGGGCATACTTTGGGATCTTCTCATCTGGAAACTACGGCTTGCAATGCATGCCTAGATTGAGAGTCCTCAACACCATCGCCATATGAAGAAAACAACAACAACCACATGTTGAACTACCACAAATCGAACGCCTTAAAAAAAATTCTCATATCTAGATTTATATTGAAGGAGAAAATCGAACACTTTTTAAAAAACTTCTAGATCTAGATTCAGATTAAAAGAGAAAAGCTCCGAATTTAAATCTACACCTAAATTGGGAGATGAAAGTTTCCGTCAAATCTTGGAGAAGTCAAAAAATCATGTCTCGAGCATGCTGCTGGATGGATTGATGATGACTTCTCACAAAATTTTCAGTTACAAGTAGATTTATTCACTACAATGAGAGAGAGAAAAAAAAAGCAACAACAACTAGCAAAAGAAGAGGCTAAATAAGAAAAAAAAAAAAAGACTCCCATATTAAATCGGGAGAGAAATAAATAAAAATCAAAACCTAGAAAGAAAAGCAGAGCAAAGCGAGCTCTCAGCTTCAGAACTTGAAGCCTCTTGCGAGGAAGGTCCTAAGGGACAATCCATGCAGCTCTATTTTCTATTGCAGTCATTCTCAGAAATAAAGACTGGCAATCGCTCCATGCAGTCATGCACTCAATGAGGAAAAGAACAAATGGCAAAATGGAAGGCCAGTTTTGGAAAATTGTAAGCTGGTGATTACCAAGAAGAAGTTGGAGGTTTTTCAAAGCAAGCATTCAGTAAAGGCTTAATATCCTAAAAACCTTAAGCTTTACCCATGTCCCAATCCCATCAATTCATAAAAAATCTTAAACTTTTAGTCATGTCTCAATTCTATCATAATTTTTTTTTTGTCCCATAAAAAAATCCCCCAATTTTAGATGTAGTCCCATATTTACCCTAAACATTTTGTTTTATAAAAAAAAACCTCAACTTTAGGTTCTATACCAATTCCACCATAAACTTTTTTTTTAATCTCATAATAAAATCTCAGCTTTAGGTCTAATTCAATTTTACTCTACTTTTTTTATCTCATAATTACTAGCTTTTAATTGAGTTCCAAATCTACTCTTCACTAACCATTTGTCTTAATTGCCCATAGTGATTTTGCGCTTGTCGGGGTTGGAGAGCTTGCGCTCAAGACGCTTGAACAAGTCATGTTTGGAAGTTTTCTATCTCTTGGTTGTTAATGACAAATTCTGGATATAGGGTTATGGGGATAGATTTGTGACTCAAGTAAAGGTTTGTGGTTTTTATGACACTGTAAAAGTTTTAGGGTAAAGTGAGGTTTTTCATAGGACAAAAAACAGTTTAAAATAGAATTGTGACATGACCTAAAATTGAGGGTTTTTTATGAGACAAAAAAAAAAAAATGTTTACAGTAGAATTGAGACTGGATTGAAAGTTGAAAGGTTTTTATAAAACAAAAGGTAAAATTAGGACAAAAATTAAGGTTGGAGGGTTTCTAGGGTAGTAGGCCTTGTATGAATTGTAAATCAATTTCGTTAAATCAATCACATGTTCATAATTTATAAGACTAATGTTGGATCGCGTCAGTACTCTTTCTTCTATTGAAAGAGGCTTGATCTTATAAAAAAACTTTAATTTTAGGTTCAATCCCAATTCAACCTTAAATTTTTTATCTAAACAAAATTCCAATTTTAGTTTCAATAGCCAATTTGCCTCAAGCTTCAACTCTAATTCCAAATCTATTCCCGTTAACTCTTTATCCAAAAATTGCCATTAGTTGTCCCTAATTTCTCTAATTTTAACATCAAAGAATGGTTTCGTTTTGTAGATAATTTTCCATGCCACCTTGCTCATGTGAATTTTTACCAATGTGAAAATGTCACATCAAATAATTGATGATGATTTTTGAACAAAGAGTTAAGGAATGAATTTTTTTCATTGTTCACAAAAATAATTAGGCATATATTGTTATCGATGATGAAAATATTTTCCATTTAACTAATTTTTTTAATGATATAAGTAATTATTTTTCAAAAAATATTCATATCGATCAATTTTCGCAAAATGAAGGGACCAAGTTTAGAAATTTTTGGGATGTCTATTTTAGAATAGTAGATTAGATTCCTTTTTGGCGGCTCTCCCCGTCCATCCCATTTAACGTGTTTGGGACTTGCTCTCTCTCTCTCTCTCTCTCAGCAAGGGGACAAGAAGAGAAGAAAATACCCGACCACTTCAATTAACGCGCCACCCGGGGCATTACCGCCCCGGCACCGTCACGAGGTGGGGTCACCTCCCACTTAAGGGGTTAGTTTTCCACCTCAGGTGTGGCTGGGCAGGGCCGTAAGACGCTGTGGCGCCCAAAGCACGGTGGGGAGGGAAGTTTATCGACCCTCCTCCTGGGGTCTACCCGGTGGTTTACTCCCCAAGGGGTTAAATCCCCTGGGGGAGCCCTCGCATGGGCTTGAGGGAGCAGTTTAAGGACCTGCTCAGGTCCAGAATCCCCCTTGCGAAGCTACTAGACAATTGGAAGAGAAAACAAAAGAGAAGGAACCGGTGGAGGGACAGGTGTAATATTCTTTAAATAAATTTTATATTGATTCTATTTCCATTTTTCCTTAAAGAGTATTTAATCATAGTCCATCCAAATCACTTTTCCATTCATGGAGCGCACTTGCTAAGTGCGACCTCCAAAAAGTCCCACATTGGAAACTCGCTCAAAGGAAAGTGGGTAATTAAGGAAGAGAGTGAGGGCGAGGGGTCACGACCTTACTTGAACGGGATCTGTTCTATAGGCTCGTGCCTCTATGTCCTTGAGACCTAAGGAGACAGGAACCAAAGTCTGGTGGATGAACCATGGCTGTGCGACCAGAGCGTGATTAACAGCTCCGGTGGGTCCCTTCCGATCCCTCGGAGTCGTAGAGGATCGTTCTCAGGCGGAGTATCCGGCTGGGGTGGTCACGCGGCGATCTGACAGGCTCCCCTATCTTTTTCCTCTGATTTTTTTATGAAGAACACGTAGATGGGGATCTGGAGCTCGCTTGCCACATCGCTCGGCATCGCACAGAAGATGTCGAGGACAGCCGGTGAGCTCTGAGGTGAGTCGGGACTTGAGCAGGACTAGGCGAGTACGTTGGGCTTGCAGCCTTCGGTGTAGAGGTTACGGACCTTGCTAGGGTTGGTCTCGAAAATGGGTTGGAACCGGGGGACATTGATCGAAACGAAAGTGGCCGTGGCCATCGAGCGGCGAGGCATTGTGTCCGGTCGTGAATGGCAAGACCGAGACTCGCGTGGCGGCTTTCATGATTCGAGGCGGGTCACTGAGAGGTGCGAGTAGACGGAAATCTCTTTCGAGCTGTATAGAACTTCATAGATATTAATAGATTTTTAAACACTTTCTATATCTATTATGATTTTTGTAAATAACAAACATCGCCACAATGAACGGCAGCTCATGGCCCGACCCAGGCGATCTGTTCTCTCCTTATGACATATTAACATGGATTATAGTCACAAGATCACTACAATGCACACTCCCAAGTACTCGAAGATTCAAAATACCAACTTATAAAAGCAATTAAAGAAAAGTAGTCAAACCAATCTCCTAGCCAAATGAAGGCTCATTGTCTCCGGACATCCTCGATGAAGTGAGCCAAAGACAAGTAAGACGAGCCACCCTCCACCAAAGCCTTCCTACTCTTCTTGCTCGCCTCCTTCACCTTCTTGCTGCTCTCCTCGGCCTCATGGCTCTCCATTAGCTTCTTTATCCCTCCCTCTATCTCGTCTGCCGTCACAAAGTTGCTCCCTTTGGCGAGATCTCTCTGATAATCCATCTTCATCTCCGCCACGAGGCCGAGCTCCACCACCAGCTCGAATGCGTTGAGCTATTGCTCTGCATATTGGGGCCATGTGGCGACTGGCACCCTAAACCATATGTTCTCTAGGGTAGAGTTCCACCTGCACAGGGACACGAAACCTCCGATGGCTGGGTGGCTCAGGATCGCGACCTGAGGGGCCCAACCGATCACTCTGCCAACCCCGGCTGTCCTGTCCACTGTCCAGGAACCCCTCGGGCAGGACCTCTGCCGGATTCGCATAGTCAAAGGGGGCTTCCAGCTTGCCCTTCGCGGGTGGCTGACGTAGGGACCACAGGAAGCGGCGCCCGCTCTGCTCCAACTCGCGAGCAATCTCCTTCGCCTGGTCCTCGTCGAATCTCCCAAAGCTTCCGAAGCACAAGAACACCACAGACGCTTCTGGCTGCTGGTCAAGCCACTCCAGGATCTCGAAACCCCGCGGACTATTATTACCTTCTGTGCCCCCTTTGCTCTCAACCTTGACGTTCACTATGGGGCCCACGGGGTACACCGCGGGCGCTCCGTTCTAGTATCATAAATTAATTGAACAGAAACTTTCGACCGAACCTCAATTAAATTTTCATTTGGAGGTGAATTAAAATTTTGCAAAACCGTGAAGAATTGCAATGTAAAAATATTTAAGATAGTTATTTAATAATTTCAACGGCTATTTTGAATTTAAAGAGATCGAACGTTTGAACGTCACTATTTGAATATCACTATCTTCGTCTTGATATTAAACAAGTAAGTTTATTCAATGTGATGGATCATGCATGTCTGCATCACTATTAGGAAAATCAAATCGAGGATTGAAGAAATCTCTTGGTGCCCAAGTCACGATCTTGCCATGCCTGGTAAAACTAGTCCACCGTGTTGATCAGAACTAGGCGATCATCCGTCCTTGATCTTAATGTAAGAAAGACGTGTGAGAAAGCTCTTAATTTCATTGCATCACTATATATACTGAACTTGTATATCGAGATTGATATTCCCTTTTGTAAATAAGACAATTGGGAAGTAATAACCACTGTCATTTACGTTCTTTGAATTATTTGTGCACTCTTTTTGCCTTTAGTTTTGTCAATGGTGTTACATTAATTCTATGAGACGTTGGGATTCTCATCTGAATTATTGGTGTTACATGGGATTCTCTCTACCAACCGATCGATGCAGACTTCCTCGTAAAACCGTCTCATCTGATGGACAAGGAGGGGCTGATTAGCATGTCTTATAGTGTTCTAATCGGTCCATGAGTGTGTGGATCCTTTGGGTTCCACATGGGGTCAAATCAAATTTACATTTTCGACTAAAGTTCAATTTCGCTAAATTTGCTACTCCGAAATTCTTTATATTCTCCTCCTCTCCATTGCACGCCAAGCAAGAACAGAGGGCCCTAACTTTCAGAAGCAGGAATGAGAAGAGCAATGGACGCAAGAGAGAAATAGGACAACAAACCTTGGAAGGGGAAAACAAGAGCACAATGAAATTCATTCATACTCGTAGATCAAGGACGTGCAAGGACACGTAAATCTACCGTATGGATTTTACCAATGATGTCTTTTTGAACCCATTCTATATTTATCGTTACCTTTGCATACGGGCCAAACCCAAATTGACCGGTTCAACATAAAACACGTCAACAAAATCAACATGGATTGTGCCACAAAAATGCTAGAACAATCAAACGTGGATTGTAGCCACAGAAACCCTAAAACACGCCCTCCAATTAATCGTAGAATCAAAATACCAACAGTGCTCAAAACACCAGCCAACCCTGTCTCCAAGCTAAATGAAGGCTCATTGACTACAGACATCCTCGATGAAGCGAGCCATACTCAAGTAAGAAGAGCCACCCTCCATCAAGACCTTTCTACTCTTCTCGCTCACCTCCTTCACCTTCTTCCTCCTCTCCCCGGCCTCCTCGCCCTCCATTAACTTCCTTATCCCTCTCTCTATTTCGTCTGCCTTCACGACACCGTCGCTACCTTTGACCAGATCTCTTCGATAATCCATCTTGATCTCTGCCGCGAGGCCGAGCTCCAGCACCAGTTGGAACGCATTGAATTGTTGCTCTGCATACTGGGGCCACGCGGCGACTGGCACGCCGAACCATATGCTTTCTAGGGTGGAGTTCCACCCACAGTGAGACACGAACCCTCCAATGCCTGGGTGGGCCAGGACTGCGACCTGCGGGGCCCACCCAATCACTCTCCCGACCCCGGCTGTCCTATTAAGAAAACCCTCGGGCAGGACCTCCGCCGGATCTACGTAATCCCGGGGGCTTCCTGCTTGCCCTTCGCCGGAGGCTGTCGTAGTGACCACAGGAAGCGGTACCTGCTCTGCTCCAACGCGTGGGCAATCTCTTTTGCCTGGTGCTCGTCGAAGTACCCCTGCTCCCGAAGCACAGGAACACCACTGACGCATCTGGCTGCTCGTCGAGCCAGTCCAGGATCTCGAAACCCTTTTTGCTCTCATCCGTGATGTTCAGTATGGGGCCCACAGAGTACACCGCAGGTGCTCCTAGGCTGGGCAGGGCATCCATAGCGCGCGGCTCCAGCTCAGAGAACGTATTTACCAAAATTCCCTTGGTTTCCCTATACCTTAGGGCGAAGTCCAAGAATATCCGGCAGTCTTCTAACATAAACACTTCCAAGGGCAAGAACTTGGCGGCAGGCAGCGGGTTAGCAAGGCACGGGAAGTCCAGCTCGGCGTCAGAGTCCTTGAGCCTGGTCGGGTCCATGTGTTGCTCATCTCGGAGGGACTGGAGGTGCAGCATGACTCCAAGGATCGCTGCGCCCGATGTGAAGAACATGTAGGAAGGGATGCCGAACTCAACAGCCACGTCAATCATCGAGGTGCAAATCATGTCAAGGACAAGCCCAGCGAGCCGTGGAGAGCCTCGGACAGAGAGCTCAGCGACGGCTTCTCGGACGTTGGCTTTGTGGCTCTCCACAAAGTGATGGAGGAAGGCCATGCCAGACGTCGTTGGGGAGTGGCTTTGCCTAGGGAGGAGGACGAAGCGGATGCGGGCAGCCACGGAGGCGGTGAGCGACTCGATGTAGGAATCAATCTCCGAGTCGAAGGGGAACTTCATGATGAGGACGGTGAGGGAGAGCCGATCGTCGCGGTCGACAAGTAGCTTGGCCATCTCCACCATCGACACCAGGTGGCCGAGGCCCGGAGATGGGATGAACACGAGCTCGGATTTAGCACTCATGATGACGACGATGCCTTCGAAAATTCTTCTTTTCCTAACTGAGTACAGCCGGTTGCGAAGATGATAACGAGGTGGAGGCTCTTATGGATCTCAACTTGTAAGTCTTCAGTTGGTGGAATGAAGGAATCAACAGCACGAGGCGACCACGTCGTGCTGATTGAGGTCTTCGTCGCTGCCTGTTTCATTTTTTATTGGTCGAAATCGCCGTCTAGTTTGACTCGCGTTTGTTAAATTTTAAGTTTGGTTATTGCTTGGAGTCGGTTTAGTCCGCGAGAAATTCCAAAACCACCCCGGCTAACGTCAACCGATGCATCCAATTAAAAAAATGCGAAAATTGTTAGAAAAATAAATGAAAAACTAATAAAAAAAAACACCAGAGATTTACTTATTTTAAATATCGATACCTAATCCATGGGAGGGCAAACGACAAATACTCCATTAATCAATTAAAGAATTACAGAGTTATAATTACTCACATATTTGGATGTTTCTTACTAACATATAGCCTAGTGTGTTTAGACTCGTAGAGGATTATCTCTCTACTTAAAACATTTACATTTTCACAAAGAAAACGTCACAATTCCAGTGTAGAATCCTTTGCACAAATCAGTATTCGGAGTGGCTCAAAGGAGTCCCCCACTATGCGTCTACTAGGCGGTTGTCGCTGGAGACGAAAATAAAAGCAAAACCCACGTCCTTTTATTTTTCTTTTACTCCACATACCCTCTGACAATACCATTCTATGTATGTATATGTGTGTATGTATTCTTTTACTGTATGGAGGATGTCAATTGTTGATCGGTTGAGCTACAAGTAAGCAACATCTTTCCCGATTTAAATTACTTCTTTAGCTGAATCCACTGGCCAAGTAAGATCCAAGATTATCATTTCAGAAAAAGGCCCCCAAAAAAAAAAAAAAAAAAATCCAATTAGGACTCTTTCATTGACAACTCATCTAACACGGATCAGTTTACATCATCCAATTGGGTTGGGTCTCATACCCAATCTAAACTCGATACATTAATTTAACATAAATAATGTTAGTGGATCCAGCGTGAGACAAATAAGATTTAAAGGATGAGATGTATTGGGTTCATATGCATCCGATGCATTCAAGAAGCTATTTGCACGATGAAAATGTTGAGTGATTTATATGATGTCTCATCATAATAGATCAAGAAGTTATTATATAATCTGTAGATTAATTAGACCAATATCGACAGTAAAAGGGAGATAGGATAAGATAAAGGCAGCCTTTATCCTATATTTTATTACTTGAAGATGTTATTGCTAAGATTCTGAACAAGAGCTTGTACATTTCATGTGGACAATTTCATGTGGACAAATTTACTGCCAATTTGGAAAGGTGGGAAAGGTTTGAGGACATTGAGAAGCTATTGATACTTAATTATTGCCTCAGGATCTCTCATTATTAACAAAAGAATATGGGATACGTTCACTGAAAGTTCAAAAAAATTTTACGAAAATGCAATTGAATTTTAAAATTAGCAAATAGTTTAATTAAGTTTTAAAACTTGTCAAATTTGTTCAATTAAATCATTCCGTTAACTTCGTCCAATTTAACTAATGGAAAATGCTGATGTGTATTATTTTATTACTTTCTCAAGACATGTGACGCACACTAAGCGCCACATTAGAAAATATTAAAAAATACAAAACAAATTAGATTAACAAATGAAAAGAAAAAAATTTTAAAAAAGAAGAAAAAATCAAACTCACCCACTCACCCACGATTGGCCAAGCCCATGCCTATGGCCTCCATCATAGTCGTCGGGAAAGAGCACGTGTGCGATGCTTATGTGGTGTTACATTTCGGAAAGAAGAATATTCGGCGCTAGTACCATCCAGGAAATGCGAATCTGGCCAAAATAGAAAGGAACAGAGGAAAAACTTGACTTGAATTCTCGATTTGAACGTGGATTTTTACGGGTGAATTGGGCAAGATATGGGGCCTGAGGAAGACCAAACAGGAGAAAAAACAAAGAAGAACACGGTGAACTCGCGGTATATAAAACACAACCAAGCATGGATCATGGGAAGGCATCAAGCTCAAGACAGAATAAAAAGCAAAAGCAAAAGAACCTGGTCAAACAAGGTGCAGAGGTGTGACTGGTGGAAGCGGTGAAAAAAAAAGTTCCCCAAACCAAGCAAACGGTGGAATTTGGAATTTGTTTGAGGTTGCTTTTATTGCACGAAAAACTAATAATATTGAAAAATCGCTTATTTCGATTCAAATAATTAGTCCACAACAAATGTTTTTATTCTTGACGATAATTTATGTCTCATTATTTTCATGAATGATAACAAATATTTTTTTAATTATTAAAATAGGTTGACTAAACTGTAAAATTTGAACTCTCCACACCTGTTTAGGTTCAAATCCTGCTACAAGCAGTGATATGTCCTGGCATTGGCATGGGGTGGCCTCCCCTCCTCTAAACTTTCTCATGTTATAAATGTAAGTGCTAATAAGAACACCTAGATGGGGTGAATAGGTGTTAAAAAAAAAAATTTTCACGAGGAATAGTATAAAAATTTTGCTTTTGGAACTGAGTTTAAAGAACAACAAACTTTGAGCGAGTTCAGACTTTAGCAGTTAAATAGGATTACGAACAAAATGAATAAGTTCGGGGAAGAGAATAAGAACACATAATTTATAGTGGTTCAGCTTAGATCAAGCTTACGTTTACTCTCCCACGTTGACATCCTCCTGGCTAGATTCCTTTAAGAATCAAAAGAGAATTTACAATCTTGCGATTTTGACTTTCACAGTGAAAAGTCTCTATTGCTCTCTCACGAAGTCACGTTATGAATTTTTCTCTCTTTTGAGTACAAGTTTGAGCTTAGTGTAAGAAATAACAAGAAAATGAGAAGCTTCAAACCTTGAAATTTCTCTTTCATGCACCCTATTGAACAACTAGAGAATCTACCATAAATACTTTTTCATGCTTTTCCAACCGTTGGCACTTTCCAAAGGAATTCTTCCAATCAACCCATTAGACATAATAAATCAAGGAAATCTTGAGCCGTTTGAGGATTGTGAGGAAAGCTCGTCAATCATATTTGCCCATACAATCAGGATCTTGATTTCCATAAGTAGATTCTTTCCATATTTACTTGCTATTTGAAAAAAAATTTGATATATCTAAATTGATTCCAATAAAGATAATCAATATCGTAGGTGATATATTCATCCATAAGGCCATATATAACTTGTACAAGCCAAACTCTTGAAGAAATGAAGTTAATCTCGCGTCTGGATAAGTTTTCATTCTTCACTTGCGTTCGGTTTGAAGTTTGTCGAGTGGGCAGACTTTTGATATAGAATAGACTTTGACGCTAAAGTCTGGCAGTCTTTAGATTTTGACACAGAAGTTTGGAAATCTTCAAAATAAAACTTGGATAAGTTTTGTTAACTTCAAAATATCATAGGAGTTTTCTTCAACAATCTCTCCATTTTTTATGGTGACAAAACTTTTCTTCAAATTTACAGATTTATATCCTACAAAACAACACTTAGCAGTACATGATATCTTATTAAAAACAATTAGTTAAGGATCTGGATAACATTGATTTTGCAACCACAGAAAACATATTAACCTTGAATAATAGTCAAACACCAAGATACCACCCCATGTAGTGGTTGCGTTGGCTCGAGCTTCCATCCCTCTCATGAAAGGGATGAGTTTGAATCCCGGTGTGGTCGCTAGTGGTCTTAAGCGTAACGTCGTGGTGGTGGGTCCTACGCTAGCATCATCGAGGGATTTACAGCACGCGGCTATTGGCTGCAAGCTGGTTCCTCCCGCCCAAAAAAAAAAAAAAAATAGTCAAACACCAAGATTTAAACATCCACATCCATCCTCATCCATAATCATCACCACAAAAGTTCAAAATAATCAAACAAAATCAAATATGCAAAAGGTTAAGTTTAAGTTCAGAAGTAAATCTACACATTCTCCCCCTTTTTGTTAACGGCAAAAAGTGGAGAAAGCCAAAATAGAAAAGATATAAACGAGTCAAGGTTGTCGAGGAACTCGAACTAGTTGGAAATCCCCCATGGACTGCACTGCCTCCTCAACCTTCTGGCATTGGCGATGAACATTCTCGACTTCAATTTGAACAATCTTGAGAATCTGAATAGTCTCATCATTCTTTGCCATAGTTTGAGATACTTGTTGATTCAAAGTCTATACCCGAGTATCTAAAGACGTATCTTTTCGGTGTGAAAATCAGAAGAGGATCTCAAGGCATTGTGAAGTCTTTGAATTTCAATCTCCATAACTTATTGCTGAGCTTTTACCTCCAAAAGGAGTTTTCTCTTCCTTTGATAGTCACCAATCGGTTAAGTCTCGCACTAGCTTCAGGTGAATTGAATTTGTGGAGAGTTAAGATATGAGAGAACATCAACTTGTCTAGCCTAATGACTCGGAGTTGATTCTTCAATGTCAGCTTCAGAAAATTGAGAAGCATAGACATCTTCTAGGTCTACGGAGATCGACTAATACGATCACTCGCAAAATGAGTAGAAGAAGTCCATGTTTTCTCAACAGTTCCCCCGCTTTGTGCCTACGGGTGGAGAAAGTATTCCTTCTTCTTGAGCCTTCTCGTTTTTAGAATGAGAGTGAGGGCTTTCTCTATTCGTGCTCCTACTGATCCACTCCTAGTTGCTTCCGAATCTTCAGACAATGTGATTGCAACTATTTTTGCATAAGAGGATCCTCATGACCTTCTCCTTCTTCTTTAGCCCTTGTTCCTTCTTCTCTTTCCACTTCTTCCTTCTCTGTTTCTTTTGCTTCGTCATGCTCTCCTTGCTTTTCTTGCTTTGCTTCTTCTTGCTATGTTTCTTCTCTGTTTCCTCCTTCCTTTTCCTTTGGTTTCTCAAAACCAACAAAACCTCGAAGATTCTTTAAGGCAATCGCAGAAATTGTAAGATCATCTTCATTCTCTTCGTCCTGCAGGATGAGGGATCTTCTCTTCTTGATGGGTTCTTTCACAATTTCCTTCCCTTTCCTCTTTCTTGTAGCAGAATCTTCCTTGGTTTCGCTTGAGGACTCCTTCTTCGAGCACTCAATGGCTTTGTTCAGATCCTTCAACCCATTTTTGAAATCATCTTCAATCCTATGACCATAGGAGCAACAGTTCGAGAGCAAAGAGAGGCAAGAAACTGAATTTGAAAATGTGTAAACAATTTCGTAACTAGCGCTGAAAAAGGCAACTTTCCTTTATCCTTCATAACTGTCTTGTACATGTGCATTAGGATAGTATGAGGGAGAGAAAGCGCATCCCATTGCATATAGCAAACATCGCTTTTGCTTCGAATCTAGAAACATCTATTTTTGATGCAGCCTTTGGTCTAATGTAGTTAATGACAACTTTGTGCAATAGAACATTTGAGGTTGGCAGTCTAGAATATGTGATGTCTCATTCTAGTAATCTGTCATTGACAAGAAATCTCGTAGCTTGACCAATTGAGACACTGATGGGTTGAAAACCACTTCTTTCCACCCCAAGAATGTCTGCCGGTGTATCAACATCCACCACATAAGTTCTATCACTTACAGTAAACTAGATTTGATTCTAGTCAAGAAAAGATCATTCGAGTAGAAAAATGCAGTCAACTCTGGATATGCAACGGCCGTCTCAGAATAGAAATTTTCGAGTTGAAGGAAAGCCAACTTTTCCCTTAAGTTCACCTCGATTGAGTCCAAGAAATCAAAATCGACGCTTCGAGGGTTCATCACCCCTCTCTTTCAGCATTTGGTTGTAAACCTTTTTATGTTCCTTAGAACAAAAGAGTTTCGTTCTATTACCCGGTTCATTAGCAGCCACACCCATTCTGGGTTGAAAGTTTGAAAACATCCTTTCATCATCGTCCTTGTTTTCAGGATGCTCAGAATTGAACCTAGTGTCTAAAGGAAAATAAAGAAAGGCTTTGTCTACTCCTTTTGGTGCTATACCAAAGCGTTCCATGGTTCTTAAGAATATTGTTTCATTTCTATGCCCATGTCCTCTTAGAAAATCAATGATAAAAGCCATAAGAGTACCACCCCGCTTTAGATAAGTGTAATACTTATAAAGAACTTGGGGGTTAAAGTCTTGAGAGGAATAGCGTCTTGCTTGACTTCCTCTTCCCACAGTTGGCGCGGAGGATTCTATGGAGACTTTTGTTGAGATTTCTATGAAGATTGCTGCGGAGATTTATGTGGGAATCTTCCTCGGTGAAATCTAAATGTGTCTGTCCTTCGGCACATTCCGAGACCCTTTGCTTGCAATCCAAGATGATTTCCTTTGGTAAGACATGCTTGCGACTAGGAGGATTTCGAAGACGAGTTTGAGCGTAGGAAAGATGAAAACTTGTAGAGAAAACTTGCGAGTAGAGATCGAGGGAGAAGAGAATTGCTCTTAGGGTTTGAGAGGTAGTAAATGAAATGAACCGTTTTGAGAGATAAAAAGGTTTTCGAACCGGGAAAATGAAACGACACAAAAAAAAAAATGCCTTTACGGAAAAATTAAAAATGGTAACTAAAAATCCCAAAATCAAATTTTAGCAAGAATAATATAACTTCTCAAAATAAAAAAGGCAAGTGATGATTCGAATAAAGTCATACCTTTTCACAAATTTCATACTAAAATTAAAATACCTGGATTCAAGAGATTCTCAATTGCAGTAGCGTCTAGGAATTCCGAGTCTGACCAACTTTGAACTTTAAATGGTTGGATATATAATATTCAATTTGGTGCGAATAGACTCAAATAGATTTTTCTCCAAAGGCTTCATAAAGATATCTCGCGGTTGATTCTTCAAATCAATGAATTGAATCATAATTTCCAAATTCTGAACATGATCTCCTATAAAGTGATGTCGAATCTTAATATGCTTTGCCCTTGAATGGAGAATTGGGTTCTTGGTGAGATTTATAACACTTGTGTTATCGCATGATCTCGGTGCATGATTCTTCAATCTTAAAGTCTCTTAGTTGTTGTCTTATCCATAGGATTTGAGAGCAACAACTTTCACGAGCAACATATTCTGCTTTCGCTGTTGATAATTAGTACTTTATTTTCTTGAGAACCAAGATATCAGCATATTTCCCAGCAGTTGACAAGTGCCGGATGTGCTTTTTCTATCGACTTTGCAATCGGCTAAGTTAGCGTTTGAATATCCAAGAAGACTAAAGTCTCATTCTTTTGGATACCACAGACTTAGCTTTGGAGAAGTCGCCATATATTTAATGATGCATTTTGCAGCACTTAAATAAGATTCTCTATGATCATATTGAAATCTAGCACAGATGTCAGTCTAGAAGCGGTAGGTAGAGAAGTGAACCGATTATGCTTATGTATAGCTTCTGATCTACTTTCTTCCCTTCTTCATCCTTGTCCAATTTCGAAGAGCTCGACATTGGTGTCTCTGTCTTCTTGCATTCCTCCAACCCAAACTTGTTGATGAGATCTTTTGCATACTTCTCTTGATGAATGAATATTCCCTTCTTTGATTGTCTAACTTACAATCCCAAAAATAAAGTTAACTCACCCATCATGCTCATTTCGAATTTATCCTACATAGATCTAGATAATTTCTTGCACATATTTTCATTAGGAGAACCAAAGATAATATCATCTAAATAAATTTGTATGAGCATAAAATCTTTTCCTTCTCTCTTTATAAACAGAGTAGTATAACCTTTCCTTTTTCAAAACCATTTTGAGTTAGAAAATTACTCAACATTTCATACCCGGAGCTCGAGGTGCTTGTTTTAGTCTATACGATGCCTTTTTCAATTTGTAGACTGAGTTTGGTTTCCTTGGATCTTCAAATCCGATGGTTGTTCCACATAGACTTCTTCTTGTATAAACCCATTTAGGAATGCACTTTGATATCCATCTAGGATAACCTAAAATTTTTATAACAAGTAAAAGCAAGTAATAATCTAATTGCTTCTAATTTTGCTATTGGTGCATAGGTTTCGTCATAGTTTATTCCTTCTTCCTATGTATATCCTTTTGCCACAAGTTTTGCTTTGTTTCGATCACTTGTCATTTCTCATCCATCTTATTCTTGAAAACCCACTTCATTCCAATCATGGATTTTCCTTTGGGTTTTGGAATCGGCTTCCATATATCATTGATGCTGAATTGTCTCGAGTTCTTCTTGCATAACTTCTATCCAGCTTTCATCGAGACGGGGCTTCGTCTACACCTTTTGGTTCTATTTCGAAACAAGTGCTAGAGCACCGGACTCTTCTCTTCTTTTAGATCTAGTGCGAATCTCTTCATCAATGCTGTCAATGATGAGTTTTTTGGGATGATTTGACTTGTGCTTCTAGTTGCTGTTTGTCCGAGAGTCTCGTTGATCCTCTGCTTTGTTTGAATCTTCTCGTTTTGCCCGTTATTGTTCTCTAGAAGTCTGAACCTCTTCGGGGAAAGTAGACTTTGTAAAGTCCGAGAACAGTTCGAACTCTTCAAGTTGAGTTTGATCTAGTAGATTTTGCACATAATCTTGCAACTTGACGTTCATAGATTCTTCCACAAATTGAGTCTTCTTGTTAAAGACTTTATAGGCTTTTCTTGTAGTCGAATAGCTAAAGAAGATTCATTCGTCTAATTTCTCGAATTTTCCAAATTGATCATTCGCATTCTTTAAAGTAAAACATTTACAGCTAAAGACATGAAAGTAGGAAACATTTGACTTCTTTCCTTTATATACTTCATAAGGAGTTTTCTCTAGAATAAGTCTCAAGAATACCTTGTTGATAATATAGCAAGCAGTGGAGACTACTTCCGCCCAAAATCAAGAGGATATCTTACTCTCTATCAAAAGAGTTTTGGCCATCTCTTGTAAGGATCTGTTCTTCCTTTGCACAACCCTATTTTGTTCTAAGGTGTATGGAGAAGAGAAAACATGTTGAAAACTAGATTCATCACAGAATTTCGCAAAGTCTTGATTCTCAAACTCACCTCAATGGTCAATTCATGCTTGAAGTATCATAACCATTTTCATTATGAGCCTTTTTTGCAGACTTTAAGAAATAAGAGAAGGCGTCGACTTACTTGCTAGAAAGTAGACCCAAGTAAAGCGAGAGTAATCATCCACGATTACTAGGCAATATTTCTTTCCACCAATACTCTAGGTTTTGGTTTGTCCAAAGAGGTCCATATGAAGAAGCTACAAAGCTCGATTAGTAAAGACTCGATTCATAGGTTTAAAAGAACTTCTGACTTGTTTTCTTAAGACACGGGGAGTGCATAACTCATTCTTTTGGTAAGTCGGATTAGGAAGTCCTCGAACAAGCTTCTTAGAAGAAATCTTGGCAATCGTTTCATATTAATATTACCAAGTTTTCGATGCCACGGACTTGCTTCATCTTGAATAGAAATAAGACACTAAGAACTTTCGGGTCTATATCTAGAAGGTAAATGTTGTCATGCCTTCGACCGGTAAAGGTTTAAGAGAAGTCTTGACTTGTTCCAAAACAAATACCTTCTTAGAAGTTTATTCTGAAATCGTATCACAAAGATGATTTATACTCAGCAGTTGTAGTTCGAACCTTCAACCAATGAAACATTATTAATGGTCGGGCTTCCAATCTTCACAATTCCACATCTTACAATTTTTTCCTTTGCTATTTCCTCTAAAAGTATTTTTCCACCATTTAGTCTAATAAGCTTTAAGAAGCAACTTAAGTCTCTTGTCATATGCTTCGAATAGCCACTATCAAATACCATTTGATATTCCTTTTAAAAATGACCTATTAATAAAAGAAAAATCAAACTTTCTTTGGTACATAGATTTTCTTGGGTCGGAGAGCTAGTATTAAAAACAGTCTTAGCCTAGTCTTTCTTAACTAGTCCAAACCTTGAGACATTCTTTTTCAAAATGTTTTGAGCTGTTATACTTTGAATATCTAAGTGCACTTGGCTAACAGATTTTACAAAACTTTTTGAAAATGATTTTTTTGTAAAATGCATTTGCAGGTCTTTGTTTAATTCTTTATTTACTTTGGGAAAATCAATTAATGGAACAATTTATGAAGTCATGCCTAAACCAGATTTGTTAAAGTAAGGTATTTGGGCAGAAAGAATTTTCTCCAGTTTTAGATCCTTTTGAAAATCTTTTTGTAATATTTGAAATATCTCTTTTCAAAATAGTATTTTTTTTTGAAAGAGAATCAGAATTTTCTTTCAAATTATCAAAACTTGTTTCGGACTTTCAATTTTTTCTTTCTAAGAAACTTATTGTTGCCTAAAGCCTTCGGGCTTACCTCGTTACCAACACATCCGGTTAAGGCTACCGACCTCGTGGTGGATCTCTAACCCAAATTTTTACATTACCAAAAAAAAAAAAAAAAACTTTCCTGTTGCACGAGCTTAGAATTCTCTATTTTTAGTTTAGAAATCTTTTTAAGAGGGGATTTGAGATTGAGATAAAGTTCATCTATGTATTTAGAGACTTTGACAGGAATTTTTAAATCACTAACCTCAATTTCTTTATCTAAATCTGAATCAGTCTGTTTATGATTCTCGAGTC